>JABWDB010000023.1:3524343-4136187 GCA_019614645.1 Stratiolaelaps scimitus | reverse complement strand
CTAATGCCACTAGAGTCTGTGTAGTTGCATTTACAATCGACTGGCTAGATTTCTTCTTGCCCACGTTTGTCACTTTGTGTAATGTCTTATAAAATTCGTTATTGGGTCACTTGGTGTATCTGTATTATACAAATTCCGATTATTGTTTTTTTTTTTCACTGAGACCGTAGCGTATTTTACTAAGCTACTATAATTCGAATATGAATACATTATTAAACTATAATGTACGATATGGGAATAATTATATATCTACTGACTTTCCATCAAGTCCCTTGAACACGCCGTGTCCTACTGGCGCTGGTTGGTTTCACTACGCTTGCACATCTCTCTGCAGATGACATTCCGCGGTGTGCTGTATTTGAGGTAGGTTGTCCTGCTGATGTCGTTGGTCTGCAGCAGACTCTTCGAGTTGTGCGTGTCAATTCGCACTCCGCTCTGCGCTTTGTTGCTTGGCGTGGAGGAATGACGTTGTCTGTCCCGTTATTCGTTCGGAGTTTCGTTCTGGTCGGGTATCTGTGTTGTGTGGTGGTCCGATTGGCTCTGCTTGGTACCCTTGTTGGTGCGTGCGGTGCAGTGAGCGTAGTGCGCGTTGTCTCGGAATTACGGTGTGTTGGTGAGCGTTTGGCCTCGCAATTTCTGTGCGTTCTTGAGCTGATTTGTTGCGCTGTCGCCGCTCGTCGCACCGAAGTTGCATCCGGAGTGTGCATCGTTGTTCTTGGTTGCGATCCGCTCGCCTGATGCTCCCCTGGTTCGACCGGCTCTGTTGGTTCGAGGATGATCTGCCGCTCTCTGTTCGGTATGTGTTGTGGTGTCAAAAATTCCTTATTATTATTATTATTATTATTATTATTATTATTTATTGCGCCTTTTGTGCTTTCTGGGGTCGGGATCACAATGAGGTGTCGTCTATTCCGGACTATTTCGCCCCCTCTTTCTGTTCTAATTTTATATGTTCTGGCCCTAATCTGTTCTACACAGCGCCCCTTTATCCATTCGTATGTTAGATCCACCGGTTGAATTCTGACCCATTGGCCTGGTAATATAGGGGTGTATTCCTTCATGCTGTGATCGTGGCCTTTTTTTGCTTCATGTTGTCGTTTTCTAATGATGTCGGTAACTTGTCTGTGATTCCGCGTGCGTAATTTATATTCTTTGAGTGGTAGTAAAGTTGCTGGTGTGCGTCCGAAAAATTTTGCAGCTGGCGATAGCCCTTCTGTCTGCTCTGTCACTCGCCACTCCTTCGTTAGGTTTTCCAAGCGGCCTTTGTCTTGCTGGATCACCATGTTTACACATTCGACTTCGCGTGATACTTGTATTAATTCCAGCTCTAGACACGTGTTTGCTGATAACAGTGTCTCGACTTCCTCATCGACTACCTGGAACTTGATCTGCTTTTCTATTTTGTGAGTTTTGACTATTATTGTTGTCGACCCCATGGTGATTACTCGGGAGTGGTCATACATTTTCAACACTGATTGATCTTTGCGATCTATTTGTATAGCTTTGTTGACGGCCCGTAATCTCTGATAGGTTGCTTTGCCCATGACGTTGCATGTTGCTCCTGTGTCGAGGAGTGCTCTTAGCTCTGTCTCCTGCTTGGCTCCGGTCAACAGTGTGACGTACAGCTTTCGCTTCGGCTTCTTCCCGATTGTTTCAGTGTGGAATGTTTCATCTGATTCGAGGTCTTCGTATTCAGGGGTCTCGTCCTGTACTACCCTGACGCTGTGCCTCTATTTCGACCTACACATCCGTGCATAATGGTTCTTCTTGTTGCATATGCTGCATGTTTGTCCTGTTGCTGGACTCTTTTGTGGTGGATGTGAGCGTCCGCAGTTCCGACAGTGATTCCCACCGTGCTGCTTGATTCCCACTTCTCGGTATCTTCTACGCTCTTGTCCGTAGTGGTGGCGTACTAGTGCTACGTCATCGACCTGTTGTTTATCGCCGCTGCTTCCTTGTCTGTCGCGTTCGATTATCAGCAGTGCCTTCTCATTGTCTTCGTAGGTTTCTAGTACGCGCATGACCTGATCGATGCTCAATTGCTTGTGGTCTTCTTCGCGAAAAAGCGCTTCTCTGGCCATTGCAAGACGCGTTCCTAGGATGAGCTTATCTCTTAGCATCATCTTCTCGTGCTCCTCGTACGCGCATTTCTTTGCTTGTTTGCCCATTCTTTCTCGGAATTCCTTCACGGTTTCTGCGTCGCCTTGACCTGCTTTCTGGAATAGATACCTCTGAAATATGACATTTCTATGGCACTGATATCTTTTGGTTAGAGCTGCAAGTAGGGCTTTAAGTGTTGCGCATGGCTCTTCGCCTGACGGGTCAGTCCTGTCCCCTGTCACTGCTTCCACTTCAAGACTGGATAGGAACATCCGATTGGTATCACCGAATACTGACCTGAAGTGAGCTAATTGTCTTCTGGGGCTCAGCTTGTATATGTCGTTGATCAGTGCATAATCCGTCCAGGCGTCTAGGAATATTGACCAATTTTCACTGCGATCCCCTTCATGACTCATGGGTCTCGGGGCGTTGGATTTTTGTGACATTTTTTGCACTCTTTTATGGGACTGGTCTCACGCGCAAATTAGCTTGCTCTACTGATCTTCAATGACTTTCAACTAGTCCGACTGCGCCATGTTCTGCATTGATGTGTTCTGAGGCACAGTTACGGGCAGACTGATCTATTGGTCGTGCGTTGTGATGGACATAGTCATTTCGCCGACAGAGGGCGCTGTATGGGCAGGCACTTCAATTACCATGGTCTCCCAACACTGTGTATTCTATAGTGTGCGGTAAAATACTGCAGGAGTATATTGTGTATACTTTTCTAAGAGCCTGAGTCACCCTTCCAGACGAGATCATTGCCTGACTTCTTGGTTTTTTAGTAAGCTAAGTTTTTAGCTAAGTTGGAAAAACTAGAAATCAGACTGAGCTTCATTACATTTTTTTTATATACATCGCAATGATATAGAAACGTGTCGTTTGGCTGACTTCAATTTGAGTTTTATTGTGAGTATAATTTCGGGATATGCTAGGAAACATCCCGGAAACGAGAATCGAGGAAGTGCTGGCTGCTGCGGAGACCATCGCCACAAACAAGGCGGGTGGCCTAGATGGAGTCCCCCCTTGGCTCTATTCAAGACCACGATGGATGAAGTGTGGAGAACGGGAGTGTTCCCAAAGAAATTAAAGAAGGCAAGACTAATGCTTCTCCCAAAGCCGGGGAAGTCTTCCAACAGCAGTCCGGCCTACCAATCCATCTGCCTGATGGACTTGGTGGGCAAGGCGGTAGAGTGGTAAAGCTGCAGAAGACGTCGATAAGGCTCAGGCCACTCGAAGAGCCTTGGTAGTCTTTCCGTAATGCGAGGGAGTTTTTTCGCTATGCAAACAACCGGATACGTGGTAAAGAAGATCCTTATTGGTCAATGATCGTCCAGTATTCCATGATAAGATAAAAGCAGATGTTCTCAAGTAATATTTTGCCTCGGTGTTTATCCCCCCGTAAACTTAGTGGCGTACCTCATGCCCATATGGCACCTATCTCCCTCAGGTTGAATCTGACTGTAGATCGATTTCTATCTCGGCTGATAAAATAGAAGCCAATACAAGGGCCCTGTCCCCTAAGTGCACTCAAACGAGCGACGGTATACCTCCAATTATTTTGAAGAAACTCGAGAATGGTCCGAGCTCAGCTGTTTCGCTTAATACTCGCTCACGCATTATACTTATGACGATGGGATTGTGCCTTAATGTTTTCATCATTCCCTTGTCACGTCAGCTCTCATAAGAGGAACGCTAAGTCGGACGCTGATAATTAGCTGTCGGTAGCCCAGGGGTCGCACGGGTTCGATCCTTATTGTTGCACCTTTGCATTTAAAGGGATCTTATGAAGCAAAGCCGATAGCAGTATCGTGGACGTTCAATGTTGGCTGTGAGTCAGCTCGGAAAATTTACTCTAGCCCAACGGTTGATTGCCTGTATTATATTCGAGAAGGTTCTGCTCGACCACATTTTACATTATCAAACCAAGGAGGGTATATTTGGCCAACATGGTTTTATGAGAGACAAATCAACACCCACCCAGGACACTTTTTTTTCTTAAATAGAAAACGAAACTTCGACTATATATACTTTTATTTTTCTAAGCCATTTGATAGCACTGCAATACCGTGGACGTTAAATGTTGGCAGAAAGTCAGCCCGAAAATATTAAAGCCATTTGATAAGGTTTTCCACCATCGGTTCATTTCTAAGTTGCATAAGCTTAATAAAATTGCATAAGAGTAAATATTGCATAAGAGCAATAAAACCCTCACATGGATAAGCAGCAACCTAACCGAGCGGAGTTTCAGAATAAAAATAAATGACAGACTTAGCTCACTGGGGAGCTGCGCATCAGGCGTGCCGCATGGATCCTGTGTGAGTTCTCTACTAATTTGAATATTCATTCTTGACATCAAAGAAGTTACTCATAGGGGCATATCTCACAAACGGTATGCTGATGACCTCAATTTATACGGTGATAGTGATAGTCATGATGACAGGGAACGATTGCAAACTCTCTATTGAGGCGGTATGAAAGTGGTGTGACGAAAACGAAACGATAATATCTTTACCTAAATGTATCATCTATGCAACGTGATTTCGTATACACCTTAATGGCTCTACCATCCCTAAGACACAGATCATTAGTGAACTGGATGTCATGGCTCCCTCCTAAACTTCGGTATACATCCTACCGCTGAGGTCATCAAGTCATCACACACCATCTGCAATGCTATTTTTTGTTACAAAAGTAGACCTTTTGCCTGGTGGCTGGCTTGGTCTTTCAGATTATATCCTCCGGTCGCAAATAGGTGGGATGGAAAATTGACAGTACAGATATATACAGATGTATACCGATGTTTTCAAGAGTTGCGTCTCCACAAATTTCATTTTAAGCCCCTTATTAAAGAAAGAGAGAGCGAGAGAGGGAAAACTATTTCAGAAGGAGGAGAACTGGATGTGCATTTTATGAGTAATTAAAGGAATCATGATTAAAGCGTTCACGTATATCCCACCCTTTTCATGTCTTAAGTCATTTGTAAACAAGGTACTCCTACGACAACAAAAACCTGTTCAATACTACAGCAATTCCGCTCTAGGTGTAGCGCCGGGAACGATAAGGTTCCTGAATTATTTTTGAAAAGGTGTAACCTCAACAAATGGAGCAATATTACATAATATGGCGTATTCAATAAGCCATGCTCCTATCCTGTTCAACGAAGGGCACTTCACTTTAATTTGATCTTTTTTAATTGCAAGTGAGTAAATAATGTCTTCACTTCACTTCACATAGTTGAACTTGCCATGATGCTTTTACATTATAACATTCGATAGCGAAATAGACATTACTTGCCTATTATTTAAAACGAGCTGTGATGTATGGTTTTATATTTCGCGTTACGCAAGTTTAATCGTGATGTCTACTAGTTTTGGAAAAAGCAGAAATAAAACCTGTTTTTTTAAGGAGTCGTTGGTCTGGAATTTCCAAAACTATTACATATATTACACGTATCAATGACTGGTTGAGTAATTTTATATGATCGGTAATGTACACTTTTATTTAATAAATAATACCTATATGCCATAAATATAGTTTCTCTTACGCCCCACATGGTAAATCTATTGGTTTGAATATCGATCTTAGGAGGCAATCTCCTGTTTTACGTCGATATCGAGATCTGCGGGCCCAGAATAGCCCTTGCATTCTGGAACGTCGTGTGGCCAAACGCATAGATTGTTGGCATTATTAAACACAGTTCCCGAAGCGCACTCTTTTTTGAAGGATGTTAATCCTTCAACTCCTTGTACGCACTCGTAGAATACCTGACAATTAGAAGGGTCACGGAAAAAACCCTGTGCTGAGCACTTGAATTCGCCATCCACAACGGGCTTTGCTGTCGAGATGTCAGGTTTCGTTGTTGTCGTTGTCACCGACGTTGAAGTTGAGCTTGTGGGCTGTGAGGTAGATGGACGCATTGTGGTCGTGCTAGGTCTGGGCCACCAAGTTTTTTCTGTTGAAGGCGTTGTAGGTGGTGCCGGGGTCGTAGGCGGTGCAGGTGGCGGCACTGGCAGATCGGGAACTCCCGGTTCGGCAAATACTCGATTAATGGCTGATATTAAGGGATAACGATAGCCGTGGCATTTCCCCTTAAAGTCATCTGTTTCAATTGACCATACCATTCCGCCGCCGAGGCCTAAGCTCTTAGCAAATCGTGTCTTGACCTCGATTGATGGAATGTCGTCATAACCGACCCACTGTCGATCCTTGAACGCGTAGGGAGACATGAAGAATGGATCTTGCACAACTGTCCACCCGCCACGCATATGATCCTCGCAGATCTCGTTGTAGCCAAGTGATCCTGGCTCTCGTGTGTACGGGCCGGCCGTGCCCCTCTGAGGAGCTTCATCGCCGGGCATGTGCTCCTCTCCACGGCGGAGTGTAAACGACCTTCCGTAGAGACCCATTCCTAATGTGATCTTTTTAGGGCAAGCACCCTGCGAAATCCAGTAGTTGACAGAGTAGTTTAGATTGAGTATCTGCTCGTCAGCGGGTTCCTCAGGCCTTGAGAACATGGGGGCATGATGGCCAGCTTTCGTTTCCCAGCCGCCGTGGAAGTCGTATGCCATGACATTGATGAGGTCAAGGTACTTTGAGACCTGTGGAATGTCGTACGCAGGATCCATGAAATGCTTTCCAGCGGAGACGGCAGCGGTGAGAAGCAGGTTATCCTGTTTGAACGCATCTTTGAGTTCGCGAAGTAGAGCAACAAAGTTTTGCTTGTCCTCAGGCTTGCCGCCTCGGGAAGCAGGATACTCCCAGTCCATATCCAACCCATCAAAATTGTATTTTTTGCAGAACTCCACGACCGAGTCGACGAAGATCCTGTAATACAACAATGTAGGTTATATATTGTATACTAACTTTAAATGAGAACCGAAAAGCATTATCCAGTGAGATAATGCTTTTCGATAATAATAATAATATAATAATAGATAATCCTTGTAAACTTCTGTATTCTATTTTTTGATAAATTGATCTTGAATCGAGCTTTTCCCTGGGCACAAGACCCGTATTAATCAGCCATATTAAAAGGAGTCATATGTGCCCGAAAGTTGGGTCGCTTCAAATAATATAGTATTTATTATTATTATTATTATTCGGGAGAAGTGATGTCCCATTTTATGTAACAGTGCCTCGTGCTGATGACAACCCATCCATGAAAGAGTTTCATCAAATCCATTAGACTCGCTGTTTGCTGTTATACAGGGCTCTCTGGTCATGGCGTTTAATTCGTTCGTTGGTCTCCTTAAATTTGATACTCAAATCCTGTAATTGCGGCAGGCTTACGGTAATAACCTTCTGTCTTTAAATATATTTAAAATCTCTTAAATTAATATGCTGATTGCAACGTTTCGCTAAAATGTGCCTCTATGAACAATTGTGAAGTTAGAAATAGTGGTGGATACTCACTTTCTCGAAGATGGATTCTCGGCCATGGCAGAGTATTTCATCGACCCTTCATTCCAACCTCCAATGGCGATAATTGTTTTTAATTTGGGATTTTTTGCTTTGAGGCCGGTGGTAAACCTCTCAAAGGCACCCTTCCCGTAATTGTCTTTTAGGTCATTCCATGAGTCAAGTGACTTCATGCGATTATCAAATCCCAGACCAGTGAAGCCGTAGATCAGATGCGTGCACACAAATGGGTCGATCTCCTCGACAGGGAATTTGCCAGCATCAGGTCGATATACGGCCCACGAGCCGTAATAGCACACGACCTTGTAGTCATGACCATCTGCAAAAGTCACCACAATTAAAAAAAAAAAATCTAGCTTTGATCTGCCAGCACAACTAATTCCACTTGCATTGAAAGAGAGCGCGACGAGCTACTAAATACCGAAATTTGAGATTTTAGCCGACTACCTGAGTAGCTTAAATAAATTGCTTACAAATCCGTGTGTCTCTTTTAAACTTTAGATCGCTTCACTCCCTGCTACACGAGACATACACGAGCATCCGTTCGGGCGGGTGTGTACATACGTATGTTCATGCAGGCGTACGCCTGCTAATTAACAAACTCACGTAAGTGATATAGCTATAAGCTGCACTCACCAGTATATACGGTCTTCTGTACAGGATTGGCGGTAGCCCCAGCCAACAGCGCTGTGAACAACACAGCTTTCATGTTGACGGTTTGATTTACGTTCTTGTGTCGAAATGTTGTTTGTGGAGCCTCGGCGGGCAGTCCTCCGGCTCCTGGTCGGCCTTCCCCGATCCCCAGCGTTTATATACCCGGCCTGGCAGGAAAGGCTCTTGAAGTATAGCTCTGCTCTATTTGGTGGAGGGCCTTCGGTCAACCCTTGCTTCTCTCCCTGGGTCCCCCCAAATTCCTCCTTCCTTGATTTCTGTCCGTCTGTGTCTGCCTTTCTTTCTTCCTTCCTTCCTTCCTTTCTTCACGGTTCACTTCGGCGCAATGCGGCACGACGCGACTGTCCCACTGTTCTTCCAGGAGCTTCGACCGCGGTCGGTCTATCTGTCGGTCGGTCGGTCGGTCGACGGGTCGATCGGTCCGTCGTTGACTGCTCCGCGACTGTTTTCTACAGTGTGGACGACGACGATGACTCTTCTGTCTCGCCGCCTCCGTCGACTCCCCGTTCGCTATCAACAGCAGATCCGGCCAGCCGGCCGCTCATGCATCAACAATCAACAACAACAACAACATTAGCACCATCTCTTCGGCAGCAATAAGCTCTTTTTGGCCAGGTCGTCGCTGTTTGAAAACGCGGGCGTCTTCGCTTCAATAAGAATAATAATAACGGTAGCAATGGCAAGAACGGTAGCAGCCGGGCAGGGAACTGAACCACCAGAGCAGACCACACCACAGATTGATTCGGGGTGACAGCTGATGTGTCTACGACAGTCTGTAGATTGCGCCCCGAAGCTGTGGCGCGATATCCATCCAACTGTTATTCCGTTCAAATGTTCGACTCTTATCTCTCCTTGTTTTTCGTCGTCTTCAGCTTCTATTGCGCGACGCGAGGGATGAATCCGCAACGAACGACGCTCTGATAGATTGTAGGTCACTTTTGTCTTTGTCGAACGATGCACCAAAGTTCAGACTGATTCAGTACGAAGTGTTCTGGCCAATTGTCATTTGCGTTGCCGTCGCTTCAAGCTTTCCGCTGGCTTATGCGGTGATACTCAAGGTCGAAGGTCTCTACCTCTGGTTGATGAGGAATTAGAAAAGTTTATTGTACAGTCGTGAGTAATATTCACAGCGAATAACATTCGATGCAGAGCATGCGCACACGAAACTGATACAGAAATATTTGTACTGGTACACGGAACAGAGTTCAAACGAAGTCATTATTAAGTTCATTATTGTGTTTTTCGTGGGATCTACTTATTGAACTTCAAACCCCTCACTACACCCCGGAAGAAATGCTTATGGAATATATTTAAATTACCACATAAGATAATCATAACGAATATCCTCTAATCAACTAATATTCTACATGCTGTGGCTTATACGTTTACGATGTTGTGCTATAACTCTGCCACCTTTACAGAAGTATACCAAATCTGACAGGAGATCAAATTTTAATTATGGCACTAAAATTTGCAACTAATATTGGTGACTCATATGTGCCTCACAAATTAATTAATTAATTCGTTTGTAACAACTCAATACCACGAACTAGTCAACATCTGGTTTAACAGTTACCTCATATTTTCCTTCATCCTCGCAAAGATCAACAATGTGCCATTAAAAATTCTAGTCTCCATCTCTCTATTCACATCATGTTAAACTCAAAATGAGTCTCCTTAATACCATGGCCTTTGTCACTAACTCTCTATACTCGCCCCAATTCGGATATCAGCCAAGCCAAGCAACACTCGTTAAATATATTCATTAATATAATAGTTTAGTACTCCCAGCAACGCGGTCCATCGCGTCTCTTTTCGTCAACGTCCAACGATAACCACGCAACGTGCTGGCCTCAGCTACTAAATACTAACAAATACTAGTTCATTGAACTATCTTGTGATGTATAACATCTCTCAAATGCAAAATATAGTTCAATTATCAGTCGAGTGTTGGAAAAGCACCAGATATGTTGGTTAATCGAGAGACAAGTTATTTGCTTAGGTGATTATTCGAACTCCAAAAAGTTCTACTATTATTAAGGTTTGTGTTTAAAATTAAGTGATAAATGTATGCTGGAGTCTCTGTGTCAGAATTTTCCATTAGTTCACCGGTTCGATCTACAGAAATCGTGGTTTGTTGAGATATAGTTAGCATCGGCATGCCAATACGTAGGCTTTCTGTTGTAGACAGAACAGATAAGTCCAGTGGACCGACAGCTCGGATCAGGCCAAAAAAGGGCGAACATAATCCATTCGCTCTCTCCTGCGGAAATAAGGCGACACGAGGTGATACCGAGTTCTGTCCATAGAAGGAAGAACGCTGCGGTGCAGTTATGGAAAACTTTTTCGGGTCTCAAATTTTCGAGTGTGCCACACACCGGACTGCACTGAGATGGCGAACAATGATTTTTGCTGATGAAATAAAGTAATCGAAAAAAACTCGAATGGCCCCGCGATTTTAAACGTACTCATATCTGTCAGGACATCGTCTTCGTCTTCTGCTTGTCATGGTTTTTATTTAATAGATATTCGTCATGGTTATGATAATGTTTGCTGTTTCACACGCTAGCATATTCTTACATAACTGTCAATTGTTTCATGAAAAACGTGTATGTATATGTCACACCGGACACATCGGGAACTGAACCTGCAATTCTCGGCTTTTATAACCATTACCGACGAAACCACTGCGTGAAAAATTTATATATACATTGATAAGGGTCAATGTGTAATACGTGTGGATTGGGATCAGATCCTGTCAGACCCTAAGAATCTTGGGAGTTCTTTATCATCTTTCTTTATCTGAGGATTCTCGCCAGATACAAGTAAGATAGAGAAAACAAGCAAAGGTGGCCCTGACAGTTCTCATAGTGATACCTAAAGGTTAAGTTCTGAGGTCTGTCAGAGCTGAGGGTGAGCTCAAAAAAGTGTCTTCAAGGAAACTACCACAAGGACGACTTTCAGCACATCATCATTCAAAACATATCATTATTACATTTTACTTGATATATTAGCTCTACATATCCTGAATTCATTCGTACTTTTATGATTCAACGCACAAGACGTGCCACATAATTAAGCCGACCTTTGTTAACTATAACAAATAATAACGGTTGTGTTGCGTAGCAGAAAATTGCGGAGAGACATATACAGATGTATATATATATATATATATATATATATATATATATATATATATATAAAGGTACTAAGCAAGCGTAGGACAATTCTCTAGCCTGTGCGACAATTTCCAACGAAAGTGTTTCATTAGTAAACGTTAAGGTGGGTGTCCTGGTTACTAGGATTCTGTAGTCGAATGATATGAATCAACTGTATTACATAAAAGGACAAGAGCTACTTCAAAACGCCAAATCAGGTTATATGAGTACAACAAACAGCAAGAAATCATTGACAAAATAAGATTTTTTCGATGAGTTTCTGATGACGAACGCCCCTGCGACACAACCAAATATTTTCAGTCAATTATAAAAGTGAGCCACAATTGAACCCGCTGAACGTGAAATACATCTAAGAACACCTTCCTATATATTTTTTTAATAGAATAGCAAGAACAAGGAGGCGTGAGTCCCCAAAATACAAATTGCGTTGCGCCTTTGGATATCTAAAAAAAATCTTTGCATGAAACATTCGGTATTTAATTTTAATATTTTTTAGTGGTTCGTATTCTCTGTAAGTTCAATCTATCCCATATACGTTTTTAGACGAAAACCTTAGGCAATACCTTTGAGAAAAACAACTGTTATAGTTCGTAATTTACGCGGTTCATATAGCTTAAGGTCTGTCCGATCCGTCTATACCTGACCTAGAATTGTAGCTTTTGTATATCCGGAACAATCTTTATTTATAAAAATAGAAGAAGGAAATATTATATTATCCTGAAATGCATAGTGGCACAATAAGAACTCGAGTGAATGTGAAGCGATAACAAAAAAAAATCGCTTTTAAAAAAACTCTTCTACACAATTGATACTTGCATATGTCCGTTTCACGAGCTTTTTTTTAATCATGCGCTAATTAAACGAAGGAAGCTAAAAAGTGGGCTTTTTATTTGATTTTTTATAAGAGAAAACGAAATAATTCCAGGAGCCATATTCTCCTCTACGGATTAATCATCCTGCTAGAAAAATTTAAGGAATGAATATATTATGAACATGATCCTTTAAAATTTGTTCGCATGCTAGCACTTCTTAGCTAGAAGAATCCCCGGAAGCGAGTCTCACATACACACACACACAAGCGATACTTTAAAAGACGCCAACCTATATATTTCAGTGCTGCCTATATTGATAAGAAACATCCGTGGGGGAACACTTCTATATTATTAACGTTTCAAGCGTCAATGGGTTCGCTTGTCGAACTTTGGTCTTCCAGGGCCTCCACGGGCGAAGACCAAGTGGAAATTCAAAAAATGGAACACTCGCTTCGTGGAGAAATCACTAACAGCGAGATACAAACAGAAGCAGTCACGGTGGGCGGACATTGAACAAGTCAACGTGTGCGAATGGCTGATTGGCTCCAGCAAGCAGCAAGCGAGACGTGCAGACGGAACACAAAATCCCTTCGGGAGAAGCGGTTGTCGCTTCTTCCAGAGTCGTTCAGCCGATCGATATTTAGAGCAAGTTGCTGCCGGTAGATGTTCACCGCTTTGACAACAGAGTCAAACGGGACGTTCGGCCGATGGCGGTGGTAGTGTCGTTTGTGGCACGCCACCTATTTATTCAATCATTCGATAAATGCAACCTTCCGAAAGTTGCCACTTGGTAATTCTCAGCTGGGCGTAGCTGGTACAGGCCTGCATAGCAGCGATGTTTACAGCTATATGAAGGCTTTGCCAATGTACGAGTTGTGCTCAGTGGTCTCGGATCTGCTGATTCACAGGCGTACTTCCGATGTTGAGAGAAAAAGAGTATGTGTAGTACATCCTTATGTTAAACCCGCTATCTTCACAGGACAATTTTCTATGACGGTGACTTCTATAATAAGGTGGCAGCGTAGAAATGAGATGACTCTTCCTTGACACGCGTGGTCAAATTTGAGCGTACCAAAACTACGAGCATGCTAAAATCGTTATGAACATAGATAACGCCTATTTGTCGTGTTTGACAGTGATGTTCACAGTGTAATCAGAATATCGAACAATAATATTAATATTTCATCTCATCAATTCATTTATTTAATTTCTGAATGTTCTTATAGAGACTGTTGAGCGAAGCCGGATAATGCAACCGGTCAACAAAATCCTGTACAACGTAAGGTACGACTTCACTTAATATTATCAAAAGCATAGCATTGTAGGAGAATATCGCAATAATGGCCTAAAGGCTAATTCATCTTGTAGGTTTAAGCATTAGTCAGTGCGTGGTGAGGCAAATGACTATGTTCAAAATAACCAATATTGAAGCTTTTTTTTTACTTTACATTGAAGGGGCATTCGTTCTCTGTTGAGTTAGCAGAAACGAGTAGTTGGAAAATGTATGGAATGACGATGCATTTTTAAAAAGAACATCCGTTCATTTTCCTACGTTAAAATGCTTCAAAATCGACGAATCCAAACTTTCCAAAATGACACAAGGTCACTGACGAGTTAGTAGAGAAAGTCTTTTAAATATCGAATATTTCAAAAGGTTTAATAGCCAAGACTAAACAATAGGGTTCAACGACCTCGTGGCTTGTCGGATTATCTAAGCCGTTGTGAAGTCTATCCTAACATAAGTCTAACTGTGTTGAATAGCAATGTTCGCGAGCAAATTCAGGATGGTGGATTACTGAACATTAGTCAACGTTATGAATGAGAGTAATAATAAGTAAGTGTATGTGAATGAAATAAGCATTAAATCTTCATACGCATGCCTGTGAAAATCAGTGTTGATAATTGATCGATTTGACAAATTGAACAGCTATTGTCTAACTAAATTTGAGTTGCAGACGACAGCTGGGCGTAGTTCCCGAGACAAACCGCACGTGGGGGATGGTGTTAGATAGCTCACGTGAATCGGATTTGTCAAAGCGTCTATCACAACAGTTTTGTCTTGGTGAATTCAATTCCCAAATACCATTTGCGTCGCGATATAGAGAAGACACTTTGCATTCATACTACAGAGAAGGTGAGTACTATCGCACAAATTTATCACATAAAATACATAATATTTTGTTATGTTTTAATTGCAATATGGCTGATCCTTTAAATTATTCTATTCCAGAGAACAAAGCACTACTTTTTTTTAAGAGGTTAAAGGTAAATCCTCTATGGACACGAGGCCTCACACTGAGGTATTTGCCTGGTAGTGTCAGACCCTTACTGACTAAACCCAGAACCGATTTTGACTTGGGGAACTGACCGGGACTGTCAAAGTATTACTTCAGCAACGCACTATCTAATTTTGTTCCTATCCTTTACTCTGACATCCGCCTTTATGAACCTAACCGGGATTACCCGTGACTTCACTACCCGCAACTCCATTCACCCTGATGGTGAAGTTGATATCTCACGTCTTGTGTCCTAAATTACTCATTACGCCACGAGCTAAATTTTACTGGAGTCTTAAATTCCGAATATTTTTCTGAAACAATTTGAACCAAATAGTAACGAAATCGCGAAGAAAAACCATGTATTATTCTAGGGTACTTAAATTTTAACATACGTGACCCTCGCTCCCACCGGAATGACTACTTTGACCTATTAATATTATATCATATAGCTTCCACAAGACAATAGATGAGATGACCCCCACTGGTCCCTCTGGCTCTAGCCCCTGTCTTGACTATATCTGGACCAACGTGCCAGCTTCATCAGTCATAAATACGGAATAATACACACCTTAATGAGCCTAACCGGGTTTACCAGTGAGTTCACTACCCGCAACTCTGTTCACCGTGGTGATGGACTTGCTATCTTCCCCCCCAGTGTCCAATATTACTCACTATGTCCTGAACTAAATTTTCCCGGAGTCTTACTTTCCGGCCACTTCCACGACAATGTTTGGATGGAGCTTCTAAATGATAACGACCACGACATACAAATTGGTGTTGTTTACTGTCATCGTTCTGGCTGAATTCGATGAATTATCCTGAGGGACTATAATGTCAACATTTGTGACCCTCGAATAGCGTTAGACTGCGCTCCGTCTATATCCGTGTCAGAAATGGGGTTGCATCCACCAAACGTTAATTAAGACACACTTATTACAGGTGGCTTGCGTCTGATGAACTATCTAGAGGAAAATGCCCATGGTCTGTCGTTAACGAAGGGAGGTACCCATTTCTTCTTCCGTCTCCTCTCGGGCGTTCCACGGCTTAATAATGTTTAATACCTCTGCTGTTTCTGAAGCTCTCTACGAGTACTTCTTGTCTTGCGTGGATATTTGTATACTATACCCTTCACCTTCTCAACTAGACTACCTATCTCGTTTCTTTTTTACATATTGATCAATCTCTGCAGTGAGCAGGGCAAATTTCATGACTCTCTCAAGCATGACGCTAACACTTCAATCATCAAAATAGACGATAAACAGATGTGCGGCAACTGGAGGCCAATCGTGATATCCTCGCCCTTGGCGAGAACCGTCGCGAGGGTTCTTCGCGATCAGTTGAGTTCATTTCTTGCCGAACACAATATTCTCAGCGCACACCAGTTCGGCTTCCGCAACAATTGTAACACCACCTTCCCGATTGTACGTCTCTCTGAATCTCTACGCAGAGCAAACGACTCCGGTCAGCACCTGCTGGTAGTCGTACTGGACTTATGTAATGCTTTGGACCCTGTCAGCCCGATTATTGTCTTCAAGAAACTCCGTGCCTATAATCTTCCCGAAAATGATGCGAACCTTGATTAAACAAATTATTATTTTAGGTGTCCCCCAGGAAAGCCTTCTCGGCCCCACGCCATTCTCTGTTATTGTCAATGACATAGTGAATGTCTTTCAGCATTGCAATTCTTTCGCATTCACCCCACTGTTGGTCCTGCTGGTATTATCGAGGCTGCGATGAAGCTGCTGCCTTCTCCTGTATCTCATGCCTTATAGGTTAGGTGAAAGACTATAGAATTTATTATGGTCGTGATTATTTCGGCGCCTATTTCGTCCTTAAAAAAAGAGCCGTTTTTCGTTTTTCCCCCACACAAATTCATTCCAACAACCTCTAACATTTCCCTATTCACATTACTTTTACCTACTACATGGTGTTGGCTTATCTTCAGAATTGTCCATGGGTTCATCCAGAGCGTTGGGGGGCTGGTGATCTGCTCTAAGCACATTCGGGGCAGTGCCACTGACTTATTACTGCTGGCGCCTTGTAAAAATGCTGGTGGTAATAGTTTTGCAATGCGTGGTTCTCTCCTTTGGAACTCACTCCCTGTTAGTATCCCTTAGTTACATACTTCGTCCCGAGAAAGCATCTCTTTGAAGGGATAATGAGCTTTGCACTGGGTTCCCTCATCCACAATTCATTCCCAAGCTCCCCATTACCCTCGTCATTACGTTAATTCCAATAACTCACCAATACCTCATGTTTGTATTAATATAAATTCTACATTCAATATCCAATTAATTCTTTAACACACCTATCACACGTAATAAATAAACAACACGTTTTTCTCTAACCCCTGCAAACCTGGTTTCGTAGGTGCAACGCTAGTTTGCATCTCATGCTCACGTCACTGGTCCCGCAAAATACTGCTCTTTTGTTTTCTATTATCTCTCTCATTTTCACATACAAATGGTGCGGTCATCAATTTCGCAAGTGGTTCGTGTTTATACCATCAAACTGTTTACAGAAAAACTTCTCTACTCCACTATGTTCTCACCAAACCTGTGGCTCATGGGCAAACTTACAATCCATCCAAATATTATCTACACACATTACCCGGGCACCATTGTTAGCCTTTTGCTAATTAATAAATCATCATTGTTCTTATCATAGCTGAGGTTTGGTCCAACCTCAATTTTGTATTGTATAGCTAGCCGTCTGCTGCGCTTGTTTTTTGCATTTACTGTTTAGTCAATTATAGCCCATGATCTCCCACGACTACAGACATCTCCAATTTTATAGATATTTCGTATTTCCTGATCTTCTGATCATCTCTGCGAAAGGTGAATCGCATGGCTGATTCCGCATCTCTCTCTCTCTCCTTCCCAATTCGATTTGATTTATTCCAAAAACAGTACATAATGTAATATCAATTCTCAATGGAGTGCTGCATTTAACCAACGGCGAGCGATCCAAAAATCATTTTCTCGAAATTCAAACGACTTTAATCGTAAGCCAACCTTTAAGAGAACTTAAGAGGCATTTTTCCCCTTTATATATTTTGTATTCGCATTATAATATACAAGAAATGCATTTATCAATGAAAACTTACTTAAAACACATTCAATTTCATGAAATCAAAATAGTAAAAATTCAAATTACAGAAGATACAAGCTTTTGCATGAAGGAATATGTAAACATCAAACTAGGTATGGTTAGCGCCATAACTATGATGATTATTATTATTCTTAGTCAATATTGGGGGGGGGGGTATACTATCGTCAGCCGTCGCAGTTTTCTTCAACGCAAAGACTATTTGTCGTTGAACGAAGCTCTGACACCAAAAAAGTAAAAGTGCCATCGCTGTAACTTCCGTCATCGTCGTTTTTTCTTCTGCAAGAATTCTGATATTCTTGTCTAATCACTCCAACGACTTAACAGGACCTTATCAAATGGCCCTGATCAGGCGACGAATGATCAACCAGCGGAAACGCACCCAGGACAGCCTGCATTAGTGTATATTGTGTTTGTGTTTAAATCGTTATCTGCGCTATCGCCGCGTAAAGCCAAAATGAAATGTCAAAAAGATTCTCTTCCTCTACAATTTGTTTTTTTTCGTTCGTTTGATAGTGAATTTTGCTCGCGATTTATCTTTTTATATCTCATTTATGTTTGTGGGTGACTTTTTTTGAAGCTATCTACCTATCTTCACACTATCAGCACAATTCCATGTCATCGCCAGCTTAATTAGTGTTACTTGTTCGCAAAGGCAGTCATCATTGAGCAGTTAGAGTCACAATCTGTGCATAATAACGTTATTTACCATATTTTTCTGGAAAACATTTTCGGCAACCTCACTAAGATCGTCGAACGATAAGGACTGCAGCTCTCCCGTTCTGACCAAACATCATCGAAAATCGCTATTTGAGTCACCACTGAATTCTTTACCAGCAAATGCTTTTGATCTTGTCTATTGTATTTTATTTAGCAGTTGACCTGCTCTTATCTTGACGTTCTAAGCGTACAACGTATTTAACATTATATACAATTATTTATTACAACGTATTTAATACGTACAAAATACGTCTAATTTTAATCATGTAATTCGATGAGAGCCTATGACAGAGTTAGCAAGGCTGATTAGAATTAAACGTGTTCGTAATATATTTAAATGTAATAGTGAAATATATGGGCTAGTTTCAAATATCAATTCAGCTTTGGAAAGCGGATCAATCAAATGGACTCTCGAAATTATTCGAAATTGAAGTGTATGCACATATAAATACAACAAATAATAATAAGTGGAAGAGATATTTGCCTACCTATCACAGATAGCGATGACTGCCATGTTGCTTTCTAAATCCAGTGTGCACAGACATTGTGAGACGTAGTTGTAGCATCTCAACATTTATATTCAACATTCACATCTCCTGGGCGACATTTCAACGATCTGGCCTGATGCTGGGAGAGGCAGTGCGTAACGAAAACCAGTGCCTGCCCGTATATATATATATATATGTGCCCAATGCGTCAAGCGAATTCTGCTGTGCATCGGTGTGCATGTATGTTTCGTAAGACAAGTGTAGGCACGTCAGCAGGATCACGTAGAATTTCACACACTGTCAGCAAAGAAACAACTAAGGGGTTGTGCGTGTCGCCGCCGCCGACGACGTCGACGACGAATACACGACTTAGTGGCTTCGCCGCCCAATAGCTCTATCGCTACTTCATCACGAGTAAATACAATTTGAATTAAATTGACTACGCATCGACTTGATGAGTGGGGAGAATAGGTTATATTATATTTCAAAATATTGGCGTTATATTCATGTAGTGCACATATTCATACAATCTATATTCAAATACATTCTTATTTCAGCTGGTTGTTTTAGCATCTGATATGTTACAATCGCATGAGCTTCTTGACAATATTAATAAGGTTGAGTTTTCTAAATATTAAATTAGTTCTGCACGCTGGTACGCCATATGGCCCTATGGGTGAGCTGTGTGTTCAGTGTCCACTATATCGCTTCTTGTTTTAAAGCGAACTGTATTTTCAAGTTTTCATAAAAGGGGCTTATGTTTTTAAAATTACAACTTCATATCACGTGTTAAAAAAATGGCGGACATTAACTGAGTCCGATTATAGATGTAATTATTCAATCCATTACATTATGTCGTACATTTTTACAGTATTAACTACACATTTTTGTAATACGTTGCTTACAATAGATTTTTACGTAACTTACAGTCAATTTTTGTGGGTATTTACAGTACATTTATTGATTTCTTGAGCTACACGCCACATGAACATGTAATTAGCCTTCTCAGAGTGGGCAACGGCCTTCAGATACAAGACGAAACTATTTCGGTTCTTAGTGCAGAACATGTCACAAAGGTAGTCGAATTTCTTGCCGTTATTTCTAATTCGTGTTAGTTGTTTGAGTTCAACACTGTTCTTTGTCTATTACAAATAGATGGTCACACGAGGCTTGTCGACTAATGCGGTATCCTATGCCAATGAACAGGCATGAGTGGACCTCTGTCCAGCACCGTCCCTTGTGGACACGCCGTTTGTTGCATATCCAGTTTTCGAAAACCCGCTGCTGACTTTTGCATTGAAGAACCCTCCACGGGAAAAGGGTGAATTACACTTCACCAAAATGGTACCGACTCCCATAAATGGTAGAACAGTGAAAATGGTCTCCTAAGGCACGGTCTCAAACGCACTCTTGAAATTCGTGTATGTGATATCGATTTGAGAACTCTTGTTCATGGCCAGAACGGTACATCCAGGAGGCAGACGTCAGAGCAACGGTGTCGAGGAATATCGAGTACATTATGCCATTGGAATAGAAGTTAGTGAGAAGCATCTTCCAATTGACCTACAGTAAAATATATCATACTATTATTATATTCGGGACGCATCCGAGAAACACCACAACCCCCAAAATGGTGCCGGGAACGTAACGGGCCTGCCACCACTTGCACATCGGTCTTGGAGACAAAGTGGTCGGAGCAGACAAGCAATTGTAGTAAATGTTAACTAGTCGAAGGGGGAGGATCTCTTGCGATCCTAAGCCGGCAACCAATGTGAAGGACAGCTGTAAGTGAGAGCTCTTTCAGCTGTAACTAGCATGTCCGGAACGAATCGTCTCCGTATTTCGGTCACAGGCCAGCAATAACACACAGTCATGGACCACGGCTCTACTAATGCGCATAATAATGCGTGAGTGCATTAATGACGACAAAGCCTATATTAGTTTATACATCTTTCTAACACATGTCAGGTTCGAATGCTATTAACATTAGCTTTTACGCCTAAGGCATCAACTACAGAAGGGAGCTGGGGCGGCAGGCGTCTTCAAGTCCACTATTGCTGCAACTGCCAGCATCTGCCTTCTAGTCTTAAACACCCATCCCACCATTGTTGAGATACGTTGGCTCACCGTTAGGGCTGTCAAATGATATGTTCGTTAGGATCGCAGACTGCTATTGATTTATAGATTTCAATTTATAAAATATAAGAGCAAACATTGTTAAGTATACATTTGTTAAGGTCGCATCAGGCTGCCGCGGTATTTTCCACTTTCATTGGGCATTCGGGTTTCAATCCGAGCTCGGGTTATCGGACTTTTCGCGTTATTACAAAATATATTTGTATTATGATGTGGCCGAACTCGCCCAAGTGTCGAGCATTTAAAAGCGCATTTGGAATTGATTTTCAGTGTTGAACTAATTTAGAGACACTGGTGGAGTATCTACGAGAAGTTGCTCCGTGCCCTTAACCTTAAACGAGCCAATTCTATTTACTCTGAAGGTCAATATTGATATGAGCAATTTGCTATAGATATGTTAACCTGCCCCCCTATGTCACCTTGCTAAGAGCAAACTCGTGTGAAAACTATTATATATGTTGTCTCGTTTGACCTTAAAAATGGCAGTTTTAGAACTGATTTGCCTTAGGTCTTGAGACGCTCTCTGTCATGAATTACTGCTGCTAACTCGTTGCGGATCTCTAATACAGCTGTAGCGAGTTAATGTAATAATTGCAATCGGGGAAACAACACTGTGAAAGGCTAACGGGCAAACTGTATCAGGTTAACCGTGCGATTCGTCGGAGAGAAACCCAAGAAGCTTAACCATATGTGAATACCTTCCTCATCAAATCATTCATGCAGAGTTGGTCCGTAAAGGTCATCTAGGTAAATAAAATCCATCCAGCAACTATTTATTCAACTCTTTCTAAAAGTCATCTAGTTAGTGCCCAGCTTGGTTACCAACATTTCGAAGACAATGAAATAACTGCAAAGAGAAAAACTCAATAGATCAACTGTGATGCTACAATCAACGCAGAGACTTAACCCTATGTCCATATGGAAATATTCTTTTCAGATTCTTTTGATGCGATGAGTCTCTACGCGCTTTTGAGTCTCTACCAAGAAACCTTGGTAGAGACTCTCTACGATTTGTGGCAAACCTCAACCCTAGATATTGCGGGGCTACAGACGCCGCGTTCCGCCTCCCAGGAGTGAGTAAGCTGCAACAGCTGGCTCCAGTGCCTCAGAGTGTGTTACAGAGATGGAACTGGTGTGTTACAGAGGAAGGCTCAATCCGTTAGTTAATTTGTCCTCAGTTGTTCCGATCATTCAATGAATCCTCTGTGCCTTCTTTCATGGGCGTTATCTACTAGCACCTTTGGGAGTTAACCTTCCCATTTATTTATTTATTTTTACTGCTCATATCTACATCTGATCCGTAACGCTTATTTCTTGACAAAAAGTTACCGCAAAGAAGGATATCAAACCTTGGTTAAAATTTCGAGACGCTGGCGGATTTTGAAGCAAAGTTTGCCGTCTCCTAAGAACATTTTCATATCTTTTTCCCAATTCTAATAAAAATTCTTAGGAGAATCCTTAATTGTTAGCTAATAAACATTATTATTAAATATCATTAAGTGCGTCAGCCTCAAAGCAAAATTGCTGCTCAATCGCAACTTCAATTTCATGTATCGTTCCACCGCTATGTCGGTCATTGATTCGAATGACTAGAAAATGATCAATCATATTGAGATTTTTCCAATGTCTGAAACGTTCTGAGACCAACTGCGTAACGCAGTTCAGTAATTGGAGTCAGCACAATCGACTCCCTAAAGACATTACATCTCCCGCTAGTTCTGAGCATGGGATCCTTTTGCATTAGCATCAATATGTTTTTTTACACGGTAATACTTGCACGGTAACACTTCTGAACAATAAAACCTTGATAGCCAAGTACTCTGTCCCCATACAATATAAATCCTATGTCGGTAGGAATCACATCTTTGATGTCAAGAATAGCTATGCAGAGCAATAGAGGATCGCTCCACACCAGGTCCCTGCGGCACCCCCGAGCCTTTCCCAAGTAAACTAATTAACAGAATTACGACGCCCTGTGTAGTGTACCAAAAACGTGCAGCTTCTACGTATTCATGTCTGAGTTTATTTTTTTCTCTTTTCCGCGTTCGAGTCGATGAAACAAAGTGTAGGTATGAATGAGGAGTCGGCTTGATAGAATATTACGCTAAAATGGTAACGACAACGGGTAAACATCATGATTATCATTCAGCTCTAAATTAGTTTCATATATATCTCGTCTATGTCGTTCTTCCCTTCACCTTCTGCGTTGGCCACAAATTAGACCTGGCGTTATCGCTTCTTCTCTGCTACGCGAGCGTTATCAATGTCGTTCGATGTGACATCACTTAGAATGGATCGTTCTGTACTACGTTTATCGCTTGGGACCAATGTGTATCAACGATCTCACTCACAGTGATATCGAAAATACGAATTCAGTGAAATCCTAGTTTCTGTTTTATGCCAAACTGTCTCTTGTTGTTAACGTCTATGTGGATTTTCACCTCGTCAGACAAATTTAGGTGGTAAATGCTATTTGAGATCTCCGTGTGGTAACGTCGCTGCCTATCAACCTGACGAATTAGGGTCAAGTCCGCAGAGTATTTTTGGCAATCCATAAATCAAAATATGATCACCTATATCACCTATGATATAGATGTGCTAATTCTAACCGAGACCTAAGAAGGGAAAGCGCACCTCCCCGCTGCCTTGTAAGCTCGGCAGGGCCCTCCCAGTTGTAGCTTTATACAATAGCAAACTTGGATATGCCACAGTGGAACTGACCGAGAATAACATGGTAGTACTTCGAAGTAACCGATGCAGCAAAGTCGCCGTGTAAATTCGTTGCTCGGGCAGCGAGAGTACAGCTGAGCTGGTTAACAATGTAACCCTGACGGTGCATGCGCTGCCTTCCATTACCGATCTACTGCTACTGGAGATCGACATTCGTGGTGACCTTCCTCCTCTGCGTCTTTGACGTCAATGACGTCGTCTGTTACCTGATCACCGATGTAAACACCCCAACGTTTGATATTTTCATGGGCAGCTCGATGATCGGCATAGATGTGTCTAACGTTCCCCCGGAGAGGGTTCGATACTGTGGGAGAAAGAGCTCACTGACCTGAAGGGTGTAATCTCAAGTGGCACGTGCCGGTCGGGGTGGAAGTTTTTCTCCTGAACAGGGTGAGATGGCAAAAAGGTTAGACTGTCGAGGTTTTTGCCAAAATTGACGGTTGCTCCCGGTGCATATATGCTGACACACTGACCGATGTCATAATATGGTCAGTGGCTGTAGAGAAACTTTGGCGACATAGGTCGTGGTTTAACACGAGTTGTAAGTAGTGGGGTGGAACAAAGTAGATTTCTCCATGGTAGAGTTGTTGCGGTCATTGAAATACATTCCGTCTGACATAGAAGCGAGCCCGAAAATTGCAATCAACATTTTAGAAATGCGGTCGACATATTTTCTTTATAGGCGAGCCTATCTAACGCTTGCTTTCGTCAGGGACACTTGCCAAGAAACTAGAGTGACGCCTTAATCAGTGTTGTGCCGAAGGTCAAATGCGATCTCCACGTCCCGTCATCAAAGAGGGTAATTTCCAAGAAGACATGCTGCTACATCTCTTACCACTTCTTATTACCAGCCCTCTGAACATATTAGTGGGGACGAGCTCTTGAATACCGGCCGAGTAGAACGGATTTCGACCGGGACTCTCCACCGTCTCGGCATGCAGCATGCTCCTTCAAGATGCACAGCGAGTCATTCGGCAAAAGGGATACGTTCTACACCGTCTACGTGGATTTTAAGTTGGCATTCGACAGAGTGATTCGATTCTGCTGAATGTCCTCCCGCCCCGAGTCCAAGGCCTGGCTGGTCATGTGAATAGGGTGCTATATGCGGATGAGCTGGTGATATTTGGCAGAAGTTGGGTTCCTGTTCAACAGGCGCGTGAGGGGTTGTCCGGTTATGTGCAGTAAGTTGGACTAATTATCAACATGGACCAGACAGAGGCAGTGAAGTTTAGGAGAGACAGGGTGCCGACTAACCGAGTTTGATGGGGCTAAATTGCTCGGCACGAAATAGATTAGTCTACCTCCGAGCGACCCCCCCTTGTTGAAGACCTGAGGCGTCGTTTTAATCTCCCTGTTACGCCAACTGTTTTAGTGTTTATTAGCTTACGGTAAAGATAAATGGCCGAGGGTAACCCTGAGTTTTATAATAGGAATGTTATGACTAATGATACATTGAAGGGGACAACGAGACAGCACATAGCGATGCATTTTACAATACGCGTGTTCCACCGTCTCCTATGAAGAACGACGGGCTCTCATGCTTTCGCTTAATGACGAAAGAGTCATCGGGCGAGTGTGATTGGACGGCCTCACTGTACCACACTCTTAGTTACTTTAGTTATTTTTCTTAACTGCATCTGATGAAGGTGATACATGAATAAATTTCTATAAAATAACCTGAAAATAACAAGGTAGATGCTGGAGGCGATTTCATTTTAAAAAATGGGTTGTTAAAAACACTTCAAGAATATTCCTCAGTCCCTAGTTGTTTTGACGAAAGCATTATGGATGGGTTGAAGCAACTTCAATATATTCTACTAACTTATATTTCACAACTTTTAAGCTATAATTAAAAAATAATTTTAGTGGGGATCCAAAGGACAGACTAAATGGGTCGAAAATGTGCAACATTTTTTGATGATTGTAGTGGATTTCGCGTTTCTGAGTTCTACGTTCTATACACCACACCAGTCTGACAATCATCAAATAATGTTAAACAGCCCTCTACATTAGTTTGTCGACATATGGGCGCGGCGGCTTGGACGGCTATGTCCTTTTCTGAAGAAGCCTGAAATCGCTGGTACAGACCCTACGATGTAACATGCACACAGACGATTTGTGTGGAATAAATAAAGTTTATCATTAATCGACAAATAAATACGCATGTCAGTGAAATATGTGCAGCATGTTGGGACATCGTTCATAGTTGGAAATATGTATAGCCTTAATAACTAGCTGTCAAAAAGTGGCGGTGTCGTTTCTATATATTTGCATATTGGTTTTCAGATTCTAGAACCTTCTATGCACTATTTCGAACGATGAAGACACTAAGCATATCATTTTTATTGGCAGAAAGTATGAATCACTATCAATTACAATTGGGTTTCTTTCTAAAAATTGGAGCAATCCTTGTAGACTCAAATGTCTCCCGGCAAACCATCTGATATTTCCTGACTTCAATGTAAACGGATCAGATGTGTGTCAATAACATACAAATCGGCTGGTTGATGTCTCATCAGGAGTAGTTTACTACATCATAGCCTTAACCTGTAGCTGTCTATGTTAGTTAGAAACCGTGCGTCATTCTATTAGCTGTGTATCTGCCCTTTATGTTTGGCAAACTTCAACGTATTTTTAGTTCTGGGAATTATGACACATTTGATGATTACTTGGTCAACGAAGATTGGACGAGTCTCTCTACAGGGACTGGCACAAATGAGGCGTTAGATGTTTTTCTGCGCTCAGACGGATCATAATACAATATTTTTCCCTTTCCAGAAGCCTAGTTATAGTAGAACCCTCCCTTGGACGAAAGGCATATGGAACTCAATTGGATAAATGAAATATATTATCACTTAAAGATTCATATAGAAAAGGATACGTATTTTCTGTTACTTAAAAATTATCTATTATATTAAAAAAATATATAGAACGACCCTATACTCGAGAGGCTTAATGGTCAACTGGGCTAGGCGATGTCAGACGTTCATTCTTATGCCCTTGCAAAATCTTTAGTTTAACTTGTGGGAGACGACAAATCACCAATCAACGTTCAACATGAAAATAATCAACAAAACATTAAGCATGACGCTCCTTCTACCATTAGTAACAAGTTCGCCAAGTTCTTTGCCAAGGTCCTGCATAGACTTGACCTCCTTTCGGACTTCTCTGACAACACCTTCCCCTGAACTTCCGGCACCTTCCTTCTCTCTAACATAGCAGGTATACTTCTAATTCATACAGTTAATTAATCTCAGTGTTGAATATAAAGCTACCCTTAAAGGAGCGACCATGGCAACCCCCCAAAGTACGAAAAATCAGTGTGGACTATTCATCTTACCTGATTCTCTTTCTATTTAATCTTTCATTCTTCGGAAGTATTTAGCATTAACGTTTAGCACCCGTTAGCATTAAAAAATGACATAGGAATCCGAATCGATACGGAAAATTGCCTAAGGATGATTCTTGCCCCTGCCGACCTATAACTAACACCCACATTCTGCCAAGCTTTCCTGGCATTTGCTGTGGCTGGGTTGTAGATTATTGTTTAGGTAGACAGATCCAGGTAGCCACCTCTGTCTGTGCTCGGTTATCGCAGATTCTACCTGAAGGCATTCGATAAGGTATTGTGTTATTTGTACAAACTTAATACAAACACGATACATGTACACGTGTACAAACTTACACCTTCGGGCAGCTTACCTTACATTGCGAAAGTCTTCCCTTCTAATAGTGAATTATATAAAGAAGAATAATTGGTGTTAATAATGTGTCTTTAGAGTCGAACTACTAGTGGAACTAAGCAGCGTTTTTAGGTCGGGTTTGACAAATCTTGAATTGTACAAATGTTTCTGAGACAGCAGCATACATCGAAATAGACTTGGGTCTTTTTACACCGAAAGTCGGCACTTTAGGCATTTTGATAGAAAAAACATCAATATAAAGTTCCTTATTTACTCTACATTTGAAGATAAGTAGCCAACTGTAATTGTCATAGGATGAGTTCGAGAAATAAATAAACACCACTATTTTTTTATTTTCCGGCTACCCATAGCAAGCATTTAACATCCTTTCGGGATTGCTTCATAAGACCACCATTATTTTATTGTATATATATTTATATTCGCCCCTTGATCGCAAGGTAGGTTCGCAAGGCAAGTTAGTTTGAATATGTGGTCTTCCTACAAAAGGGCCTAAATCCATGTGAAGTACGGACCTGGACCGAGGCTAATCAGCACGGAAACCGTATCTTTCGCACAAATTGAACTACTACGGTTGCTGATTTACCGAAATATTTTAGTAGAATGTGTAGAGAATTAAGGGTATCTTGAAAGTATTAAGTTGATGCATAATCTCGTTCGCTCTCTTCTCAAATATGCCCTTCGGATTTGACCCTCCACTGTTTGTATGCTTTGATAAACCATTTAAAAGCGCCTACTCTCATATATAACAGTCTGTTGCTATGGCTTGCTAGGTTCAGAGACGGTACACCCCAGCTTAGAGTTAAGGCACATCTCCATCTGAAAAAGGTACATGATTCGGGTTTGGCGAGACTGGACGGGTCTGATACACGGGATAATATTTAACAAACGATGCAGTCGAAGCGGATTTCGAGATTACTCAGTTCGGTCATCTTTCTCCACGACAATTCCAGGCCAGGTGTTGCAATGGTCGGTGAAGCCATTCTGCGAGAGCTCGACTATGGGGCTCCTTGCACCTATTATATCCTCCGGACATGCGAACCAACAAGAGTGTGCCAATAAGGTAAAATTCACGAACTAATTTATGGATGAAGCCAATATTATGTATGAGATGTTTACGTGCGAAGTGAACAAAATCGAATATTAATAAAATTGAATCTACCTGGGTCATTTTAGGACGGAGGCACTATATTTTGTACTTAGAATCTAAACAATTTGCTAGAGCTACACTGGGTATTCCGTACACTTGCTGCCACCGTAAGCAGTAAGTTGAGCATAGTGAACATGCTCAATGGTGACGTCAAGTTCATTTGGTCATTCCATTAAAAAGATCTTTTTCGGACCTGACTCACAGCCAACATTTGACTTAGTCCATGATACTGCTTTCGACATTGCTTCTTAAGACGGACTCCTCTAAATGCAAATGTGCAAAGGGTGGGTATCGAACCCGTTTGTTCACCTCCGTGTCTCCTCTGATTGCAAGTCAGGCACACATGAATGCACCATTAGGCCACCGAGCTCGATTTGTCATTTCAATATTCTGTGTTGACTGCACGTATAAGTATTTTTTTTTTATTTATGAGGAAAACGGAAATACCTACCTCGCTTTCCCCATGCCTCCCATGTGGGAGGGAGCCCCCTGGAAAACCGCCGGAATCCGGCATACCCTCACGGAGGCCTTGAAAAACTTCCGGTCCCTACCCCCAACGTTTGGCACCCTTAGAAAACGTCACCCCTTCCGATCTGCCGCTCTAGTTTTTCCTTGTCCTTGAGCACCGCCTCGGCGAATCTTCGGGTGTTGGCCCATCCCTCTCGATCTCCCATCATTATGGCGGCTATATCCTCGCACGAAATCGGGAGGGGCCGTGCGACTCTAGCTGCGAGGTCTCGCCGGTGCCTTTCGAAGCGAGGGCATGCCTCGAAGGTGTGCCGTGCCGTGTCGTCGACTCCTAAGGTGCATAGCGTACACCTTGGGGACGCCGCTTTGCCAATCTTGTGACGGTACTGCTGGAACTGTCCGTGGCCGGTGAGAAGTTGAGCCAGCGGGTAGGAGAGGGACCCGTGGCAGGCCGCTAACCAGGCCCGGAGGTCCGGCAACAGTGCCTTCGTCCAATGCCCCGGTTGCCCGGGCTGGATGGAGGCCCACCTGTTCACCCACCGGTCCATCGGACCGTCCTGGCTTGTAGGCGTGCTGCCCTCCGTCTCGCGGCGATGCCTCTCGTCCCTCGTAGACTCGGCGATCGTCAGCGACCACGGGATCTGGCGGGCCAGAACCTGTAGTGCGGTGGTCGCCACCGTACGGTGGGATCTCGCGACCCTGATCGCCATAGTCCTCTGACGGCTGTCGAGCATCCGGGCAATCGTCTTCTTCTTGGCTGCGTGCCCCCAAAGAGGGGAAGCATAGAGGGCAATACTCTCCGCCACCTTGGGCAGCAGTCTTCTGACCTCGTCCGTTGCTCCATGTGTGCGTGGAAGGATCCTTGCTAGGTCCGTGGCGGCTCGCTCCGCCTTCTCGGATGCGTAATTTGCGTGCGGGGCTCCCGTGAGGCCGCTGTCGAGAATAACCCCCAGGTACTTGGCCGTCTTCGTTGGCTTGAAACTATGGCCGGCTATGGTGAGCTCGATGCTCGGCTGACGTTTCCGTCCGTTGAGCACCACCGCCTCAGTCTTGGCCGGCGCAAGTTCCAGTCCCAGGGGGCGGAGGCACGCCACGACGTTGGCCATTGCCGAATTCGCCGCATACTGGAGGAGCCGGTCATCACGTTCCCTGATTATGAGGGCCAGGTCGTCGGCATAGGCACAGGAGGTCACAGACGCGGGGTAGTTGAGCCGGAGAACGCAGTCGTATGCGATGTTCCAGAGCATCGGTCCGAGAACCCAGCCCTGAAGGACTCCCGCACAGACCTTGTACCTCCTGCCCGTACCACGCTGCGGTCTGAGAGGTAGGACGCTAGCACTCGCCTGAGATATGGGGAGAGAGACGCCCGCTCGAGGGCGTTGTTAGTAGCATCCCATGAGATAGTATTAAAAGCGTTCTTGACGTCCACCATGACCACCAGGCAGTGGCCCCGAGATGATTGCGGTCTCGCCCTCTCTTCTGTAGCGCTGCCAACGACCTTTTTGATGGCCGAGAGAGTATAGCGGCCCGGTCGAAACCCATGTTGGTCGGGTGACAGGGTCGCTCCGCTTTCCGTTTCGATCCTCATTCTTCCGTTGATGACGTGCTCCACCGCCTTGGAGAGGCACGTCAGCATACAGATTGGACGGTATGCCGACGGCTCTCCGGCCTGTTTCCCCGGCTTCGGAATGAGGGCCAGCTTAGCTTCTTTCCATTTTTGTGGGAAGGATCCCGTTCTCAGGATGCCATCGACCATCCTCTTAAAGACCGCCGGATGCTCCCGAAGGAGTAGCTTGACGGCAGAGGAGGGGACCGCATCCAGTCCCGGCGCCTTCTTGACCTTGGTTTTGTCCAGTACCCTCTTGACCTCCTCATCCGAGACTAGGGGGGGCAGTGCATCTCTCTCCACGATTTGCACCGGTCGAGGAGGGGGCCGCGACGGGAACAGCGCTCCGATCGTAGCCTGGGCCACATCTGGCGGGAGTTCGGCGGTGGAGTGGCGGAGCTTCTTCCTGACGATCTTTACGCACGTATAAGTATTACAAGCCATATTGCAATTGCTAGCTATACAATCGAGCAGTATAAGCAACACAGGAATAGGTGTGTGTAAGCCACAGTAGTCATAGGAGACTAAGGCACCCGGCTATAGAATACTAGCCGGAGCAGTACACACCTTCCCCAGAGATCGAAGTAATGCCAAGCGTGCCGACTCTGGGGAAGAGATACACTCTCAGCAGAGGATGGTTTTAGCAGGCAGAGGCGTTTTGTCATCCACGTCAACCCCCCTCCTGCACTGGATCGGCCCACTTTCATGGAGATGGGAAGGTGTCTCTGGTGGTGTCCGTGCGTTTGAAGAAAATTTCCCCCTCTAAAAAAAAGGAATAGGTGTGTGTGTGTTAGATGCATGGAACGCACGATGAACACAATATACCTAGCCTTAAGCTACATCACATGTAAGGTTAGGTCGTGTGGAGCACAATGTCTGTAGATGCACCTAACAAGTAATGCGTTATGTTGTCGAAAATGTGCTGTGAACTCTACGGAGTTCTTGCCGATCTGCAAAAGAAAATCAGGAAGCGTCACGCTGAAGTCGATGCTTTTCTTTACGCAGCCGCCATCGTCACATTCCGCTGAAGCAGCTACCAGGTTCAGCAGGCCTTGGCAAGGCTTTCGTTGATAAGGTAGTCCTTGAAGTAAGCAAAGAGAAGCGATGAAGTTCTGACGGGAGTGGAACTTAACTGCGTCAGACTGATATCAATATAATACACATGCAGCTTCATTAACCAAAAAAAAAATAGAGGGAGTTTTAGGACCTTCAAGTAGATGACAGTATTACCCGACTCAACTCTGTTAACGATTTAAACCACCGGAGATAGAATCGTTTCACTTAGTTCATATACAACTACCAGGAAAAATGAGTAGATAAGCTTGACCCAGAACATTGAGATCATCTTACTGTAAACGGAGGGTGAGTCTCCAATACATCTTAACTCAAGTTTCCGTTACGTTTTCTGGATAAGTGAGCAGGCTTATTATTCTCGTTAACTATCTAGACTGTTTCATGCTTGTTTCCTAATCAGCTCAAATTATATTATATATTATATCATATTTTACCCAACTTACATATTATTAACCATTATTGATAGATAATAATAATAATAATAATAATAATAATAATATTGCCAGGGATACACGAAAGATGTCTTGACTTGCTCTGACCCGAAATGGCGCACCAAGTCCGATAGTGCTTCCGTCGTTAGGAGCAAGCTAAGATCGTGCATAAGTCGATGCATTAAGTTAAGTGCTGTATGTCTTGATTACTATAAATAGAATAAAGAAAACATGTAGTCCCTATTTTTGTATATATGTGAGTGGCTACGGTAATCATCAGTAGTGATACGTTTATATTTGATATTTGCCAACGTGCGTCTTATGGCTGGCCGTCTAATTGCTCTTGTGTATGCTAGTTCTTCTGTTAAATCAGTTGCCGAGTTGTGGCCTTGCCTCACTTACAAGTTCCCGGGATCGTCAAGCGCAAACTGACCCAAGCTTTCCCTCGAGGCCACGCGACCTAGGGCCTCTGTTTCGGAGACGACGACTATGCGCGACGGGCGTGTCTCCGAGTAGGCGGAGCTGGAACAGCGACGTTCCTGTTCATCTGTGTCTCTCCCTCTCTCTATTTCTCGTAGTTGGCACTTGTTGTAAATTGCGATTCGGTGCTGCGGCGACGACCCGTTTGTGACCAAGCAGAGAAGGACGGACGGATGGATGGATTGACGGTGTAGGGCGAATGTTAGGCATGATAATAACAATACGAATATTCCAACGGACCGTAGAGACGACGAACGACAAGAACCCCATCCAGCAGCAGCAGTAACAACTGCATTCGCAGTAGAGGTAGTAACGATATCAACAGCAACAACAACGACGCCCACAGATCGACAGTCCGACAGCATAAATGGACCGCGGAGTAGACGACACCAGCAATAGACAACATGGTTCAAATACATGGCTCACTTGTAAAGAGCTCTCTCTCTCTCTCTCTGTGTGCTTTCCGCCAGCGGTTTGCTGGTTGGGCGGATAGCGGTAACTGCCCTCTGCTCTGATGCAAGTCATAGGACAATACGCCGTTCCGACTTGAAAGTCTACTGGCTAACGAGTTAACGATCATACAACGAACTCAAAGGTAGTAGCATCATCCTAACTGACAAACGATCATAAAATGAGATTGAACAGAAATGACATACTGCTAAGCAATGTCATTTAGTCTGGGTTCACCTACGCTTGCTACGATAGATGCTATACTTCAATATATACATGATGTATATGGCGTACGATGTACAATAGGTGGCTGGAAAACTAATAAAAGTAAAGGTTTTATTGGTTTATTAACGGAAGTGTCGTTTTACAACGCTGTACGAGGGGTGTTTAGGATAAGGTCTTTTGAAGCCGCTGCTGCACAGTAGCGAGAAAAAGAAAATTTTACGTATATATATATATATAGGTATACAAAACGATTTTTTTGAGTTTTAAAAATTACAATGGTCTCGTATGAACGTCTGATATAAACGTTGTTTATATAGTATGATGTAATCATTCACACGAATAATGAATTGAATACTACAACTCAAAGCGGTCTCATTATATTGTGACTATGATATTATTACAGCTTTAGTATAATTATTTTTTATTTGTCAAGGTTGGTTGTGTCGTATCCAGCTGGGAGGAGGTTAACATTGGAACGCCTCAGGGCTCGATGCTTGGCCCCTTTATGTTCATTGTTTATATGAATTTCGCTCAGCACTAGGTCCGTGAAGGTGATATCTCTGCGACTATTGCATATGCAGACGACACTTCAATGCTATTTCGATTTGACCACGCCAAGCTTGCCATTCTGATTCAGAGGGCTCTGGGTCACGCGGTAACGGCCATTCAAGATACTTGGCCTAGTTGTCAATGCTAACAAAACAGAGCTGGTTTTGTTCCGGACACCTCAGTGAATGGTTAATGTGCAGCCAACCATGCTTGAGAGCTCACAACTGTCCCAACTTGCCCCAGACTGAGAAATGTCTGGGGTTAAAGCTCCATGGAATGATGAAAAAGTAACAGGCTCATCCGAAAGCCCACTGACAGCAAGGTGCTATGCGGTCATTGAGGCACTACGGGGACTCAGACAGATGCGAATCTCGCGAGAGGTCTTATCTTGGCTCTGCTGCCACCGGTGCTACGCACTACCGGTCTGAAGAGGGAACCATCTTCGAATATTCCACAGAAATCAGGTTATCCGGAACCGTCCTTCACTGTTTCGGAATTGTCTGGGAATATGTGAGAGATAACAGCTCCGATTCCATATTGACTTGCGTCGGCTGCTACGATAATTGGTAGTTTTGGATCATAATGTGTTCAAAGTAGATCGGGTTGTAGTATTGATTTAACTTCACCTAAACAGAGTTGGCTTTGTTTTGTCCAGATGAGAGTATTGTGCTTTCGTAGTATATCCATGGGTCCCCTATATTTTCGAGAGTTAGGTATAAAGCTAAATAATGACTAATCATTCCAAATAGAGAGCGTAGTTCAGAGGGGGCCTGCCTTATGAAGAGATGAATATAATGCCAACAGCAATGCCGAAGGCAGTATCGTGGACGTTAAATGTTGGCTGTGAATCAGCCAGGAAAATGTACAGGTGATCCAGAACGATGCTCTTAGGGCTATGTTCGGTTTAAGCTGCAGGGTCTCTGCAAGGGATCTTTACGCCTCGTACGAACTGATCTAAGTTGATAAAATTTACACGATTCGGGTCGCTCTTCTCGCGTTCGAGATGTCGAGGGGTCTGGTTCCACCGGAGATCGTCTTCTCCCTTACCGCTATCGCCAGCTGCTCCCATTGTCGCAATAACATGTTTCTAACACCCTTAGCCTTCTCGGAGTCGAGCAAACATGCCTCATCAAACACACCTCTCAAATTTAGACCCTATCGTATGTCATCAGTGTGGAGTCTCCTTGTTCGCAAACTGCGAGCTATGGCTTGTTGTCGACTAGACAGTTCATTCAATCAACGAATTATTAAAACAATTAATAAACTACAGATTCCATAGATTGTGAAATCTATGCCTACTCGCGTACATATACCAATTATTATGTTACTATGCCCTTACTTAGACTTAAGCGTTACTGCAATCGCACTTCCCTTAATAAACTACTATTCGTATTGTATTGCATTATAGCCTTAAACATCCGAGATATGTAATTTTGCTATTGATAGTGGCGTTTTCTTTTGTGTGCACATTTACTTTCAGCAAAAAGAGCATCTAATTGTATTTGTTATTAATCAAATGTATTATAGATAATTATTAATCGCAGCATTTCCGAACAATGTAGGTCCTCTTTAAAATAATCCCGCCACCGTAAACGCGAAATCATGTCGTGTAGCACACACACACTTGTAGTTTAGGTGCCCGAACGGAACACCTTAATAGACTATTCATGTAATTAATAACTTATCTATTTCTCTATCTATTTCCATAATGGCACTTGAAAAAAAGGAGGGCAAAAGTGCCCAGCGGAATGGAACTCATGAAAATCAGAAAGTATTATTTTCACCCCTCTATTTATCTTAAAGAAATTGTCTTAGAGATGCTGTAGAAGCAATATCAGGCAGATGGAGGCGATATTTAAAATATATTAAAGATAATACACGTTTTTTTGAACGCGCTAGCACATTAGGTGATATATTTGAGTTGCACCGCCTTACGTGATATCGTGTACATATCCCTCCGCATTGCTAACAGCAACAGTATCTTCCTTAGACATGCTATCCAGATATGGGGTAGACAGCGTGATGAAACCCGTGAACAGTGAACCACATCTCGACACGCCGCTTGGTTCTGCCACTCTCCTCCAAGGTTAACTGCACGCCTATGTTTCAGAATTCTGGGTCCATGTCACTTTGTTTTAGTTTGTATTCGTAAATAATGTGTCGGTATGCTTCAGCTTCCATCAAATCGAGAAAATTGGCTTCACTTGGTCGAGATCGAGGAGTGCCTTGGATATGAGGTGCTCCCATATGAGAGGCATTCCGTATGACGCGCAAGGGGCAACTAGAGCCAGCACAGTCTCGAGTGAGAGCTTCTGCGGGTTATCAATCTGGATAACTCGGCCTCCCAGCCGAAGTGAGTCTGTGGCAGCTAGAGAGCCCAAACGGCGGATCACTTCCGTCCACCTCGAACTTCATCACAGGTGCACCGTTGGAGATGATATCGGCTCGTGGTATAAAAATGAGGTCATCACTGTACTGTGGGAAGATTGTCGGTGGCGCTTCTATTATAAGTATCGTTCGGTAGGTCGCTGATGACCACCGAATAGAGCAGTGGACTGAGGTTACCGCTCTGGGGTACTCCCGTCATCTGTTCGATAGGATTAAGCTCTGCTACAACATCATCAACGTTAACTTCATTTACCTGTAGTATAACCTTGGGTAGGTCAACATGTTTTGAGACACTCCGGCATGGGCCAGCTTGTTTAGTGCGGCGTCTCATAGGGCTATGTCAAATACAGATCTGAAGTCTGTAAATACTGTATATAGACAGCAACACCGTAACAAGCAACCACTCAGCCTATGGTGGCGAACGGTCATCTTGAGGCTCCGACCGCGGAAGGCTCCAGGTCTGGACAAGGTCCCCGTGGAAGCAGTCCAGATGCTTCTGCGGGATCACCCGAACACCTTCCGACGGATGATAAACCTGATGTTCCGAAGAGGTGTCTTCCCCGGCCCCTGGAAGAAGGCGCGACTGGCGCTGGTCCCAAAGCCGGGAAAGCCACCCGGGGACCCCTCAGCCTTCCGCCCTATCAGCATGCTACCCGCGCTATCGAAGGCGGCTGAGCAAACAGACGACTGATCCGCGAGGCGGCCGAACGAAATGTGCCCTCGGCAAGCAAGCACGGCTTTCGATCAGGCCGCTCCACCGTTCGGATCGGCCATCGGGGAAGTACTAGAAGCCCAACACGAGAGGGAAGCAAACTCGAGAGTGAGAAACCACTGCCTCGTAGTAATGGTGGACGTGAAAAATGCCTTCAATACTCTATCATGGGACGCCATCAACGACGCCCTGAGACAACACGGCATATCACACTACCTGTGTCGGCTGATCGCCTCTTACATTTCGGAGCGGAGGCTCGTCTACCGCGAATACCGAGTCATGGCGGGCATCCCACAGGGCTCGGTCCTTGGGCCGACTCTCTGGAACATCTCCTATGACAAGATTTTAAAAATCCAGCACCCGCCTCCAGTCACCTCAGTGGCCTATGCAGATGACCTCGCACTCATGGTACGAGCACGTGACGGCGCGGCTCTGCAGAGGCTCGCAAACGGGGCATTAGCGGAGGCAGCCAGCATGCTAAACACCCTCGGCTTACAGCTCGCCCCCAACAAAACAGAGGCGATACTACTGGACGGCCGAAAACATTCACCGAAAACTCCCTGAGGCTTAGCGGCCATGAGATTGCTCTATCGTCAACGGTTAAATACCTAGGAATGATCCTCGACAAGGGCTTGACAAAGATTCTCCGCGTCTGACAGGATTTGAACCCAACACACACGTGTCCCTCCGGTCTAGTAGTTTAAGACGCTCACAACTAGACCATCCAGGGGACTTCGGAGTTTGGAGTTCTTTATCATCTTTCTTTAGCTGAGGATTCTTGTCAGGTACGAGTAAGGCAGACAATAAGCAAAGGTGGCCCCGACAGGTCCTCATAGTAATACCTAAAGGTTAAGAGCTGAGGCATGTCAGATAGGGGAACAGCTGAGGGTCAGCTCGAAAAACAGTAAGGACCTGACAAGCATGCCGCACGCCAAATACGCGATGAAAAAGCGGCCAAGGCAGTAAGTGACCTCTCTCGCGTCCTCCCAAAGACGAAAGGGGCGTCGGATTCAAGAAGAAGACTGCTAGCGAGGGTGGCGGAGAGCACAGCACTCTATGCGGCTCCATTATGGGAGACAGCCGCTTCAAAGGTCCGAATCAAACAACTGCTTAACAAGACACAGCGACCGATAGCGCCAAGAGTCTGCCGAGCAAACAGGACAACGTCGGCAGCAGCTGCACGGGTCCTGGCAAGGCAGATCCCCTGGCATATCCGCTTCAAGGAGGTGGCAACAAGACACAACGGCGCAGCACAGCAGCACACGGAAGAGGAGAGCCTGGACGCGTGGAACCAAGAGTGGTCGGCAGTCGAGGAAGGGGACCCAGGGTACTAGACGAAGACTCTCCTTCCAGACCTGAGATCCTGGTACTTCACCCGACACGGGGACCTTACGTACCCACTCACGCAACTTCTTACAGAGCACGGAAGCTTCGAAAAGTACAGACACAGAATCGGGAAAGTGAGCTCGCCAGCCTGCCGTATGTGCGCCTCAGGAGAGGAGGATGACGCCCTACATACGTTTGGTAAGTGCGCCGCGTTTACGGAAAAGAGACTGGCACTCGCAAGAAAACTCGGGCACGCAATCGGAGAGATGACAGTCATAGAAACGGGCTGGAGCCCTCCTTAGGGATCGGTCAACCTTCGAACAGTTAAAACCTTCACTAGCTAAAGCCAAGTTAAAGCCAAGGATCTCGCCGCCCGTTAGCGAGCTTGGTGATAGCATGTAATCCGAATGACCCCGAAGTAATGACTCCCACAGTCGGTCCCGGAATCAAAATGTATTCCTATTTTTACAATAAAAAAAAAAAGATAACTTGTTGATGCTATGGCTTTCCAACTCTTTATCTACGTTACAAACCCTCGAAGGGGGTGGTTTTAAGTTGTTAGCCCTGAGCTAAAGATAAATGCTGAATTTCAAGAATTTCACACTACCCTGCTGAGATAAAACATTTATTGAGGTCCTGGGTTTTAATAGATGTGGGCCCCGCTGTACTAACCAAATCTCGCAGGTCCGAGGCTTGGTCTGTCTGCGGTCAGATATTGGACTTTTGGACTTTTAAAAACACATCCTCCCAGACAGCCGCCGTGGGTTCAATAAATGCACATACATATACTTATATGTATGAATAAGTTGTCTATTCGGAAATGGCAATATGTGCACTACTGACTCGTGCACAAGTAGAAGTTCGGTCATACATCGGAAGTGAGGTCATCTGGAGTGAATACCTACAGGATGAGGCACCAGTAGTTTTTTTCTGAAAATAGAACGGGTGAAAATCTGAAGGAGCACGCATGGGATTATATTATGAGTGGGATGGAACATCTCGACCAGAGCTTAATAACGGTTCTACATGATGCATGAAGTGCGCGTAGCAGGCATAATCCTTTCGAATGGTTGCCTTGCTTAGGGTAGTCTAATTTTCTTAGTTCTCAACGTTCTTTTTGGTAACATTCTTGTAATGGATTCGTCTTACATCTCACGATCATAAATTAAAAAAAATGGTCTATGTTCGTTTATTCTATGCACTGATCGCACACCTGCTCTAGATGACTATGCTCGACGGGCCCTGTGAAGCCACCGCGGGTTCGGCGGGCGTATACCTGTTTGTAGTGTAGGTGAATCCGCTAGTTTCGCTTGTTACACCTCAGCTACTGTAAAATATGGATTTCTATCACCAAGCTCCGTTAACGCCTTTTCTATAAGTCGGCACAGGCTGCCTGAATCATGGCTGACTGATCGTGGAGCTCGTTTAAGCGAAAGTACCATTTGTTACCAACCGGGCATTTGGGCCTCATACAAGTGAAATATCCTATCGGTCGCTTGCGTCGCCTTCCTGCCTTTTCTGAGATCAAAAATGCAACGATAGCTCATAATCGAATAAAATAAATGGTAGCGGATAACCAGGACTTCAACTGTACGAGTCTGTGATCGGACCGCCTCATTGCAAGCAAGAGCATTTTCGACATGGACAATCCCGAGGAAAGTAGAACTTACAGTAGAGGATTCATTAGTGAAGAAATTTGTTTGCTCCAATCAAATGTGTTGCGCAAATATGTCTATATTGTCATATACGTTTGTCATGTGTATCTGCGCCAAACGGTAAACACGTGCTAAAAAGTAAAATTAATTACAATAATAATAAACACGATAGCTCTTAACACGGAGTTAGATGTGAAATGGATGAATTATGTCTGTATAACTTATACAGCGGTATTAGACGACACATGCTGATCTCGAGCTGCAGTCGTTTTTTACGACAGCAGAAATCGTCGACCCTGTCACACATGTCCCAATTTCACATCAAAGTTGTAGCCATGCTAATGCTTACCCTGGAATGCTCCCGAATTTCAAAGAGACAATTATATTCTTAGTTTATTTCCTCCTTCTCGTTTATTAATTGTTTAACGGAGCGGCAACGTTTACGTCACCACTCGAATCGCGTCGATTTAAACAGCGCAAATAGGTGCTTGCGTGGTTTGTGTTCCCACAGGTATAAATGCGATTTACCTAACTCCAGGGGGTGCGACTGGTCGACGGCCCTAGTCATAAATCAAGCGATTCAACCCACCAGGTAAACGGCAGAGTAAACGACTATAGGATCAGTGTTAACGATGCGCAGTGGTGCGTCATGCGAGAGTGAGTGCCCGGCCCCACTGCCTTCAGCGGTAACCCGCAGGGGGATACGTTGATCCACTCTTTGGACAAGCGGCAAAACCAATTAATCTTTCCAGTTTAGGAAAACTTTCGTCATACAAGGAACACCGCCCCTAACTTGACTACCTTCTCTTCATTACCTGAGAAAAGGCTACTACTGCCGTGGTCGGTTAAATGCTATTTTGTCCACCCGGCTCGTAATATTCGAATGAGTCTTGCGAAAATTATGTACAGGATTATGGAACCAATTCTGAATTGGTGTGTAGACATGAAGGTCGACTTTTGTTCTCGGACGCCTGTAACAGATCGAAGCACGAGACAGAAATGAAGGAGGGGTGTTAGTAATAAATAGCCTCAATTTTTTGACGTTCAATCCCTTTTCGAAAATTTAATAATTAGAGAATCATCAATCTAATGTGATACAGACACGACCTTATTATTGACCGAGAGAATTATTACTTATTATTACGAACTTATTATTGACAATGAGCTCAGTTGCAGTAAGGTTCTGCCGCTATGTAAATGATATTCAGAGTGACTAAAAGTATTAAATCTCCCTTTATAGTACAACAGTACTTATCTTTCATAGAGCAACACATATATATATATATTTTTTTTTTGTCCTCATTCCCCTATCACCTAATTTAAAATGCTCGCCTAATACAAAAGAGTTAAAGCGTTTTCGAAGAATAACAATATTCATACCTTTTCTTTATCCTCCGTCAGTTTTTTTGTGAAACGCGCCTTGCAAACTCTGAGCCAATATCAAAAGATACTGTCCTTCGCAGCCTGAATAGGTGCAGTGGCCCAAGCACGGTACGTGACATTAACGAAGATATTGCTTTGGCCTTAACAGATAAAAATGCTATAGGCGAGTCAGGCATGCGCAGCTATTAACGAGAACCTTGAACCTCATGACATGCATTATTATCTTTTATCTCTCATGTCGTTTCAGGCCCCGATGAGAATGAACAGTAAAAAAGAAGAACACAGAGGTATTGACAATGATTGCAGGAGACAGGCGGGGTATATTGAGCAAATATGTATTTTGTAGCTAATATTAATGTATATCCCTTATATATTACACCTAATTTGCGGATAATTGTAATTTGAACTGAGATTCTAAATAATTTTGCTTTGTTTTAAAGAGTAAATCCGGAACAAAGTACAAAAAGGTAAAATGTGGTTTGTATACCGTCAAAAACTGACTATGCAGGCCCTTGCCCACGACATCAATATTAGTTGAAAACAATTTTTTTCATCCATTATATAACTGATTAGGAAAGTATTTAAATCTGTTTCGTAGACGAGTGTACGCCTGGTCAATTGAGCAGTTCTGTTTTTGGTTTGCATTACCGAGGAATATTAGGTATTGGGCACCAAATTAAACCTGCTTTCCTCACAGTGATATAGATGCTTATAAAATATTTGTTTTCGTTGTCCAACCCCCCCACTCTTGATGTATATCAACCAATCTATGCCGGTTGAAATCAAGTTATGGACTAACGTTCATCTATAGATTTAAGCATGTCCTTCCCCGTTCTATAACAAACCCAACCAAAATTGGCTATTTCTCACCAAAGTAGAGACATTCAGCATATTGATACTGATATTTGTGGACCTCAGCAGTAGTGAGCCTTGTCACTAGCTACAGTCACCCAAATGTTGTGACGCAACCCGGCACGCTTGGTGCTGCTATTTCGCAAATACTACGTAAATATGTGTAAGTGCGTCATATCATATCAGTGCGTCGTATGCAGATGTTATCAGCAGAGACCGAGAAAGCCCGAGGCTCAAGAGGAATTAGGGTCTGGGCGGTTATCGTCAAAGGTCGTTGTTAACGTTCACTGCCCCTTTGCACATTCATAAAAAGTGCCCCCCCCCACACCGAATACGCGGTCTTAGACAGACACAGCCTGTTTTAGCCTCAACACAGAAGCAACGTCAACTCGCCCAGGTGACTAATAAAAGGTGTATAAGGACTATTTTGTCTAATAAATTGTGCTAGTGCACTCTATCGTAGCAGTGTAGGCCTTTCCTTAATTTGATGTCCACTGTTCAACGACAGGTGTTGATTTTATTTAGTTAAGCGAGAGACAATAAATCTGCTTGACCGATTTTAGCGGAAGCGTACCTGCGATACAGACTGAAAATAACTAAGTGTTATCATTTTTATCTGGGTTCGAAGAACTCATACTTAAAGGCGTTTGTTTTCTTTACCTAAGCATATACAATTCAATCTTGACCGCCAGAGTAAGAAGTGACTCCATTAAATCCGCGATGTCTACCAGCGCAGAGTCATATGAAACTGTGAAATTAATGTAAACAGCTTATCCGAAAATATCCCTGAAATTTGAATGCTATGGTCGTTGACAAGTTTAGTTGATTGGCAGGTCTGCACGGTTTGAAATGTTCCTTCAAGCTATTAGTCGTTGAGTAGCTACGCCAGCTGAAGAAAATGACCTATTTCGGGTTTTTAACTATATCGAACCCATGTAAATATCAATATGTACACTAGTGTTATGAGACTCTAGCTTCGTAAACAGGCTTCTGTAGGCCGTTCAAAAATATAGCTTTCAACATTTTCGTAATAGAGCGCGCAAACAAACACGCACATTATGCTGGGCACAATTTAACGTTTTCAATGTCACGAATGCATCTTGTGTGAGACACAAGTGATCCAGAGGTTAACAGTGTCTGTAACCCGATGAAATAGGCCGCGCTTCAGACACGCACCTAGATGAGCAATGTCATTTATTGTCTTTTTGCGAACGCTCTTCCTTACCACGTAGCCTGCATTGACAGGAGATGTAATCTGACGGCGGGTCTCCGGTTGATACATTATATTCCCATATCACATCGAGACAAGTTACCGTCTCGACGCTTGCCGTATTTGTCATTGTTTGCAGCGGTTTTACACATTCTTCTCTCGCTCACAGAGTGCTTGTCCTCAATAAGGTTATTCATGCTCACCTCGCCGCAGGTTAGCAAGTTTTTCACAGTTTTATACATGATAAAATAGTCTTGAACATAGTTGCGCAGCCCTAAGCTTTGAATTGGTAACGTAGGGAAATGCCGCACATTTGGACAAGTTCACCCCAAACTGGAGTGTATATTAGATGAGTTACGATAGCTTCATCTAGCGGTGAGCGAGCGGACTGATAGACAGGAGGGACATATATGGCTTGGGTTAAAATCTTATCAGAGGCTTTGCAGAATATTTGGATTTCCTTGTCATCTTTCTTTGTCATCTGTGGATTGTTGCAAAGTACGACAAGGTCGCAAAAAGGCAATGGTGACCCGACATCTCCTCGTAATATTACCATAGGGTTCAGAGTCGAGGCCTTCTCATGTTGAGAGTTATCTCAAATGATGTTGTTTCGTATCCCTAAAAATATGCCTAGGAAGCAGCCGCGATTAACATCCGGGTCCATATTATCACTATTTGACAACAGAGGTGAAATTTGAAATCACGTTCAAATTACTCGAACAGAGTGAAAATAAAACAAATAATTACTCAAACGAAAGGGTACGCGACACCAGCGAGATTTTCGATCTCCTCCGATGTCATTAGTCGCTTGCAATATCGGATATGAACATTCAGTGAGTGAGGATAGAGGGTGATAGCTATCGCGAAGCAGAGAAACCTCAAGTAAAATAGGTTCTGTGGCTCTAGTGAAGAGTATATCGATTAACGGTTGAGATCCTGTCTTCCTTCAGTCACCCTAACAATGAATATGCATGACACGGGAATGTAAGTTTCCATCTCGGTTGTACTTGGTGTGCTCCGGCGTTCGCTTACGGCACACCTGGTGGTGCCTCAGATTTTATATCCTTGCCCCAAACCACTATAACACTTATATCGCAGTTCAGACTGTATCCATTTAATTGTGAAATAATTATTAATATCTTAATTAAAGTGGATGTAGATGGTTGTGTCCGTATATCCAGGCTATGGAGCTGTACACTGTGCTTTCTTAGCAGTTGCAGTAATTTGCGAATTGGTCAACTTGTGCCAATATATAGGTAAATAGAAATATAAATAAACGTTCGTAATTTCTATAAAAATTAAGAAGTAAAGGTAAATAATATTGCCATTGTCTAAGAAAGTTACCGACATGAAATATGTTAGCTCTATGGGGTAAGATTCTTAAAAAATAGGGTTAAAATTGTCAAATTGTCAAATAAATACTCGCAAACATTTTGCCAAGTTTGGCTTGATTTAAACTATTATATATGCTTGCCCAGCAAAGCGAAGAAAAGTGCTGATCTTTACAATCAGGGTCTGACCTGTCCTGCGGAGCTCCACTTAAAAGGTCAGTCGACTACACTATACCTGGTTAGATCTCATATTTCTTTTTTCAGTTGTGTCCGCCCTTGATGGAGAGACTTTCATTTGAACGTCACTCAACTCTTTGCTCCACCTGTAGCAAGAAAGTAATCCAGATTTTGGCTACACAACGCTTTCCAATTTTTTATATATGTTCCATCCCAATCCTCGGCCACGAGAAGTTTAGGTAAAGCTATTGTTTTTTTAGTATTACAGATTTTCTATTTGTGGCTTCTGTCTTTTTGGACGCAAATTCATTCACAAAGGCGAAAGCTTATGATATTGAAATCGTGCAAAATGCGACAATAAGACTCATTATATCTTGTTGATGTCCTGAACATGTTTTGATCCACATAACCCGCCTAAACGGACATATTTTAAGGCACACGTTGATGGACATTGATAAAAATATATGTTGCTAGTCATTTCAGGGAAGCGTCGACTAATACTAGCAGCTGTGGAGTATGATATGTATTATACATGCAAGTGTTCCGAAGAGGCAAAAAGACGAAATGAAGGGAGCCAACCATTGAAGAGCGAAGGCTTCGATGTCCAACATTGACAGCAAATCCGATTTTTTAGACTGGTGGGAAAGTGAACTCCGTCTAATGCTACGAAAATGATCTCAAACGTAAAAATAACGACAGTGACTTATCATGGTCCGATCTGATGATGGTCGCCTACCTTCACTAAGCTCAGCTTTAGTTCTTCCATCGTTTCTCTCTTGCCGTCGTTCGGCGGTGGCCTTGTGATGAGACTATTTGTCCTACGCACATCTCTAATTGCCAATGGCGAACATGAAACAAATCAGTTACCCATATACACGCGTCCGTGGGGCAAATGGAACACGAGTAGGTTGAGAATTAAGTATCATCGGAAAACATCCACTTCATTCAAGGAACCAAGCTCAATGTTAAATAAGCGCGAATTGGTCATTAAGCTGTCCTGGTGAACACATTCAAAAAGAAACTTGCAGTGCATCATATGGAAACGAGTGCGGGGTCTAAGAACCTTTATTTCACGAAGCCATATTCTAAAGATTATTTGACGAAATCTTTAGGCAAATTGTTCTAGTGAGATGGAGAAGCTAAATACATCCAATTATTTCGAGAACCTTAATTTTTTACCGTAAATTGGTGGTTAGAACTTATCATAATCATAAGGTAGTCTAAAAATGGCCAATACGGCAAATTCACACCTTTAGTCGAGTATCGAGCTTACCGCAATCGGGTCAGCATGAGAACACAGTATTCTCCGATGAGCCAAACTGATGGACCTAATAGTGGAGGTGCCTATGTCAAAAGAAAGGGCAAAAACCAGTAGAAATAGAAACGACTTATTTTTACTTATTTTCAAAAGAAATCACCCTGTTCTTGTCTCTTTTCCAAGGCCTTACAGCATAAAAGCTCGCAACTGTACCGTAATAGTCAGGATAAGGACGAACGGTGGTGAAATGACTGCAGACGCTGACGGTAGATTCGAAGCAGCGTGTTTTGAAGCAACAACATGTCATATGTTAACCTTTTACAACGGACCTAATAACTTCTTGGAAAATGTTATTTATTGAATATTTAAACTATACTTTTATATATGGCTAGACTTCTAAAATGTACATTGGCCATGCGGTTATCTGTGAAGAAGCAGGAAGTCATATGTAAGATATAAACAGTTAAACAGTTCACCTCTATGCTGTAAAGAAATGTCAATCTCAACCTAATAGGTTCATTCTATGTCGGACTTTGATAAGCGAATTAAGTGAATTTATTCATTTTTATCATTTTAATATTTATTGTGCCAGAATTTTATCTTAAGTATTGTATTTTCCCATGGGAATTCTCCTTTGTGAGGTCGGTCATCCACTGTGCCGCAGATGGTGGGACATACGACTTGGGTTCAAATCCTGCTACTAGACGCTTTGGAGAATCTTTGGATTTTTTTACCACCTTTCTTTGTAATTTGTGGATTCTTACCAGAAATGACAAGGTTTAAAAATAAAGCAAAGGTGGCCCCGACATATCCTCGCAGTTACCCCTCAAGGTTCAGATCCGAGCCCTTTAAAATAGCGGAACAGCTGACAGTTGGCTAATGAAATGTCGGCCCTCGCCGTACGACTCCTGTATATAATATTTTTATGATTAAGGTTCATTGGTGCCAAACAAACAACTCGTGGAATAACGTTAAAAGCCACTGAAGTCTCAGTGATTCACTAACCTTCCTGATTGGCTACCTCCGGCAAATTGACCACATAAGAGCATGACAAAAAACGAATTCACGGTATAGCAAAATCAATACAATAATTAAATGGAAAATAAATGATTGTCGTAAATATTACCTATGACAATGTCCCGTTGTCTCATACTAGTTGAGTCGAATGTGAATGCGCGCCCATGACCATTTGTGCACATTTGAGAATTTAATCAAGATCAAATACAAAGCGTTATTAAGCATAAAATAAACCACCGAGTTGGCATCTCGTAACCCGCTAATTTTGATTTCCAGAAATTAGTTAAATTCCTAATATGGCCCTGATCATAAATATACAGGAGCTCAACGAAATATAAAAAAGTCTGTTGTTTTGTTCTCTTGCGGACTTTTGATATAATAATTTGTACTAAACATTTTGAATACAGTCTACCCATTAAATAGCTCCTTTTCTGCGGTGTTTTTCTTATTTCCCCGGAGGTTTTTATTGTTTCTGCATTGAGTGTCTCATTATCAATTTGCATTGCATTATAGTGTTATAAAAGATTCTCTTCTTCCACATGAATTTCGCTGCATAGCCTTTATTGTCACCCACCCTTAGAAAAGTAAGGGCATATTAGCAAAGTAGTTTGAATTGTTGATACTAGATAATCCTCATTGGGAAATAGTGAGCCTCTGAGCTAGGCTGTGTCGTCATGTTTCGAGTTGACAGATCTGAACCCAGCTCAACCTCGTAAACGGTTGCGGAAATCTCTTACTTTGATTGTTCCTGTCGCCGTTGTTGTTCTCGTCGTTGTTTTCATGGGAGAGATAACATCGAAAAATTAGTCATGTGCACGCACCCACCCGCCACGTCAAGTGTCTAAATGCATTCACGTTTCGATGTTTACTAATTGTATCTAATTATGTTATCTCTTTCATTCATGGTGTGGACGTCTCTCTAACAGTTCTGAAATTAACTCATCGTAGGTCGCTTGGAGCTATTTCGTAAATTCATTGAAAATACTTTGATAACCCTTAAACATATAATTTGACCTGTTAAGATTTGAGTCTTTTGCTTACATGTAGCTTAATGCTAGTTCAGTTTCTTAGAGCAGACATGAACCTAGCGGCTGCAGTATTGTTTAGTGCTGAAGATCAACGTTCCGTGATCAAATTTTTGTTTTTTTAACGAAAAGGCCCGAATGAAGTTCATCGATAATTGCTGAATCTGTTAGAGAGGGAGGCCTTCATCCGGCAAAACGTTTACTCCTGGTGTGATCGGTTCAGGAGGAGTAATTGAATTGTTGAAGACTACAGGGTAGATGACTTAATTTTAGTATATCTCACTAGTGAACGAATTGCGACAATTACCGCAGCCTTAAAGCAAACAAGAGTTTGACTATAAGCTCTTTCTCGGTTTAATTTGGAAATCCGCGCGCATGTTACGATGTTATAACGGAAACATTGAATGGATCCCCCACGAATTGATCCGTCGCGCATGAAAACAGGTGGGCATATTCTAAATGAAATCTACAAGATCATAAGCACCAAAAAACTCGGCAAGCGCACACTGTTACGATCGGCCGCCTGAAAGAAAATGGCTTCTAAGGAACGAGAGGCCATCCCTGTCAGCGCGGACTTCAACGCCTTATCGACCCAGTGGGGGAGTCGTCATACACTTGCCAGAGGAACTAGGATGCAAGAAGTTATAGCGGAACAGGACTGGTATGACTGGTCATAAACGAGGAATCGGGAATCTTTCATCGACATGACAATAACTAGCGCCGTAGCGATGTCAAGAATAAGAGGGTGGACAGTAGTCGAAGAAGAACTCAGCTGAAGCGATCGTAGGTCCGCCATAAACATAATAGAACGCAAAAGGAATAGAACAAGGCAAACACCAGCCAGAGATACTGACAAATGGCAAATGAGGAAATTGATCTCAGGGCACTACGCAAAAAATCGATAACGGGGTTAATCAAGAATCAGGGGAATTGGATGATGAAAGTATACAAAGAGTCTCGACGAACGCATGCATAAAGGCCTCCCCAAATAGGAATTCGCACCATATTAAAAAGGTACCAGGTAACTGCTCGGCTCAAGTGCGTCCGACTGCGCAGGGCTTTGCAAAGCACACTAACCTGGCGAAGTAGAGGAAAACTATGCATATCAAGTCGCAGCTCCCACAAGAGTGGAAGCATAAAGAGAGCGACTAAAGGCCGAATACAAAAGCCTTCGGAAGCTCATCCGCACCAGCAAGAGGAACAAGTGGGACGAATTCATAAAATATATTGACAAAGACAGATTTGGATTGCCTCACCAAATTGTTATGAACAAAACCAAGCGGAGTTCGCCAAAACTAGCAAAAGATGTCACGGAACAGGAGATAAACTCACTGTTCCCAACGCAAACCACAACATCTGATGTCAGCGCGGTCGCTTGGACGGTGGCTAAGTCTTTGACTGTCCGCGGTATTACTTCTGCATTGCTTCGTAAGACGGATTTCTAAAGGCAATGTGCAAGGGTAAGGATCGAACCCGTGCACTTCCCCCGACGGTGCTATGAGAACCCGACAGGTTCTCATAGTAATACCTAAAGGTTGAGAGCTGAGGCCTGTCAGATAGGGGAACAGCTAAGGGTCAGCTCGAAAGAAAACAAAAAAAGTCTCTGACTGTAAAAAGCCTGAGGCAGCAAGTTCGAGTACCGCGACCTGGTGAGGACATTTAAGAGGACTTAAGCTTTTCAAAATACTGCAGTTCCATTGACTAACCAAAAACTTTGTATCGTACGGGCATTAAGAGCGTTTGTTAGTTTTAGTTACTGCGTAAAAATGACGAAATCAATGCAACCCGACATTTCGAGTTCTTGAAAAGGCTGATGGACAAATGACAAGGAAATCGAACGAGATCTCGCAATGTGTGGCTTCGCGTTTGCGCCCTCCAGCCGGAGGATACACGTAGAGCGGACGGGTTCGATCCCCACCGTTGCACAGTTGCATTTTTAGAGGGATCCGTCTTATGAAGCAATGCCGAAAGCGGTGCCGTGGACGTTAAATATTAGCTGTGAGTCAGTCCGGAAAATAGAAAAGAAGAAATGTGGCTTCTTGATTACTACGGAAAAACCTCAGTGTGCGGCTGCAATAACGAACTGGATGGACGCGAACAATAGTCATTGATTGATTCAAGCTGCATATTCTCCAAATGGAAGCCCAGGTGTTTATGGCTGTTTCGATGCGTCAAAAATAGCAGTAGTTGGTGGCGAGCATTATGCAAACGTCAGTGTTCATCAGGAAGATATTAACAATAGAATTTGGTATGATAACGGAAATCTAAAGGATACTGATATTCAGAAACTCGCAGAGCGCTGGCGCTCCGGTGCTTAAGTAATAAAGGAGAGTAACTCTGCAATATACTACCCAAAAGATGATAGTTTCAATATTTTCGATGTAGAAAATAGCTCCGAACGACCTAAGATGAAGGTGGCTTAGAATGCTACCTGTATCATCTGGCACAGCAGGCAGCAGAATCGATGACTCTTTGCGACGTAAGGGAGGTAACCTATCCTATTCAATTTCATGCAGCTGTATTAACACCACTGTTTGCAATGTACCGGCATGACAAACGGTGATATTGTTGAAAGCAATTTTTTTATCTTCTAATTAATGTATTGAGCATTTTCTGTGTGCAATACTTAACCTACATTTCAGACTAACATGTGTAGTATCAAATCAAATCATAGTTTATTGTCGGAACTACAATTTCACAATGCGTAAGTTCTCGAAAATGTATGAGTCAAGGCTATGTACTGACAGATCACTTGATGATGGATAGTTTACAAGCACAATACGATCAAATTACAGTAGACTCTTGAACTTGTTTAAATGAACTCGGAGATAATCATGGCCCCAAAGCGGGTTCTGCCGCGTTATATTCGACCATAAGCGTCAGGTGAATTTTAGTGAACGCAGTAAACAGGGAGAGTTAATTGATAGTTACGGGAGAGATATCTCTCGAGAAGCGCATATCAAGCAAATTTGCTGCTAAAGCAGGTTCTACTTGAGCACTGCACCTGGTTGCTTTTTCCCTTCTCACTATAAACCCATTATTTTCTGTGTGCCTTGACAAATTTTACCTACATATTATTATTCACTCTAGTCTAATTTCCAAATGGAAAACAAGCTGTCCAAATTAGTATTGTTATTATTGCAAATTTATTACGCCATTTGCACAACATGTGTTCCTTCTGTTTCAAGTCGTCGCCAAATGTGGTCATTGCCTCCATTTTTTTCCCGGTTAATTCTACCTCTCGTACATCGTGACGTCGTCCACGTCAACCTCACAATCAGTTCCTCGTGATGGTAGTCGTCATTTTCGTCGTCGTCGTCGTCATCCTTCAGAGTGAATAGCACAGAATAGAATCGAAGTATCGGGTAGAATATGGTCAAACGCTCCCGCTTGTTAGTGGCTCGCGTTCATCTACTGAGTCGAATGTATTTCGATGACATCGACATGGCTGATTGGTGTATGATGGTAACCGATTTTTCTCTCTCTCTCTCTTTCCTTCATTCGCGCACCTCGCCAAACGCGTAAGCTACATACAGTAGCTTGTTCCTTGTTGCTTGTTTTCTTCGTGAACTCCCTTCCTCTTGGGTGGGTCCTCGCATCGCTGGGCAGCCTATAGGGTCAGTGGGCGTTGAGGCAGGATAGGGGTGTGCCATTCAAATGATCATTAGCGACTACCGTCAGCGGGAATGCTTGTTTCAGACGACAGCAGCAGCAGCATGTGTAGTTACCCTCTGTTGCTCGTCACGAAGCGAGCTGTTCCGCAGCAGTAACAGCAGCACAGCTCTCTAAGTTTGTGTCGTTCATATTCGTCTGTGCTGTTATATGCTGCTTGCGCGTATAGCGTTCACTTCTTTTCATGTGAATATCATATATCGTCTTTAGGGTTTGTATTCGACCTTCGTGCAACCTTGACTTTCCACTTATTCACTTTCAACCACGTTTCATGTCTGCTTGACTTCTTTGTTGGCCGTTATTTTTTTTTGTTGTCTCATCCTGATCTTTGTTAGCCTCGTCTCTGTCCCTCGCACAGTGGCGACAAAAACCTCTGAGATAAGAAATAATTAGTTACTTGGTACTGGATGTGTTGGTAACATTTTGGACTTACTCCGTGCCCCTACTCATGTTCAACGATTTGCCATCGGTATATTATATGTATAGCTATATTTTCGTTACCTTAATTATTATTATTATTGTTATTATTATGATCGATGCTATGATTTAATCGTAACTATATATTCGTATACATCTATCTGTGTCTGTCTGTATTTCATAACGTCGCGTTGTGATACTATATTTCGTGGCTCGTCACCATGTTGTGCCGTGTGTACTCGGTCGGTTATTGTTGCTGCATCGTGAACGTATGATCTGCTTTTGCATTGAGTAAAGCTGACAAAAAGCGTGCTGTATACGTGTTAATATCGAACACCTAAAATGCGCTGATCACAGTGTATAATCTACGCATCAAAAGTTCTTGATTGAATGTTGGCAAGAACAAAAAAAAAAGAAGAAACACAAACATCTTGTTCTGTTGGTGTTATTCATTCGACCCATCGTTGATGTCGCTGGCATAGCAGGATCCCCCAGGGTGATTTCACCAGAGAAGGTGACTTCTTCATATCATCGTCTTCGATCACACGATGTGGACCCTGTCGATACTTGGTTATTCTTCGCCGATTTCGCCGCTATTATTTTACTAACAATTTATGAGGGTAATTGTCATTATCATAGGAATTCTTGTGTACCTATAAATATATGCGGGTTGCTTTGTCGAACTTCACTTCCGCTGTTCAGTTCGTAGATGTGTTTATTCGCGTTTTGTTTGATTTGTTTTCGTTCTTATGTCATCATCATCATCATGCCGAACACTCTTCGGCATTCGTACAACTGGTTATAGTGGTAGTAGTAGTATAACATGTATAAGTTGAGAGTAGAGAGCTATGCAACCGAGGTAATGATGATTTGAGGAGACAAACTACTCGTCCACATCTCGTTCGTGTATCCTCATACCGTTGATGAACAGACTCAACATTGGCCCTCACAGTAAAGTTGGCGAGAGCAAAAATACGTTTCGCATGTACCTATAGGCCACAGGGTCGATTATTGGAACGTATGTATACGAGCGTCATGTCCCATTATTTCCTGCAGCACTAAATTCCCTGCACTGTCGAATGGAACGATAAGAACGGCCCCGATATATTTCCCTCAAATGATCATATACAACGGACGGAGATATGTTTTGTCTACGAACTCATTTTAATTTCTACTGATGCTACTATTGTTGTTGTTGTTGTTGCAATATTAGCAAACCATCACAGCTATCTTCATTTTGTGGTGTCGCCGCATAGGGGGAAGCACACGTAGCCGGATAAATATAATAATATTCCTCTAAATCTGCTTCTCCTCCACTGTCTAATGACTACAAAATAAATTATGTGCTCCTTGACGTTTTTAATGCTTTTTATGCTAGACACATCTATGTGTCTGTATGTTTGGGTTATCTTCGACATCAGGATATCGATGTAAAAGGCGTGGCTAACCAATTTTGAGGTTCAGTACTGTATATGTATATATTGAATTTCTGAGTTGCGAAGGCCTGTGTACAGGAATAAGGAGGAAATATGCGGCGTATCGTAATGACATCGCTACAATAACTTATGTGAGTACTTTGCTATGTTTGTGTAGCCAGTTTTATTTTAAACATGTACGTACGCTCAGATTATGACGATACGAAGGATGATCAAAAACCATTCTTGCTGCTAAAAACCACCAGGTAGTTTCTAATAGAAGAAACGGACGATCTTGCCGGATATAGCTGGATCCGGCCATCTTCTTACGGCTTAATTACTAGTTCATTAATCAGAACAAATCTAATAATCGCTTAATTATCTAGTATGATATTACGCGGTATCTGTTTATGGAGATCTGTATATATTCTACTGTCCGCAAAGTATTCATTACTGTATGCATTCACATATTTTGGCACGCAGCCGCACGTTGGCTTGTATGTAGAGCGATCACATCGTTGTTCATTATATTTGGCCTTTATACCACTGCTCTCACAGGTGAGAATTCCAATAGAGCCCTGCAAGTAGAGAGAAGTATTCACTGTTTAAATACATTAATTAATTACATCGATTTCATAGTATCTAGCATGCAGCATCTTGCTGACTACTGTGTGCATATCCCTCGATACATATCCACCTCATTTGTAGATAGCGATTTCGTTTACTCACGTTGATAATGAATATTTAAGTCAAAATAATTCCTAATTATATAATAGTATGTTTGGATAAAAGTTCAAGTAAAAATTATAGGGGCGAATTTGTTGGGCTTGATTGTCAGGCTGGAAGTTCGCGACATTATGGTTCATAAGGCTGCTTAGGAAATAGTAAAACGATACATGTCTCTAAGCATCCCATGCCATTGTTCCAGATGTCATTAAGAGTCGGGTATTACCACAACGGGTGGTTGAAATTGGCGTAAAATTCCCAATTAGGGGAACAGAGTGACCACTTAAATGTAGCTGAGTAATGAATCAAACGATGAATGAGATTAGTATTCTACTCTAGAGGCGATTCTTGTTTGGTCCTGAGTTCGACACCAGTATTTCCTTTAGAAACCTTACCTTGAAAACCCTTATGCCTATAAGGGGCACCAAGATATGCAAACTTCAGTCATGAAACATCCCTGCCATTACTGTAGCACACACTTCACTTTCATAGTGTGGTTACCGAATAAATTCCCACTTATTGACATCTAAAATCTTGAACCTTGTGGGGAGATCGGGTTCGCCGGATATCAGAGCTTGAATAGTAATATGACATCGCCATGTAGTAAAATAATCTTTAAAACGGATCAAACCAACCTCTTCAATATTCTTCCTTTTCGCACCAGAAGTGACGGCATTTGAGCACAAAGTGACATGGATGTGACCATAAAGATACACTATTTACATATATATCTCCTATATTCGGTACTCCTTTTTAATATAATGTTCACATGTACAGTCTTGAAGGCGAGATCCCATCGCCAAAATGTCTTTGCCCAACGTAACTTTCAATCAGCAAAAACTGCATAATACTATTTTCTTTTCTGCTAGGGCTAGATTCTAATGTCCATCCGTATAGCATGTCCACATGCGCACTGACTTAACTCAAGAGATCTTGACCGTATCGACCCGATCATCTTAAATATGGAGCACCTGATTGAAATGTTTGTTGAAGTTACCCTTGTTCCGATGTCTTCGCCTCTTCAGCTCACGATTGTCTATGCGTTAGTTTTCGAACAGTGGTACATCGCTCAGTATCCAACCTCCTGATCCTGATCTGCTCCTAGAGCAAACAATTGACCCTTCCTTCTTGTTTCCTTCCACCAAAGACTGGACTTATTTTATCCTCTATATTAAACATAAGACAAAAATTGAAGGATTTTAACGCACGAGTGGCCTTCCCCTTTTTTCTGACTTTTTTCCTGTTCCCCTTAACCTGACTCCTCCCGGATCTCCAGCCACACTCGGCAGTACTACGGGGCTCGTCCAGGGAGTACTCAAAAAAAATGACTTAGCTTACCATTTTAACAAATTCAAGTTACGATGATCATATTATGTTTGCAGCTACCATTAATTGAAATTTCTTTAACTATTCTTAGAACAACTTTACGACGATACCTGAGACTTGTTAAGTTGCTCAATGTTGAAATGATTTAAAAATGTATAGATAGAAGTTACTTATAACAGTGGCCCACCTTGTTTCTATATTATTTGTATATAATAGAACGTTACAGAACTAATACAACTATGTTGTGCTTTCAAGTCAGATGCGCAACAAGCTCTCCATGTTTTAGCTATTTATATCTGTTCTATATGAGCGTACGACTTCTCCTCAGTAACGTATATGTAACCGAGGCGATTGGGAGACAAACGTAGCTCAGAGCTCAGACCAGAATAACGGAATCTCCCTTTTACAGTTTACTTCTAATAATAATAATAATAATAATATATTCAACTTGTTTCAATGTATGATAACACCGTACTGTTGGTGTACAATTTCTCAATCTATGGCAATCCTGAGTTATTTCATAACCCAAACAATACTGGGTAAGCTGTAATTTGAATTGATGATCAAGCAGGTTGCGGAAGAGCTGTTTTATGTCTAAACAACATTACATGGGATGTGAGCGCAATAATCGGAAAAAAGTTCATACAAACTGGAAACATGATTCAAATATGCTTGTGCTGTACTGGAGCTAAATCATATTGGCAACCGTAATTCACTTCGATTAGTAACGTGAACCTTACAAAGAAAGACAAAAAATGTATAAACGAATTGTCACACTTTTGTATCTCCAAGTCTAATTCATCGCTTGAATTAGTTTACAATTGGTGGAAGTATTACCTCGGTTTTAAGCGAATGCACTGTAGAATGAATTTAATTCACTATTAAAATAAATAAATACATTTTAATACCGAAGAGCTCCGATGAAGGATCACATTTGAAGTCCTTCGACTGGCCAACAATCGGACTACGTGGAAAAAGCTCTGTCCCCGGGGGCAGCTATTTACAACTATTCTGAGCACGGGTTAGAGAATTGTAGGGTAGTCGATGAAAATTGCATCCCTCCTAATTGCACTCATAGTCAAATGGGATCCCGTGTAATTTTTTCTTGATAGAACTTTGCGAAATCACAGTCAGCACAGTACGCCAGCCACACTCGGCTAAGAATAAGCCCAGTATGCACAGAGCCGACTTAGACAAAGTGTGGCCTTGACGAAGTGGAACGGTCAGTTCGATGCCAGTGTCAAGTCGGATAGACCTAAAGTAATGCAAGTTGTTGCCACCGATACCAAACGATTCTGATATTATGAGATATTTTCCTCTTGACGACAATCTTCCATTAATAATCTTCGGGTGAAGTCATGAATAAATGGCGTAATAATCTACAGTACGCAGGATTGCTTTTTCATGACACCGTAACATCCCATTGAAGTAGTGAATTTCTGGTTCTGATTTACATCCACAATACGAAATGGTGACTTCAATCCCCGTATTCTACAGACTAATGACTGTGTCACTTCAACTTTTCCACGGATTCATAAGTCATAACGGGAACGCCAATGTGCTCAAAGAGCCAATAGGTAACAGAAGGATGTATGGTAAAATAATATATTAGTAGATATTTCTCCATTCTTAGCTTCCAGTGCTCTGGTTCAAGTGTGTAAGCAATTTAACAGGCAAGGAGGCAACGCCATCATCGCCCACGAGGGTGACCATGACGGTCACCCTCGTGGGCGATGATGGCGGACCCTCTCCCCATCTAGCTACACTAATTATTCAAGCAGATGCTTCAGAATCATAGCAACAATTATTAAGTAACAATTATTAGTAACGATTCGCTGTTCAAATGCGAAGTTATCCTTTTGTTCTGTTATGATCTAAGTTGACTGTTCAATACAAAACAAATACTGAAATGTTCTAATTTTTGGGACCATTTTCATTAAATGTCTCGTTATGGCAGACTACTGCACGTTAATTCGCCTCTAATGCTAACCTGCATTTCTTATAAATGTAACAAATATTACAAGACCTGATTTAAAATTCGTACTTGTTCGATAGTTACAGGCCGGTATATATATTAGCTATGGTCTCTAACTATTAGCAGATATATCGTGGAGGTTATTCTCGTTAGAAAACGTTCGCTTAATATGTAACGATGACAGGAAATATGACAATGTCAATTAACTAAATTTGCTGAGCAGTCCTGGAATGAACATGATCATTAAGGTCGAGTAAGTAATTCACGTTTTTATTGTTTACACATTCTAGATACAGGGACAGAGCTTGCAGCATAGCACATGTCAGAATGCCGAACACATATGAGTCAAAGAATTGCACCAACTTTAATGGATCAATATTTCAGAGCGATATGGAAGACCGGTACAGTAAAATGTAGCACGATATCAGACGTGGATTGCCCTGTTGCCTTCAATGGATTTGCGTATCTTATAGAAACTTTAACATTTATCAAGGCTCTAAATAATCATACAGAAGTTATGACAACAAGAGTCTCTCGAGCGAAGCCCATCAAGCGTCTAATCATTTACAGTGACTTACCTGATTATTTTATAAATGTATTCTAGGGGAGCTTTACGTCAGTTCATCTTTCTTTTTTTTTTTAAAGGGGGGTGTTGGCATGCTAATGCATGCCAACACCATGGCCGCCCCCCCCTTATGGAACTGTTGACGATGTTCAACAGCACCACAGTCCTTCCCGGTATCGCTTATCGCAACGTCAGTTCATCTACCGGACGTGACACAAAATTTACATCATCTAGTAGCTGGTTCCCGCTTGCCTATCCCATATATGTGATGTTAATAAGCCCCTTCTTAACGCGCATATGATACTTACTCTATTTATTTTCTCTAGAGACGCAGAGAGGACATTTATACTAGATGCTTTATCCGTCGATTTTGTTCAGTGGAACAGAGGCGGACCTACCTCTCAACCTATACTTTACTATCTTCAGAGAAATAATTCCCATTCAATTTTACTTACGTCTTTTTGGCAAAAGTCCTCTGACTCATTTGATTCCGCCTCATTCGATGAACCCTGGATGACGTCTACTCCTGGATCATCTCGCGGTCGTAGTTCGTATTGTCGGCCACGTATTCATCCGAGTCCTGCGTAGACCATGTGTTTCAAGATACACCATCACATGGACATTTTTCACTATAGGTTAAGCGGTAACAGGTCGAACAGCAACACCCCCTTCTAATTCGTTACGAGTGACTGCTGTGCTTCATTGAACTCAACTCGGATGAATCTCTCTGCCTCGTGAGTGACATGGTGACAGTGTCAACCTGTGTTCACTCATACATTGCAAGCCTGCGTCAAGCTTGTAGTATTCAATAGTGGATGATTAGAGCAACAATTTTCGTATGATTAAGCAAAAGCTACAATGGATACATTGATGGCGTTCTAGTATTCAAGGATAAACTGTGATAGTTATTATTGCGATTTATTGCAATCGATTATGCCCCGATTCGGTATTGAGCCTTTGTATTATAGCCTTTTGCACGCTAACGGAGGTTTCAGCGCATGACCACATCGCGTGATTTGCATTTGTCTTTGTATTCATATCTTTATATCGACGAATCGGTGGATTACTTGTGACCTATTATCATAGGTTTTGTTATTGTCAACTTTCGGAGAGTCATTGTAGAATGGTTCGGGTAACAAGTGAAAACATTCGCACGCCTTTGAAGCGGATGCCCTTGTGTGCGCGTCTTCGTTTGTTCATCTGTTAGATTTTGGTTATGAGCAGATAAATAAATGCAACAGGTTGCAACATTGCAAGTAAGTACATAAGCGGCCGGAGTCCAGCCAGCGTAATGGAAGATGTGAGATCGAGGTGAGATAGTTCATTCCGCCTGATCGAGTTCAGTTTGCAGCACGTGCCGTCGGGCGGGACGACGTACCGAATTATCGATGGTGTTGAACTTGCGGAAGAAGCGAAGGCGCTGCTTGTCGCCACTGGGCAGAGCGAATGGAGCTCGCTTGCCAGCGCATCCGGTGAAAGCATTACAGAACGGTCGCTTCTGTAAGCCGACCGGTCCACCAGAAACACCCAGTCCTGTGATGGGCCGCCCCAAGAGTTCCTAAAATGGTTCATTAAGTTAGAGGACATAATGGAATGGATGGATATCGTTATAATATCCAATCACGTGCAATTCGTACTTGCACTTGAAACTAGTTAGCTCGCATTTACATTGGACGTAGTAGATTGGCACTCGTTGTGATAAACAGAGATTTCATCGAATGTGTAATGTAGTGCGCGTGTTCGAATGAATAAATAATGAATCGCGGTCAATCGGGGTCGTCACGACAGGCGGCGTTTAAGCGAGAGTCCTCTCCGTCAACTCGCACTTGCACATGAACTATTGGTCAATTAAGCACTTGCTTCCGAAACAGGTCAACTCACAGTTGCGTTTCGAACTAGTCCTTTAGCACTTGGTTATATAAGCAGTTTCAACTTGGGAAAGTAGACAAGATCAATTTTTTGGCCTCCACTTCGAGGCCATCACCCTGTGGGGTTCTCTATTGATTTTCACTCTTCGGCCGCCTGTGCCTATCTAACTCTCCTATTGAAAACCACCAATTTTATGCCCCTACGTTGTCGCTGTTTTCACTTAGTTAGTTAGTCAGCGTGTGCTTTGTTACACCTAATAATATTATATTTTTTATTATTTCTATGTAAATTGTTTCCTACATATGCAAATGCCACTTACTCTCAGCTTTTCATTCCTGACGCGAAGCTCCTCCTGCGGACAAGCAAAAAAAAACAAAAACAACAGAGAGTTGATAGATTGGCCATTACAGTTAATGCTTTTGCTCCGATTTTGAAAATGGCCACACTTCCTACACTTTTGCTGACAAGACCTCGTTACCCGGTGTCCAAAATGTAATCATCATTCGAAATAGGCCCAAGTTGGTGGAAAGTCAATCAAGGGCAGCTTATTCGACAGTCTACTGTTTTCCAGCGACATACATGAATTTCACGGGCTTAGGTTTGGGGACGTGTTATGCACTTTATCTATCCTGCTGCCGTCGTCGCGGTTAACATGTAAGGTGGCCCTTTCGATATGTTGTATCTAGCTGGAATAAATATCTATCGCCAATTTCGAAATTTCTTATAGTCAATATACTATTCTGTTGACTCTAACATTTAAAGCGGACCAACTCCTCATGGATGGGCTTCCAAATTTAGAGGAAGTCGACAGTGGTGAACGTCTCATCTCAAAACACCACAGCTCGTTTGATTGAACATTGATATGAAAGCGCAAGTATCGATGATACATCCCAGCGACGACGTCGCAAGTGCAATCTACCAATAAACTTCACGGCCTTTGTGCATTCCTACTTATATATATATATATATATACGAAAGTTTTATGCAAAGCGAACCTGCACTAATTACCTTGTAAGTTCGGATGCTCGCTTTGATTAAACCAGGTTACTGGAGCCCAAGCCAAATCGTACAATAGCGAACTACCGCTTAGCTGATACTCAAACCACATGATTTATATTAAGCTTTCACAGGTTATACTTGTTCAGCCATCTATGTTCTCCTAAAATTGTTCGGTTTGGTACCTGATTGCTATTTCAATATTGTATATTTGAAATTTCAGATAAGGAATTACTGGTTGTATATGGCCACGACTCAGAATGAACACAGCACCTTTGACTTAACAACGTCAACTGCATAATGAATCAACGATATAATTATAGACAATATCTTTTGTGCCATTGCAGCCCACGGAACCATGTGCTCAACACTTCGCTCATATGACCATATCGTACAGAATTAGCCGAGTCCAATTGAGATAAACAAATTGCTAAAGTGTAGCTTAAGGCCACCTCTCGAAATTTTTGGATTATTTATTGGTCAATTATACAAGTGGGCGACATTTGTACCCGCTAAACGTGAAATGCAGCCAAGATGTTGTTTTTTTGGTCCTTTTATATTAGAGAAATGTGATGCCCGTTTCGTAGAGCTTGTTTATCACCAGACGTTTGAACTAAATCCCAATATCAGGCTGTACTGAAAGAGCACATGTCTTCGGTATTTTTAATTATAATGAAGTGTGTTTCAAGTTAGCGTTTGAACTTTAGCTGGGGTTAAAGACGCGAGTTACATGCTTTATTGGTATTTAAAATCCAATCCTATTATACATACCAGTGTTGTAATCTTTGAACGAGGTTAAGAATATCTCGTGTGACACCGTGCCTAAGTGTGATACACTCTTTTTAAACTCAAGCTATACGCAACTCAATTTGCATTTAGGAAACGGCTTCAGGCTCTGCGCTGTATAGCTAGTTGATTAGTTCAACAACTGAGAAAATCGATCATTTTTATTCAGTTGAATCCTGATTGAAAAATATACCAAAGCCTCATAGAACGGCACTCCAGTTCATGTTAGCGCGCGCGCTCACCTGTAGCTGCATTTGCTGTTGTCTTCCTGGAGAGGGTTGTGCCCTTGCAGCACAAGCCAAGACGGACAGGATAATTGCCGTCACCACAAGACACATCACCCAGGCGGGGGAAGAGACAGATGTCCTGGGGTTCATGGCCGAACGGCAGATATTGACAATGCCTTACGCTGATGATACCAGCAGAAGACGATGGTGAGAATATTGAAGATGGATTTAATTTAGTTATGAAAGTGATCAGTTGCACCGCAGGACACTCAGCACGCAGGAAGTGACGAAGCGAGCTACAATAAGCAAGCACAGTACATCCTTTTGAATAAGATATCTAAAAGTCATTGAGAATCAGCATTAAAAGTATATTACATTGTTCACAGACGTCAACACGGGTTCGGTCCACACCGTTGTACATTTGCATTTAATAGGGTTGTCCGCCTTATGAAGCAATGTAAAAGAAATACCGCGGACGATACCTAAATGTCTAAGGTTAAGGGTCAGCCCGAAAAACATTCGATTAGATGTTAACTCATCACATGTACACCGCTGCCATTTTGGCCCACAAGTGGCCCAGTGGAGGATACGTAAGGCTGAGACGTTGAAGCCCTAACAAAATGTTTGGTACGGCGGTGGCTTCGATGGCTAAGTATCTGGCTGAAAAAAGCCGGAAGTCGCAGTTCGAGTCCCGCACCATGACATACCGAGAACTTAAGCGCTGTAAAACACCGCAGTTCCGTCAGTAAACCAAAAACTTTGCATTGCATTGTCATGTCGATGGATTCATGTCGATAGAAAGGATCACGAATCCTCAAATCAGATATATATATATATATGTAGACTTATTCATCAACTTGAACAAATTATTTCTATGTAGTCTATTTGTATTAACATATATTTGTTTCACTTTATGCAACTTCAACAATTTATTACAAGCGGCTATTCAAGCGGCGTACGTCATCACCGAGCCTCCGAACGCCATCGTGACAATAGCTCTACAGCTGTTACGTATATATGGTACAATACAATGATTAGGCAAGTCAAATCAAGACAGTCGGTCGTGGAGCTGCTTATGTTGAACATTTAAGGGAGCACAGTATTCATGCTACCGCACGTGGATATATTACGGCCAGGGGCAATGAGGCTCAACACCATCTTCATAGCAACCTAGTTCGATTCTGAGCTTTTTAGTTAGGTAGTTGCTTAAATATATCTGTTACTCTATACTAATTGTGTCACCGTGTTGCAGTTAACTCGTTCGTCCTCGAAGCAAAACTCAATTTTCCGAAGTCACTGTACACAAACATGGTTATTTCGTACAGTGGAACATCCTGGCAATTCACAGATGTTAAGTAATTAAGATGTATCACATGCATCTAATGCTTATACTAAGTTATCCTGCAAAGTGGCTTTAGTTGTGACGACAACGAACTTGATTTAAAGAGAAATTCGACATTTTCATATTTGAAAATACGATGGTCCCAATAAAAATAGAACATCAGCCGCGAACAGCGACAAACCTTTATATAACCATTATTCTTCGTAATGACAATCAATAAAAACTGCAGAATCCCAAAAACATATTTAGATCTCGCGCTATTTCTGGAACACAGTGGGGGCGTTATTGTGCGAAAGAGGCTTAGGTCTGTGACGACTTGCTTTTATCGGCATAGAACAGCATTTCCTGTCCACTGCGGCCTGCGCATGCGATCGAAATTAGAATTCTAACGGATATACACGTTTTTATTATTGTATTTTGTTGTGACTGCGTACTTTTATTCTCATTTCTCTCTTATTCTTATCTATGACATCGATACAGATGTTGAGTAATATTACCATAGGTTTAATACTATCCAGAGCAGCAGGGTGATATATCATTTGTCTAGAATGGTTCATGTATATATGTATTGACCTTCCTGATGTGGATTACCCATTGGTCCATAGATTATCCCTTGCTAATTGGTTTAACGGTAGGGTCGTATAGGCTCGATTAAGCGTTGACGAGTAAAGCAAAGCGGGTTCATGCACTTGCTGTTAACAAGCTCGATACTTAGTGACCAAGCCACCAACGGGCTTTACTGTTGCTACTTCGGGAATGTCCAGGAGATGTTTTTACATCTCATCAGAAAAACATCTCCTTAGCCCCAATTTCTTAGCTTAGACGAGGAGGAGCCGAAGCAGAATTAGCAATTTGCCTCTTTTCCCAGAAATCCTGTATGCTATCATTCTCGAAGCATACTTCATTATCATGCTTACATCAGCAAAAGCTTACATGGACCATGTGAGCTTACTGCAGTCATGCGTTAGAAGAAGCAAGGCGAACGAGCTCATCGTATAATCTGTTGCGGACACCTCCAACAGCTTCATCAACTAAAGCTTCTTTTGTCGAACAGTTTTGGAAGTCTTACCCGTCTTGTGTAGGACGCGCAAACTTTCGTAAGGTTGTGATTCATGTAGTTCACTCTACATATATTTATCTTGAGATACGTCAGCTCTTTATATATCCATAGCTTTGCAAATAAGTGTTACATGCTAGTCATTATCGAATTTATGAACATGCGCGATTGTGCCACCTCAGATAAGCAATATATCATAACGTGGCAAAAAAAAGTTATAATATAGACATATATATATATATATATATATATAGAAATCAATGGGACTACAATGACAGTATACTAACCATCATAAAGACACACTTTTTTATGACAAAATAACGCGTATCCAGTTCGGGGCACTCTGCCTGAGTAATTATGGCACAAGAGGCATAAGAACTTAAACATAATCTTACATGCTCGCCCCTCCTGCGTGCTCCCATCATGACCGAAGCGGCCCTAGTGGGTGGCACGTTGTTTTATCCACTGATGAGTCCCGCACCCAAAAACATGCAACTCCTATATGTAGTGCTGAGCAACTTTTCAACTGCTGAAAATCCCCATAGAGACATCATGTAGAACCTTCAAACGTAAGCCCATACGGCTGTGTTTCATCTTGAACACTCCACATGGTGTCCTGTGGCGAGTCGCGTAACCTTTTGGAATACGATAGAATTGTTCGGGCTATTCGAACACCTTGCAAAGAGCTATGGGTATCTTTCGCAACCGTTTAGGTTAGCATTTGGTTTCTTGAACGAGTGTGGGTGTTTAATGATGTGACAGAAACAGAGGATGTTTCTTGTCTTTTTGTTTGGTCGAGTTCGAGCGTTATTCCGGCCCTGCTTCAACTGGCAAATGGAGGCATTGGGACTTGTCGTATCTCAGAACAATTCAAGCCAGACGAAGCTGGCCTGAGTAATTTCCGCTTTTTAATCAATACCATTATCATTGATTGCATTTATTTTAACGTGAGTAGCCTCATCGCAACGAACCTATAACGTTGCCGAATAATATCGTACGTGAATATTCTTATTTATAAAATGTTAGCTATATGTATTATTTGTGGCCATTGTCGATGTCCAGTGACGATTACTGCGACTCTACGCGAGATGCAGACACTTATTTATTTCGGTTGGGGGCTATCATTTCAATTCAGCTGAAACGGATATGTCTGAAACAGGTTAAATTTCCAATAAATCATTTCATTTCGGGCACGACTCCCTATCCTCTTCTGAGATAGATTCTGAGTTTGGTGCGCCTCTCGGATGTGTTTTTATGCTTGATTTTGACAATGCACAGGCCGTCCACCTGCGGACAGACATACCGCCGACAGACCTTATCACCGAGGTTGTAGGTTCGCAAACAACCCTGCAATATGTCGCGTCACCGATTTACGCGAAGAGAGGCCGGACACTACCGAATGACGCATATACATATGCGAATGACGCATATAATATATATATATATATATATATATATATATATATATATATATATATATATGCTTTTTTCATCTAGCGTCGTAAACCCTCTAGTTGCTTTATAACCTAATAAAATTAATAAAAATATAAAACAATCCACAATCCAAATGTATACATTTGTAATAATCATACGTCTTGATTTCGATTCGTTTGTTCAAACCAGCCATCTCCGTTGTTTCATAGATGTAAAACAAGTTTATTGTTTATTATATTATTCTGTCGCATATGCTGGCTTGGGCCAGTTTTCCCCTCTGCCCAGTGCCCAGCGACCGGTTCGTATAGCATACATCGTCGTGAAGTGTTCATATCACGGTGTGACATTTGAATGCATACTAGGGATGACAACCTGTGGGGCGTATTAGATGAGGTAATAATCTGAAGGAGCCTATGTGAGCTCGTTTGCCTGATGGTGGTGTATTGTAGCAGCCAACGTAACAAACCTCTATCGTTATATTGCTGACTCCCAACTGTAGTGACAAACAGTGCTTGATTCACAATGCACGGCCACCTCTCGTGCCTCATTGGAGGTTCTAAGCCATCATTGGAGTGGCGTGGACACACTGCGCCGGCCAGCGTGTATGGATAGGCGGTATAGCCGCTATTGAGGGTTGTCGCCCCAGGGCTCCTTGCCAACATGCTTTACCACTCTTCGGCTCAGAGGCACTCCGCGAACTAGCGAGTTGCGTTCGTTCGGCGGGAGGGGTGGTTGACCACTATCGAGTCTCGGTATGGTCACTGCGCAATCGAGCCCGGTCAACTGAACATGTGTCTAAGGAAGTCGGTTGTTTAGACGCAGCAGCAGCAGCGTTAAAGTCACTTCGGCACGTGCAGGTCGATGGTTAAGAAACCGTAAAGACTACTATACACTTCGTATAAGAATAATGGTAGAAGGTGCGTGAGTGGGATGCCAATGACCGCACTCAGTCAAGGCTCTCTCTTAGCCAACGGGAAGCTCCGTCCAATCTTGAAATAGAGAAGCGAAGAAAGGAGGTCTAAACAAGCTCCACACATATATATATATATATATATATATACAGATATATAGCATATGGAATATGTCTCCTGTGAGGAAATCGAAATGTGCAGCTATGGGTGGACATGACATACATCTAGGAGCGGCACATTTGGCAAAACTCTAAGACTTTCTGACGCTTGCTTTCTTTTGTGTTTATTTTTGATTTGGAACTGTTGTAAATATACATATTTATATGTGCTAGCGTTCCGTCTGTCGAAAGAGATCAAAGAGAAGATATTTCGTTCGTATCACACCACTAGTGGCTTTTTCTTTCGAGTGTCTATTGTATTTGAGGCTTTTTACAGGTGCGGACGTGAGGGGCATCGTTCGCGTTGTCAAGTTGCTGCTGCTGCTGCTAGCACTGCCAATGATCATCTGATGATCTGTTCGGTTCTGTTAACTTTTCGAGAACTCACAAAGGGAGTGGAACGAACGCAAACTATGGCCTGAATAGCTCGTCGATGTTTTGAGAGAAGCACTAAATTCATTCGCATTCAGCGATAGAAATAGCTCACAAAGTGATGGTCCTTTATTGATCTGAATTTGTATAGTTCTATTTGAAAATCACCTAGTTACGGCAGCGATAACGAAAGCTGCAGCGACCACCACATTCTAGTGCTAAGCCCATATCTGAGGTTGAAGCTTCCGACGTTGCCCTCTCAGGCTGATATTGATCATTAGCAGGTAAAGTGCATTGCGTGGAGCGTGTAGTGCCCATTCCTCAGTTTTGATTCAGGAAAAGGCCTTGAATTCCTCATCACTCTTATCATCGTCAATAGTGCACGGTGTGTGTCTGTATATATATATATATATATATATATATACAGACACACACCGTGCACTATTGACGATGACACGATGCCGTGTGGCTGTTGTGACCTCCAACTGCCAAGTCTAGCTAAATATAGTAAATAAACACCTGCGGCCCAATTAGCTGTACACTGTAGATTACACGGGTCTCACTGAGCAGCTACAAAGCACGAAGCAAGCCAAATAGTACAAGGACACACGTATGTGTACTGTAGGATAACTCGAACAACATACCTCAATTTCTGGTATAAATTTGTTAGTTTTAGGGAAATTGCGGAGGAACAGGGTCGTGTGTGTGCCTGGATGCGGTAATTGTGTCAATATAATTGAGGACAAAGCGATATTGAATATCTAATTATAATATAAAATGCTCCTATCTGATAATGTCATGTACGCACCACACGTTGTGTCGAACATTTCACAGCTTCTGTTTGTAAGAGTGGAACATATCGTTTTTATCCTAGCTCATGAATCCCAGAATGAGAGACTACTACGAGAATACAGAGCAGGTACCCTACAATTCCCTCTTGTCATTTCGATATAACCGACAAAGTGGACGAACATATGTCATCACCGATCATTTGTTCATGAACAACGAAAAGTTGCAACAATTCGAACGGTGCCATCGGTCGATGGTACATCCTGTTCTACTAACTGTGACACACCACTGGTCAGTGAAACAACTCTCACAAAATTAATAATAGAGAAGGGACATCGCGACGTTAATCTAACTCAAATAAAGCCACTTGTGACTTGTGTTCGCTTATGAAGGTATACTTTGTGACGGACAAATGCGAGAGAGAGAGGCACAGTTTTCTCACTACAATACAAAGACCGACATTAATCGGTAGGCTCCGTTGGCATCCTCGGCGTGAAGTTTTTTTGCAGCAACGCATTAAAGGGGATTGCGGTGCCGGCGACCGAGTTCTTCAATGCGAGGGGTAACGGGAAGCCGGGGAACGTCCCCGCAAAACTTAAACGGAATTTCGAGTAGTTCACGGAAGAAGTGGACTACCGTGTCCCCTCCGGCGTCTCTTCTACGCATCGCGTTCTGTTAGTTGAGAAGTGACCACTTGACTACTTGAATGGCCTTTGAGGCATTCGTCCTCTCGCTCTAATATATGCCACCACCAGCACCATCATCACAATCGCTCCTTCGCGCTTCCACTTGGGCAGCGTGTGCTGGATTCGCCTTTTAGGAGTGAAGAACTCATTCAATGGCTTTCCGTGGATATCTTTCCCAGTTGGATACTTCGCATTCGGGGACGAATTTGACGATGGAGCAACTAGCAAAATCGTGATATATGATCAATTCGTTTATCGATCAAACTACACCTAGTCGTGCCTGCCATTTCATGTCGTCTGATCGATAAATTAGAGGAATTATAATTTTATTATTTTGAACCGTTAAAGAAGGGTTCATCAATCGCCGTTCTTCGATTTTTGGTGAGAGAAACAGAGGGCACCAGCGGGTCTTCATGAAGATTAAGTTTTGACACTCTAGAGGAAGCTGGGCAATACCAAAGATACCGGCTTAGATAATCCCGAAATTTGAGAAACGCTTTGAAAAGAGAAATAATGCGGTATATGCGTATTGCATCGACAAAGAACTACTAAATAACGGGCCAAGACATTTAGGCTAATAAATGAGATTTCTCATTTTATAGTAAAATTCTTGGAATTATATGTTCATGTAAGCCATGTTATGATGAAGATAATGGCGAAATTAAACACAGTATTGTATTAATTTCTCATTACCGGAAACTTAACTCGTTTAGACTATAGTATACCGAAATGATCCAATCGAAGAGGCACCCTTACGGAGCACTCTGTACATAGTGAACCTAATTGCTGGAAGCTAGTTAACTATAAGCAGAAAGGATTGGCTTATAAAATGTTGCAAGATTGTGGATAATGCTTAATTTTTTAGTGACGATCCTTACAGGTAATGAGTAATCAACAAGTCAAGGCCGATTGTGCCACAGTTCGAGACACCAAGCGTCTAGGCTTTGCTCTGATCGGCAAACTGTGAGGGTGCATCATAATGTTTCCTCTGAAGTCGGACCCCGTGTAAACATTTGCACTCGTATCTGACATACATGTTGACAATTTCTACCGGATATACAAATTGGATATATTTACGCCAATGACCAGGAAAATAAAAAAACGTTTCTAGATATAAACAAATCAACTTCTTTCAACTATTATTCAGTATCGAAATTCTACACTTGGACACTATTTCTTAGGATAGCCTTTCCCAGGTTGGGCTTGTCATTCCAGTGCCCCCCAGAGAGATGTGGGTACTTTGATATTGATAATCATCGAGAAGAATGATTCAGGTCTTACAACTGACGGACAGATCCCTATTAGGGTGCAACGAAACCCTGATACATGTACACGCCAAAAGTATATTTCTATATTATAAAAACAGCATTGCATCCCTCGTCAATTTACTCAAGTGAAGTAATTAGTCCTGCACGTATGATTAGTTGCTGTCGCTACTAAAACAGTTTAGAGTCATTACTCGAGACGATTTTTTGTATCTTTGAAAGGACAGGGTTGTGAGATAAAAACAGAGCGTATTGCCCCCCCCACGTGACCTTTCTGTTGAGGAAACCAAAATACAGTACACATATACAGCTGATAGATACAGTAGTGATTGATGCGCATGCTTCACGCCTTCATTTGTTTCTAGTTAATCTATTTATTCTATTTCAATTTGAAATTAATTTAATAAATTGCACCGGAATTATATGAGACGTGTTCAGTTCAAGCGAAAGGCCCACTGAGCTAATTTCTATTTGACTAATGAAATCGCAAAGACATCCAAATGACGGCTCACATATCATTCATTTCATATCGTTAATCTTAGTTATTCGTCATGCAAGTATTGTCAATCTGTACCCAATTTCGTTGACTCAGAGCAGCATGATATTAAAAAATTACCAAAAAAGGCCATTATTTAGAGGAACTATGCACACTAATTTTTTTTTAATATAAATCTGGAGTTGTAGTTGTTTATTTTGATTTCACAATCTTTCACATTCAAACGGATTTCCTGCATCTAGTTAGATGAACGAGTATTGCGCTAATTCAAAGGTTCACTAGAGCCATGATACGGTATCTATGCAACTACAGCATGGCTTGATGATGTGTACAAAAATAGGACGTGACGTGCTCTCGAGTCGAACATCCACAGGCAGCCAATCATTCACTCATTTGTATACAGAATGGGATGTATTATTATTCAAGATTAGGCATGCTGCAAGCGGGGTTTGCATGCAGAAAATCTATGTCAACAAACTGTGGAAATTTAATAAAAGACTTCAACATCATGAGCCCCATGCTCGGGTGAGTAATGCGAAAGATAACAATGATACTTGTGCTGTGTATAAAATATGCCCCGTTTGATTCATTTTTATTCCGAGCAGAAGGCCCAGAACAGTTGTATGCAAATTAGCTATTACTTCGGACACGACGGGTGGTATGACACCATACGTCTGTTACATAAGCAAGTTTAGGTTTAAGCAAGACGATCGCATTGGCCTGATCTCGTTGAGTCTACGGTGAACGGGGTTAATATATAATAATTTTACAGGAAATGATAAACAAATGTTCACATAACGTCATGTCTATCCTAACTCGGAGTTTCGAACGTTCCCACCAATATATTCGTATCCCATTGAAAATATTAGAATATGTGCGTGTTCACGCTTAAAACATGGCAGGAATCAAGCTCAACCTCGATATATTTCGCGTACTTCAAAAGCGTCAAGGAACGTGATTCGAGCAGATTGCAGCAAGTAATCTGTCATCTCTCGAAATTGAACCATACTGCTACCATGCTACCAGCTGTACAAATAATGATAAATAATGAAAACTTTGAAAATGGTTCGAGTGACCTAACCAGTGATATAGGTTTCATTATCTCTCTAGTCGATCTAACGCCTCCATATATTTCCGTAAACCATGACTATGCCTCAAACGAACATTATAGTCCCATTTTATTGTCTGAGGTGTAGAAGAATATTGCTGCGTATCGCTTTTCCCAGGCATTTCTAGATGCAGTGTGAGGTGTATTGATGATAGAAAACAACATGTGCATGGGTGGTTTCATAACCAGACCACAAATATACAGTTAAAAAATGTACACAGAAATTTTACTAGTGATCGAGAAACTATTAAGTTTGTCTAAACAAATAAATTCGAGTAATCTGGAAGAGTGTGCCTAATGTCGTTCCACCAACAAAGCTCGTATTATATTTTATGGGTAAATTTCATACCAAATACACAACTGTACCCAACTCAAAGTATTAAGAAATGTTTACTATTGATTGTAAGGAGATTGTTAAACGTTTGTCGAGATAATCGTTGGTAAGTCATACTTCAAGAAGTGCGGCCCGACCTTTGAATCTTCTTCGCCTTTTGGCTAAGATCAAAGGGTTGGCATTTGAATGAAGCTATATTAGGGCACACCAGTAAAAATACTGAAATCATTTCAAAGGAATTCTCGTTGGGGGCGATATTCGGAACATTTCTGTAATTGATAACGTCGACCTTAACATGATATCAGGAAATACGGGATAACACAGATAAAAGGGAGGCCGTCGACGTAATAGGTGGTTGAACATTATTTTCAATAAAAATGGTCAAAGAACGAATATATTATTTACGAGTAAAAAAATTACCAAATGGCTTACTACCTTACCACCTATATTTGCCTGCAAAATAGATTTGAATGCTTGACAATCTTATGGCAATTCCGCTCATTTATCAGCACATGTACGTTCTCCTCATTAATATTCAGAAATTTCAAATTTATTTTTACCGGCTCCAAGAAATGTTCTCAATTTACCTTTAGAGGGGAATCAAGTCCGTTAACCTATTTTGTGAGTTCACTTCGAATGGGATTTTTTGCTCATCCTTATTGCGCATTTTCGTATTTCAAATAACCTTGTTCCATCAATTACAAACTATCGAGAGACAAAAAAAATAGTGTTATAAGAATGTAATTGGAGCACCTGTATTCGCCCATGCTATATGCCATCAGGCATACTTAGAGCGTGGGCTACAATCTGGACCACTCTTAGAATAGGGTGTTGGTTAAAATAGATTGACGACTCACTGGAACGTGGAACGGTGTAGAAGTCATATTCTCTTCAGAATTATGTTTCTGTGCGCAGGACTAACCTACAAAACGTGAATCAGCATCTCTCAAGGAGAGATTCATCTTGAAAAACGAATACGCTCACTACATCGAAGTTAAGTTAAGCTTGTTTCGTCAAAGTGGGACTATTCTTTTGGTTTCACAAATCACAGAAGGAGACGAAACTGACACTGTAAATGCAATGCAACAACAATGAAGTGAGTCTCATTATTATAATCTGCCTTCGAAGTTCACAGATATTAGTGTTTATAGCCGGAAGGTTCTCCGCAAAGGCCGACTCTCATTTTATCATATGAAACACAGTTGCACCCAGGTATACGGAACAATGAAATGTATGTGTTGCGCATTCCGCATGTATAGACCTAAATGATATGGGTTGTCCTATGGCCGTATCATTTAGGGTCTCGAGGCTGCGATGCCAAAGCATTACCCACATCGGCGATGTACTCTAGAACAAAAGAGTCAAATGATCACGTTGTTCATTACGTGATACCACAATGAGCTGTCCCTGACGAAAACAGTTCTAATAGTGAGCGCCGTTGTCTGAGTGCTTTCAGAAATGTAGCGTTGAAGGGACAGCTATTGGTTATGGAGCCCTGCTTTTAGTAGGCAAGCATGAAGGACACTGCTTCAATACGATGTGGAAAGCAGCCTGGAACTCAATCTCGTACTCCAGCATGTTTTTAGAACTCTTGTGCAGTCCATTAGAATATATTTGGAACCAACTGCGATTTCCCTCGAAGGACCACTTGGGTAGAGGACAGTTGACGGCTGCTCAATGAAGTCTTCTTGTTCACTAACACTGTTGACCTCCGGGCTGTCAGAGAACAGCTTTCTCTTGGTTATGTTGCACAGAGATTCATATTTACACCACAATAGACAACAATTCAATAGGAGCGGTGGACGATTTGGGAAGTTGCAATAGTTGCAACACTATGGTCCCTTTAGCAGCGTTTTGATATTTCAATGCTGTAAATAAAATGAATTCGAAGGCCCTTCCAAAAGGATGACCGGCATCCACTATCCGATTTGCTAACTGTGAGGTCCCGGATTCACAGCTGAGACTCTGATGACTGTTTTCAAATTATATAAGTTTTTAATATCAACTCGCTGCGGAGTGACGTTCGACCAAGAAACACTGTATGCACATTAAAGTTCACTGATCTCACATCCCAAAGAGAGGAAATACTTTTGGTTCAATATGCGTCATAGCGTATTATAGTAGAGCCATAGACAATGTACTAAGGATGATCATTTTGACACACTAATTTTTTATCACACCAGAAAAGCAAATAACATCAAATCCAGTAGAGTGATGGCTATAATCTACGAGCCATCTTGCTCCCTAACACGGTCAACCTCCGAGCTGTCAGAGAACAACTTTCTCTTGGTTATGTTGCAGAAAGATTTATATATGCATCATAATAAACAACAACTAAATGGTATTATTATTGGATTTGAAGACTTCACCCGAGCACCAGGTAATGTTCACGGTTCCACATCGTCTCAAAGCCGAGAATCCGTTCGTTAATCCGTAAATTTTAATGTCAGCTTTCATCCTCATTAAATAAATATCAGTAGTGGCACGTTATTGCATACACCTCACCAAAAGTCCTACGCCTCCTCTGAATGCAAATTACTAGAACCTTCAACGCGTTACCTTCCGGTTATCGTCTCAGAACAGCATTCATTAAATACCAAAACTTGATATTTACGCGAATGTAATAATTAATGAACTTCGAAAAAATAAGCTACCGCCAGATCGGATGTATCTCGGAGCAGTGTAGGATCAACTTGTAGTACCTTTAATTGTATTGGAATGAATTCTGGAATATAGACCTATTGAATCTGAGGATACCTGGCCAGGAACAACCGGGTCATGTTCTATGTGCTACAAGTCATCTTGAGGTACTTAACAAATTATAGAAAATGCACCTGATTGACCTGCCCCTGAGTTAGGAACATCTCAGAAAGACTATTCTAGTTTATGATGGAAACTTTTTCCTCTAGATTTTGTCCTTTGGATGAAGGTATAAGAAGAAAGTAAAAAGGTACTGCTGGCTGTTAGTCCAGGCTGACTCACAGCCAACATTTACGGTAGACAACTATAACGATGTTCAACCTGTTCGAACAAAACAGGTCAAATCGCAACCTTCCACGAAGCTGAACTTAGTTTCTCCTGCACTTTGCATTGATTTGGTGATCTACGAGCACTATCTCAATGACAGTGGCAAATGGACACGACGCAAAATATACTCGAAAACTTTCAATATGTAAATGTGTCGGATGAACTTACGAGAAAGTAGCGGCGTATTTAAGGGGTTGTACTATTTGTGCGGCTTCGCTTCAAAGTGATTCCTCAATCCGTAACGTTCGTCAAGTCCTGCGCGATGAGACTCCAGGGAGCTCCGCCTCCAACCGGCCGTTTTGTACCCCCTATGGAGAGGGCAAACCCGATTTGAGAAAGGGCCGTTGTAGCCTGATTAAGCAGTGAGGTCGGCTCTCGGTGATAAGTCCCTAGATCAACATGAAATAGCCGAGCGAGACACCCAACGTGGAGATGCGTCTAAAAGATGCAATGATAACGTCATAAGACAAAATATACACTGCGGAATAACTGTCATTTCGCGACTCTCCTATATTAGAGCGATTGTGTAATATAAAATTGCTAAAACATGGCCATCTAGTGAAGAAATATATATTACTGCGCTATGAGAAGGCGACAGATGTCTCGCAGTTAGCTCATTTCTGCCAAGCAACTCGTTCGGTTTGGGAGGTATTCCCCATTATATATAATACATACATCTAATGCATACAATCGACTAATTGGAAAGACCGCACCAAACAATCATTATGTCCAATCTGCCTGCTCGCAAAAACTTTACAATCAAGTGCAATCATTGCACCGCAACTCTCACCTTACGAATATCTAAACGTGACGACACTTTATGGCAACATTATTACAACTCGCACAAAACACTCTTTTGGAGTAATAACCGACATTGGCTGCTGTGATTTAGAAGGTGAAGTCACTTCAAAGAAACCTGACTGATAGATAGGTTCAAGTAACTATTTCCACATTTAACTAACAATTTTAGAAGACATAAATTGAGTCACATGTATAATTAAAATAATGGAAAACTTCGTTGAAGTCTGTGTGTCGTTACAGTCAGGCATGTCAAGAAAACTTAAACAGGTGAAAGGTTCAACTCGCACTGTACGACAATTGAGTCACATTTCGGGTACGTTTTTTTAACGTCAATACACAATAGCAATGAATGAAACACCACGCGTATAATAATAATAATAATAATAATGAACAGGCAGATCGTCAGATAATCGAGACCGAATATTCGTTCAAATGAGAACGATCACAATACTGTAGATGACGAACATTGCGACCAACATCGACCCGTTCCAAAAATCCGCTCACAAGCCCTATTACAGACATCTGAACACTGATCAAAGATGCGAGAACCTATTTCAATTTAATCCAAATGTCCCTTTATTAACCAAACGGAGGTGGTACCAAGTTTGCAATATTATATATAGTATATCATAAACGTCAATGGACATGGTGAAATACTGATTAGAACGATATTGTTAAAATTATTAGTGTATTAAGCAGCGTCAGCTCAGTCGAGTGGCCCCAGGATCAGACGAGACACCCTCCACATAAACATATTTTGGAGTGACTCTGTACGAGCGACAGCGCCAGCACGGACAGTAGCGCCACGATCTGAGAGATTTGGTCTTATATTAGACTATCAAAATAGTACTCATAGTGTTATTATGAGTGAGCCTTCTATTTCTTGGAAATCAACAGAATCATGCATTTCCTTCGCTGCAGACAGTTTGACACACTCCTTCGGGATATTGCAAACCTCACTTACTCTACTAATGAGAGCGGTTGTATTCTATCTACCGCTTCGATATGCTTCCCAAGATAAGATCCCATGAGCACTGGAGATACTTGGATAAAACTAGACTCTTGTAGAGAGCAACGTCAAAGTGAACTTCCTTAACAATAAAACATCTCAGAATTGTGTTACAAATCAGCGTGACTGAACTCACCTCACTAATACAGGGATCGAAGTTAAGGAAAGGTGCGACAAACACACGCAGGTCCCTCATGGAGCTCCTGCAATGAATTTACCCTTAATGACCTCGTCGTTGATAGAATAGTCACTATTGAGTGAACACAAGACGGCGCGTTTAGGAATGGAGATTAGCATCTCGTTTTGATATTAGATTTAATGGGCACCCACATCTATCTTACCTACATAGATTTAGCAATAATAAGCGGTCCTAAGTTCGTTCTTGAGGCTAACGAAAATACAGATTAGCAAGGAGCCCACTCGGGAGCCTTGGGGAACTCTCGACGGACAAGGTTCGTAAGAGTCAAGAGTCCCGTAGATGGTCTACTGGTGATCGTCCTGGATTGCTACACAGGAGAAATATATATGTGGCTTGGGTTCAAATCCAGCCAGGCGAGGAGAATCTTTGAATTTCTTTATCATCTTTCTTTATCTGTGGATTCTTGTCAGATATGACATGGTCGAAAGAATCAAAAATAAAAGTAGCCCCAACATGTTCTCGTGGTCATACCTAAAGGTTCAAGGCCGGTGCCTATAACATTGGGGATCAGTTAAGGATCAGTTCAGATTCGTGAGAACTATAAATGTCACTAAGCTTAACACAGAAGGACCTATCCGTGAGAGACGTCTTATCGCTAAGTTTTTTCTGATCTATATGCAAATTCAGAAGGTTAGAGGTCAGTAGTTTATGGCAGACGCCATTAGAATCTTATGGAAAATCGAAATAGACACAGTCGAAGTCAGCCTTCTCATTCTGGTAGGTCTCAAGTGATTCCCTCCTCGTAAGATGATCCATGTTGGTCGTTGTCCAACAGACTTTTGGAGAGGAGTTTGTTGTAGTTATGACCTACAATCATTTTCGCGAAGATTAAGGCAAACAATGGAACCCTACGATAATGGGGTCTTGTGCGGGGGTTGCTAGGGAGATTGTCAGGGGTGTGGTTGCATTTAGAAGTAAGATCATCAATTTTTCGTAAGACAATCTCATCAGGTTGCATTGAACGAAGGGCAATCAGGGCTATTAGACTGGGTTGGTATGCAATCCGGAAATTCCTAAATCTTAGAAATTCATTCCTGGACATTTCTGTACCTGAAAGTGTTTGCCTTGTCAGGAATAAACTCTCCTCTAACACAGTTCCAAATTCAGAGCAGATTCCTTCGATAAGTTCTGGTCAGCGCTTCTTCACTCGTGGGAACCTTCTTAAATGGCCCCATTCGGTCAGAGACAGATACGTAGAAGAGTCTATATTCCTAAGATTTAAATCACTATGAAAGACAACGGGATATGTAATATCATAGATATGCCAATATATTGGGCACAAGCAGGAACTCGCTGTAAGAAGTACTCCGGAAGTACTCTTTCCTTCTGCAGCGCCTGTCCCTCGCTGTGCAGAAAGGCAATGCCATCGCCTTCCTCGGGACATTGTCGACCTCACCCCCGATCATTTGTAAGGTCCCACGAAATAAAACTCACTATGCGATTATTAACGCAGTATACATCAGGAGCAAATGGTTGCACTCTGCGGGTCATCACCACGCCAATTCGGGTCCCTTTCGACCAGAATCAACGTTTCATCACCACCGTGTCAGAGAACATTAAATTTGTCGTGGAGAGGTACCTGAAAGAAAAGTGAGTTTACTTCCTAGGACTGTATGTCACGTTTTCCATCTACTGAAAAATAAATTTTCTTTTTTCGAAGCTATAGCAAGGTAAACAATAGGACTAAGCTATGCATTGAGAGAGGGGTTCGTATAAACAGAGTCCCCAAAAGGAATTATATTATTGAGTGCTTTTCGTATCATGTCGAGTGACGCTGCATTGAATTTAACCCTAATATGTCCTAATATCATGAATTAATCGTATATTACGACTCGCATATTGCATCTTGAAATGTTTTAATTCAGGGCTAAAATCTCTCGGCATAAACACGTCCACAATGGAATTGTAACCTGCCTCACAAGGGAAATCTTTATAGAATTGGTTACGGGTAGGGTGTGTAATGATATTCAACTGATCAAATATAACCTCGTGGTGAGCTAATTCTAAAAACTCCATTAACTCAATTAACAAAAATAGCGCGGGGATCTGGAACGTGTTTGATGTGATTTCTTGAACTGCAAGGACCTTCCAGCGTCGACCCCATCGCTGCAGCAATCCGAATTAATGCGCAAAAAAAAATAGAGGTAAATATTCAAAGACAGTTTCAAATAGGCCACTGTCCGTCCGAATGAAGGAACAATGATACTGAGTATCGTCCCTTTGTCGTTCCCTACAATTGCGTACCCAGTAAACTTGATTTTACAGTGTCAAACGTTTTTCAGAAGAGGTTGTTCTAAGAAATCTTAGACATTGGAGAGACTTGCTTCTGAATACATTCGTATACATTATGTTCCGCAATGTGCCTATGCATGTTTGATATAGACCGTATGTATGTATAACAAATGTGGCCAATGGAGAAATAAACAGCACGAAACAATGCCAGCGGATAGCGGATTTGAAACGTAAACAAGTCTAATTGGCAATGCCACGGCTAGCATACCATTATTCAATACAATACACGCCGAGGATCAATCAAAGTAATTAGTTCCCAACAATTCCCAACAAACATTCTTAGTCAGATCCCGAAGTGCATACATGATGTTACACCAATCACACGTTGTTCCAGTACTACCCTGCGCATGTTAAATATGGTCTCAGCAAGACTCTGTAATCTGCCTCTACTAGGAAGATTGCAGACTAGATTCCTAGGACACGTCGAATTCAGATGTGCCAATCTGCGTCACTCGCTTGGGCTGCAGGAAATAGAGATTCTCCAAGAATAGGCTGATTTAAGCCTGAGTAAACGACTTTTATTTCATTTCATTTAGTTTTATTAACGGAACTGCGATTACACAACGCTTGAGTTCTCGTAAAAAAATAAAGTAAAATTACTTATAACAGAGACCATCCAAGGTCCGTAACAGCAGTTAGAATATCCAATATACAGGCAAGAAAATTCAGTTAATTAGTTAACCAAGTAATTCAACGGCAGGGTATAATTAATGATTCTTTAAAAATGTCTTAACTACACGGGTAAACTCTTTTATTGAGGTAAGAGCCCGAATCTGGCGAGGAAGCGAGGTCCAGGCTGCCCGCAGGTGGTAGGCGAGGGCGTGGCGACTAGACTCTCTTTTTTTTTTTTAGAGGAGGAAATTTTCTTCAAACGTACGGTCACCACCAGAGACATTCCAATCTCCATAAAAGTGGGCCGATCCAGTGCAGGGTTGGCGTGGATGACAAAACGCCTCTGCCTGCTAAAACCATCCTCTGCTGAGGGTGTCTCTTTTCCCCAGAGTCGGCTTGACGCTTAGCATTACTTCGATCTCTGGGGAAGGTGCACTAGACTCTCTGGAAGTAAACAGTTGTACATCACTGGCTAGCACTTGGGCAGGAGTGTCGCCAAGTGATCTCACCATTTGAGAGTCTCGTGAACGGTACCAAACATCCCACGAGACAGCTTTACTTTGCAGGACTTGAGAGAGGCAGCCCTCAAGAGGATGACATTATTGAAGATAATGAACATGAAAGGCCTCAGAATAGAGCTCTGCGGCGTGCCAGTTAATCATCTGCGGTAAGGATTCAACATCACCAACTTTGACCGCCTGCCTCCAATAGAGCAGGTAGGAGCGGAACCAGGCAGTGACAGTAAAATTGCAACCTACGCCCTCCAATATCTGAAGAAAATAGGAGTGACGGAGCCAGTTGAATGCTGCCGATACATCCAAAAATACCCCGAGCTATAACTGGCCTTCCTCTATGGTGTCCACTATTTCCTGCCATAAGTGTGCTAAGGCAAATTCGGTGGAACGTGATTTGCAAAAACCAAATTGACAGAGCAAGAAGAGTTTCGATGGAAGCCTGCGGTCGCCCGTGTTTTTAAACAGAGGGAAGACCTTAGCATCCTTCAACCTCGCCGGGAACTCTCAAAGATATGTTGACCACAAATGCCAAAGGACGCGCAAGGCAGGAACCATACGAATGAGTTAGCCGGGAACTCCAGCCGTCCCCACACTCCAATCGGCGCTAGCCGTTCCGAGCACCTTCACAATTTAGGTGCGCTGACCGGGTTAATGGCGAACCGCGGACCCTGATAGCTCCAGACATCAAGTAGTTCCAGGCGAATATCCTCGTGGAGCTGGAGCGAGGATACCGTCCTCGAGCCAACGGTCGCAAAGTGCCAGTTCAGATCATCAACAATCTCCTGGGGTGAAAGAAATAGTACCCTCTCGACCGTACAAGGCAGTACGGCCCTGCCATTGTTAAGGCAGCAAGACGCGTCAATTAACTGCTACAGCCTCCTCGAGTCTCCGCGAAGATGTCAAAACCGGTTCTCATGGAACGAGGATCTGGCAGCCTTAAGGTCCCGCATAAAGAGCAACCGGCGCAGAAGATAGGCAGCCTTCGAGTCCTGAGTGCCAACTATAAGGTACCGTTTGTACAGCTTGTTGACGCAGCCTAAAACTGGAAACCCTTGTGTTTGGAGCGATTGACCACGACTGACGAGAAACATGTATCGTATTCCGCCGAGACTAGTCTTCCAAAAGCCTCGAAGGCAGCGTCAGCGTTCTCGCCTAAGAGAATGCACGGCAGAGTCGTATCGGTCGGGAGAAGGTCTTCCAACAGATTCAGAAAGGAGTCTCCATACACGAAATGACTAGAATAAAAGCCTATAAAAAATTGTGCCCACTCGAGCCCACGAAAGTGACGCCGTCGATGTCAAAACTATTATACCACAGTCCGCCGATTTGAGCCATGTTTCACTCACCACCACCGCGTCTAGATTAGAGCACTCACTACTCAGGACGTCATTCAGAGTCTCGACTCATGGAATCATGGAAATGATAAACATTTTGACTTTAAACGGAGAGAAATCAATTATCTTTATTTTTGGCTATCGTGGTCCAAAGTGCTTTGTAGGCTCACAATGTTATATTGAATAAACTAATAAACTAATATATTGAATAAACTGACATGAACGAGCTTTGCTCTGTGTTAGGTAGCGAAGATCTGATTGTGAGCCCATTGGGGCGACAATGTCCGGAGTCCTACAAAATGAACAATTAGGGAGCTTGCCAGTTCAGCGAATAGTATTGAAGCGAAATTTGAGAGATATAAGCTATGAGACCAACGAGATCATGTAGCCCCACATTTACTCCCAATCGACAGTAATTGTCTCATCTGTTTCGACCTGGACACACTCTTCATGCAGAGTGGAGTTCAAGGCATGCACTAGTAAATCATTACACGAGCCTAGCTGGACTTGGTGATGCTTCCCAATTGTTAGAAACTACTCGATGAACATAAACACTGCGATAAAGGTACTATCCAAAACCTCGGAAGCTGCTTTTACAACTGACAATTTCTGTCAGTCAGCAATCGAAGTTAGGCCAGCCAACAGATAGAGATACATTAGTATTCCAGCTAGGCTAGTATTATGTTTCAGGAGAAGAAATGTCCAGCTGAAATCCATCAAAGGTTGATTAGTGTACACGGCCATAATTCCCTGAATGGACGACAGGTGTGCCGTTAGTGTGCGCAGTTTAGGTAAGGCTGCTGGGACATTAATAAACATCGAGGGCGCCCACCACTTCCCGAATCTCGATTCGACGAACGGATCGAGATAATCGAAAAAGCTCCTGAGGAAGCTAGAGCTTGGTCAATGACGACTATTTCGGCTGAAATTGGCGTGCCTCGTCAGTCTGTAGAGGGGACCGGAAAAATATCAAGTGAAACAGTAACTACGACCAGGTGAAGAGGCAATGGTGCTAGCAGTACCAAATGGTAATAGAAATGGTAAATACCTAGCCGTTAGAAAGCTGCCAGAACCCTGAGACCAGTGTATAAAGAAAAGAGGTGCATACCTCTAACTCATACTAAAAAATCTTTGTACTAACTTACTTAGTTTAGCCGATATGAAATTTATGTGCGCGGTTCTTTTGGGTCAACCTAATATATATATATATATATATATATACATACACATATACATACTTGGCATAATGTAAGAAGGATCAATTCGACTTCATAACAAAAGACAACTCATATTTATCCTCACATTCTGTTGGGATTGACTAATCAATTTCTGTGCTAATGTATTAAGTGGACATATTGGACATGTTGGGCACTTATGTCCATTTAGTAGCCTACAACGATGTAATCTCATTGGTGGCACATTATGAAATTATAGGTATTCCTTTGTCCAGCAGTACCGTGAATGTTAAATGATGGCTGAGAGTCAGCCCGAAAACTTTAGGTATTCTTTTGTCAGTGCAAGTGCATAATAATAAGTTCCTCCAAGAAAAATAATCAATCTGCTGTGAATCGGTGATGACAAAGTGAGAGCATGTATAACAAATATGACCAATGAAGAAATGAATAAACAGCACGAAATAATGCCAATGGACAACGGATTTGAAACTTAAACAAGTCTAATTTTTCAAGCAAGGCTACAATGCCACATCATTACCGGATTTAATATTATCTAATTTCGAACAGTGTATAATTATAGTATAATTATTAAGTTGCATTAATTTTTATCGAGTACAGTGATCTGCTACTTGCACTTCTTTCAAATAAAACAAATAAAAGTTAAATGCTGAATGCGACGTTAAAAGTTCGAAGTTGCCGTTTGTGATCTGCGCTTATTCTATTCGCCTCCTTTATTTTTAGGATACAGCTGGTAGCACTATTTGAATTGAAATGAGATTGGTTTGAGGGGACAATGAGAAAACACACTGAGTCGGCGATACCAAACGTCTAAAAAATGCATTAGACGTTTAATGTTGTGCCGCGCTTGAACAGGAATATTATGGGGCTATGTTTCTCAACTTGTTGTGTCATCTCTAGAGAACACGATCGCTTATTGAATATTGAGGGAATTAATATAAAGAGTACTGAACAAATCCACAAGACTAAACGCTGTACAATATGTCATTAAAATTTCAGCGCGGTATTAGGTCAGGTATTTTTAAATTGCACAATTTATACTAGACGAAGTTGGCAACTTAAAAAGAACTTTTAAAGGACACAGTTGCTGATATATGGTGGCGGGCCCTTCAGGCTGCAGCTATATCCTCTGTGCAACATATGTCCACCTTAGGGGTTGAAGGTACGGTGGTCAGAAGTGCAAGAGGTCCTCACGACGGGGTGTCTTCTAATAACTCAGGGTGGTTTGACAAGAATTTACTAGGAGATTGCCCTACTCTCATTTCAAAACAAATTTGCTCATGAACGTAATTCAACGGTTTATAGAAGATCATTTAAGTACACAATGGACAAAATCACTTAATAATGAACAACCATTTTTTAAACGAGATGTTTTTTAGTATTTTTCGAGTATTTATATTTTTTTATTATTCTGGACTCATCGCACACTGTAATAGCCCATTATAAAATTTTTCAACAGGGGACTTTTTAAAAATAGTTCACAAGCCTGGACGTATCTATATTTGGATCTTGTTTCGGAGCCACTTGCATATTACTTTAAACCATATGTGATCTTCTGCAAGATTCTAGCCGAACACCCTAGGGTTCCAAGTACTCGGCGCTAGCTCTAAGCCATCGCGCTTTACTCCAAACTGGAACAGGTTTTCGCATCACTCTGGACACGGGGGGCTGATATATAGCAAAAGATCATGTAAAGCTTGCTAAACATATTGTACAGATCACAGGGAAGACTATATGATCAAAGGTTGTCTCAAATAGGTGATTGATAATGAATATAGGAATCTAAATACTGATCCTAAATAAGACTCTGAACTACATAGATAGGCTGTCATAGAGAAACAGCTGTGTGTCTTATATGGCCGTAGAGTTCCGTGACAAGGTACGCACGCCTTCTACATGCTGCTTTTTAAACCAAAAGTGAAAATTAAGACAAAAAATTACCTTTTGATTGAAATCGAAGACATCAATTAATAATACTTTTAAGAATATGGACTGTGCTGACCTTGGTTAAATTTTTGACAAATGCGTGGAACTCAGAAAAGCTCCCAGGGTTTAGACAAAAAATAGCCACAGGACACTCTCGTAGGAATGAATCATTCCTTTCGAAGATTTCTCTATCTTATTTCTATGTGAAATTGCGAACTCAAGCCGTCTTGGTTTCTCGTTCCAGATTTGATGCAAATCCGCTCATCCCAGCCCCATGAAGTGAGAATATTTCGCATTGCGCTTGTAACAAGATTAAGTCTTCCGTAGCCAACGCTTCAGAAATGCATAGACCATTTGCTTTACAACTACTGAGAACTATCTGCACAATCAATTGTTTGTCTTGCTACATCTTCAGGTCTCTCGATGATCTTAAAAAGTGTTTTGTTGTTTTAAGTTGCCTAATTAGTGAGCGCACTATCGAGTACGTTCATATATGTTTTGATGGCTTCGTAACGGGCCTATTCTTAGCTCGCTGGAACTTTTGTCAATTTTCCTGACTTCCCGCTGTAGCAACGAAATAAAATACTAATACAACGCACAACTTGTCCATACGTTCGTGCGGCATACGTGACGTATTTCGTACAAACGGTGCTATTAACTTAAACAAGATATCGTGAAGCTCATGTAACTAAATAACTTTGATCCCCTCAAAAGCAATATTTTCTAATCACTGTGCCTCTTTTGAATACATATGTATTCTCCCAGTTCAATTTTTTTAGTGAATGATTATTTATTCAATAAATAACTTTTTCCTCTTCTCAATCACATTACTCTTTATCTCACATTAAAGTTTGTACACTAACGTAGTGAGCGGATGCTGTTGGGATCCACAAAAGACGTATATTGTGTTCCCCGACAGGCATTCTCAAATTTGAACAGGTTGAGAATTACTGATCTGTCTGAAGAATTACTTTTCAAGTGGCATTTGAATGATCGTCAGGCTGCTTTCATTTGTAGAGTGCTTTCACTAGTTCGCTTCGATTCATTAATACCCTTGTTGAGAGTGTGGGTGTCCAGGTCGTCATTTTCACGTTACACTTTCAAATGCAACATTTTGAAATTGAACGCTTGAATTGAAGCTTATTGTAAATATGATTTTGCATCACAGTACAATTAGCATAAGCTAATATTCCAATTTATTTAGGTATGCTCGCTGTTAGTTACGGCGAATGTTGCGCCCGCTCTCGAGTATAACTAACTCTATAAGGATGAAGATATTGGTTAAAGGGTTTACATATCTCACCAGCACATCGACATTGCGACAGCAATGAAGGCCAGGGTTTCCAATAGTTCCAACCTACATCATTACATTTAAGACACTATGCCAAGCCTATGAAGCCGATAGGAGCCATCTTATTTTCCAGTTCAATATTTATCGGTTGGCTCCATTGAATGCATTTAAAAGGGCGAATAGAATTTCATTGATTTTGACTCAAGGCATAAACATGTCTGATGGTAGTGTTTCTGTATACCGGTGATTTCCCTGACCTACGTCACTATTTCTGATCGACATACGTTGCATTCTGAAATGGGGTAAGTTTGTGTATGGGGAACTCCATGTCAAACGGACCAAACTTTTTGTATTGATTATTTTGTATGTCTCTCCTGTCGTACTCCTGTCAATTTGGCATGCAGTTTGATAATCAATATTGGTGACCCTCGTAAAGAGAGAGAGTGAAGCCCGATCAATGTGCTGCCTCTAGCAAATCAAGATCTACTTAATCTCTTCTTTGTTTGCACGTTAACCTATGAAACCACTATAGATGTATGCATACAAGTGAAATTTACTTAAACTTGGTCTATAAAATTACAGCGAACTATTCTTGTATATAATTTCCATGTGATTGCCGCACTGACGTCACATGCGGAGGCGCTACGTCAACCGGGTTGACCATCCTTGAAAACGAATATTGTGTTGCCTCTTATTCCTTCAAACCTTATGGATAGACAAAGTCTGTCCCTGTCCCCCATATTAGACCCACTTATACATGGTATATTTAACTATATAGAGCATCGTAAAATAACATAAAGGAGTTATATTATTTTTACTATAGTCAATGATGACAGCTAACAAGATTGTATTTGAATTTCGCGCGCGTTCGGGGATTTCCGCGTGAACCTTCTGACGTCATTACATTAGACATTTTTATGTCATGAACGACACTGTATCTAACCGAATTTATGTGGAGAATGCATTCCACCTCCAATTAAGTTCGAATTTCGCAAAACTCTGAAAGGTCATATACGTTAGTCCAATATTTATAGTGACTAAGCAGTCAAATCTCTCTCCCCAAGTGGGGATCAGTCAGAATACGGGAGCAACTGTGCTCTCATAATTTTATTGATCGGGACGGCGAAGGCACGAAGAAGTAGTGTGAATCACTTCGAGGCGCCATGGAACTCTATGGAAGGCGGGAATTTCTTCCCAACTACCAAAGTAAGTTTTGCCTCCTTCATTACAAGTGTTCGAAGGTTTGTTTCTTGGTTGTTGCCAAATTGCAACGTCCATCCATAATGAAAAGTTGATCTTTTGTTTCATACTGTGTCGTTATAGTCAAATTCCGCGCCGTCCGAAATCGTCACATGGTTGGTAGTGTGTATTGTGTTTGTGTATATGGCGGGCTAATGGCGACGGCTGGGGGCATCCGCCGCTCTCAGCTAATTTGTGATGGTCCAGGCGGCAACATCGCAGGTGCCTACTAAGGACACAATTTAGACAAATACACCAATAGGACGATATGTCATAAAACGCAGGTTCAAATCCTACAGTGGCCTCGGTGAGCTGTGAGGATTTTCCTCCCGTTGCTTGTAGCAGCTATAGATAAATACCGAGAAATGTCCGCTGATGGGAGAAGGAAGAGTTGGGCGTCAGCGGCAAAACAACAGCGCTCACTCGACAACGACGTTGTTCAACAGACAGACAAACAGCTTGTTTTTGACTCGGTTGCTGCTGCTACTATAGTACCACTCTCGTTGTTGTTGTTGCTGTTGTTGTCATCATCGTGGTAGTGGTTCAATTCACGACGTGGTTGTTCTTGTTGTTACTTTGGTTGCTTCTGCTGCGGAGCCGATTTCGCGAGGGCAAAAGAGGGGAAGGGTTCAGCTCAGTGTTGGCTTCGACAGCAGCGGTGCGTCCTCCTTCTGGCTGTACACTTGTGTTGGCCACCTCTGGCCTCGCCGACATCGGCTGTTTTCTGAGAATTGACGACGACCACTGCTGCCTGTGTGTGTGTGTGCACACCACTAAGCCAGCAGCCAGTTGCACTATTGAATTCCCTTTGGTGCTGCAGCTCCCGTTGTGTTGCTGCGTTTTGTGCTGTTTCCTCATCTACGATTTTGTGGTGCGCTGCGCTGCAACTTAACCGCTGCAATACGATGAGCTGACTGCATTTGTTCCGATTGCTGTCCAACACTGATCACCTGCTCTCAACCGACAGCAACTGACAGACGCCAATCACAGCTGGTGAGTCTCCATTTTGGCGGCTGACGGTGCAGATTTCCATCGTAGTCTATTCCTGCTTCGATTCATAAGCAGACTGTATATAGGGCCGCTGCGCACTCTCGTTTACCTCAAATGGAACGTAACTTTGTGGTCTGTAGTGGGACCCGAAAGAAAAAACGACAGCTGACTAGACCAAATATTTTGACAGTAGCGGCTACACCCAAAATATACTGCCCATCTGTGTGTTCCTATTAGAACTGAACAACCTATTCAAGTTGAAGGAAGCACTCTTGGATCACTTTGTCTCAAAGAGCGTAATTGTATTTCGGCGGCAAATGCTAGCTGTGGTACCGACCGGACAGGATTTGTTGTTGATGAGATACGGATGTTAACGGTGCTATGGGTTTTTCCCACTCCTGACGATTGATCGTAGTCCCTGTGAAGCACGGTGTCCAATGTACATGTCATCTGTGATGACATGTAAACGACTACTTATATAAAACAAAGAAAAAACTTTGGGCGCGAAAATAGACTGAGATCAATATGGGACATTTCGAAGATAGTGTTACCTCCTTACGAGAATGGTGGCGGATCATGAAAAGTATACATTTTTGTCATAGGGAGATTTTGTTAACATAAGTCGTGCACGGCCACTGCGCATGTCTCAATGCTCATCCTTATCATCTGCACAAACCATTGATGGTTTCCTTTCTGGTGAAACAACCTGTAATATACGGGCTACAATCACCGAACTGTCATTAGGTTAGGTACATGTGGTAGGTGGTCTATTGTCAAGTACGTCATTCGTTGCCATTAACACAATTATTTCATTATTGATGTGGTAATTATAGTATGCTTTCGCATAGCTTTTTGTTTGAGGTGAACGAATTCACGTTGCACGTGAATTTGCCTATTCGCAAATTCATTCAAATTGAGATTTATTCGTGGAACTACGGTTTTTACACTGCCAAAGTTCTCAAATAAAGAAATATTGACCGATCTTTTTTTACAGTTGAGAGACAAATGTTTGGCTTAATTTATTTTATGAAGTTAGCACTATCGATTAAATAAGTAGTTGAATTCCCTAGTTATTCAGTTAGAACTGGCGTTTCACGTTGTGGACTGAGTAGTGTTTCAGTACTCTGTTAAGGATACTACTTTGCATTGCAAACTATTGGTTCTTAGAGGATAAGTATTTTTTTTGTTTCTATATTTTTGGTCAAAAACATTAAAGGACAAAATCATGACGCTTAATAATATTAACGATGGGGGTGTAGTTAACGAAATCTAACACGGGAACGAAGTTTTGGGATTTATTCAATTTTTATTAGATGTCGGTTCTGGTGGGCGCCACGAGCGGTATGACACGGTGACTCATTGAAGCTTGTTCGTGCCTCGAACGCGCGTCAGATAGACCCGCTAGCATTGCTTCACCTACTGGGACTTCCCCAACACAGTCCACGTGCTCATGTTTACATACAGCTACTACATGGTATAGCTCTTAAGCCGGATAAGTGGTACTCAATACGTCATTCGACGATTAGATAACATAATTGGGCACTTGACAGATCTATAAAAAGTACTTTCCATTAGATACTGATCTGAAATGGCCTGGAACACAGGAATGGCGGGCAAGCAGTTAGCAGTAATCATAGGCGTGTCCTTTTGCTTAGAATTAATCAGTCAGTTTAGTTCATCTTTAATGAGCCATTTTTCGTGATCTACATAACCTCGAAGCAACTGTTCATTGCTAAGAAATTGTGTGTTTTTTAAATACCGACTACTCTGAAATTTGAAGATAATTTGCCAATCGAAGTGAACATCCGCATTTTTTTAAATTTAGACGACGAAGTTAAGGTGAGAAACGGCATTTACACAATAGTCGTAAACACAAGTTCTATATACAAGTAAAAAGTAACTTATATCTGGAACCCCGAAAAGAGTTTCTAGTTTGTAGGTGTACTGCCGAATGGCACAATACTAAATGCCATTTTTTTAACAATAATTGTCATACAGAGAAGTGATACTTGGGTGCACTGAATCGTGTAAGAATAACTTAACTGGACAGAGTCCTGAATTCAATAATAATCAATAATGTTACTATACGATACTACCTTTATATTTCTAATAAAAAGTAGAAATAGTTTTCCCTTCAATAAGGTATGATGGCTTGGTCCATACAGGTTAGTTACAAAATAAACTTAGCCCAGCTGAAGAAACACTTCGCTGGCGTCGTTCCTTTCTTTATTAAAGTCGTTTATTGGCCGCGTCACGCCAACAATTCGTTAACGTGGGCTACATGACCACATGAGTGGGTTAACCGATCCCGGATACCAATGTTAGTTAGATAAAAATTCCTCAGAGAAATCCAAATACTTCACAAGAGGAATATATATATATATATATACTCAGTAATGTAGTACAATACGCGTACTCGTTACAAAGAGCAGTGTGGAGATAGTTAAATAAGAAGGGCCACATTGTTTCTAAAGCTATGCCAATGCTAACAACTTTGAAAACCATGCTGGGTAGTCGGGGTTTTCTTTTGTCTATGTTGCGACCACTCGTGACCCGCATCATAGCTATTATGGTATTTATTATATCATTCAATATCAATGAATGTTGTAAACGCATGCAGCTATTCTGGAACTAAGGAACGAGTATGGACGAACACCGATCTAGCGTGCTCCAAGCTTCTGAGGATGTACCGCAAGAAGTTGGACTACTCGATGATGTCGGTAAGATATTAATTAAGCGTGATTTACTATGAGTCTTTTTTTCTGAGGCGAGCGGGCGATCTTCCTTCGAATTAGTTGTTCATTTGCTTAAACTGTTTAACAATGAATTAACATCGGCCTTGGACAACCCACCGATGTCATGCAAAGTGAAACAGTCGAACTGTTAATATCATCGTATGATCTGGTGGTTTTCTGCAATTTGAATAGATAATATTCCTATAGTCTCTAATAGTGATATGTGCAGGTATGAGAGAACAGAAATGAAGTCTTCAATCATCTCATAATGCCATGTTTGATCTACTTGATTATTTTTCAATGCATCTACACAACCACATAGATCACTGTACGGGTTCAAGTTTTCAAACAACAACATCGTTAGTAGTAGACAATGGTATCTCTGAATATTTATTAACACTACACTTAGTATGTTGTGCTGAAGTGTGTACAACTTTAAACTGTTGGCTTAAAGCGCGTTCGTGATAATTGTGCCTGTGATCTGAATCGAACTGGGACTCTGGCATGAAACGACCCGTGTTTGAGCTCTTAAATACGAGGGATCTCTATTGTAAGTTTGTATTTACGGTAACTCAAAAACAATGCATATGGCTGACTATTTTCCAAACTTACACATTGTCGGGTAGCTGGTCAGAGGAATCTCCGTTGGGATCTGCCCTGCCGATTTTCAATTTGATGTGGCTGATATCAAGGAAACGACAAAACAAACATCATTCACTGAGCGGGGAACTTACAGTACTGGGTATTTTGAAGGTTACACAACCCTATGGGATTTAAAATGGTTACATAACCCGCCATAAAGCACAACATAGAGTGCTCAAATAGAAATGCAGCTCTCTAGCGAATTTCATGACTTTTCAAGTTCCCTGAAGGCCACTGTCCAGATCGAGGCCAATCGCTAATAGCATATATTAGTGCAGGTATATAAGCATATTTGCTGCCGGTACATCATACGAATTTCAAATACTATATAGGTTTAAATATAGCTATATAGATACATATGTTAAGAAGTACACTTCGCAACTCGCCTTAAAAGTCGTTCAGAGGGTATGGAGCGTCAGTAGAGGTTTGGTGAAATGTACCCACGCCGAAGCAGTGACCAACTGTCTCTGAGTGAGATAAAGTATTGTGTCGAGAAGTGCGTGAAGACATTAATTGGCTCTAAAGAAAGTCGTAGTGGATATGCGAAATGGACGGCGACCCTTAGTCTTACTGGAAGTCGGCGACAACGCAGTCTTTATCGAAAAGACGTGCGAGTTGAAACAGATGCATGATGATAGAACGGACTAACCTGTGCTGCAGCTTTAACTGCTCGCAGTGAGGAAACCGAGGTCGTGAGTGCACCGAGGTGAAATGCTGGAGGGCAGGCAGAGGCAAATAGGACCGGTTCGATAAGGAAGATCGAGCCTAATGTCACCATCGTTACGAAGCACGTCAAAGGGATCGTTGATACGCGCAATGACAGTGCGATATATTATAACTCGGACGTTGAGGCACAAAGCTGTGGACAGGGCTTATCATGGATAGAAAGGAGTGACTCTGTACAGCTGCTATAAATAGATGACCACCACTACATCAGCGTGGTGGTCCAGCGTGTGCACTGAGGTGTCTAGAAGAGGCCCATCGGCACCAGAACCATTAAGGTGGACAACCAAGCAGCTTGTCCTCTAGAGCATACGAGAAGGTCAATGGATGTCGAGACCTGGGTGATCCGAGCGAGAACAAGCTGATGACTGAAGTCCGCACATGTTGCGAAAGGGCGGTGCCGGCAGTTCGCCCAAGCATCATAAGATGTAAGTCAAAGTGCTGGTGGCATGCCGACATTGCAGGGGATCTCCAGTAGTGTCACAGGGTGCGAAGATAACATACCCGTAGAAGAGCGGAAGAGGAGAAAGCCAGTTGAAGGAGAAGGCGATAATGAAGTGCCTCCGGGAAAGATGCAAGCTCGTACGGAATAGTCTTGGATTCAGATTAAAAAAAAAAGAAACAAGGATAATACGTGGAAGAAACTCCTTGAGGAGGCACGTCGACAAGAGGCAAAGTCTGGAAGATCGTCATGAAAAGCTTGTCAACACCGCCCCGGCGGTTCCGGATCACCTGGTAAACTGGGTCATCGGTCAGCTATTCCTGAAGCACCCGGAACGGCTCCGGGAAGGCCCACGATAAGGCAACTGATCAACTACGCCGGGCTGGACGGAATTCTGCCAGAGATGACAGAGCTCCTCTTGCTAGACAAGCTGTGACGAGAAGGGCAATTTTCAAAGGAATGGAAAAGAGCTCAACTGATCTGTATACCAGCGCCGGAGAAATCACTGCATGAACTGTCGTCCTATTGGCGAGCTGCGAGGCTTTGGGGGCGATCATTGCCGAAAATTATGTGAATGAACAGGGCCCTCTCGAACAGTCGATGCGGCGTCTGAAAGGGGACGTAAATTACTGTATAGAATAGAACTGATATAAACATCTTATGTCTTTCACGTGCGAATGGATTCGTTTGAACGTTGCTGTTGTTGTGCTCGTACGTTCAAGCAATCCTCACATCCTTGTTTGCTTCAGCTATGATTATAATGACTTAATGTAATTAAGCCAACTACGGCATTACCTATGTTCGGTGTTATGACGTCACATTTTTGTTAATTGACGTCACATATATACATTTGCATAATTGCTGATAATCCAACATGGACAGTTTGTTCTAGAGCCCCATTGAGTTCGTCGTACCTTTGTTGTTTTTTGCCGTATAAAGGGTATGATGATCTCAATTAGGACCTAGATGTGTATTCTACGTGTATTCCTGGTAGGTACGACTTAATGTACATGTGCTACTTGTCAATATGCATTAGATTAATGCTCTTATTCTAATATTGCCAAGTGGACATGTTTCTCTTAGTGTGCGTACATTGCGTTTACTGTGTGATACGGACAGTCCGCGATTGTGTTTTTAGTGTGCCTATTTCTCCCATAACAATATTTATTTTAAGTCTCTTTAGCTTGTCAGCATATTGGCCTACGGTATGTCTTTGTTATCGATTCTGTGCCGAGCTCGTTTGTACAATTTTTCCCCAGCAGAGAGTGCTGTCGTCTATTCCTTCAGGGATTTAGACATTTTCGCCGAGAGGGAGCTTCGCTGCAGGTGAACCTTCGAATTCGGCGGAAGTGATTTACTTGACTGTATCCGTCGTTTTCACAACAAAACGCAGTTCCCGTGTGTTTATTTGCTTAGTTTTTATAATTCTATATAGTCTTCGATATGTGATTTTATGTATCCGAACTAGGGGAGCCAACTGAACCCGGTTGAGCTAAGGTGGCCTTCATTTCACTATAATCGCATAGAATCACTAGACATTTAAACAAAGGAAATCGGGATTTCGGTCACTGTGACAATAATGGTAAAAGGGGATAATGAATAAAACAATAATAGTAATAATATTCAACATAACAGACATCTGGCTTATTAGGCGAACGTTATAGGCAAATCTTTCTGGCTATTGCTGGAAACTAATTGGACGTGTCCGGTGGGGCTATTACAGATGAGGTGATTAACGCTCAACAACAACAGCGAGCGTCTTCCGCGGATCCGACTCATATGGTTCCGCAACAACAACAACAACAACAGCAACAGCAGCAGCAACAACAACAGCAGCATCAAGCATTGCAGGTGCTTTTGCAACCAGCACCGCAGCTTCAGCCAGGTGTCAGGATCGAATCAAACGCAATTTCTACAGACGCTGCAATGGGTACTTACGAACCGTTTGTGAGAATCCTGGTACAGCCCCAAAGTCGGGCCCTGCGCTTCCGTTATAAATGTGAAGGCAGGTACCCCGGCGCCCTCACTGGGGTCGGAACAACCAACGAAGTTAAGACGTACCCTCAGATTCGGGTAAGACTCGCGATAAAAATTGACAGCCTTTTAGCCTAACTATAAACATAAATACAATTATTATCACCACGATGTGGTACAGATTCTCAAAATAAAAATAAATACTAAAACAAAACAGAACAAAAAAAACAGCAGTATAATATAAATACAATTACTATTTTGTTATCGTAGTTTGAATGCCCATTGAAGAAGCGGTCTCGGTGAGTTCTAATATATAATTGCTACAGAATTCACCTGATTCTTGCCACCATAGTGATCTAACAGGAATAGATATAACATCGTTGCTGTTGTTGCTTTTGCAGGTTGAGAATTACATGGGAAAATTTGTGGTGGTGATTTCATGCGTTACAAAGGAGCCACCCTATTATCCACATCCGCACAATATCGTTTCTAAGGTGAGCACAACATTTCGAGGGAACAACATGGCGCTGTTCAAATGTATTCAGGATATTCATGGTGTTCCCTGTTAGGCATTTTAACTTTTATATAAACGCTCAACCTTCTAGCAACGTAATGAATACATCAGCACAATGCCGAATGACAACACATGATTGTGTGAACATCCTAACATAGTGCAAGAGATATTCATGAATGGAGCGAAAAATAGTTCTAGTCGTTAGTATCAATACAACTCTGTGTCTGGTTGGATTGTTATGAGGTGAATGAGGTGCACATGAAATAAGGAGTTCTTTTGGTCTTGCAAGCACAAGCAGGAAACAATTATTATTAACTTCACCCAAAACGATGCGCAGGAGCCAGTATTACTGGCCAACTGTTTGTATTGATGTCATATGTGTGTACTATAGAGCACGCCCCCAACCAAGGTTACGTAATTACCCGCCCTTCAATTGCGCATCCATGGTTATCATCAGATTGACAGATGGGCAGTTGAGCACAAAAATGTGTATAGATTAAACTACCATTAGGAACGTTGAACAAATCAAGGTGTCATTGACTGTGCATATGCTAAGCTTCAATGTTACGAAAGAACAATTGGCAAATTTCAATAATCGTTTTTCTTAAGAAACGACTGCACGTTGCCGAGCCTGCTTTTCCAACTCTGTTGTTTTTATAACATGTTCCTTCTACCCATTAACCTACGTCATTATTATTCTTAGTCTGTATTCTCTTCTGTAAGAATAATGAAGTTGCAAATATCATAGTCTTTCTCATAACGTTGAACCGTTCTTCCTGTTCGTCTATACTTGCGATGGCAGGAGGGATGCAAGGATGGCGTGTACAGTAATAAGTTCGAGAAAAGTGATATGACGGCAACGTTCACATCACTCGGAATCCAGTGTGTTAAGAAGACCGAGGTTCTAGGCAGCCTCGATGAGCGATCAAAGCTTCGCATCGACCCATTTAAAAGTAAGCTTGTCGGGGGCTGGGGAGCGACGACTTTTTGTTATTAAATTCCCATGATACGATTAATAACCATTCGATATACCATTCGATAATAATGATCGAAACGGATTTTATTGAATTAATTATCCTGGAGAAAAATTCTTATCAACGGAGCACAACGGATTCTGATTTATGTTTTATGGTATAGGCGACCCGAATTATGGCTAGATAGTTTTATTGATTAAGTATCAGATGGACATGAAATGAACTTCTGGTGACTTCCCCGTTTATGCGATTATTTTGTTTTGACCATTGATAAGTTTGCTGTGTCGTTTATCGTCTCATCTATATCCAACCTTGAGGTGCTTATATTTTTATGATTAACACTTTAGCCTCTCTAGCTTTAAAGCATTGTATTATTGTCATTTGGTATCTTATCTGAGTAGTGCTCATGTTTATACGGCAAATGTTCCTAACATAATTTCCGGAAGGGGAGCTACCCATTGAAACGATTTCAGTTTCATTTACATGTGGACTCATAGAAGTTGATTCGACGCTCTCTGCACACTTCCGTTTTTTAGATAGGAGAAATTGTATTTTAGAGAGGAGAGTTTTTATTCTTTCGAAGGACTATAATATGTGTTTACGGAGTCATGAGTTTGCACTTGTTATCTTTAAGGTAAAGATTTTTTTGCTTATTTTAAATATTTCTTTGCTTATTTTAAGCTAAATATTTCTTGCTTTTAAAATCTGTACAACTGTCACAAACGCTTAGCTTTCCTCGATAACGTGAACATGCCCAACCCAAGTCTAAGTAACATAAATTTATCTATGAATTACAGCAAACTATGAACATCGTGCTCGGCCGGGGGATATTGATCTCAACGCTGTTCGGCTTTGCTTCCAGGTATTGTACCCTACCTGTCTTTAATCATTAAGCTTTAAATTTTCGGTAGCGGATAAAGGGTAAATACTATGTTTTCGCATTTCTTAATCATGTACTGAAACATATTATAGGTTGATGAACACGATTTGACCTTATCAATCAGTTATATAGTCTACCCTGTTGTTTACTACCCTTGTCACCTCCAGATGAACTTTTGGAATTCGTTTTGTCAGAAATTGGCTTCTTTTTGGTTGAAAATATCCGCAGTTCACCTACGGTACCAATTCGCGTCAGTCATGCAATCAGGAGGGGAGTAAAGACGGGAGCAGTAAAAAAAACGGCAATTAGTTAGGATCCGGCCTAATACATAGGCAGAGAAGGCGTAGAGGTTATCGAACGTGTTTTACAAATAGTTTTATGCGCAGGACCCACGTGATGCAAGACCAGTGATCCTGCGTACATATACCAGAATATATGAATCACAAGTTGTGGCCGATAACCGGATGTATTCATGCAAACGATGACATAGTAAAACCTTTCAGCATTGGTGGCGACAAATTAGAGGGCGGCGGTAAAACGAGATGGAGAATTACTTTTGCTGTCTTTAAATGCGTGTAGAGGTACCGCACATGCTCCGTATAGCTCCGCGCAGGATGACGTGGTGCTCATTTTCTGTCGAAGTGCTGTGTCGTTAATTTCAGACGCCTCTTTATACACATATATTGTCACACCATTATTAAGTAAACACTATCTGAATTGAATACATATCCAGCCGATCAATGCTGGTTTTAAAATTTCTGATGCAAAATCAATGTGCTTCAACCTATTAACCGTAAACGTGTAGCCTTGTATTATACCATTGGGTAGTAAGAAATCTGTCGTTTCGAAACGGGGAATTTGTATTTCAAAATTTCTTAACAGTACCACGAAAAAGCTCTCCTGGTACACAGATCATCCAAGCGTAGCTTAGCATACAAAACCTTTGCTAAGCAACCAATTGCCCTGCTGACCCGGGTTACGCTTTACGGGAAGGGTGGGAGCTCCCAGAAGTTCGATTGACTAATATAATATTCCTACTTAAATCGATAGGGAACTAAATGTAATATAGCAAAGTTTATTAACAAATCCACAATTTCGAAGGCTGCTTTCGTTCGTATATGCCCTTGCAATAAGGCGAAACTGCAGTGCTGTGATATTGTTAACCTAGAACTAGCGCGTTTTGAGATTTCAACCTGCAAACAACAACTAAATCAAGGCAAACAGTTCTAAATAATACAATAGAATAGAAGTGAAAAAACCAAAGTATTATAGAAACGGAATTACATTTAGCTTTGGGTCACATATATATATGTCCAGCCGAATCTTTAACGGAGTAAGTTCCTCTCTATCTAGCCAGCCGCTGGCAAAGAACTGTCGAAAAGTGATAATATAGTATAGGTTTTTCTAAAGAGGCTAACCCGCAACAGCCGCTTCTCTTATCCTAGCGAGGGGCGCAAGCAATTGAGACACCTAGGCACACCTAGTCGCCTATTGTAATTACTTTAATGTTCAAGCTCACGAACCTGCATAGAAAAAACTCTTACGACGCATGCCATGCCTCATTAAAGGAAACTTTAATGACAGATATGCCCGAGCTATCTCCAAAGATAGAAAATGATCCGTTTTTACTGACACAAAATTGTTTATTCTCCGATATATTTTGAGAAAAATAGAAAACTGCGTATATTAATCTAGTCTATCTGTATATTAGTATAGTTTCTCGTACCCTACTCAGATTGTTCCTAAGGTTGTCTTGAGTACCTTTGCTAGCGCCGACAGTCGTAGTGCAATATTTATGATATTAATATGCAATAGGTTATTTGCATGCAAGTTTATGCACATCGAGTTCTAGAGCATAGCATTTTTCCTTGTCCTCTTTAGGTGTTCATCGAGCCAGAGCGAGGTAGTGGCAGGTTTAACCGCGCATTGGCACCCGTCGTGAGTGACGTTATCTTCGACCGGAAAGCTATGAGCGATCTGCAAATCACCAAACTTAGTCACACTCTAGCCCCCCTTGCAGGAGGACTTGAAATGATCGTCTTATGTGATAAAGTCTCCAAAGGTGCGTCTCAACCGTTGACATTTAACTTTTGATGAAGAAATTACGGCTCATTGGTTCAGGAGCAAAGCGCATATGAAGGTCAAAATATGTATAGAAAGAATAGTCATATGTAAAAAACGCCAAAAAAATACTCGATTCGAAAGCCTGATCATTCACAGCGTTACAAAGGCACTATATTAAAGTTCATAATGTGACCTTATCTTGTTGAGGGTACAAAAAGTACTTAGCGTTCTTTACCACAATTGTGACGTTGACTCGTTGGTACTAGAAAGCCTGTTCTCTGTGAGAATATACTTCTCCAATATATTCTAACGACGGTAAGAGTGTTCTTCTCGTTGATTTATGAAATCTACGCAAACATAATGCTAGTTTGTAATAAAAATGGTCAAGTTAAGATATGGGACTAGTTGGGACTACCGCCTTCAACAAATATGCTTGTTAGATTTTCGTGTGTAGCTCTCACGACCTTTGCAGCATAAACGTGCTCCATATATGGTTCGTATGACACCCAACGACGACATGTACCTCGTTATTTACACTGTCAGTAGGTCAAACCGTACTAGAGGGGTTCCAGAGTTGGGTAACCGCTTTGTGGATGAACAGTTCCTATGTCGAAAAGCTTACTACATCAATGAAATGAGCGAGCTGAGCCAAGAACATGTTGATTTTAACTTGTGGGATGCCCCCGTAATCTAAAAGGACATCATTCTCCTGGTTTGAGGTATTCTGTACGTCGACAGAAGGTACTGTAATTAAACAATGTCCATATAGAATTTAGTAAGAACTTGTGGAAACTTTCTTACATAAAATGAGAATGTATCCTTACAACAGGCGAACCTTCTTGGTTATGATTTAGATGATACCGAGTAAACATTAACAGACCCACTCCATATCGCTGTGACCTGATGGTTCGAGCATAACGCGGCTCTATTAAGTATTCAGTACCTAGTATAGGGAACTACCCTGTATATATTGCTGGCTATGTTGTATATCTGAATCTGTCCTGTAATTTTATTAAAAAGATGAGCGTGTTATTTCTACAACAGAAGACTACAACACTGGACCTTTCCGAATTGTAAATCACTGTAAACCCAGTATTTCCGAACTCACATTTGTCGTGAGGGTTGGCAATATAATCTCAGGCCCTGGGTTCCTGCCTGTGTACTGTTACGTTCGTGATACATGTCCAAACCTTAGTTTGTACGAACCTTCGTTGATTCAAAGGCACAGGTAGGGCATATTCTAATAGTGTTCTCGGTTTAGTTGGCCTACAATTATATTGGTGTGACCAACTACAACTGAAACGGTTTGGGCAGTGAAGGTAACTAATGATCGTACCGTGCACAATCCGTAGGAACTGTCTCTGGGAAATATCTCTAAGCCGGGGGACGATAAAAGCAAGAACGGATGCTACGTGTGTTGACCTTAGAGCAAAATGTAACTTTAAGAAATGAACATGAGAAAAGGCCTAAACTCGATGATTGTACTTGTGTGGTGAACAAATATGGTGCATGGGGTGAATCGTCGAAATAGGGTAAATACACTAGAAAAGCTGCGCACCTGACTCTGGAGTCCGTCCAGACATATTTGGGCTATTCTTCCATCAGCCACAAGGGGCTGACATCACACTGCACAGACGGAAGGTAGTTTTAAGGAAGGAGGGGAATTTTGATTCCTAAAGATCTATATTTATATTCGCCATCAAAATATTCGTGAAGGGCACTAGTTTGGAAACCCGTCTAGGTTTCCAAATGTACGAGATCTAACTTGAATGAACGAGCCGCAGTCCAGATTACATTCACGGGTGTGCATACCGGTTTTTCGCATGGCCACTACAGAAAAAAGGAATCCTTGAAAATCTGGGTGCATGCATAGACTAATCAAAGGGAAATCTAGCTGGGAACGCAACCGAATTTGAGCTGTATGATACGCTCGCAAAGGTGTTGTAGTCAGAGTATACGCTCTACAAGGTCGACTTTTCAGATATATTTTATGCTGGTACCGCCGATCGTCGTTTAAGTTCTGTGCTAGCAGTGCTGGAACTTAGCCTGAGATACGAAAGGACTGACCTACCCTAACTTTCTGATCAGCGATACCCTAGCAAAAGCATTGCATTTGGATTCTTAGAGATTCAGTTACACGTGTGCCTTACCCTCGTGCAGACATTTGCCGAAGACAGAAGGAGGTGAACGGAAACAATCCCGAGCGCCTTCGATGGACAGCTGGCGACAAATAACTGGAAGTATTGATGGGCTCTCGGAGAATTAGAAGGAAAGCTGTCCTTGCCAAGCACTTTGGTTGACCGGGTTCTGTTTCACGTAGCGCCGAAGATATAAATGTTTGAGGGCAGGTTGCGCGAACCAAGTTTTGTTTGCTTGAGATGAACTCGACAGGTGTTTAAGAATGAAGAATAACGGTACCTTATTTATGCTAAGCTAGATCAGTTAAAAAATGTCTATGCTTCGGTGGCTTGAATAATGATTGGCTTCGCTTCACTCCAACCACGCGGATTTAATCCCTTTGACCCCGAGAAAGGGGGATCAGCGGATATCTTAAAGGAACCTACATTTTATGATGAAATTTCTTATTTACCGCCGACGCAGGAAGCCATGCTTCGCTGTGCGTGATGTGTGACTAATCTTCTCTCTGAATAGATTGACTACTTTTAAAAACATGCGTTATGTATCTTCTGGTAGCTAATTACTCTTTTTTGTTTTTGTTTTACACTGTGTCTTACAGACGATATCGAGGTCTACTTCTACGAAGAGGATTCGGCAGGCAATCATCTCTGGGAAAAGAAGGCGGAAATCCAGTCGGTGCATAAACAGGTTGCGGTCTGCTTCAAAAGCCCCAACTGCCTCGAACATGTGAGCATTGAAAGGGATCTCATTCATCCGGTCAAGATCCACCTGAGGCGGACCCGTGGTACGTTGTTTCCGCATTGAATTTTTTACTTCATTCAAAACTATTGTTAATGGGTTCTGTGGCTTTCACCGTCAGTCTGCATGAAATGAAATGTCCTCAAAAATGGTAACAACACTGAACAAAATTACAATCGGTATTCCGAGACTGAGTTTCCAAAACTGAGACACATACACGCAATTTATCTTTAGAATCTGATATGTTATATTTCTGTACTGGATGTGCTGGGAACCCTGGCTATGATATCATGTGGCAAAATGCTTTGAAACTTGGGGCAGTGTTTTCCTCAAACTGGAAATCTTTCATTACTGGCGTGGCGTCAAGGTTACACTCGGTTTCATAGTATTTCGTCTCACGCTCATATATGGCTTCGATGTTTCTGGAAGAACAACACGCCTAACTACAACACACGTTGCAAAATTCTGTGGAAAATTACATGTCCCTCTACAGCACACCGACCAAAATTCAACTCGATAACAGATCGTCTACATTTCGTTTTGGGCCTTAAAAGGAATTAGGATTAAATGTTACAGACAGCCCTTGTCGTCTAACCCTTTGGGTAGAAGTCGACTCAAACCTTATCGATAAGGTCTAAGCCTGACGAAACGAAATCTCACTGCTTACTCCGAATCAGCCTTTCCCGCTGTAAGCCCCCATCGATAGAGATGCACGCGAACGCTGCGAAATCGACAACTGATGCAACGCGGAGGCCAGAGAAATCAGAATCGTTTGGGGCCCGGGAAAAGGGCAGGGACATGGAAAGCACCGTTCTCCTCATGGAGAACGGTGGAGAGAGTTAGGGGGAGAGAGCAATCAGTGTTCGGGTAAAACGGTGGGGAGTGAGCCAAGTATTGGGTAAACGAGAGCAATTAGCGGAAGAAGTTTCTCCCCTAAGTCTCCATCTGGGTATAGACACTTCGCGGCTTGCTACAAAGACAATTGATAGGACCCACGTACCACGCCGTTTAGACTTGTTCTCTTGTAACGGCACTCTATAAATAAGCATGCATGTTGAACTTTTTCGTTTTGACGTAGGCCACCTGAGCGTCAGACGAACGAGGCATAACGTTTGGATCATTCGTACATCGTAATCTTGAAAGATTAATAAAGATATCTAATCCTTATTAATCTTTCGACATAATTACTGCTTTTCACGTGACTAACACTGTATATTCACTTTGGAAATACATCTTAGCCATTTCTTGTAATTAGTTTTACCTATAAAATTGTACCCATAACACTAAAATAATATGTTATTTTACAAGAACGGTGCCCTTTTTTTACAGTCTATGCACAATTGAAGTACCGTCTACTGTTGGTTGGCTGTGGGTAGTGTGGTTGCACGGACAGATCACACACTTAGTTAGCGTTTTGGTTGCTTAGCATCATGTTATCGTTATTTGTTTGTCAACTGTACCTGTTTTGTAGTAAACGAACTCGGTGAAGGCCGCGACATTTACCTGGTGAACCTCGGCGAAGGAGCCGAAACTGGAGTTGGCGTGAAGCGGAAACGATCGAGTGGCGACCAAAACCTGCAGATGCAGGCGGCCCTACTCGCGACACAGGGACGACTCCAGTCGGGTGCTGCTCCACTTGTGGTAGGAGTGCCTGTGTACAGCCAACCCCAGCCTCATCCTCAGTCCCAGCCCACGCAAAGTGCGCATCCGCCGCATACGACACAACCGACCCACTCTCGTAACCACGACACCCGACAGTACGCCTCCTCGCCACAGAGCGACGACAGTCTAGCCCCATCTTCACCGCAACAGTGGGTCATGCAGCCTTTAATACCATCGGAGTCGGTTCATATCGTCGTTGGGGCTGAACGAATAGAGAAGCCATTCAACGGGGACCTTCCACGCGGTAGCAATCATCAAAATCCGGGTGGCAGTAATGGCGTGGCTTCGCGCAATGATCCGTTAGACGCAGCAGACGTCAACGCTGCCGCTGAGAAACTCGATTCTCTGGACATAAGTATTCCTTCAGGAATGGTAAGTCAATTCCTAACTACATTTCTTATTAATTATTCGAGTGGCGATTTTCTACTGTGCGGTGGGCAATGATCCCAAAAACCTAGGAGGTGATAACGGACTGCATTTTGATATGAAAATATCGAAAATTACTCCCTTCTGAAAGTCAAATACGAATCAGCTCTCGAAGAGACAAATATTGTAGTAAGTGTACATACAATGTAAGGTTGATCAGAATGAATGATATGTTTTATGTATCCTTTCATATATTTATATAGAATATATTTTATATGCAATTTTGCACACGGAGTCGTCAGGATTGATAATAAAAGTTTTCACGAAAAATGCTCTTTTTTATATATATTTTTTTTTAATTTCACATTTTTTTAAATGTTTATAAATTTTTATTAAATGCATAAAAATTCACCCTTTAGTAATGATACAACTTGCAGTCATAATGAATGGACATCCATAACGTAATAAGCCCTGTGCAAAACGTTTCAAGGCAGTCAATGGACCCTTGGCCTAGGTTTGCTCATTTGATTATTAATTTGTTAGAACTACTTAAAGCAACCTACCACTACCACCACTGCTGCAAATCTTCACGTTTAGAATGAAAATATACCTAATTATTTTGCCACGTAGTATCCTCCAAAGGACTTTCGCGTTGCTAGGCAGCGATCCGTGTGCGATATCACCAATGCGCTCGCTCGAAGCCGTATAATTATTCAGATATAGGGTGACTTTTGTGCTGTAACACCTCCACTTGTCACTTGCTCGATGCGGCGAGATCAGCAGAAATATAACGTTTTAAAGTAGTTTCATTTTAGTCTCTGAAGAAAGTTAATATGCACCAGCTAGATATTTGCTACGTTTTGGCGTTTCAAATGTTGAAGAGCTTGCTTCACCTAACCGTTGAACTTCATTGAAAACATATCGATGAATTCGGAACAATATACATGGGTGCGAGAGGTTGAAGGTTGGATTCGACTTAGAACCGACCGCGAGCCTTCTGCTTTTAAGGTATCCACCTTGCACGTTATGCCGTGCTAAAAGTCTGTTGTCAGACATATCGTATTCTACATCACAGGCTCATTAATCTGTTTCAAAGCAAGTACAAGTTTTATAGACACTTTGTTCATCATGAAGTTACCTTTCGGTTAATATGGAAGAATTTTATTTCGGAGGAAGGTAAAAACAGACTAAGCCTGTTCGGCACTCCGATGTGTGTACGTAACAGCCTGGGTCGAGGTGCTTAGCTCCTGTTGCATATTTCTCAATTGTATTTTGAGTTTTGGCGCGTTGAGAGAGAGTCAGCTGTTCTGGCTGGCGGCTAACGTGGTCCCGTTACCGGTTAGCGCGGTCAAATTTAGTCTGTGATAGGATTCAAGTCAAGTAAGTCGCACGGTCGGCCTTACTTGCGTTTGTCCTCAATTTAGTTACAAAGGTGAAACTAGAGGACGTTTAGGGAGCTGGCACCACGCGTTGCTTAGTGACTCTGCCTCCCAGTAAGTTACACCTCACTCTTGGCTCTCCCATATTTTCTCATATCAAATAATCAACGTTTGATTGAATAAATACCTATCTCTTCGTTGGATTGCTTTCTCACAGAAAACTCTGTTCTTATTATTTAGATAACTTGCCTGGTTTTGAGAAACGTAGGATCTTACAGCTAGATTCACTACCTTCTCCATACCCCGTTATTATTTATAACAGCTCCTACAGACTTCTTTCTCCGAGTGGCCTTCCTTTCGGTCTGGCTTGAGAGAAACGTTGAATCTTCTTGGCAACAGTGTTTAAGCTGCTGCTAAAAATCGGAATCACCCTCACCTCGTTTCAAGCGTCGCTTCGACAAGGTTTCGTTCTCCTGTGCCTCGCTATTAGCCGAAAAGCCAAGCCGGTTGCATATAAACACATGTGTGTGTGTGCGTATCATGTGTGCTTGACTGCTATATTTAGGTACATTTGAATCTATACAGGAGGAGTTGAACGCCGCCAACCGTTAGCTTTAGTTACGCGTGTGAATGTATGAGACGGTGCGGGTAAATCGAGAAAAGGATTTAGCGAAACTGTTCCATTGTGGGCACTGTGAATTAATAGTAGTTATCTGATCTGGCTGATCTACACTATAAGAATAACAATAATAACGTGAATTATCAAGTTCTGGAGCTACAGAAAAAGTGAAGAAATTACTTCCCTTGGAGCGAAGCATCTTTCTTAGTATAGTGGTGCTTTTGTTACCTCCCCTCTCATAGAGCGTTGTAAACTGATGACTCTGTTGTCTTTTTCATCTTTCACAGAGCTTCATGAGCGCTAGCGACATCAACCTGAACAACTTGAACATGGCTGATCTACAGATGTCCGGACCAACAGCGACGCCAGTGGTTTTACATAACGTTCCAATGGACAATAATCTTGCGTGTCAGCTCGTTGGTTCCGAATCACTGGCCAATGGAAACAATCTTGGCGATGTCGGGGCTGTCGGGAATAATCTTCCGTTGCCGGGGAATTTTTCGGAATCGATGTTCGAGAGCGGTACCAGCATCAATCAGCTCGATCTGTTGAGTTCGGGACCACTTCGCCAGTTAAAACAGGAAGAAGAGTAGCAAATAGAATGAGGTAGATAATTTGAGGTTGGCGCCATTGGTGTGTATATATATATATATATATGCATCGATTACCTGCTATCTACCGGCCTACATCTCATCCCGTGTAATTGAATTGAATAGTTCTTAAAATGGATCGATGGGTCGATGCGATTTAGTGGCGTCATAGGCGCGAAAACGAGCCAAGACATATTGATAATTGCTAATATTCATCATGAAATGTCCCAACAATGCGAAATGAATTAATGTAAAAAAAATAATGCCAAAAACGCTAACTGGCAGTAGTTCGCACCCTGGCTTCCTTAAAATGCGAAGGCTCTGTTTGTCGATGGAGACCTCAAGTCTAATTTTGTTGATTTAGATATGAATTTATATTCAACCAGCAAATGTTAACTGGTACTCAACACACATAGATTAATTCCGAATTTTAGCCGTAAGCCTGCTTCTACGTTAGGTAGTATGTCTTCCGCGGGGAGACGTGCTTGAACGGTAGCTTCTAAAAGTACTCCGCGCCGATTGGGAAATTCGATCCATACAGAATGCGCTCAGAACGCCTTGAGCGGTAAGTCTTGATTAAGTTAGGAATACCCAACTAAAAACAGACCGTTCCAATTTGTACATACAACCCATCGCCATGATGGCAGTTCCACAATAACAACAAAATTATTCAAATGGAGGCCTGCTAAGTCTAGCTGCTAATTACACTTATGGACCAAACTCCGCCCACTAACTTGACTCTGTGTTACGTCATTGAGATCGTTTATCGATCCGACATGGCCGATCTGGCTCAGCTCAAGCAATTTCGCTAACTAGCTAGATGCAATCTGTCAAAGTGCCTTAAGTGACGTATTTTCTTAGGCTAAATACCTATTTTGTTAAATCATTACAAGATTAGCTGCACGTTGAGCAAATGAAGTTTAAAGTTTGAAAAAAAGTTTGCTTCTCCTTGTAATATCACCTAGATAAACATTTATGCAGCCGTCAATTGCACAAGCTAACTTACATACATTATGCATAACAATACTCTATGCTGCGGTGGCATAGTCCACGCGTCGATGTTAAAGGAGGCAAGGTATCGCATCTATTGTTGTTCGACGGACCCGAATAATAATGCAATAAGTAATTATTATTGTGAAATTTATTAAAAGGATAGATAATGTTGTGATGGATGTTAACACCATTGATGCTGTCTCACTCTGAACAGCATAAACGGATTCCCTTACTGTAATCAAGGGTTTGTACGATACGTCTGTACATAAGACTTCACTAATAATGACTGCAAACGCGCTAGAATTATTTACATCATGCTTAATATCAAGAATTGTAACAATATATATATATATATATATATATGAAATGCTTCAACCTTACGACTGTTTCAATAAACCAAAATGTCTGTGACAGTTTAGTGTGCAAAAAAAAAATAATTGGCTGGAGTTAATTTATATTGCGTCGATCCCCTCCTAAACTATTTTCGGTTCACATAGAAACCAGTTCTAGGTTTTGCTCGTAGGAAATATATTTTCTATAAACACCGAAAGTAACACATACTTAAAGTGCTCAGGGAGAATCTTTTCGCATTAGCGGCCTCGTTTTTTCTAAGGCCGCCGGGCCTTTTTACCAACAGTAGTTCGACGCCTCAACTGGCTACTCGGGTTCATTGGTTCTCATAGCACTTAATTGCTGGCTTGCTTCCTGCCTGGGCTTCGGGCAGAATGAGGCAGTCAAGAATTGGTTGCGAACAGCGGCATTTTATCGTGGAGAGATAATTCGAATCGAATCATCTCACCCGAACATGGTGTACGCGCTTGTATCACACGGATGAGTAGAACTGAGTGAGTCTGGTGGTCGCGTCGAGACCGATCAAGTGCTTACTAATTATAATATACTAATTATAATAATAAATGCTCTTACGTTGTACACAAACAACGATGGAAGATTCATTCTGAGAGATGATATTGGCCAGCAAAGTAATTGCAATTTTGCTCATCGCTGTATTTTCGCGTTATCTTAAATCGAGTACAGATCATTGATGGGCATTTGGTGTATACATGTGTGTATATGATATATACAGAATGATAGTGAAAATGAAATTATGATTAATAAAAAAGTGTTTAATTGACTACACCAGCTGAAGTGTTTGCTGATTTTTCGCTCGTGAAACACAAAAAAAAGAGCCATTGCAAAGTCGTAGGAGGTTATCATTATTATGATTTAGATAACTAACGGGTTTGTTGTTTACCTTGTGTCAAGAAATATAGATCTCTTGGCTTTGGATCGGGTTGAAACATCGCGTATGTATATGCGTATTATAGACAGATGCAACCGAGATAGCAGCTATTGCAGGGTTCGATTATTATGCTATAGTATTTCGCTATAACAAATAGTAGCTCATTTTGGCGGAGAATCGGAATGGCTCAGCTGGTAGAAGTGATGAAGGTCAGTCAATGCAAGCACAGGCACCAACTGAATAAATCGTGGAACTATCGTGCCCTTCGTCGTTTATTCGAGTGTATTCAACACGTCACAATGGCGGTAGACCGGCAACCACACACTTGTCACGCCTTCATTGGCGATGCTACGCAAGTACAATACAATTTTGCTCAGGGCTTAGCGTGTACAGTTACGACGAATTGTAAGCTTACCGTTTATAGGAAAACAGATAGGATAACAGAGAGGAAAAAATCGATTTATAATCTGAGCAGAAGTGCAAGGTTATCCTTTGTAAAACTAACGTGTTTATTTACCTGGTAAAAATGACGTGTTTATTTTTGTATTTTTGTATACCTACAAAAAAACTTGCGATTATTTGAGAATTGCTCATGATAATTTAGTTTCGATTAGTTCGAAGGAATGACTTCGATGCTGAGGACAATGTAAATCACACCTGGTAGACTAGTGCCTCATAATTTCTGCTTTCCGCTTCCTCTAATGCTGTTATATATTGGAAGAAACTACCTTCCCCCCCACCATGAAATTATTCCTATGGTATTCAGGTCCACCGTTCAAGCATAAGATGGATTCCTCTGTGAACGAACGAACGAGTAACGGAGGTGATCTATTATATTTATCGATCTATTCTCACATTTCTGCTTCTGTTTTTAATTTGCTTGGGCCCCAGGCCTTGAATGTGAATAGGTAGTAATCAACGTCGAGCAATGTTTGGGCTATACGCTGCGTGCGGAAGGATTTTCCAACCATGGTCTATCAGAGCTTAAGGGGTTACCGAAGCCATAAACTCACTTCGCCTATCCAGAATCATATTTTGTCAATTCCCTGACTCAATTTGACGAGTTAAGCTAAACACACACACACACAGACCCATGAACAAAACCTCGTGGAAATGAATGGTTATAATATAAGGTAGTACTACAGCACCTTACAAAAAATAAGAAAACCTTTGAAGACTGCTAGTAATTCGCAGATGAATAACGGCTGCATGCTCTCCCATCAGTTTTTATGATGATGACGAGCGCATATTTATGATGTTATATGCGGGCACCACTCATACCTCTGTTGAAAGGTCGTCGGCTACACTATATACAATACGATTGCACCGCGTATTCACAGGGATATATCACATTGAGGGACTCGAACCTTCGACCAATGGAAGCAAATCTTCGGAAATGTTCCGCGAACAGCGCGTGATACTCGTAGTACGAGTGGCGTTATTCACAGTGTGTTTTAGTCAGTTCAAATCAGTCCCGAGGGGGAACCACTCACTGTATCGGGTGGTCAACACAGAGTGGCAGCATGCACTCCTGTTGTTGTAGCGAACCAGCAAATTCCCTTGGTCGTCATGGACTTGGTATAAAAAGCACGGGACCTGGCCACAGACACTCATTTCTAAACGAGACCATGACTAGAGCCATTCGATCTTCATCTAGATGTGCCTTGTGTTCGTGAACCCGAAGGCCTTCTTATCGCTTCGTCAGTCATATAAAAACGACCTGTTGCTATGTCTTTGATTTCCTTCTCCAGTGGTGAGACTGCACCGTGACTGATATTTAGCATCTTCTTATGTAAGTCACGGAGAAACACAACTCGGTTACGCAGCCGCACAAAATCCCCTGCGGCGTACAGTTCGAACATCGACCTGCATTCAGTTGGCGCTAACCTCTTAGACAAGGGCGCGTGTCCTCTGCTGCCGGAACTTCTGGGATGTTCAAGATGGGGGCTACTGCGCCGGCGATGGCGGAGAGGTGTGGTTGAGACGAATCGCGTCAGCATTTCTAAAGCTCGGTCACAGAGTTTATTGACGTTACGGGTCCAGATCCGCCCGTTGCTCCAGCTCTAGTATATTACTTTTTCATGGTTGCCAGTCACAAGCCGGGCTCCAGGTGGTTTTGTTGGATTGGTAAAATGCCTCCTTTAAACTGTCTTGCTCTGTGGCGGTTTTTCCATCGAGTACTGATGGTAAGCATAGTCAGCGGTGTGCGGAAAAAATAAAAATACCTTCGCCAGGGATTTACTTTACGGAGCGGCAACGCATGGGCTGCTTCACGAACTAGCGAACGTTTTTGGTTGCTGGATACTGCTTCGGCCTTCAACGTGCCTGGGCCTTTATTTTTTCTTCTTTGGGCTCGCGGAAACGTACATATTTCAAGGATTCGTTTCTGCAATACCTTGTTGACTTCGGTATTCTTGTGTAGTTGACCACTGGATTATTATGTCGTCTACAGGCCCCCTCGTTGATCAAGTATCGATGATGTATTATAACTGAAACTGGTGGAGTGCAAAAAGGCTACCTCGGTGTATTTAAAAAATAAAGTTGCCCAGTAAATTCACCCGATTGCCGGTGTCGCAGCAATCTCAGTTGCGAATCCCAACTTGCGACTCCGATAAAAACTGATACGGGATATAGCCATGCCAGTTGGGAAGATTGCCATTAACAGTGTTAACGGTATCCTGATTCTATCAGAGGCAATCCGCTACAGTAATGGAATAGTAGGTATTTTGTTGCAGTATCAGCGCCAGTGAGGACCTCATTCTGGTAGGGGGTTTCAGAATGTTCTGCGTCAGGTGACTTGACAGCGTTGATATCTGACCTCCCCGCAGGTCTCCGGATCTGTTTCGCTGCTTCAACGATCCCTGTGATGTCCATGGTGTGGTATATAGTAAAATATTTCAGGACAACTTCACTGTGCTCCGAAGCCTGCACACAATACGTTTCATTCGGTCCGCTGTGATTTTGGTCAATTTGTAGCCAATTTGTAGAGTTTGCTTTCTACGCCAGTATCGTCGTGAAAACTACCATCAGTGATGTCCTCGCACTTCTCTTAAAGGCATATGCCAGCCGTGTGACGGAACAAATCCTACAGTGATTTGTTCAGTTCGCCGAATGTTCAGAGGCTTTACGTGGCGTCATGTGTGTCTGAGTTGTAAGAAAGCTATTGCTCCCGGTACCAGTCTGGCACTGTTGTTCTCAGCCAGGTTTCCTGATTCTGTTCTGGATGCGATTATCGTCCATGGCTTCTGACATCACTTCTTATATACGAGATATAGAAGCTGTCTCACGCTGTTATCTCTGACCAGTGACGACTCCCAGACCGTTAGCACGTACTGAGCTCGCGTCGGAGTTGCTGTCAGCTTTTTATCCCAGTGGCTCTGGCCTTACACGTATCTTATAGAATTAACCTTACTGTTCAACTGAAAATAGCGCGACCACAACATAGATCATATAAAATGAACATTTTTAAGCGTTCCTTTTTCACTACATTCTCCCTTGTGCCTCATGTATTCAGTCACAACTTATCTTTTGAGTATGAAGGTTTATTTGATTTATTTCTTCCTCAATTTAGGAAGTTGATCTATAAAGCCAAAACTAGTTCCTGTTGTTGCATGCAAATAAAAAAAACTGTTCTACCGCACAGTTCTTTTCATTTGCATGCAACAGCAGGAACTAGTGGGAAAATAGAACACAAGTCCGGGAACCATTTAAAAAGATTCGGTTAGAGCTTGCTAGGAATTAGAAGGAGTAACTTTGTGAAAACTGCTTCGGTGGGGACAGTGCTGTACACACGACTCTACTAGCACGTCACTTTTAGTATGCCAGTTGTAAACCAATATTGACCATCTTTTGTTTATATATATATATATATATATATATATATATATATATATATTGTGGAAGTTAGAGGAGTTTTTAAACGATACAATCATTTGATTCTTTTATCTCTTCGTCCGTCCCCTCACTAAGGGATATCATTAGCCGTGAAATCCCCGTTATCGATGATGGATTTTGACCCTTAACCTCTTAAATAATAAATCTTACGTTTTTGTTGAGACATTTTTTGCTTATGCGTTTGTTAATTGAGAATATTATTGTCATTTCGTACAGAGCAAAACGTAACATCACAGTAACGAAATAGTATTCGTCAAAGTATGGTATGACATAGTTAGGCAAATCAACTCGTTGGTTTTCATCAATGCAAGTAATTACACAATTTGCGCAGCGGGAAGAACTAAATGCGACTGAATGTTTATTAATATATACTGTGTTACCATCACTATCTTGCATTTGCATCAAGACAATAAGGAATATATAATATAAATTTGTTGTTGTTGTTCTTCTTCTTTTTCCATGATAGTACTCACGTCTGCAGCCTCTTCTATCCTGCTTGTATGTTAATAGGTCTAATCATTTATGGATCACTCATATGTTATTCCTTGAAATGTGTCAACTATTCCGTTTGAGAACAAAATAGAATATCTAACCGGTCGAAAGCGTCTCATTTCGTCAATACGATCAATGTGGTGGTCATGACCAACAATTTTGAAACCACTCTGTCCCTGCGTGGGTGGATCAGGACTTGCCCCTGTCTTCTGGCGTATACCACTAATGCTATATAATAATAATAATAATATAACAATAGTAGTAACACTCCTGCGCGTCAGCGCTGTTGCTTAGACGGCTTAGACTAATAAAAACGACATGGCGCCTAGAGGCTACTACAAAAATCTACTTTTTCTTGTTGCTCATAAACTTAATAAAAGTTTAGCGGTACGGTGAATAGTTCCCGTTATTAGAAATAACCATATTGCTACTAATAGTTCTAATCATCATATTAAGAATAATGAAGAATGCCGTCGTAGGGTGGTAAATAAATCAATAGTCATCATTAATGTCGTCGATGTAACGAGGTTCCGTCGAGCAGGCCGTTGCTTCCCATACAGTAAGTAACCATTTTGTTCGCGAGATTTCGGTTTGTTGTAAGCATGCTCCAGTGAAATCACTCCTTAATGGTCATGATAGTGAATGCTATTGTTTTGATGTTTATTATTATTATTATATATTAATAATAATTTAATAATATTTTCCTGCCGTACGGCGGCGATTCTTCGCATGCACTTTTTCCGCAGTATTAACGACAAATTATATTCCTTCCTTTCTTGAGTTGCTCGATCCCTTTAATGTCCTCAGCGCATTTCACTTCTCGTTCGTCCTGTGTCCTTGTTTGTTTGGTTGTCCTCATATCTTCATTGTATTTTCATTCGATTTTCTCTGGCGGTCAACGTGGGACATAAGACTGCTTTCTTATCGATGTTGTTTTTACTGTTTCTTGTTAGTATATATTATTATTATTATCATCATGTTCGTTCTGGTTATTAACACTCGTTGACTCCTTGCTGTTGTTCTGGCGTTATTGTTGTTGTCGTTGTCGTTCGTTTCCTGGTATGCTCAAGCGATGATCGGCTGATTTTATGAAAAATATTAGTACTTTGTTGCTGTTGCTGCCATTGCTCCTAAAGTTGTTGATAAATTAATCACGTTAATTAATGACACGAAAAGGCATGTGCTTGTGTTGAAGGATGGATTGTATTCGAGGTATTACTATTATTATTATGATCTGAAACCGAGTTGAATTATCGGTGGTTCACTTGACAGCACGGAATGAAAGAGTTGAGAAGGTACACGAATACTATTATATAATCTTACTATCTAATATTGCCCAAGCTTCGAAGCTTTCTGGTTTAGCATTCAACATGGATTCGTGTTGTCCATTGTTTTTGATGTCGGCATTTGCTCCTGGCTTTTGTTGTTGTTGTTCTTCTTATTGTTGTTGTTGTTCTTATTGTTGTTGTTGTTGTTATTGTTGTTGTCGTTGGTGGTGGTGTTGTCGTTGAGGGCAACCCTGGTAGCACTACGTTGTTGTTGTTGTTATTGTTGATGTTGTTATGTTGTTGTTGTTGTTGTTGGTAGTCTGTTCTTTGCGTGGGACGATGTTCGCTTTGTTGGATAACAGTCCTGGAGAGGGCGACTTAGTCTTAGCCGATTATACTTATAACAACGGCATAGCTCGATATACCCATGCTATGCTTTTTGTCATAAACGGTTGAATTCTACTTGTTTCTGTCTCTGCTGTCGAATAGAGGGTGTACTCATGTGTATGTAAACCTTTATGAGAGAGAGATGGATGATAGTGCTCTCGTCATTATTGAAATTGATCGTGGTTAGGCAATTGCTTTTCTTTCACTGTTATATATATATATATATAGATCGATAGATTGCCTGTTTTGTCATATTTGACTTAGCGATTCATAAACTTGTATCAGTATCTCACCTCCGAATAAATTCGAGCGGTTTTAAACTTCACTAGATGTCTGTATCACCTAGCCGACCAATTCTCTCAGTTGACCAGTAGAGATGCAGCTCTGTCTTTCGATCGTAATTTGCGTTAACTTATTAATTATGTGAGTTCACTACGACTTCAGCACGATCGACACGACAGACCTCTTGGTATCAATCATCGTAAGTGGTTAGTTGAATGTTAAACAAACGTTTGCTGTTTGATACGCTGCCCTGTAATATAGTGATTACATGATTAGTTCAGCGTAGGGGTGATACAGCAGCAGCAGCAGCATCACTACCACCACCGCCTGGCCACCGTAACCCCGTAACACATATAGGTTATCATCCGTTGGCATAATTGCTAATAGACACACGCATATTTCGTTATGTTCTATATCATTGTTATGCCGTATATAATATACGGAAGCTACTTACAGCAGAAGTATTGTAGTTGATAATCGTCGAATAGATTATTCTCTTGTTAGAGACATCTTGCATCTCTTGTTGGTGACATCTGTTTTTACTGCGTCAAATTACTTCTATCCTATTTATTTATACTGTACTATGTGTGATGTATGTTTAGCCACCCACCGCTGTAGAGGGCCCGTGTGGTAGACCTATGATCGCGTGCAGGTCGGTCTCCAAGGCAATTGCTGTTTTACCAAAATTGCTACTATGAATCATTTTTGATCTTCGTTGGGTGATCAGCACAGCAAAAATTCATACCGGCACAGCCACTATGTCCAGGTGTTTCCCAGCCACGGTCAGCGTCATCAATCGCTGTTCCATCTGTTCGTGTTCGCATTTATGGACGGACCCTCCTCAACTGTGTCGCTTAAGATGTTCGGTGCACCGTGAACACACAACCTGTCTACGTCTCATCGTGGTGGAGGGAGGGGGGGGGGGGTCGGTGTAACGACTACAGATTGGCGACACAGATTGGCGACGGTCCGATCCAGCCACTACCGTCTATCTCCGCCGCCTGCTCCTCTGGCATCATAATGCCCCTCACTATCGTTCTTTACTTAGCCGAGTCGTTGTAGAAGGCCAGCGCGTTGACAGCGGCAGTTGGTGCCCCATAGGTTGCATCGACAAGCGAGTGACTCGCAGCAGTCATTGGGACGGGCATCACAGCTGGTGGCACGTTTCAAACAGCTCCGCCTAGAAATAGATCGACGTCTGAAATCAGCATCGATTGGAAATCGTGTTAAACTACCCCCCTTACTAACTAACTAGCTGACTAACTATCTTCTTTTGCTCTATTGTTCCCATCCATGTCTGGTGTATATACGTATTACAGACGTTATTGTCGATTCCTTGCTTCTGGAAGAAATGTATGTACATGTTTATTGTATTATATTTGACATAGTTAACATGTAACCCTGCAATTCTTGGTAGATGAATTTCATATTTAGTAACACGCTACGCAACACGTTACCAACAGAGGTCAAAATACCGACAAAATAAATAAAGCCTATAGGCGGTCCCAGCACGTTAGCGTTGGCCAGTGTCAAAGGTCGAGTGTTCAACTAGGCGGCCAGAAATATCGAAGAGAGAAATCTTTGTAAACACCTCGTTGGTTATCGTCTAAGATATTGACTACGTGAAACCATAACAGTGCTGGTACGGTAGTATAAGCATAATTTCTTAGCGCCGTCATACTGGCTTGACCTGAATAGTCAGCCATTTTCTCATTCCAACGTCTTTTGTATTTTGTTCGTTAAAGAAGCTCATGTGTGACTGTTTATGGATTTATCTATTTATGTAATCGATAACCCAATGATACAACCGACGTTGCCGCCGGTTGTTGTATCTATGGCTCAAAAGGGAGTAGTATGATTTTATAAAACATAATTTTCATCCCCTGAATTATCTTCAACATACAACCACTACGCAAAAGCCAAATCTCACTCTCTGTCTATCTGTCTGTCCGTGTCGGATGTCATGGATCGGCGACCGTATCAGTTGTCATTTTCCACTGTTTCAACACTATTCAGGGCCAGCATTCAGGAGTAATCTAGGAAAATCAATAATGGTTCTCAATGTTTGAATATGTGATTGTGGGAGCAGACAATGTACATAGCACGAAATGTACTTATGTCAGTGAGCCACATGATGATAATTAGAAATGATAATCCTACCGCTCGTATCTCGTCGGTCTACATATTAAACGATATTATTATATATGAATATTATATTAGATAATATGTAATCGTAGGTTGCCCTAGAGAGTAATTGTAAACGCCACATGTTACCCGGGCTGTACACATCACATCATGAGCCAACGCAAAATTCTGCCATTGAGCCAATTACAAATCACTGTTGCTTTGTACGAACGTGTACTGAGGAAAAATTGTCCCAAACATGACGCTTCTAGATGTGATACATTTATACATTGTTTGAGAGAACCTTGGTTGCTGGGGGATCTATCTGGTATAATATTGTATGCTCGGCAGAATAATTCATATCGTAGAGTCAGCATTTTACTCGCCTCGAAAGCAGAGTACGAACGCTAAATTGTATTTGAAGTGGCGTGACTTTTCAAGTGACACATGAGAATTATCTACCAGTGACAACGAACACTAAAAGAATGAGATACCCTTGGAATTAAAAGGCTGTGACTGTCGCTTAAGCGTATCCATAATAACCCAATTGATAGTATTTCTAGGTAGAATCTTGCGTTTGATTTAAAATGTATCCGATTTTGTGTTTCCGTGCACAGGTACCTAATTGCAGAATTTTCTGTTTCGGGTTATATATATATAATATAATTGAAGTCTTATTAGTGTACTCCACAAGCAAAGGGGCCTAAATGATTCCGATGGAATTCGCAATCTAAGTCTATCTTAGAAACTTTCGGGTTGAGGCATGGGTACGCAGCGGTCCGCTATCAGTTGTCTTTCTGCTGCTGCTGCATAGATCGACCACAGGTTTCTTTGATGGCCCGGCAAAAATTATTACGGCTTGGATAGGTACACCAATCGTGTAGCCCGGATAATGCGCCTTCAGATTATCACTTGCTTCGGGCTCTGCAGAACCATTAAAATAAGCAAGCCTTACTTTTTCTGGACATACACAATAACACCTCGGATGATTTCTTTGCCCATAGATCTCAGGACTTCTTTGATAGAGGGGAAATGAATGTCTCGGAAAGATGGCAGGGGGTCAGTGAGCAGAATGGAACATATTTAGTTAATTAAAATTTTACTAATTTTTGGTAAATATTGTGCGTCCGAAATTTACTAGATTTTCGCTACGGACCTATGTGTCAACTCAATGGTATTTGTTTTCAGAAGGTCCCGGTTATATTTAGAGTATTCTTTAGTTAATTCTATTTAGTTTGATATTTATTAATTTACATTTAAAGTGGTATACATATCATCTACAAGATCTGAAACGCTTCCATAGTGCGAAAATATGGCGAACCCAATGAAGATATTTGGACAATATTCACTTCACAGAAGAAACAATTGATTGCGTCAAAGTGAGTGAAAGAAACGCGGAACAAATATCATAAAAATGTAAATGTTTTATGTGGGGATAGATTTTTTTAGAAGAGTTTTCCAGTTCCCTTAAGGAAACACGATTTTACCATTTCGATAGTTAAACTGTGTGCACACATGCTTTATGTGCTGTTGCATCTCGAGCCGCCGAGACTTGTAATTACATTACACGAACGTCGTCGCCAAGCGGGAATCGTATGCGCTGTTCCACACCGACCAAGCCGAGAGCTCGGTGCTCTAAGGAAATTACCTCCAATTCACCCAGCTACCCAAACTGAATACTCACCTAAGCGTAGTGCAAGGATGACCCCACCGTGCTCACAGAAACGTGCTCTCGGAAATCCACATAACTAGGCGCACACTTTATTGCGGGCCCAGTGTCGCTATTCAATAAATGCGTCCATAGCAATCAACGATATTGTATTAATCACAGATCTTTGGTTAGCTCATCAAGGATGTGCAGTTAAGTTAGAGAACCTTATGCTGATTAACAGGTATAATTAATTAACAAGTGTTGTACAATGTGACTGATCCGCCCGACGAATGATGAGAAAGTGGCATTCGTATTAGATTTCTATTCAGTTCGTAGGCGTAATATGCACGTACATTTAAGGTGCTAGGGAACATATTTTCTCTCCCAGGTGTGCTTTTTATCGATTCGTAGTTACGCAGCTATTTTCAGAACCTCGCCTCAGAATCCTTCACAATCGACCAAACTAACTCGGCAACAACTTGGCGAACCCGGCGAGGTCATTTAGAAGATTGTGAACGGAACTAATGGTTATCCAGAGCAAACTAACTCATAATAGAATTTTCTTGCACTGAAACATTGTTTGGATATCGCAAAATGTGTGATTACAGAATTCGTTTGTCACTCATCTTCACATATGGAGTAAATTATCCCTTGGGGCACATAAAACACGAAGCCCAAAAGTGGGGGATTTTCGTGCAAAACTGCTCAATAGGGAGATTACACCAACGAAACATTCAGATTTGCTTGAGAATTTTTACGGATAGCTCGTTTCGCAAACGCGTCCGTCTAGTGATACAGGTCTTGGAATGGACTTAGCTAAGATTTGTATTTTTCGATTCTTGCTTGAACTAGGCGAATACTAACACGGGCATATGAGCGGTAGAGGAGCACCTTACTGCATACTGCCAGACATGGAGCGAATAGACACGACTACATGCGTCATACGACAAAAATTGATAGCTTTTTACTTAGCACAATTTCTTTGAGATATTTGAGAAGATGAAGTTTTGGCCAAATTTTAAGCATTTATGTGTCTAGTAGTAATAGCATGATTGGGCGAGTCAACTATACAAAAAAAAGCATAGTTAACCAATTCCGAGTCGTTCGCTATTGTTGTCGTGATATTCTTGTAGGTCTTATTTAATATATACTGCTATCACAGAAACGATAGTTGCGAGATTTTCCTAAACTCAACGTCAAGATGCTGCTGAGGTCCTCTAGTAGCTCGAGCCTGGAGATAACTTATACAACTTTAATCCACTTCAATAGAGCTTCCTCTTATAGATAGTTATTTTGTCAATTTTAAGTGGATTTAGGTCCTTTTACTCGCAAACACTCCATCTGTATTCATATAATAATGCAATCTCAACAACTATTAATGAATTTGTAGCAAAAATGCTTTGTGCTGTGTTTAAATCATTATATATTCCTAATGCTCGCTCAGCCTTCTAACATATGATGAACATAAAATTTATACAAATTAAGCAGCTGCTATTATATCTAATATTATATTATATAACGGATACAAGTGCATTGGAGTGTTCTTCAAACCACAGTCAATGACATAGTCTACGAGCAACACCCAGAAAATCTTTATCATTGTTGTTGTTAATTTGTCATTGTTGCAGCGCAAATCTACAGAAGGGTCCGAACAACATTCCCTAATTACTATAAAACCGGTTGATGATAATGACCACAGACCAATCTGATGCACAGTTTTAGAAGTCGAGTTAAGTTAAGCCAGGCTCATTTGTTTCCTCAAGTGGTCGAAATTTTGTATATCCAAATTTATCATTCGAGTTTACGGAATATATACGTTGCAGAATGCCTAGATATTATTGGAACAGTAATTAAAGTATGATTGTGTGTATCCAGTACTCCTGCCTGCACTTCATCATTATCTGCTTACTCTGCATAATATCACAATACTGGTTACTTTGAATTTGTGTGACAAATTGTTTTCCTGAAATAGCCTATTATCCCAAGGCTACTCAAATTGCGATCGTTACATCCAAACCGAAACCCCTTCTATGCCAATTATACCGTGAGCAAGAGGACTTTGTGAGGTATCTGGTTACTAACTAGATCCCATTAGAGAAACAGAAGCAACAAGAAATTCGAGGAGCAGTGACTTTCCGAGAGACAGTCAACTCTGATTTCCTGGGCAATCGATAATGTCGCTGTCAATTACGGCTTCGCAACGCGCAACTTGTAATGGCGTTTAGATGGGAGGTGTACGATAACAAATGCAGCATTAGCACATAACAAATATAGATAAAAGCTTACGGCTAATACGACAAAATAAAATAATAGTCTGCTGTTGAAAATGTCTGTTGTATCTATTGTTCGAAGGGCATTGCTCGAATCGAACGTTTGATGATGTACACCAATAGCTAACTCTACCTCATTGAATAATTATCTACATATATATCTATTGTGTATTGAAGACGACAATTATAGTTTAGCTTATTTGGCAAAGATATTCATTACTTATATATACCTATTATAGTAGAGTTCGGGACCAAGCTCGCGAGTGACGAACTGGAAATGTGTCCTTTATTTTAAGATCGCTAATATTCAAATTCACGATTTATTACGAGAGGGATCTGTCTAAAGGGCCATCGAAGGCTATCCAACTTGAGTGTATTATCGAATAAATTGAACATATACATAATACATGTTGGCTATTCTAAACATCTATTCCTTAAACAAACGAAGGCTCTCCTTACAATAATGATTCCATTGTTTCTGTCAAACATTCGGTGTAATAAATTGCAGAGATATGTGTCTGACCAACCCCTGGGTTGTCCGAAATAGATGTAACTGGAATATTTAGCTTATGTATACAACCTTTTATATTTCCAATGTGCCCACTGCGGGTAGATTAGACAGTTTCACAAACTTACTTTTGCATCAGAGGCTCGTAGTCACCACCTTCAGGTGGACCAAGATACCTCAGCAGGCGATCCTCTTCCACAAACAGGTTACGTAAGGCGTTGATTGCGGCTTCGTCGGTGTCTAAAAGTGAGCCGTAAGAACGTACGTAGCTTTAGAGTTGGATACACAATTTCTGATCGAATTTCAATCGAGAAACGAATCATCGGACGACCTTTCTCATGGAAGCGTTGACCGCCTGCCACAATATGGATCGGCTATTTGATAAAAATGGAAAACAACATGATATCTTCAAATTTACGTAGGCGATTCAGTCAATGCTATGCTGTAGTATAAGCTGCTATTACTATTGCTACTGTCCACCGATTTGTACAGGTGGACAACATTTGACATTTAAAAATCCTTTATCTAAAGTCTCTTATCTCTTATTTGTTGATACGAGTAAGTTCATTCATAATTGCGCCATTACTAACATTAGTTGGTGACATCATCGATAACTTATAATTTATCTACAAATGTTCCAACAGAACTGGAATTAGTTAGAGCGGTTGCTCCAGTGCTCCTGTCGCTTGGCTCGACATCATTGTTTAGGCTAATTACAATAATAACCTATGCCATCCGAAACTTAAACGCATTATTCTAGAGAAATCACAAATAAACCCTGAATTTCAATGGGACCAAGCCAGGGGCACGTAGATGCAAAATGGCCATTCATTAGGACTCAGTAGATTTTTGCCACCCTAATTTATTTTCTAAACAATCCAAATTTATCTTTTTCTACCAAACGTCACATTGGTTGTAGTTTACTTGTATTAAAAAGGCCGCCAATGTATATCCTTTAATGTGACTGGCTTTTTAATGATTATGCTATCATCCGATGCGATGAACATGGACAACTCAAATAGTTCAGTCACAGCTCATGTTGCGGAAGAATCGCCCACAGGTTAATTCGACACAGGTCACCTGGTGCTGGAAACTCCGTGATTGAGGCGGCGAAAACTCCAGGAGAGGCCTTTCTACTGAACTTCAGAAGGGCTGAGAGCAGCCATTTTACTAAACAGGAAAAGATGGATCATGCAAATTTTGTTAGATCCTTAGCCGACCGATATTAATTAGCAGAATTAGCTAAAACCAGACTAACAACGCTTCTTTGGTTTTCCACTCTCATCACGGGAATCGCTGGTAATGCCCTGGGGGGTGTATCACAAAGACTGGTTCACTGAAATATATCCATCTGCTGCTCGCGACGAACAACAGTAATTACATAGCAAGCTTGTGTACACCGGAAATGCATGTGTGACCTTCGTTGTGACGAATCAATAACGATCCATTTACCGCAAAAGCACAACAAACAACTGTCAGCCATCTCTCTCTCCGTCAATCGGATACTGCTTTTTTTTGCTATCTCTCTCCAGCCATCTTCATTTCGAGTAGATTACAACTGATACTCCACCCCGTGGTCCTCTTACCAGGCATACTACTAAGTGAATTTCATTGTGACGATTTGCTGCTGTATTAAAGATCACATCGTTGTCATTCGTTGAGGCAGTCAAAGGTTTTCGGGCTAACTCTCAGCCAACATTTAACGTCCATGGTACAACTGCATTTAGCATTGCTTCGTGAGAAGGACCCCGTAAATGCGAGGGCAGTCAGAAGCTACGTAACAGGCTAGCTAGTATTTCATATATTTCTATAGAATACATTTGCGCTACTTGTTAACCGTGTAGCGATATTATTCTAACGTTTCGTTTGTTAATATATAGGTGTAATCTGCCTTAAGAATATGCGGCATGATCAAACGGCATTGGAAAATCTAAGACGCACTATGGAAAGTGTGACAGTGGCAGAGCATCGATTTCAAGTCGATTTCGATTTGTTTCAGTGTGTTAAAATGAATTGTCACATCGCCTTGTCACAACATAATTTTTTCAAGGATGTACCTGTTCTCGATATCGTTTTAAAGGATCAGAGTCATACAATTCTACCCCTAATTGAAGCAAGCAATCCTAACTCACACATTCTCATTCATTAACCGACCATCATAGAGGCCAACGACTGCGAGAGGGAAAGACCCAGATCAAGCGTGGCTTTATACAGTGGTGTGAATAAACATAACCCACCCCCTATATTTCAACCAATCGTTACAAAGAATACACATTTGAGGCATATCTTCTGTGTCAGATTAATGTACGTGTCAAATAACGCACATACCACAAAGAACAGCGCATACAACCTCGCATGCAGCCTGCTACAACAAAATGTGTCATATTTCGGTGGTGAAAAATGATAGCACACCCTCAGTTATCGAGTGTTTTCGCTAAATTAATCCAGTTCGTGTTGAGCATTCAAGCAGTACTGTAGTCATGGGACGCGCTTCGAGCCTTACTGATGCAGAGAAAGCAGTTATTACCGCTTTACACCGAGCAGGAAAGACCCAGGCTGCAATTGCCAGAGAAATTGGCAAAAATCGTCACGTAGTGCAAAATTATTGACGCAGTCCATCGACGTATGGTACTAATAAGTGTAAAGGACGTCCATGAAAGAACAGGCAGCGAACTGTCATGCATATCTGTCGATTGGCCTCGAATTCGACCGTAAGTTGTGAAGCAATCAGGCAAGGGTTAACCCTTCAGGTTCATAGATCAACAGTTTTAAATACAATTAAGCGTTGTCCGCATATCATACGGGCGCAAATGAGAACAAGACCTCGTCTTCAACAACGCCATATGATTGCCCAACTAAACTTCGCCCGCAACATTATGGACGTGACTGGACATTGATGAGTATTGGGGCAACGTTTTTTAAATAGTATCCTGAGGGTACAAATTTATCTAAAAGGTACTATGTTGTTTCAAATCGTCTCCAGTGACGAGAAGAAGTTAAATTTGGATGGGCTAGATGGATTTAACGGTTACTGGCATGATGTACGTAGAGAGTCGCGGTACTTCTCGAAGCACATGTTCGGCGGAGAGTGCTTTATGGGTTGGGGAGCTTTGCAAACTTGGATTCACTTTCATCTCATCTCAAATGAATAGCGAGGACTATCAGCAGATGTTGACCAACAACCTACTACCATTTAGTAGCAGATTTCACCTACTTCCAATTGTCTTCTAACAAGATAACGCTTCAATTCACGTCAGCGCTAGTACACATGCGCGGTTAAGACGGCATGACATTGGTACCCTAGAGTGGCCAGCATGTTCTTCTTAGCTCAACCCGATGGAGAACCTCTAGGGCACTCTTATCCGAAGAGTATACGCGTCGAATCGACAGTATACATCCGTGGAAACACTAAAAAATGCGTTGTTGGAGGCCTGGGGAGGTGTCAGCAACCGGATCCTGCTAAATTTCGTTGATAGTATGCCAAACCGAGTCTTTGACGTTATAATTAGCAAGGGTGAGTCCACACGGTACTGATTAGCACAAGAAAACAAGAACTAATTCAGCGAAAACACTCGATAACTGAGGGTGTGCTATCATTTTTCACCACCGAAATATGACACATTTTGTTGTAGCAGGCTGCATGCAATGTTGTATGCGCTGTTCTTTGTGGTAAATATGTTATTTGACACGTACATTAATCTACACAGAAGAAATGCCTCAAATGTGTATTCTTTGTAACGATTTGTTGAAATATAGGGGGTGGGTTATGTTTATTCACACCACTGTAGTGCGAGATGTTTTGAGTGTTGGTAAGTTGTCAACACACTTTTTGTTATAATATAATATATTACAAGTTGTGTAATGCATACAGTTCATTAGTATATTGAGGTAAATTAAGGCTTTCAAACAAGGCTCTCTTTGGCCTGATTCTAACTCCAATTCAACCTCAGTCTACATGTGACAAACCTACATTGCTGGTATGGCTTGCTTCTCGTATTATGTAGTACTATTTATTCGCCTTATAACATAGGACGTCGTGGTTGTACCAACAATGTTTCGATCTAGCCAATGAGGAAATGGCGGTATAACATTTATTCGATAGTATTTGGTGTGTTGTTGACACTTGAGATCACAAAGGGGATGCGGACCCCAGACTACTAGCTGTATCGGAGAATACTGTAGGTTTACCGTATACTTTTACAGAGCCGGGGGATCACCCCCCCCCCTTTGGGGCGTTTCGAATATAAGGTGCTTAGTCTTGCTCACATCTATGGATTGTCTCAATATACCAAATAGGTTGTAGATGCAGGCAATGTAGCTGGTGAAATTGTGAACGCAGAATGCCTTGGACAGAATGGTCGTATCCCCTCGGCTTATGTTTCCATTTTAACCCCAGGTGATTTTACTTGCATGGCTGCCATCATAGAATTTAAACAACCATGTACGAACCTAGAACAGGACACTGTGATCCCCGAAGTGTAACAAATTTTCTTCGAAGTACTGTTCTATGTGCTCTACGATTTTCCTATTAATTGATAAGTAAGAAAGAAGCCATCTTACAGTAACAGGGTTAGAATTGAGCCCAGGCACCAAATTCACAGGAGTATCGCGTAATTTATAAATAGCGATCAAGGGCCTTCGACATATATTTTCTTCCTTTTTTTATAGAGATTTACAGGAAAATCTTTATGAGGAGAAAGGGCCTTACGTCAAAATGTGTTGCCAAATAAAAAAAAATGTGAAAATCTCAAAAAAACTAAAAACCAGTCAAATCTCTCTTCGACCAAGCCCTTGGAATATGGGTATTATCTCATCACAAATATCCATCTTTTGGCATAAACAGGCCAGGGTATGGCCACTTCACAGCCTTCCGCACTCAATTAAGAGACAGCGCAGAGAGTGGAACTTGTAAAGCATACACATCTCCCTCCAGGTGTTTTTTTATCCGTCTTTCGAGTAGTTTTAATTTTGGTTTAATGTTTGCTACATTGGGAAGGATTTATTGGCCTCGGATGGCTAGAGGTTCGACAACGAGTGCAATGCGTTACTGAGTTACCCTTGACGGCACACGGCACACACAAATAGTTACTGTTTCTGTAGTGTATGTAAGTTAGAGTTCATTGTGGTTGAGGGTGATTTCCTAGGTCAAACTTAGAAATGTTTGTAAAAAAAATGCTTCATTATGCTTTCACCTCGTAACCTCGTCGCTAATAATGGTGAAAAGTTAACAAAAGCTCTGACAATGCTGGCTGCTCCCCTCTAAGCGACTCGTACCTACCTCTGTTACGGATTGTATAGCACCGATTTTCACTCAACGGCCATTGGTCTCAATGACGTGGTTGCAAATCTTTTATCGTACAGGCGTATCGTTTGCTTCTGTTTTCTCGTAAATTCGTTAATGGTGTTTCCTTAACGCGTATTTGATATCCGCTCGGTGCTCGGTTTTGTTCGGCCATCCTGATGTTCTAACAGTCATCCTTGTAGACCTGTCATTGTACTTGTGTTTTTTTTTTGACTTCTGTACGACTTCTTCGCAATCCATGCTATCAATACAGGTAGGATTTTTTAAACATTTGCCGCGTGAGGACTCGGCGACCTTGGTATTGCTTTAGTCTCCCAGGAGTTCTAGTTCCATTATCCGTGCGAAGAGAACTCCGAAAGTTCTCGTCTATATTAAACGAAAGGATTACACCATCAGTATATATATATATATATATCTTCCGAGTTTGGCAACTCAGAAAGAATTTCGAGCCCATTTGTGGTTTAAGCAGGCGGAAGGTGCTGGTCTAGTTGCGCCTTTGATTGACAGCTTACGATGGACTCAGTTTGTCTCTCTTTTTTTCGGAGAATGCAAAGTGGTCCAGTTGCTCCAAATGTTTTACATATTATGTACAGTCTTTGTTTTGGCGATGGGCGTCCCTCAAATTATTCTGTTTGCCTCTCTAAACGGCAACCACAAATGGCAGTGTTTGACGAGAATACATGGTTGCTCGACAATGTAGAGCACTCAATGGATGTGGCATGTCTCGCTCGAGTGGCTTAAAAACTGTGTAGCTGTTGTCGATAATTTACACTTTGGTTGTTGTGAGTGTTGTTAAAATCATGAGGGGCGTTTTCGCTGACCGCATAGACAGACTAGAACAAGCGTCTTGTGGGCATGCCCGAAGGGCACAAACACACCACGAAAGTTGACGCTGCTTGAGTAACCTTTACCTCGAAAGTTGACGATCTTACTGCGTTCAACAACCTCTTACAGCTGCAGATAAACGAGGCCCAGAAGAGGCATGGTAAATAAGATAAACAGCCAGTGCAAAAGGACAGAACAATCGACTGGGGTCGCCCGAGGCAGCAACACAAGTTCAACGTGGATGTGGCACAATCCAAATAACAACCCGACCTAGACCTCTTCTTTTCTAGATGAGGACTCGTTTTGGCCCAAAAGCAATTATAATAGTAACTAGTGTCGCAAGCAACAAAGAGCGGGACGGTCTATATGTCTCGATTCACTAGACTCCCTTCACACCAACTACAATATTGGTCCCTCCAGGCAACTAACGAGGCCCGCCGGACCATCCATGCAAACGAGGATGCTTTTTCTTCTTTTCTCTAAGCTGACCCTCTGCTGACTTTATGGCAGGTCTCAGGACCGCTGTGTAGCATTGGTTCAATGAAGTACCATGTGCGTCTTGTCTGATTTGTCTGGGCCTGGTTCTAGAACAAATCTATATATCGGCAAGGCAGTGTTAATCATAGCCCAGCCAAACTGTGATCCCTGGCTATTGAACTGACAATCACAAAGCTTGATGCTGCTGTTCGTTGTTTTCATCGCAGTCGCACCCAAAAGAGGTGAGCATTAGCCAGCCAGACCACCTGAGGACACCAGACTGCCATCGCTCAATCCGTCTACGTTTTGGAGACCCTCCGCTGCATGAGGTGTAATTGATGCCAACGGCCTTATGGTATTTGTGCTAGATGAGCTGCTTATTTTTCGATATTTTGCTCCTTACATGAATCTATTATATATGTGCGTTAGGTGTCGGTAAGTTGGTAAAGTGCTAATAATAGCAAAAAATATTTCATTTTTGTTCGTCAATGCCGTAGACGTGATATTTTTCAGGTCACTTTAGTCTTCTTTACCCCTTTTTCTTGCTAAAAGTGTTGGTGGTATGTTCCGCTTAGATCTGACGGTGTCTAACTGCAAGGTTTTTACCATAGCCGGCTGTTTCAATTCCACCTTGTAGAGTAAGACTTTGCCTAGAGCATTAAGACACCGGATGATATATGTAATTATCACATCCGGCTTTGAATTGCATTTGTAAGCCATTCGCCTTAGGACAATTTAGTACTTTCAGTTAGATGTTTCTGATCTTTCTTCAGGCCGGGGTTCCATACAGGTCCAGCGTAAGGCATCACCAGTTCAACGTACATGTGTTCTGAACAAACTCACGTACAACTCTGGATTTCTAACTTTGCGGAGTATCTAATTTAGACGCTGGTTGTACGTAAGAGAATTTGTTGGCATAATACAAATTTAGGGTCCTAATATTGTTCTTCGGAACGCACTTACGACACTTGCGTATTCTGAATACCTGCCATAGATGCGTACGCGGACAGTTCCATTGTGTAAGGAGTCACTGAAACACGTCACCGAACAGGACCCCAACACGGAGGCGAAAGTTGTAGGAGACTAAGGCACCCGGCTATGGAACACTAACCGGAGTGTTACATGCCTTCCCTGGAGATCGAAGTAGTGCCCAGCGTGCCGACTCTAGCGAAGAAATAGACTCTCAGCAGAGGATGGTTTTAGCAGGTAGAGGCGTTTTGTCATCCACGTCATCCCTGTACTGGATCGGCCCACTTTCATGGAGATTGCAATGTCTCTGGTGATATCCATGCGTGTAAAGAAAATTTCCTCGTCTCAAACGAAAATATATGCACTGACGCAGTAGAGTAGAAGATTCCCAACTCCGAAGTATGGGAACATTGAGATCAGTCAATCATTGTAAATTAGCTGAAGTATAATAATATACTATAATATATTCAGGCTTGTGCGCAAATTGCACATTGTAGATGAGTACTTGGGGGCTGGCATGATTGTAAATAGATTTCTATATAATGCTTTCAAGAAGCTCGCATGCTATTGCTGTTAATGACATCGGCCTGTTATTTCTGGCGTCCGTCTTGGAGCCTTTATTCTTCTATACTGGGCGAATTTCCGCAAAACAAAAAATACCCAGAATCTCAGCGTTATCTATTGACCTTCTGAAGACCCACAGGAAGCGGTTTGCGCACTGATAGCCTAAGGTCCTTCATTACAAATGACGGTAGGTCGTATGGTGTCGGACCTAACTTAGGCTGTACTTTCCTTAGGCATCGGTGAATATATAGACAACCACGTCGTGAACTATACACACGAGAGGTCACACTAAAGAAGAGCTGGCGGTATTTTTTGTTGATGTGGGAAGAGCTTTTCATTGCTCATATTCGTTCCCTCGAAATGATTCGTTAATATTTAGGCTTTTTCTTATCATTTGGAGTAAGACAATCATTACTTCGTTGCAGCCAGCCTTGCGCGTCATTGACCACGATTGAATACGTGCTTATGAATTGTCTTATTCCTGGGTTTGCGTAAAATGGGCAATGCATAGAATCTTTTACGGCCCGCCTCCGCCGATGTACCCCTGCTATTTCTTTTTTCTTCTCTCGTCTCATTAAGAAATTGATGTAGCTTGATTATCTGATCCGTTACAGGATGTATACGTTTAATTAATCCGTTACAGAGTGTATCTTGCTATTAAGTCTTGCAGATATTATGTGGTTCTACTGTATTTGTCGTTGACGACGCTTTCGCTGTTGTGAAGATGGAGATCGAAGCCCCATGAGCTGATTGACATGTCATTAATGAAAAACGTTCCTATCTCATAGTTAAATCCGGAAGTTGATCGTTGAGGCCTTCGGGTTTACTCAGAAAAACAAATTGTACAATGCAGTAATCGTATCGCACGAGGTTCGGTAGAACTTGCATATTTGAGACAGATTGGTCTTTGAAAAGGACAATGTGATAAAATAGAAAACACCACTGATTGATTTTCAACGGCTTTGGACATATGTATATATATATATTATATAATATATAATTGTATATGTTATATAAATATATATATGTATACTGTTGTAGAATCATATACCCAATATATATATATATATATATATATATATATACGTCAACAATCTATTCCGACGTTCGCTTTGTTTGTTCCCCACAGGATAGTAAAATCATTGCCTCTCATTTTGTACCAGACATTTCTTCCCAAGCGCCCCCGCTTGATTGCTATCCCCGACCCCATCGCATTTGTAGATTTGTACGACGTATCACTCTATGTCCATTAATCCCCAGGCATCACAATATGAATCACAATGGGCTACCCTAACGGGCGCAGCATAGCACCGCGGGATATAGCACATAGAAAAAAATCGCAAGACAGATGCTTTGTGATGCCATCAGGAACACTCTCATGTGAAGGGAAGCTCTACTCCTATATATATATATATATATATATATATGTACCCCTCTTCGAAGATCTCAGCCAACCCGAGGCGATGCTCTCGATGTCGGCAAAAACCGACCAACCTGTCAAATGCCTGGCTATAATATTTATTCGATTGTATGCAATAGACCGAATCTTATTTCGGAAATAATATACCGAAATAATGATACCAATTTATGTTTAGCTTATAGAAAGAGTTCATTTATAGAAGTGCACATTTATAACAATTGACTTTTATAGAAATAATTCATTTATAGAATATTATATTAAAACTGAGACGTTAAACTACATAGGGAATGTTACACGATTCAATATTTCCTGGCATTGTTCACTTTTTTGTACTATATATTTATATGTATCAGACAAGCAGACAGACATGTTCCTGTTCTTCTCACAGTTCGCACATTGTGATCAGATCACTTGCAACTTTGGCAGAGTCCAAATGTATTCGGTGTTAGGTTGCACGGGATCACGATACGGCAGAACTCAGATCTTGCATAAAAGTCCTCGGCCGAAATAACGGAGACAGAAACGAATTACATGTGAAACTCACGTATTTATAGAAAAGGACTTCTTCTATACGCCAACGTACATGTAGTCGGTGAAATGTAGTCTCTGGGGATCAGGTTCATAGCAAGGCCTACGGCTCGTGTTGGACGATTTTTTGTTTAGTTTTTGGTAGGGTCACAGGCCGTAGGTGCTGTATGAGTTCTTGCAGCTGGCCAGGCAGCCCTCGTCCAAGGGAACGCTTAAACAGAGGAAGCATTCAGGAGAACCTCTCAGATAGTGTCAAACCATCTCAAGGTCATTCTGCGACATGACAGCGCGAGACCTCCTAAATCACAGTTGCGGTAAAGAATATTCTAATGGGTTTCGGCCGAAAAGTTCTTCCGCCACTTGTGGGCCTCAGACGTCACTCTGACAGAGAATTACCCGTTCCAAACACTACAGACTGGTAATATAAGGTCTGTGGGTTCCCATCAAGTTCAAAACAATTTAATCATTGAGTTAAACGTAATTTGAAGAGATTTTTCTACAAACATTACATTTTATCCAAATTACAAAAGATAGCTCGAATCACTGCAAAATATATTAAAACGACTATTTCACCTATCGTAGGAGAGTGCAAAGATCGGGAACAATATTTGATGCAATGTTTAAATCTCCCATACTCAGGGCTCCCGTAAAAAGTCGCTCCGTGTCAAAATGATACTGAATCTTCTTTTTAGTATCTAAAAGTATTCAAAAACTCACCATAGGAACATCTTTCACTCTTATCCTCTATATGTGGTTCAAACATAATCGCATACTAGCTAGGTTTGGTGACATTTGCAAAGTTTACTTTTGCGATTCGACGTGAATCGTTGCTACTTTCATAAGGTAGAAAGCTATCTTGTGCCTCAGAAGCCTTTTGAACATTGAAAGTTTTCTTTGCAGAGCATCTATTAGAAAACGAATATAAGGCAATCTTGATAAGGGCAAAAATAGTAATTCTTTTAGAAGAAATACCTCTTAGCAAGTTAAAAAGAAGGTAGGCTATCGGGACCTTCACCACGATAATTGAGAGACCCTCCTCGATCGGCGATTGCCACCTGCACCTTTTATGTATGCGTACAACAGATGTCTTGAGACGAGATGGTCCTGAGAGGGCAGTTATAATATAGCCACTCAAGCGAGGAGCTGGCTAAACCTAATAATAGTAATAAGCAGAAAGTCGGCCCGCCCGTTCAGGTTTGGGAAGAACATAGCCAACCATCGTTCTCTCCGTAAGGCTATTCATTCATCGGACTACACCTTCGTTCAATAATAAATTAGGACAATAAATGTCATTTGCCAACCCAGAGAGCTATAAGTACGTAGGTGTTTAGTGGCCTAGACAAGCGCGTAACGTGCGGTACCAAAGACATCTTGGATTACCCATACAATATACCGGCAAAGTATTCCCGTATTAGACGCGACATCGGTGTTCGTTGATACATATATAGCGAGCTGGAGAATGGGTAGGGGTCGACAGTTTGGCTTAACGTCAATAAGCTGACAGTCAAGCTTACAACAAGGAAACAATACGCTTCTGTTGATGTACGTCGGAAAAAAACACAAGGTCCACTAATGTTCGGGAAATAGCCGCATGTGGTTCTGTACAGGATTCCTCCTCATGGCAACGAGCAAGCGCAATTCATGCAGAGTGCCCCTTGCACAATGCATTGGAATCTCACTGTAAGCACTTTGGATTTAAGAAAACTTTGCATGATAGGAGCCGTCCGAGGGCCCATAGAATGTCCAATTAAATTGTCGGTTATTTAGAATGATTTGCAGCACAGAGTATACTAGGGTGGATAGCTACCCGAAGTTTCGTAAGCCACAAAGTGGTCTACAGTGATTAATTAAAGTGAAGCCAAAAAAGCCAACAGAGTTTAGCGGGTCCGATTAATATCACTCGCCAATGCCCTGTCTCTCAACCTATTTACTATATATATATATATATATATATACGTGAGCAACTCACCCGTCGAAACAGCAGAATTTTGCTGCTCGAGTCTGCGTAAGTTTTTGTCGTCCTTCGTACTGGCTGCTGGCACACGCTGGGCTAAAACGAAGCAGATAATGCCTACAAGCAAAGCAGATGAGCTCAGAGTGAACGCCATTGATGAGTTTCCTGGTAGATTGTGGGGTTGCTCGACCCCCGATGAAGACTGCAATAAGAAAAGAAAATATCCTGTTACACATTGAACACGCAGATGAGTGGATGACATTAGAAAGCATGATCCAATATATAATAAATCGCCTCGTCTGAGCGGCGAGTGTCTCCGACTTCATTAAAAGAAAACCAACATTCGAGTGTCGCGATGAGTGGACAAATCGTGAAACAAACGTTTTTATATTTGTTATTGATTATTTTTATTGTTTACCTTCTTCAATGATCTTCCCTTCTCTCGATGAAACTCGGAGTATTGGTTCAAATCACGTTTTCGGTGTTCTCGAGCGGGATGCATTCATTTTTTAATATAGATAAGTCTATTAGGGAATTGTTGAGAATGGCGAGGTGTAGATTTGAATGCTTTCCTTTTGGCATTACAAATGTAGAGAATTTCATATTAGAGGTCTATGTGAGTTGATGTTTTCTCGGCTCATTCGAGAGGACGCGAGATTTTGAATCGAAATACTGTAAGTCTGTCTTTACTAAAAGTACATACTTTCCGGATATTGTATGCACACTGAATGCACCACAACGATCGCTAACAGGGACTGAATATATTATACTGAGTATAGATTGTGAATTAATGTTAATCATACCACAGTTCAGTGGTACAGGTTTTTGTGCCAAACATTTGTTGAATGCGTCAATGTTTAGAGTTTCGTACTCTATCCACTTCGTCTTATCCTGTAGTACGCACATTTTTGAGACGACAACAAGGTGGATGAACTAATGAAACCGAGATTTTATAGTAAATACCATGCCCGAAATACAATGGGTAGTGATCCAAGATGTACACAAGACGTCAGGCTATGTTTCATGATTCAAGACAAAATTCAAGATTACTTCCTCGGGGTCTCTGAGGAATACGACAATCAAACATAGCGTGCACTTCGTCGTTAATCTCTCCTATATATAATCTTCATACTAAGATGTACATTTGGCATTACACATAGTCGGCGAAATTTTGTTCCTGCAATTCGTTTATATATTCGTCATCATTGTCTACGACCTTCTCCCATCTCTCAGTCAATTTCCAGATGCTTGCTTCTCAAAATTGGCTTTGTTTCGTAGCAAAAAAGCTGTCCATACATGTTTTAAGGTCATCTTCATGGGCAAAGCTCGTGCCTTGTGAATTATTTACCAGCGAACAGGAAAGGTGATAATCGGTTGGCACAAGGTCCGGTGAATACGGCGGGTGTAAAATAACATCCAAGTCGAGGTAGTTTAGGGTCGCTTTCACGGGCGCGTGGCGTTGTCGTGTAGCAGTGTCATCAGCTCGCGTCTATCGGGCTTCTTCTCTTTAGCAGTGCGGTTTACGCTATTCATCCGGGCTATATAGACGTACTCATGCCTGTCCAGCCCCATCAAACACAAATCCTCAAGCTTCTTTGGGTGCAAATCTTCCTTCACTCGGGTTTCGGCGTGCCTCCTGGATCCACGCACTCGTATCCCTGCTTCATATTGACGTAGAGGCACCACTTTTCGATCGATCATTGTAACGGCGTGTCTACGATACCGAGTGGAATGTTCAGGTGCAGCAGTGAGCCGTGTTTCCTTGCTTCGTTCGGAGAGCCCATGACATCAGCGCATGTACCTCAGCATCTAAGCTTTTCCGCCCAAAGCAGAAAGAAGGTCGACAACTTTCAATGACCATAATCTTGTTGGCTATCATTAGCGACTGCATCCATTGACGACGAAAAATTGGATGCATTTCATAGGGGTAGAAGATACATGTTAACCAGTTCCCTCTTGTAGCTCATCCAATTACCATAGTATCTCCTTCGGCTCCCTAACAAATACTTCGCTAAACACTATTCGTATAGTGCGCTACCGACTTGTATATGATTCACAATGAGCGTGTAAGGTAAATATGCTTCTAAAACTGCCTCCATTCCATATTATAGCATTTTGCGTGACGGCTGAGGATTAGACTTTGTTTCAGATGCGTTCGGCTCATAGCGCTCCTCCAATGAATGCGAAATTCCGTCCCTTGGGATTACATAGAATTCGCTCTACAACACAATCTCTACCTTGGTGTGGTGTAGCTCCCCTTTATATAAAAAATATACACATGTAGCAGCAATACACCATTGAGGAAGCTATTATTGTGAAGACAAACAGTCTAGTTTTCCACCGCATATGAGCAAAATTCGTCACATATGTAATGTATACTATACAATTTTGTTTTTTCTTTATCTCTGAATTCACTACTTTATGCCTTTGCTTTTTGAATTTTTTTTTATAGAAGGCAGTGTAGTCCCACGCCCAGGTATTTCGTATTATAGATGTGGGCGTGAGTTGGGCTGGAGATCACAATTGGGAAAAATGTGTCACGATACTACATTTTGGTCGAAAATTAAATTTTGATTTTGTGATTAAGTGCGCCTAACACGGCCAATCCCTCAAACGCTCTTTGTTGGTCTTTAGTTAATTGAGGAGATTCCATATTCGTTACTGAAGTTATCCTTACTCTAATTCGATCTGCGTCTCCGAAATGAAAAGGAAAAATATTTTCTTCTAAAATTCTCTTTTTAACCGGCAGCGTAGTTTCGAGAAACCAAGAAGTCAATCAACTACTCAAGCAACGACGAAGGAAAAAAATTGCTGTGTAAATCCTGTTTTCCTAGTCAAAGACAAAACGTTACATTGTATATGCAATGTGAAAAATTGAAAGTGGGCCCACCTGTGTCTAATTGAGTAATGATGAACCTTCCTCTACTTTGTCCGTTGTCCATTCTATTATCTTGTTACATCTGTTGTCAATGACGAACTTTTAAATACAGGAGTTGCCACGCGGTTGTAAAGCCAACACAAAGTAAAGAGAACCGAAGCTAGGTTTTGTTATAAACCATACTTGTAAACTAATCAAGAAATCACTGCACGTGACTCGCACAAAGATCAAATAGGAAATTTGGAGTCTGCGGAAACCTTGATACATACACATTAAACTGAATGGCATATTATCGAATGAGCACCAGAATCTCATCACGTAAGATCGCCAGTAGTGTACCTCATGGCCAACGCTTTGTCAGTGGTTCCTATCACTGGTGTCTTTCCTTGACTGGTTACTTCTCCGCATTGCTTACATTTAACACCAAGCTATCCAATATATGGTAAGTATTTAGGCCTTCAATTATAATCTAGACATGCTCTACGAGTTTACCACAGTACATCATAGCCGAAATCCTATAGCTCTTGTGCAATGGACAATCTCACTCTCTGTGCAGTGTCTTCAATGAACAATTTCATTTATCATTTCCTTCCTACCTTGTCTAGTAGCCAAATAGACACTCGAAATACAACATCTTGCCTTTATCTTGAGTTTCTGCCAGCAGTGTGGCGTAGTCCTTCTTCGTAAATTATATATCTATCTCCTAGTATCGTAGTGTCACAACCTGTCTCGTCTTCGCATGTCGAAATGGACGCAGTCATTATCGAACACTCTCTCTCGACTCAGGCTACGCATCCTCTATGGCTAGTCGATCATCCTAATCAGATATTTCCTGTTTGTCCCTTGCATTCCCCTGTTTGATCAAAATGTCGAAGTGCAATTGTTTTTTGACAAGCAAGTGAAAACGTCCCACGCATCTTTCACCTGTCGGTCTACAGCTTAGACTTTAGTTGGCTGTCAACGCACAAGCCAGTGTAACTATATTGGTGAAAATAATAGTATAAGAAATGCACAAAGGGGTCAAAGTGTGAATTGAAACTTTTCGCTCACTTGTGAAATTCTTCTTTTCAAATATGCTACTTTTTTATGACCTTGTGTATAAATATGTATGTTTTATAGTTCGGGAAGCTAAGGCACGCTATACGTTTTTTTATTATAGGTGACTTTCAGCTCTCCTTCCATGTCAGGAAGGCCTCGGTACCATTGCTGTGTACCAGCATTACTTCAAGGACCTATCATGTCGATCATGCTGAACTTGCCTGGATTTTTCTAGAACAGACCAATCTATGAAGCATATGGCAATCCTAATCGTTCCCCAGCCAAAATGAGCTTGTCAGAGTACGCTAATAAAGTAGATTATTATTATTCAAAAGTTTTAAAAATAACTATTCTCTTTTAACCCTGGTGGATAGGAAGATACACATAGTGCTTGCAGTTTGCCCAATTCTCAATATACTCAGCTACCCAATATTCGCTCTCTAAATTTTTCTAATACCACATAATGACTATTTAGTAATAATATCTATCCATAATATATATTTAAGTGTTTGAAACAAATACGCAATGCAATAGATATTTTTACTTGCAAGATTGTTTGACACGACATATTTGATATATCTCATGATACCAAATGGAAGGTTAAACAGGAAGTGAAGAGAGAATCGATCATCTAGCCCTCAATATGAACAAAATCGACGTAATCCCTATACTTCTAGACATTAGAACATATATACCACTGACATCTAGGGTGCATTGGTTGTACGAAATTATCTTGTTTACACACTTCCACGAACCCAGGAACTGATCAGGTTCTATCCTGCGATTTAGTCGAACTAGCAAAGAGTGACGTCTCTCAAGGTTGCAAACGTCCATATGTAACTGATATGAATAGATATTATCAACGCTGCAATCAATTGCTGTCATCTTCCGGAGCGCTTGAAACATGAGTTGCATATCAATAAAATCGCCATCAAACGAACAGCTTCATTTGCAAGTTGTCTAAATAGTACGCCATAGTTAAGGTTGCAGATATTTTATGTCCAGTCACTTTAAGGTATATTGTATTTTTGTATATGGGCAATATATTCCTCTGCCCTGAAAACATTGATCACAATGGTTGGAGATCTAAGAGTATCTAGATAACGGTGCCCGCTCTTCTCAAATAATATGATATCGTTTCCCTCGGCTTCTGAGTTTATGTCTTGCTTTGAACGTTCTCTGGGCATCACACCATATGATTGAGCAGGTAGCTAGTTGAACCGTGAATGCCATAATGTCCTAAACATATCCAAGCCCAACAACGATATATCAAATCTAGCGGCGATTAAAGGCCCTCCAACAATTACCTATTTAACCGCCTGGAGCAAGTCAGCCGGAACAATAGAGTGGTGCCCGTTTATAAAACTGTAACCCCGTGACAACAAAAATATGTTCTATTCTCCTCTTATTCATTGGCCGCTAGATTGGGTTTATTTCGGCGCACTGCTTCGTCTAGCTGAATATTTTTCACGTCAACCTCGGCGACCCACCAATCAAATATGTCGTCAAGGGCTATCTCCTAAAGAGTCGAGGCTATTTACGAGAGTACATAATATGAATGCACATATGCTGGGTACATATTTTATGATTTCTACATACTACCACGACCCATTGGTGATGAATTGGTCTTTTTCGTTGTGATCCGCTATCTTTTACACAAAGACGTATATAAACACACCTAGCCGGGCTTTGACTTAAACTGCCACATTTGCTAAGTAACTGACCTTTGTTAGTGCATTTCCTCATTATTTGTACACAGAAAACGTAGAAGTGAACAGGGTCCCACTAAAGAAAGAAAGTGGCTCTGACTTGTCTGATTTGAGGTTAAGGTTGGTTTTTATGTACATCACGCGAAAGTATGATTTCCCGGGACGCTGAAATCGATTCCTATCATTCTTGCAAGTTCGAATCACATATTGAGAGTAATGCTCACGTGAGCAGCAGTTCAGGCGTATTGATCCTTGCAGTAACTTAAACATTCTGATAAAAAAATCCGATATCTGAACCCAAACAAGCTAGGTGATATATATATACATTAAATGCTTCCGTGCAAAGACACCCAAGTCCATGGGATTTACATTCGTCTTAGATCCTTTGCACGGAAAAACAATATATATACATATATGTATATCATAGGATTTTCGCCTCTGTTTCTTGTAACATGGGAGCAATATAAATGAGGTGATATTTTAAGGGAAAAAGCGCGACATTAGAGAAAGAAAGCTTCATAAATATATGAGCCTTTCTACAATATATTATTCTCCCACAAGCAGAATATAGGCCGAAGCACTCATTATGGTCGTTGGGATAAAAGGTCGCTGTGGTGGAGTCAGCTGGATGTGTCCATGACAGGTAGCAGGCGGCCAAGCGTATTATTAAACCGAAAAGAGGGTAGACCCTTTTTATGTGGGCAAATTATTATTAGTGGTACCTATGATATATATATATATATATATATCTATTTATATGTATATATATAATATAATACACTTAACCAATGCCGGCTGTGTGCGCGATGAATCTATTTATTGATCTGTATACTTAAATTGCACTTTTCAACCTAATACAGTTATCCCATTGCGCGATCGCGGAGTAATCAAGCTTGATAACAGTGCAAACACTCTTCGTTTGAGATAGGTTTTCTCGAATACCAGTAGAATCCCGCATAGGTTCGGATTTATCCGCACATTTCAACAACGCTATCATCTATGGTATAAAGCGCCTACTTAGCCAAATACTTGCGACCATACTAACTGACATCACCAACCACATTTTCTACTGTACATTTTTCAGAAAGGTGCTTTCTCTTTGTCGAGTATTCATTTAGAGCTAGTTCGCGAATTTACACCAACTACAATTCTTAAATGTTCACTCTGTAATTAGTCGTCCTTCACATATCAGAGAATGTTAAAGGGATGAGGGTGAGGCCGGCGGGGCGTCGAGGCCCTCTGCGGGTTTCCCTTGTGCAAGGGAAACCCGCATAGCGGAGAGCCGTCACGAGCGTATCAATAAGCATAGCGTGACGGGACTGGCGACCTGCGCTGCACTTGTACTACAGGCCGTGGTGGCCATTCGCTTTGACAGGGTTCCCATAGTGCCCGCAGCGGTACAATGAAACCACATAGGCCCTGGGGCGAAGGCCCACGCAGAACCGGAGAGAGAGGTCGTGAAGGGCAATGCCAAGGAATGAGGAGGGCAGCGCGTGGAGCCATGCGCGGAGGCGAGCCTTGTCAATGACGTGTGACACTGAGGCCAGGAGGGAGTCCCGCAGCTCCTCGTGGACGACATAAGACCATATTCGTTGCCGCTGCTTGCCGGAGGGACCCGGGTGCGGATGCCTGTCTAGTCAAGGGCACCCTCATGGGACGCGAAAAAGTGGGGGAGAACATTGCGGGTCAGCGACCATATCAGCACCCGACCGGAGCGACGCGGTGTAACAAATGTCAGCCAAGCCATGAGCACTGGCGATGTCTAGGCCACCAAAACGGACAGAAAGGGTAGCCTGCAACGCTGCTGCCGGGGGCAGCTGGAGATTGAGGACCGTCATGAGGGCGTCAAGCACAACATAGTCAAAGACATGAAGGGCCGACGCCTCGGTGTTGGCCGGGCCAGACCTGAACAAATGCTGCATGCATGCTGCCAAGAAGGATGACCGATGGAAGAAAAGCCCCTGGTGAACCTCAAGCAGGGACAACCGGTCGAGCATCACTGAAAGCCACTCGAAACATCGGAAGAGGGGCCAAATGCCCTCCTCCGTAAAAGAGGAGCCGATGAGCTCAAGTGACGATCTCGGAGTGAGGCGTCACACAGGGAGCAAGCGCTAGATTTCGGGGTGAGAGTCCAAAGAGAAGACCTCGCACTTCGAGCAGAGTCTCGACCGCGTCCTTCTCGTTGGCCTTTGCTATCTTGACCGCCAGGCGGCGGATAGTTCTGGACCGGGCAATGGGTCGCATCGAGCCATCCTTCTTCTTGAGATCGATAAGGCTGACACCAAAGAGTGCCCTGCGAGTTTGTTTCCTTGTGTAATAAATAACTGAACGTGTTATATATACATAGATATAGTTATCTTCAACAAAATGTAGCCACTAACAATATTGCTACAAAAAGGACACACTCTAAGGAATTGTTTAAGAGAATCGTAGAGTTGAATTATAACTGCAATACAGTTGCATTGAAGTTAATGTCCAATAGTAAATATTTTAGTTAGCTTCAACAACTGTGGACACTAGTCTGTGATACCTCTAACGCTGTACTTATTTTCGGTCATTTTAGGCCAATACTGTTATCTAAGATAAGTCATCAAAAGAGACCATTTTTCTAAATTCGGGCATTAACAATGGACCCTCTCAACTAGTTGAGCGTGGAGAACCTATTCTTTATCTCTTTCCTACCACTGAACCAGCTTTCATTGACGAACTGGAAGTGTGCAATCCCATATTTAATACTGACCACGATACCTGATATCACAATTTGTGGAAAGGCTCATACCGAATAGAGGATATTTCACCAAGCACAGCGACATTCGGCGATATGTTCAGAATCCGGAGAAGCTAATGGAGGTTCAACCTTCGCTCAACTCATGGACCGCCTCCGTAAGGCATCAACTCGATTGCGTATATTGCAAGAGTCAACGCTTAGCTTCAAGGACAGCAAAGAGCTCTTAAGATATGCTAACAAACGGATAAAAGGCACAGATGGCGTTCGCCACAAAAAAATAATATTAGGGGTGGAACTATGTTTTGTCGCTATTCTAGGGAAAACAAAAATGTTCATAACTTCACTTCTACAAAACTTTATTTAACAAAAGTGGTCTCCTTCGGAAGTTTCTCAGCTGATCATAAATTCCCTAGGCCTATAAATTTCCTAGGCCTCGAAAAACGACGAGACGGCATTTTCGATCTGTTGCACTGAGTTGAACATTTTGCCATTAAGGCTGTTTCTCAAGTTCAGAAAAGGTGGTAAACTGAAATGGCGATGTCAGGGGAGTACGGCGGGTGCGGTAAAATGTCCTAATTCAACTCCAAAATGATGTCCCCGGGTCGCACGACCAATGTGAGGCCTTGCGTTGTCGTGTTGGAGAACTACTCCTCGCCTTGTGGTGAGACTGGATGGCTTCTGCTGCGACACACTTTGCACCCTCTCCAACTGAGCCGAGTAGACGTCTGGAGTGACGGCCTCACCAGGTTTCCAGAACTCATGATGCACGATTCCCTTGCTGGACCACCAGACACCCAAAATAAGCTTTTTTTATTGGTTTTTCGCTTTGGCTGTGCCTTTCCTTTAGGAACTCAGCAATGTTGCAGGCTCTCATTGTCATACTGGACCCACTTCTCATCACCTGTGAGAACACGATTCAGAATATCGCACTGGGAGTAACGCTGAAGGAGGGAGAAGCACGCCGCCATACGGAGTTTTTTAAGGAATCGTGGAAACATGTGGGATCCGTTTTTCGAGCTTGTAAATTTGCCCCATTTCGCCCCAGCTTCTCAACGAACATTGCCCTGCTCATTGCTGGATTTGTCTCTAATTCGCATCTTATCATTGTCAATCTCCGTGAGTCTTCCCGACTTCGGAGAGCCTTTGAGGTCAAAATCAAACACCCGAAAATTTTGAACCACCTCTCATCCGTCTTAACTGAGACACATGGTGGCCCAAAAGAATCACACAAGGCGGTTAGTGTTCGCACGACTCAGTCACTCTGCCACATCCAGTGCTACCGTCATTGATACTCATACTGCAGCTTGCTCCCGATTGGACATTGCCGAACTGTCCATTCTTCACTAGCTTAAGCATGTACTACTAAAGTTCAGTTAAACCCCTGGAAATCTACCGCCAATCCTCTATAAAAAGCGGTGAACGGCAATAGCTGAAGGCAGTCAGTGTGTACGGCAGTCTCACGCTGGAAGGTCCTTGTGGACGAGGCCAATCTCAGTGACCATCACTGTAATGAGTTATCGATCACGAAGGATGCACCGCGTTCGTCTACGATGCCTGAAATACAAACTGGCGCGCGGGAGACCTACAGGGGATCTTTTTATCGCATACAGGCAATGCACGACGGCGGTGAAGCGAGCAATCGCTACCAGCAAGAGGGAATATTGGAAGAGTTTCCTCGCGGAGATCGACAACAACCCTTGGGGCCGCCCATACAAGATGGTACGAGGCAAGACCAAATAGACGCCTAGGCTGGATTCTTCTGAACAAGAAAGGCAAGGAGCCCTGAAGAAGATCTTCCCCCGCCACGAAGGCTTTTCAAGTAAAGACTTCGAGCGTTCAGAAAGAGAAGACGCTACGGAGGAGGACATCCCACCGGTCCGGATGCAGGAAGCGCTCCAAGTGGCTGAACGAATCAAGACGGGCAAGACTCCCGGGCCAGACGGCATTTCTGCGGCAGCTGTTAGGGAGTTCCTTAAGGAGTTTCCTGAGGTCGTCGCCGCCGTGGCTACCGGGATCCTACGGAATGATAAACTCCCGTCTTCCTGGAAGTCTGCGGAGATAGTACTAATTCCAAAGGGGAACGGTGGGTACAGGCCCATATGCCAGATTAATACCCTGGCCAAGGGCTTTGAAATGATAATTGACGAACGGCTTAGATCGTTTGCTGAGGAGTTCGGCCTCTTGTCGGCAGCTCTATATGGGTTGCCCAAGCATCGATCTGTTCACACGGCGATACACAGAGTTGTCGCGCGGGCAGAACTTGTACATTGCTCCAAGCCTAAGACTCGCCAACTGTTGGCTGCGATCTTTCTGGACGTGAGGAGTGCTGCCGTGAGACTATAAACCTCAAGCAGCAAGCGCCCCCGTACCTTGTCAGAGTGATCTGAGATCACCTAAGGGTCGCGAGATCTCGATGCAGGACCACTCCTGTGGAATATCGCCTATGACGATGTCCTATGCATCCAAGGTGTTCCGAGGGGTGTTGAGACGTTAGCCTATGCTGGCAGTCGTCGACGAAGCCAAGACAAGTGTCCAGCTCGAGCTCAACGCTAATAAGGCTCTCCAGGCCATTCACGAGTGGATGAGTAGCGTCAACTTGGAATTGGCGCCGGAGAAAAGCGAAGCGATCTTGCTCACCGGACTGATAGCAGTCGATCCTGTCTGCTAGACGGAAAAAGCATCAGGGATGTCGACCAAGCAAGATACCTGGGAGTCCACCTGGACAAAGGGCCGAGGGGCAGCAAGGATCGAAGGAGGCTGGTGATGTCGGTGGCTTGGTCGATTGCTTTCTTTGGATGCTCGGTTTGATTTAGCTCAGCGAAAACCACAAGGCAGGAGCACTGTTGAGGAAAAGGCGACGGACGGCAGCGCTTCAGATCATCCAAGCCTGTCGAACGGTGAGCACTAATGCTGTACTGATCCTTGCAGGCACCCCATCGTGGGAGTTGGTCGCGGACCAGCGGCGCAGATTGTTCGAGAAAGGTCCCGAGCGATCAAAAGAGATAGAACGAGAAGCGACGCTGGCGGCCTGGTAGAGGAAGTAGGCCGAGCTGCACGATGGCCAGCTCGGGAGATTCGGGACCTGGAACGTCCAGGGGACAAGATGGATTTTTTCATGACCCAGGTTATAACCACTCACGGAGATTTCCAGGCCTATCTGGGCAATTTCAACATAGTGCCCCAGTCAGGGACCTGCATCCACTACACGCAAAACGCAAGGGATGACGCGCACCATACCTTGCTTGCATGCACCGCTTTGGAAGCCGCAAGAGCGCTAGCCGTGAACAAGGTCACTCGCCGATGGCAGCGAAATGGCGAGGTTAGGAGCAGAAGGCCTCCTCTAAACATATCGAGGACGAGTATGAAAGACTTCGTCGAATTCATCTGCGAGACGACTAGTGGCTGGCAGATCGGAGCCGAAACAGCAAAGGAAGTTCTTGAAGAAACGGAGCGGCGCGCTCGAGTCAAACTGCAAAGGATCATGGAAGAAGCCGCGGAAAAATTAAGTCAGCCAGAGACAGAACAAGTCGTCTCCGGCTCAGTGGGACCCCCCCCCCCCCGCCCCACGGGTAACCCTGGCCAATTGACCCAATAGGCAACCACCGCTCCTACTTACCCATAGTACTATTAACCGAAAATCTGGGAGAAGTGGAGTGAAGCTTAAGAGAGACCCTTACGGAGGTTTTCATACCATCGAAAACCTGCTATTTTAGTCTGTAGCTCCGGTTTGTCCTACCTGCCGCTAACAACATCTGCGGTGAGCACGACACTGTTCGGCCCACATGTGAAGGTGCTGTCCGTTCATGCGTAATGCATGCCACCCCACTAAGAAAAAAAAAGCAATGCCGACAACGATAGGCCACTTGGACAGGGGACCATAATGTGGACCATATGTGCCTCATCTTTGAAAAAATACGCGTTCACCGTTTGTGGACCTTTCTTGCTGCCGACGTACTTCTCGATAAGGATCAGGACGGATTTACAAAGGGTAAATTTACCGAGACCCAAATGGTCAAAGACTGGGCCAAATATCAGAACGACAAAATAGGCTTTCACTTATATACTTCGATATTTCTAAGGCCTTCGATAGGGTCAATGTTGGCGTTCTCATATCCAGGAGTGGGTTGCTAAATGTGGATTCTAAAAGCGTTGGTTGAATCCGAAGTTATCTTACGAATAGGAACATTTGTGTTAAGGTCATCGATGTCCATATTTCATATGACTCGTGCCCGTACGGCCTTCCTCGGAGCTGCTGTGTGGGACTACTGTTGTTTTTCATCTTTGTTTTAGGCCATTGATGTCGAGTTAATATTATGCTAATATCGAGATGCGCCGTACTCCGTTCTACTCAGCATAACAATGATTGCACTGTTGGTGGCGAAACCGTCAAACGCAGTAGTTATATACGTGATCTCGGTATAATCGTTAGCTGTACCCTTGCCTTCGATCAGCACATGGCCGGGTTAACTTGATCTGCTACGAGAACATGAAATAAACACTTAGATGTTTAAGTGTTAAAAAATAGAATTTCATATCCATCAATTCAGCTTTGTTATTGTTTCGATTCCTATGCGCCTTGTAATAGGAGAAGACGCGTAGGTGCACGGGTTCGATCCCCACCCGTTGCACATTTGCATTTAAAAGGGGTCCTTCTTATGTAGCAATGCCGAAGGCAGTTCCGTGGACACTAAGTGTCGGCCGAGAACCTGCGCGGAACATTTACTAAGTACTTAAGAAAGCACAGTGGTGCATTAGGGAGGGATTCAGTCGACTCTCGCTAGAGTCAGTGAACGACGTGGTGTTCCACTAGAGTGCGGTGTTCCCTCGCCTTATTCTAGCCAAATTACATGACACTGCTGACTGCTCAAGAGACTTCAACGAAACGGTAACTTCGTAGACATTCGTCCGAATATCCTTCACAGTTGGCTGACAGTCTCGTTCTGAGGCAGTGGCCAGAACTGGGAGGATAAACAAGATGTTCTCTTAGAATTGACACGAGTGGCACTTAAACTTGAATCGGAAACTAATTATATCCCTATCTAATAGTATTGTATAAAACAATGTGCTCATCTAATATATTTATTATTTGTATTATAAAACACTATTATAAAGTAATTCATACACTGACAAGCCATCTCTATACACTGTAATATTTTCAAATGTTGTACTACTCCGTTTGCTAAATAAAGGAGCGACTTGAGTTGAAAATTTAAATTGTGGAATCAATGTTGTGTAAAATTAGATATAAGAGCTCGTTGTCGCGTCTATAAGCAAAGCAATGACATTTGCCAAATAACACTGTATCACAATACGATAATTACAGTAACAAAAATCGGATTTTGTATAATACTGCACATCATACAGATATTATACAAGGGGATGGAGGTGCACCCAGTAGACAGGGTCCTAACAAAACTGTAATTCTTTTAAATACATGATTATATTAGAGCAGTTATATTATGACACTAATCAACCAGTGAACGAATGCAAATATATAGAATATGTGTTGATTAAAAGACAATCTGTAAACTAAAAACAAAAGAATTTGCGGTAGAAGAAAATCATCGATTAACTTAGAGAACTTTCAAGTTTTGTACATCACTTACGTTAGAGAGTGTGTGTGTGTGTCATTGACGTAAATAATCTGCTTAACATAAACCGGCACCGTTCTAGGGACAGGGACTTAGGGGGTAGACGCGGTACAATCTGATTCACAACTGCGTCACGAATTATTGTGTATATTAGAACGCATGATAAATGATGAGTGTCTGATTATGTGCTAATGGGTAATGATAATCACTTGTATCATTGGGCGGAATAAAGGCGTCAAGGAACGAATAGAAATGAAAGCGAGTTAATATCTAATGATTATGTGAATCACTAAATGAATGATTATGTTGTTTATGGTGTGACATTGGGCCTTTTTCCCCAGTAAGGAACTGCGATTAATGCGTTCGATAGCAGGAGTTTATCGTAGACATCTGAAAGTTGTAGTCTTGTATCTCTATTCTATTTGAAATTATCTATTTGAAACGCTGGCTGTTCGTACAATATGATAGCTTTCATTCATACGCCGAGTAGAGCATGCAATAGAGGGATCCGGCCAAAACTTTGACTGAATCAACATCAGGAGCATGACCTTTTGTCTATGGCATGATTTTGCTAATGCTAATATGTTGCTGGGACTATAGTTAAAGGCTAATTTATATTTATGAATTCTATCATCAACAGTCTTCTGTTCATATCTGCACACTCACATATATATATATATATATATATAGGATATTAAGCTGTGACCGATTTGTATGCACCACTATGAATACGACGCAGGCTTTGGTATCTACTGGTTGTTTGCGTTTTAAATTTACTGAGAGGCCCTATCAAATGCATAATTGCTTTATCCACAGATCGAGCTTTAAATGTTTGTTTTGATTTTCATTCTCAGTTTTGATATGAACTGATGGCGGTAAAATTGACAATTTTGGAGAGACGTCATCTGGCAACAATATCGTCTGCTATCGTCAAAAATGCTGTTTTAGCCATTGTATATAATTTTTCAAAATTCTTGAGGTCAGCCCTTATTTTACATATGTATCTCCGTGCGCTGTATCTGTCTACAAGAAAGACTCATTAATCCTGTCATTGTATCGCATAGGATGGCATGGGATTTATGAAGGTACAGTCTGGTGTTTGTAGGCTTTTGGGAAACACTTGTTTATCACGGAGAGTTCGTTCTGACAGGGTATGAGATCACAGCAGTAGAACAATACAGAAATAATGGAAACAACAGCAATATGAATGACAGTCAATTTATAGATACATACTTTTTTAGTTTTATATAAATGAAATGTAGAAGTGAATTAAGTACATAACAGTAATTTGTAAAGCAGCACAATGGAAAAAAATACTGGTTTAATTCTTGGCACAAATCTCGTACAACCAGCAGACCGCACCTAAATTTTTGGATCGCCCTATCCAATGAGGTGACAATAGCTTAAAACCATTTACGTACCCGTCGAGATTTTTGTCAAGATTTTCATATCAAGCAAAAGCATTGTAGAGTGTTGGTCTATTTTCAAGATGAATTGTCCACTGCATTGACCCCTTTAATGATTTCATCTACCTCGTTATTTGTCTCAATCAAATTCTGTAGTGTAAATAACACCTCATATAGACAGATTGACATAATCATTAGACATCAACTCTCCTCCATTCCCATTCGTTCATCGATCCCCGTCACTTCCTATCTGTCGAGATTGATCCAAGTGATCATATCATAACCCATAAGTACATCGTCAAAATTTACCGCATTCCTAGATAAACAAAAAGTCATAAATATTTTATTTAAATATATACATATTCTTTACTTTTGCGCATGTTTGCACGTCATCTCATATATAATTTTCTTGCCAATTTAATATTATACTCGTTTTTTGTTTGCGTGCTACTCTTATATGAGTTATTATTATACTGTTACCCATTTAATGAATTTCTTATATTTCGTTTAGTAAAATAACTGTATTTATAAATATAGGTAAATATAAAAAAAACATTTATCAATATGGATAATTTCTGTGTTGCTTCGCTGCTGTGATGTATTGCGCTTTCAGAATCAACTCCCCTCGAACACCAACTCGCATACGCGCATATATTTGTACAGCTTTTTTTAATGATTTTTATTTGCCGTCCTAACTTCGATTTTACATTCGAAGTGGCCCGTAGTGGTACAGACATCTCTTATGAAGGTTCCCATTGTGTCTTCGACCTTTTTTGGGGCTCACATGAGCGTGCTGCCAGTTCAAAGGAAACTTAGGCTTTTAATACATCTATATATATATAGTATATGTAGCTGGGCCGGTTCACAGCATTCTCCAGCAACGATACACGAAATGTTCTTTATGTTCTACACTGAGGTCTGCCATTTGAAGACTGGTCCCCACTTGGTGGCTTCTGAAAAATATCTAAGTTCCTTGATTAAATTATGCCGATTGTAATTAAGTACGAGATTAGATCCCTCAGAACTAGAGATTTTTTTTGTCATCACGAAATATCATTTTTCCCCCTGTTTAGTTTACTACAGCATTTTCCATTCGGGAAACATAGCTCGAACTACTTGCTTCGTCCTGTTGAGTGTCTAGTCTTAAACGTTCACAACCAGCTTACCTTTCTTAGACCAAGTTCATTCTTGTCATGGAATAGTATAATTGACAAAGTGACATTGTGTGTTGAAGAGTTTCTTTCATATTGCCACAGGGCATTATGTGTGTTGTATGCATGTCGTGTTACGACAATTTTCACATTGGTAATAAATGTAAACGCATAATTGTTGCCGCCCCTCTCGCCCCCTCTGTGAACACAGCAACAGTCTCGGGCAATTATGTATGTGCCCTATGCGAGCTCCGATCATTATTCATTAGTCTACGTCCAACTGCCGTGGGTGGTGTTCCTCTCCCACCTCAATTATGTATTTAATCAATCAGGACCTGTCCCTTGGAACAGGTCTTGTTCGAGCTTTTCTTGCAAACTTGATCTTGTGGAAATTTGCGCCAATTCGGCGTCTTCCATTTGAGTGAATGCTCTCGACACTAATCCAGTGAGGTTAGTTCGGTCCATGTTTGATCCCAATCGACGTCGGCTCCTGTTTAGGGTTTTCACTGTGAAGTGCTATGAATCTCGTTGAGATTCTACTATTTCAGTATCAGCTATATCTGTACTGTTACCCAATAAGGGTTCTTTTATTGATGTGGTCTTTAATTCCGACAAGATACATTTCGTTTACGGTTGCTCCCTGAGTCCAATTCCACTTGAGTCTAATATCGTTTGATCGTACCAGGTCAGCGTACACCATGTTGACGCTATTTTATTTGCCGCTCTCTACAATCGAGTCTGTGAAACAACAACGGCGAGGCAAGACGACTTTGGAGGACAATTCTATTGGCGAGCGACTCAAGGGAAGACGAACAAGGAGACATTGGCGAGACGGGTCCAACAGGGACTTTGTGTGGGCAGGGGTGGAGAACGGCGATAGTTCAAACAAATGTTTAAATCGAAAGACCATGCGAACTGTCTGACAACATTGTTTGTAAGTAATTCGCTCCAGACACAATATCGTCACTATCTCTGTTATTTGCATCATCAGAACGATCATTTCGTGCTAAATATTTGTAGAGTATAATGTGTGCACTCGACGTATATCGTGTTGCTCATTATTACAATATGTTTGCGATATTGACTTGTAAGTTTCGGAAAATGACTGTTACATCTGCGACTTTTATCAATTTTTATTGCGTATTGAGGCGTATATTTAACCATATATTAGCAGTAATCACCTGGTTTCTTGCTCGTAAAATAATGTAATGTCAATGAACGTATAACATTACTATTAAAGCTTTTATTATATTAGCAAAATTATAACCGTTCGTATAAATGCCCATTGGGACATGATATGCGTTTCTCTTCATTACGGATTGTCATTGAAGGCTCATTTCGTGCAATGACTAATTGATTGTGTATGCTTAAGTAGAATTGATACGACCCGGTGTCTTCTTTGACCCCCACAAAGCGTATACTGGGTTGATACGCAAGTCTGTAGCGATTCGTTCCCAGCTCTCTGACTTCATGCGCACGCATGTGTCAACCATACGAAGTGTCTATCATATCAAATTATTATATACCATATATTATTAAACGTGGAAGAAAAAACAGACAAATTTTTTATTTCTAAATCGACAAAAACGCGTCGCAAACTCCCCAAAAATGACAGTGTCATGTAAGGAGAGAGAGAGAGAGAGAGAGGGAGAGAGAGGGCTTTAGGTGAAGGTGTGCGTCTGAAGTGGTTTGTGAAATTTCGTTACAGGGATTTTGATGTCTATGATATGCTCTTCGTTCAGGGCAATTCGTAGCTGCTGCCACCCAACGGAACGATTCATACGACCCAAGAGTGCTGCTGCTCGCAATTGGCAAAATGAATACGGGCAATCGATCAGTAGCAGCCGGAATGGCCGAATAGAAAGGGCGTTGTGTTCCACCAAGACAACTCTAGACCGCACGTTGATGGGATGGTATTGTGCACTCCCCACATAGCCCGGACACTGCGCCCTTAGGTTAGCATTTGTTTCGGACGCTGCGCAACCGTTTTAATAATCAACCTTAAGTTCCCTGGACATACTCGAAAACACCTTGGATGATTTATTGGCCCCGAGATTGCAGGACTTCTTTGATAAAGGGATAATGACGATATTGCAGGAAATACTTGAACAGGAATGGAACATATTGAGTTGATTATAATGATACACCTTATTTTGGCAAATATAGTGCGTTCGAATATATGTACAAAATATAATATTATATATTATATATATGTTTAGTGAAAGTCCAAGCGAATTTCAGTAGTCAACTCTGTTATAGTGTTTATGAATTTATTTTCATAACGTTGAACCCGTCTACATCTGGCAAAGGTTTGCTTAAAGAATTGGAACATATCTAAAGTAATTACGATAAGTCAAGTTCAACAATATTGATTGTTTCAATGTTCACTGAACACATTTCAATCACAAGGCATGTTTAATTTCAATGTAGATGAGTATTTTTTTTCAGAAATATATGCTTATGTTGTGAGTGAAACATATTATACGAGAACACTCTATCACTCCTACACTGTCAAGGTCACTGGAAGCATTGAGACCAGGCCAGGCCTTATTGTTTAGCATGGTGAATATAAACTCGTGTAGAAGTGGATGCGAATCAATAACCAAACACGGAGTGAATTGTTCAGCGGCTTGTTTTGTATCGAGGCATTCAACGTTCACCCGCAACTGTGTCACGGAAACATTCGAACAATAAAAACAAAGATAACCAGGCGATAAAAACCGGCCTAGAACAGTGACTAGTTCCCTATTTTACTGGGTGTCGTACCCCAGTCATGGACCAGGAACCACCACTTAAGTTTCACAGATAATATGTCGAATTGAACGCGACCCAATTCGCTTTTTCGTACTATCTGGCGCCCTTGTACGTACGAAGAGAAGCATGAAGAGTGATGTCAACGTCCACATGTATTATATATTCCATTGGATATCATATTATCGGGCAAAGGGTCTAGTATATATGGTCGAATATCTTCTAGATTGGGATAGAATTACTTCACTATTAAACAACTAACATTAATTCATATCATCATCCATGGAAGTAAACAGCAGCCCCCTCCTTGTTTTCAAGGTTTGTCTGATTTTCCATACAAGGCTCAACAATAATGACTCTCCTCGTTCTTCCCTGAGATAAGCCGCCGCTGTGGCCTTCACCTAACGGGTAACTAATTCTTCTCAATGCCTTCGTGCGTCATGGACCCCTACACGCCATGGTCCATAATAATAACAATAATTCTTATGTCCCGGGTAAGGCATTTGACCATCCTAGACCCGACGTGTATGTTGTTGCTAGTAATTTTCCCGTTTCATGATAGGTTGAATCTTATAATTTGTCACATGTTTGGCTTATCGGCGTATAGCAAGGCGTCGTCGTCTATCATAGGCGTGAACAGCCGACGCTGCAGCTGGCTTCCAAACTGTAAATCAGATTTTCAACTTGAGAGATTCACCGCGCCACGGTGTGTGATTTAGTTCAGCATCATCTACTTCATTTCTGCCACTGAAGAAATAACTGCAACCGCTATTTCGCATTATTTTGGTCACAAGGGGATGATATGTTGCATATGGTCATGTGAAGTGTACGCGGACTTTGTTGAACCTACATATATTCGCGGCACAGCATTGAAATAGAAAGACAAATTCGTTTTTCACAGGGAAAAACGCCGCACGCCACATATTGAATCAGTAATGTACCAGCCGCCATCTGCTGATGGCTGTGCATTAGCTACTGCCTCGGTCACGCCGCCACATATAATGCATCATCCCTTCTGAGTAGAAGCAACAACGATCTGAAACGCGGCAAATCTGATTCTAGCTAGACGTTTCTTTTAATGTGCTCTATGGCAACATAAGAGATTTTTTCTAGCCATCTGCTATCGTGATTTTTACGTAATTTAATTTTCGAGATATAAGCTGCTCACTCTCAGCGTGCAATGCGTAGATTTAAACCCGGTCCTCGAGAGTGATTGACACCGATATCGCCCCCTACGCGACCTCGGAGGGCATATTCTAACGATGCCGCTTAAGAACTAGCCTTTTGGCCGCGTAACGCACATTGCGAGCCCAGATCCGCATTTTTGTGAATCCAGTTGTGTGAGGCTGCCCTGTTATTTTCCGACCCCGGGCATATGAGCGGACATATAAAATATAATCATCGATAAATTAACTTATTGTAACTGACAGTGAACGCAGCCTCTGCTATTCGAACGGATTGGACCCGAATCCGCCGAAGAAATTCGCCGTTGTGCAACAAAAATGTTCTTCTTGTCCCAATGTCAAGTAAGCATTATCGAAATCAAAGCAATGCGTATATTCTCACATCATATAATATATGTATGTGTCGGAGTGGCCTGTATGTGTATCATTTTCAGTTGCCATGGATAGTACGAACACACCAACACGATGTGTGAACGCCGGTTTAATCTCTAGAAATCGTGGATTGGACGGCATAGGTTATGATTGACATTGACGTCAAATAGGTCTGTTGTATTAAGTTTAGATAAGCCACATACGACCGACATGATAGGTCCTTGAAAGCATGCTGCTACACAGCAACGGTGTCACTTCTGCTGTGTATAAACAAATATATGTGCCATGATTCGTTTAGTGGACGTTAAAATAAAAGACTGCCTATATCTTTTCCTCATCAAAAACCTTGCGTTTTGTTACGGACCTTAACCTGTCAACGAGGACATAACCGTAATTGACTTATTACTCGTGGACGTACGTTAATGAAGTTCGTATTATGGTCATATTATGGTCACATCCACGTTACATAATGGAGGGGCATAGGTTACCCAGCCTTGGTTCCACCCATCTAGACATCCGACCTTTGATCTCGGTATTTTTTAACATCACACCATATCAGATCAATTTCAAACGGGCAGAATGGGAAAGGTAAACCCTTTGTCTTTGCGAACAATGTGCAGATATATATAGGAAACAAAAGTGGGTATGTCAACCAACAATGTATTGGATATTCGAGCATTGAAAATTAATATGACGTGTTAATTTTTACTCTTGGAACGATAACTACCCTCATCACAGGTAGGATTTGAAACTTGAAATTTAGGAATTGTAGAGAGCCCTATGTTCTGGTAATCAGAGGAGAAAATCGTAACTAGCGTTTCAGAACACATTATTATAGAGAAGGTGAATTCGGAGACGGGACCAAATAGCTATTTCCAAATAGTATTTGCATATTCTTGATTATACATTACTATATAATTAAGGATTCAGGCAAAAGTGGACTAAATGAAGGAGCAGACGAAACTGGACGTTGTCGTCGAAGTAAACTTGGGCGAGTCTCGCATACGATACTTCTACACCATGTAGGCACGTTTCCTAACATTTGAAATCTCGTCGTCATGGAGAGTAGCATTCTGCGACCATCTCACGGATGACATTCACGAATAATCGAGAATTTATTAATAAGAAACTATAATTCTGATATCGACCATTTCTGTTTCGAACCAGACATCATACATGATGCGGATTCTATTTCACCGAACGAATCGTGCCACCACTTGGTTTATTTGAGCTTTTTTTTCATGAATTTCTCTATTTTGCAGATATCGGAATAGATATATCCGCGCCTGGGATATACCATTTTTAAAAAGGGGGGTGTTGCCATGGCAATGCATGACAACATCGTGATCGCCACCCGACCTGGAACTGTTAACTATGTTCAACAGTACCATTATCGCTTAGAGTCTTCCTTCAGTAAGGGGACGGTGGGATGTGTACAAGTCCAGCCATGAGCACCACACATCCTCCTTGCCGTGCGGACGGCCATGACGTGGGTTAGCTGCCTCTCAGCTGCTCGCTTCCCTTCTCTCTCTCTTTCTGTCTCTCCCGAGACCTCCTCTCTAGGAACTCTGTCCACCTCCCGTCGGCAAACGACTACTGTGGTCAATAGGGTGTCTGTAAATAGCCCCGCGTATGTATCATTTGGATATTCATTTCATACTCGAACTAAAACACACATTCTCAATACGCTTCTTAGGGATTTTCTTATATCCTGTTCCCTTGGTGAACCATAGCTAAGTACACTGATTTTAAGAGATAATTCCGTCCTAGTTGAGGATTTTCTAAAGGGCATATGCTGTGCCGTCGCAATTGTGATTTCTATCCAGATGAAAGCTAACGTCGGGTGGCATCAAAAATTCGCCTTGCGCGCTAATGCGCCTAGTTCGAATTTGTATCCGGACTGATATTGGGAAGTTATTATCGTGTACCTCACGATACCTCACGAACCTCGTGAGGTACCTCACGATACCTCACGAACCTCACTATACCTCACGATACCTCACGATACGTCGTACCTCACGAACAATTTCATATCTACGGTATACAAATACTGCTCCTAAATGATCATTCTGAACAGGTAGAAGTTCGTTGATGTTGGCTTTATGGTTGCTCCCAGTGATCACAATGCCGCCGCTGAGATAGCTTATAATAAATGGAGTTTCATAAACGTTTGCAATCACTTCAATTCGACTACTGAAGAGTGGCACAGTTTACCTGAGAACACAATGAGTTCTATTTCGTGCGCAACACGCGCTCGAAAATGTAGCAATGTGTCAAATGAAATTCTGGGTGCTTCAAATGCGCCATACTTTATTTGAAGATCTCGTAGCGCGGGAAGTTCTTTATGTCGAGTAGAAAAAATCACCAGTTTTTGTTTTGGCGATAATGATTGCCAGGCGATATTCTTTGTGGCTCCTTAGAATGTACAGGAGCTCTTGCTTCATCCGGTGAGCAACTCACATTGTTCAGACAATCAATAGGAACTAGAAGGTTGCACCATCAACGAAAGCAAATTGGAAATAGCGAGCTGAATTTTGAGTGTGAGTGAACGAAACTCTTGAATAGTATGAGAGTCCAACGAGTTTCTTTTGGATATCTGAGCCTAACGGTACAGAGAGAACAGAGACTGAATTTGTAATTTTTGTGATTTTTTACTCCATATTAAAATGTATTTTTAATTGGCCTTTTTCGTAGATCCAAAGCGCAGAATTAGTCTTCCCTCCACACTAGGTTATCAAAACTTCATTATATATGGGAGAGAAAGATGGCACAAATCAATCGCGATTTCTACAGCCCGAGAGCTATGACTTCCGAAACCTGGAAACTGGCGGGCAAGACAAATCGACCTGTCGTTACACGTTTCGCGGATTACATTATTCTCAAGAAAAGAGCGTGCGGTAGTGTGTAGTGTAGTCATGTGTTTGGTATTCGGCCCGCGCGTGAACGGAATTGTCTTCCTTAACAAATCCGTGCCATTGAATCTCTATAATTATTCAAATCCTATAACACCTTAGGGTTCTAGCAAATCAAAATTGCTCCTGTAAAGTCGACGTTCCTTCTCCTTCTCTCTGACATCTTTAATTGTGATTAAATTCCTTTTAGCAACACTTTCATATTTGATCTTAGTTCTTGTCGCACCCCTCAATTCCTGTTTAATCTTGCAGTTTTGCCACGTATGTCCTACTAACACATATTCGTTTCGTGGGGTAGTAGCTATAATGATACTTGAGAATTACTGTAAACCTTCGTATAGACCGTAAATGGACGCCACTGTAGAGCATTATCAAGACACAATGTGTTACCACTTCAGTGAAGGACTCAATTCCGCTGAAGGGTGTCGTCGTTTGCTATGTGCTATTTACGGGGCCAGTGCCTTAATAGGACGTCTGATTAACGCCTTTTTATGGTAGAAAGTTTAGAGCGAAAAGAGCGGAACTTATGGCCAGGCCAGTGAGAATCGATACGGATAGCAAAAATATAGAAGAATAGCAAAAATTAAGAAACTAGGAATTGACTCACGGTCCTTTTGTTGGATATCTAACTACCTATGTAACCGCTCATTTTGCGTACGTGTAAAAAACAGTATTAGTAATTGCGGAGCTTGCCCCTCTGGGGTGCCTCAAGGTAGCTGCTTGGGACCCACATTATTTTGTATTTACATCTTAGACCTAAAAAACAGTATTCTGCAGTCCATAACACATAAACTTTACGCGGATGATCTCAAGCTTTACGGCCCGTCAAAGACCGAAACCGAACGACGCGATCTGCAGAAAGCCGTTGATGGCATCTCAAGGTGGTGCTCCAATAATGATATGATAATATCCGTTCCTAAATGTGGCACATTATGTCTATCAGACCCTCACATATATACTCTTAACGCCCAGCCTATACCGATTGTGAAATGTCTGAGGGACCTGGGCGTGATGGTCTCACCGGACTTGGATTTTAACCTTCATATTACACAAGTCATTCAGTCCGCAACGTTAGTTTGTAACACATTATTTCGTTGTTTTATTGTGAAAAAGCCGGAATTTTATATGCAGCTCTATAAGAGCTTAGTTATACCGAAATTTACATACTGCTGTGAAGTTTGGCGACCATATCTTAAGAAATATTTAGACGCTATGGAGCGAGTTCAATCAAAGTTCTTAACACGCGTCTCGCTTAGATGTGGAATCGATCGCTCGACTCTTACCTTACCTCCGATTACTGACCTACACAAACAGGCAGATATGCGATTTTACAAAAGGTTACTATCTTCAAACTCGTATTATAAATATTTTAATGTCAGACAAAATAATCTGCGGAGTAGACAAAGCATATCATCAGTACAAATCGCCAGGACCGAAAGAGTCAATAATATATTTTCTTTTCGAGCGACACGAATGCTCAGAGACACTCATGCATATACTATGCACTAACTAATTTTTGTACACCAAATGTATAACCCCCTTTTGTTAATAAAGGTGTTTTTGAATTGAATTGAAAAAAATAGTATCAAAGCTTTAATGGACACAGACAAGCATCTGAAGCTTCGACAAATAGCAGAGATTAGTGGTGTGACATATCAAAGTGTTGCCGATCACCCCAAAGCAGTCGGATTATGTGGGCAGATTTGGGTGCCGCATGTACTGAGCGATAAGAATCTGGAGCGGCACTCAATGCCCTTTGATCTCCTAAAATAACAAGCAGTATCCATATTTGAGAAACTTTGATTAACGAGAATCAAACGAGGATACTTTACAAACTGGTGCGACGCAAGAAATGCAATGATAGGCATCCTCTATTTTTGGACCGAGGTGACGCAGAGCTTTTTTTCGACTAAGCTGTTTATATATATATATATATATATATATATACATATATATATATATATATATATATATATGTATACCACGACCTGACATCATCTCCAACTGCCCTGACCTGAATACTTTTAGAGGATATGCTTTAGAGTTAGGCCTTGAAGTGAACCTGCGAAAGACCAGGGTAATGAAGCCCTCTATATGCCACCGACTCACTCCGGTTGGCAGGCAGAGTCATCCAGTATGTTAAGTCCTTCACTTATTTGGGACTTAACGTTGACACCTAGTGCACGATCTTTTGGTGAACACTTTATCCAAAGGACACGTAAAGCACTGGTAGCAGTCGCAACGATTGATGACCCGCAAAAGCTCTCACCCAAGATTGCTCTAGCCCTAGTTGCCCGTTGCATGTCATACGGAATACCGCTAATATGAGAGCACCTCACAGCCAAGGACTCCCCGAGCTCGACCGAGTGAAGCCGGCTTTCCTCGAGCGTGTTCGCTGCTTTCATGTTTCGGCGAGAAACAGATTTGTTTACTTGCTTTACGAAACGCCGCTATTCGTCAGAGAGCTGCGGCGTAGATTCGGTTTGATGGAAACTGAGGCATACCGACACTTCATTTATGAATACGAACTAAAACTAGATGACATGGACCCCGGTTTCAAGAAAATCAGCGCGACGGCGAACGCAATCTGCGTCTAACCTGGATATCATGTCCCAGGAAAAGACTGCCGCTGTCAGCGTAGAGCACAGGCGTAACATCCTTAGCGAATCAGGGATCACTTGATTGTTTATTTCTAATTCTTGATTCTCTAAATGTTTGCTATGAAGACTTTTGCTGATGAGGAGAGAAATGTTTCCTGTGCGTTATCTTGTGGAAAGTGTTCGTTCCAGTTAACAGAGAGCGTCCGAAAATGTACATGGTATTGTCGTGACAAATCTTGGAGAACCCTGTACTATAGTATAATGTGGATATAAGTGGTTTGGTGTTTCAATTAGTTGTCAAAATATTAACCAAAATGCCGTAGTCGTCAGGTCCGCTCTGGTGATTTTATCGACAAGAGGTATATAACCCCGCAAGCTTATATACGTATAGAATTTCGACCCAGTATACGTTCTATACATCTTTAGAATTTCCGCGTTGAACTTTGCGCCGGTTAAGATTACCAGTTATTTCAATAGAATACTCAGTTCTTTCGTGCTTGTTGTTCGCCTTGGCATTCATTCACCACAGGCCTCTATGCTCAGGTTGAGTCGTTCTGACGAAGGGCGAGACTAGGATACGTCCATTTATTTTTCTTATTTCCGGTGACCTTAAACTCGTTATCCAGCATCATACACAGAGCTCTTTTTCCATGTTTGCCATGCTACAAATACCTACCATTATTCGCATTTGTGCGTCGCTATCTCTCGGATGGTATACTTATTTACGATCATCATAAACAGTTTATGTATATATATATATATATATATATATATAAGGCGCAGATTTCCTATTGATCATCTATTTACCTCGAATGCTTTGCTCTCGGTCGATAGGCGTTACATTATGAGTATTGCCCTACTTGCATTTAAGATGACGAAAGGTAGGATTCCGCCTAAAATCTCATTCCCACTCATCCCTGTCATCAGCTGCTCCCGCGCTACCACGTTTAAGATATTTTTCGTTTCAAAATGAAACTAGTAGACACACTCTACTAGTACACAGCCTACCCTTTACCGGGGGTGCCCTTCCTCACAAAATTCGCTCACTCAATTCTGTGATTAAGTTTGCAAGAGAGGTTCCTAAACATATAACTAAGTTGCCAGGACACAAATATGTAGAAACGTATATAATTATTAGGAATGTGTAAATAATGTTGTGAAATCATTCTAATCAAACGGTGCTGTTTGTCACCGTGTCAATGTATTGTGAGCGGTGACATTTATTTTTACTTATCACTTTCTCCGATGACTTAAGCGATGTAACAGTTGCAGTTACGTCAATATACCACACTTTGTGTTGTATTGTATATATATATATATATAAATATATGTATAAGACTTCCGTATTGTAGGTGGCACCGAACCCCTCTTCCTGGAAAATGAGCTCGGCAGATGTCAAGGATTACTGCCTTTGTGTTCTGCTCTAATAATGGCCGTATTTTTTATATGCATATATTACTGGCAAAGAGATCGCGAATTCACAAATACCAGTGACTTCTGAAACACGCCTCATTGGAACGTGCAAACAAAATATTACTGGATTAAACCACGAATAAGTATACTGGATTATCTCAGTGATATTCAGTGATATGAACATCTGCTCAATCGAATTAATATAACGTTTTACGAACCGTTTCTATTCTCAATCTCCATTCAACGCTAAATGCCGAAGTATAGCCACTTAGTGGCAGCTTCCTCAAATAGCTTTTGAATAAGAGACTCCATTCTGTTGTTTGTTGGTTTCTGTGTAATCCCTGAGAACAAACACTCAATTCGTCGTAACGTAGATACCCGAACGAAACGGCAACAAATCTATAAATTTTGAATCGTCTCGGTGTCACGAGCTTCGACTGTATATGTGTCCAGTATGCTGCCGTTACGGGCGACGACAAACTTTCCTTTGTAAACTTAAATTAGCTAATTAGTCACACAATTTTGTAGTGTGTTGGTTCACTATTCTATTTTATAACACAGTCGCATACTTCAGCTAACTACAATCATAATAGTATGTCATCGCCTCAACAACAGCAACAAACATCACCAATGAAAACTTTCAAATAATAGTACTTCCTGTGTCTATCCATGTCGCGGATTCCTCCGATAATACGATCACTGTTTTAAGGAAACACATTGACCGAAACAAATATTTAATTATACAGAGTTCCTCGTCGACAAAATTCCATATGGTTCGCCTTCTAGTAGACGAGCTTCTGTTTGCGCATTCATTATAGTTCGATAGATCAGCGAAAACATTCGCCGTGTCCTTTCAGTCACAGCACATAGAAAGAGGATTACTGTCCATATATCAAGACTCATTTGATAGAATTATCAATTCAATTCGATTCCAGACTTTGAGCTGGGGTCTGATTTCCGAAGTGCTATCTGCTGATCCATTTTACAATGGTTTGGGCGGAGCCAGCAGGTGACTTCCCTCATGGCTGCATGGTGACGTACAGGCCGGCCATGGTAGGCCATCTGTTACACACGCCTTTCACGTATCATATGGAGCAAGGCGTCCGTATAAGGAGACTTTCTATCTATCCGGAATTGAATATGGTTATAGGTACTTTGCGTGTTCTCTGTTACTTACCAGGCAAAATATGTGCTGGACGCAAGCGGAACTACACTGTAGTGGCTACGATGACACGTTCGTGCTGACAACTTGCTCGGCGCTGCGACTAAAGTCTGTGGCCGTTCAAGTTGATATTAGAATGGAGGCAACCGACAACCGTACGTCACGCGGGTAGCCCACCGACGAATCCGCAACACCCTTGCACCTCGCAATGTAGACAAGCAGAGGCAGAGGGTTTGCAGACTGCGAGGGTTCGACGAGCAACAGGTTCCTTGTCGACTGCACAGAGGGCGCTGACAGCAGCTTGAGAAAGGGCCAACAGATGGTGACTGACTCCACGTCGTGTAACGTACAAATCCCCCCCCCTCCCCGTGCCCCAAACCCCGTGTGGCCCCCATCCTCTCTTTCACATTCTCTCTAGCAAAACGTTCTATGGTGGATGGGAGGAGGCCTCCTGGCTCTTCGGCCTCCTCCTTCTTCTCGTCGTCGGCCTCGGCGTCCGCCTCCTCGTCCGAACGCCAGATGCGCAACTTGCCTCGCTGTTCGCCTTGGGACTCGCCCCAGGCTGTTAACGAAGCGGGGTAGTCCCAAGGGTTGGACTTGTCGATCGGATCTCGAAAGAGTTTCTCCCCAATCCATGGCTGCTAATTCGCACCACGCGCCTTAACATGACTCCGATTTATAATCGATTTGTCGAGGACTACTACGAAATTATATGAAATATTGCCTTGCCACATGCGACGTTGAATTCACTGAAATGTGGCTTGTATCTGGGTGCTCATATCTCATCAACTTCATCGCAAATGAATACAACTTGAATTCGTTTGAAATCCTTTTCTGAACTACCCTTCAATGGTATTAAATTTCAAATAAGTTCTCCCCAAGCAAGTTCGTCCTATGTAAAGCTTCAATGTGAAGCAACATCCCTGTAGAAACCCCCAAACAAGCAGAAACACTATGAGCATGAACTTGATGTAATTCGCAATATTTTGCTATAGGCTACATTACCATATATATCTAATGGTGGCTTGGACGTCTAAGTCTCTGGCTGTCGAAAGCCAGAGTCGGCGGGTTCGAGCCCCGCTGCTTGGTGACATATAAGAGAGCTTAAGCACTATGGAATTGAAGCTCCTTTAATAAACCAATAAAGCTTTACCTTTACCTTTTTAACTGAAACCTAGCCCGATCCATTATGGGCATACTTACATACTTGTCTATTTTCGTTGTATGCTTGCATTCTAATTTCGAGCCTAAAAAGCTGTCGACAGCATTAATAACCGTAAAAGTGCGGCATAGAACTTGAATATAAAATATAAAAATAATTCGTAGTATAAGCAACAATATACACGGGATACATAAAACACATTTGCAAATTTACTACAGTAGTACCTTTGTAAATTCCAGAGAGAACTTTTGGCTGAGTTGATTTAATTTTTTTCGTTAACCAAGCGCGGTTTATTACTGGGAGGGCAATGCTTACATACAGCTATAGTCTCAGGCCGAAAATATTGAACACCATTGAGACCATGTCGGCCCGAACCTTGCGGCGGGTAGCATTACACCTTTGGTTAGCTTGGGCGCAGTTCTTCTCACCGCCGGGACGACAGGGCAGGCAATGTCATTTGAAATAGAACCTTTAGAAATTTTAAAGGCAAGGCGCACCACCAAAGGTTAATACACACTACCCTCAATTTGGGCAACTCGGAACATCCTCATGATGTCAGCAACGGGCTCCATGCGGCGTTCTGAACAACCTCCCCTCTGCCAAGAATCGTCCTGGAGCCTTCTCCTTATATGCTACCTCCCTCCATAGCACAGGAACAGGACGAGCAACGTTTTCTAGAGGAATATCACGCCGCTCACAGGAATGGCCAGCTTTCTGAGGCGGTACAGCACGGTAACTACAGCGTAGTGCTCAAGAGCGAGGTTCCTAGCTGTGACACCAAGACATTTAACCGACTTCGACCACGGCATCACTGTACCACAAAAGCGAACTAGAGCAATCTCAACCCTCCTCTGCGGCAATCGAAACAAGATGATGCTCGTTACATTAAGTGGCATTTCCTAACAAAATGTCATATCTATTTAGAATACATTGCCACATCCTTCCGGCCGGCGCAAGCGGAGTTACCACTTGTTAACAAGTTCGTACTCTATTCGAATATATATATTCTATTTTACGTAGATACATTACGAACATTGTACAGGCAGTAAGCTGTAAGATCCTCAATACTCTTAGCCACTGAAACTATTTTTCGGCGCCTCGATTCTGCTTAGACTCGTCAAGAGCTTTTCATATCACCAGCGTTTGTTGTCAGTCTCCCTCTAAGTACTAGCCGGAGCTTTGCTGGCTAGTAGCGCTGCTTGTTTGATTAGAGTCTTCGACGCTCGACGAGCCACACTTGAAAACGTCGCCTGCGGAAATGCTTTGCCCTGAGGGGGTGTTCACTTTTCTCAGCTTTGTTGTCTGTCATTGTGGAGCTACTTTTATTTTTCTTGGCGATCTACTCTCATAATCGTCTGTGATGGTTGGCGACAAACTCAATGGCATTGAGCAAGATTCACTTGAGCCTTACTTATTAAACTTTGACCTGCAATATTTGTGTCGTACTTAGTTTACACATTTTGCAATGTTCATAACATAATGATTTCTTTCGTCTTTGTTATGGCCATAATATCATGAAAACTGTCCCTAATGAATCTTCTGCCTTGACAAGCCCTCATCATTTGATGCTCATTCGAGGGAGGTTGCTTTGACTCTAATGTGAATCGTGGTCTCAACTCCTCCTCTACTTCATTTTATCTTACTCTGTTCTCTGTGTGTATTATTACGGTGTTGCCAGATTTTGTTGAGGACGAATTATATCTGGCGCCGCTCTTTAACACGTGACCACAGCTATGCGCAACATTATTCCAATATTGTCATTTCCAATAACATTTCACCGTTCCCTATTCACATTACTTTTACCCTGTTGTCTTATCTTAAGAATTATCCATGGGTTCACCCAGAACATTGGGGGGCCTAGTGGTCTCCTCGAATAACACTTGGGGCAGTGCCACTAACCTATTATTACTGGGGCCTTGTAAATAAACACGCTGATCGTAATACTTTTGCAGCGTGTAGTTCTCTCGCGTGAGTGGAACTCACTCACTGTTAGTGTCCGCTCGTTAAACACATCCGCGCCCCAATTCAAATTTGTCCTGAAAAAAAGCTCTTCGAAGAGCTAATCAAGGTCGTTTAACCCGGAGCACTGCGCTACCCTCCCATTCACGGTACAAAGCTCCGTGTTACCCTCGTAATAGTATCACATTCATTTCAATAATCTCACTAGTAGCTTATACTTTTACTTCTATACATTTTACATCGAATATCTAATTAAGTCTTTACTAATAAACGCATGGCGTATCAAGAAAAAAGATGGAGGAAAACAACATACTTTTATTTAAATTTTTTCCCCTGCGCCTGCAATCCTAGTCTCATCATTGCAGCTGTAGTTAGTATGACATGTTCTCGTCACTAGCCTCGCAAAATACTACTGTCTATTATTATAGAGATGTTCTATACTCTATTTAATACTTCCTTACAAATGGCTCAGTCCGCATTTTTTTTTGTGTAAATGGCTCTTTATGCCACCAACCTGTCTACAAAGAACCTATCTTGTCCAGTTTGCCCCCACCGAGCAGCCTCTGGCTTGTGGGCATAATCACCAAATGTTGTTTACACTCATTGACCATTGTTGGTCCTTTATTCCAATAATAAACAATAATAATAATAAACTTACCCTTACCGCTGACTGTAGACACATTTGAATAACAATAATAATTTTAACACGGAAAATGTAACCTTGGATTGGAGGAATTAATTAAGTCACCTGGTACCTTTTTCAATTGATTTTGCAGAGTCTTGTCTAATGTAGAAATCTGCATAGGACATTTTCAAAATTTAAGTTTAACGATTCAGCTATAAAATGGAAAAGTCTTTGATGTCTGTAGTTCGTGGTAAATTGGCGATTGCTGCAAGTTGGATTTCCGGACGGAGACATCTCGACAACAGCAGAATACACAAAGAATATGCGACCGGGACCACAAAGAGGATGGTGTTTTTTTTTCGTTATAGAAAAAAAAACTTAATAATGATAGTTTCTAAGTTCTTATTGAAAATTTTCACGCGGTATATTTTAGGTATGAGTTTCCATTTATGAAAATCGACGAAATGCATAAACTCGAGAAAAGTGTCTCTACGATGCTTTGACATCGCGGGTATTGCTCAAATTAATTGAGGCGGCTTGGAGCCAATATCATTACCTCCTTTCTGGAATAGCGCACTTTTTTTAAATATGTGCTAATTAATTATTCAGTTTTGTGACTTTCTTGAGGCCCAAGAATGAGACAAGTTGTGTCCTATACAGATTTCTACATTGGACAAGACTCTGGTAAACTAATATGGTTGGTGTTTGGTGAAACTAAATTTGTTTATTCAAAAAATTTTGACATTTAACAGCTGTACACTTGGTTCAAATCATCGCAAAGAGCTAGTTCTTTTTCCTTGTAAAATGTTGCCTTTTTATGTATTATGTAATATTTCGGGAATAATGTGTTTTTGAAGTTAATAGAAGAGAAACATTGAGACAATAACATGTATGTACGTTCAGCAAAAAACTTTATACCACCAAAAAATTAATTCGTACGACGCTATACAACAGATACAAACGCTAATCATGCATTCCTCTAAAACCTTGATGTACGCAAATCTAGGTATCTTTGGCCATTTGTGAGACCAAGCGCACATTTTACATACTCCCAACATGTATATCTATAGCTATTTATCTAAAAGGGGTACGACTTAAAGGATCGCTAAAGCAAATAGACGAAATCCAATTTCTCGAGAAGGCGAACCAACCCACAAGAGGACGATCAGGCAAATCACCTATGTAGCAAAGCAGCATTCATCATTTGTGTAGCTCTGGTATTGTTAGGTTCGCATTCACTCATGTGTGTTGTTAGGATAGATAAACCACTACACTAGAAGTCACTGACCTACTTGTTAAATTCTCTGGTCGCCCATCGCGGTCTCCAAGGAAATCTATAGGATCATCATACGCGATACCGATGACAGGAACCTCGGATAGAGTACCGTCTTTTCGTTGATCAAGCAACATGAGGTATCGTATATATTCTACTGAATTTGTTAAAGAAGTGCATAGTTGAAGTCCCGAAAAACTCAAATTATAGCATCCCAATTTTGTTAGTTGCTTTTCTGGACCATCGACGAGCCGATTAAAGCTGCATTTGTCCACATCGAATTCATATAGCTGACCGTGCTCAGAGGGCTTCTGAGTCCAGTTTCTGCTCCAATGGGCTTCGTTCCTTCCTGATAAATAACACGACCTATCCCTTTGGGGACAAATAATAAATAAGTAAAATGAAATTTTGCGACTTCGTAAGGGTGTCCGAAGAAGAGATCCTAGAACAGAACCATATTTTCTCTGCTGTTCTGGTCCAACCCAGCATCTTAAAGCACTTGACGAAATCTATCTGAGGAGAAGGGCGAATATGTGACCTCCTAACTCTGAGTACATATTTACACTTTCAGTGTCAACAAAAGGATTATTCGTCCGTTCCCAAACGCGAGCATCGTCAAATGCAGTGATGTATCACACACAGGCTAAATCAATGCCGCTACCGCGCAGGATTAAATAAGTATAGCGTTTATCGTACGGAACGTGCTATGAAATACAGGCAGCGAATTAGGAAAAAAATGGTGAAAGATTATTACAATTACGACCGTACGATAGTAGATGGCTATTAGGGTTCTGGCCATCTGAAGCGTTACATTGGTGTTACCGTTACAATTGAATCACTATGTACAAACTGAACGTGTACTATTCAAATGAGAATTGTTGGGGGAGGTATGCCGTAAATATGATCGAATCACTGAGGGAAAATCTGAAGCTTCGGATTTGCTTATTCTATAATGCAATATAACGACAACCTCACAACTCTGTTCAGCCGATTAAATGTGCCCAAACTGATCCGTAGATGGGACCCACCCACTCGTTTACTTATGACGAGTGGGGTAATCATCATCGGGATTACGTGTCTGCACCGACGGATTAGTCACTACGCTCTCATACGATTCACATCCCGTGGCGTTTCGTTTTTCTATCGGCGGGACCGTGATCCGGAGAGTGGACACCTCGATATTGCTATCATAATATGGACGAGTACTGTACGGAACGTGTTTTCGGAGGTCCTTCTCAAACGGCGTATTCTGATACTTAGCTGAGTCGATCGGTATGCATTGGCAACGATCGTTGGAACGGCCGTAGCTAAACGTCACGTTGAATCCGCTGAGACGAGACTCAACCGGATTACGGCAGAAGTGACCCTTCGGGTGGCAGGCGGCTCGAGCGCAACGGGGCTGGTCGTCGGCGATCTGCACCTCCCCAAAGTATCCATCCATGATACAGACCAATGCACAGCCAACGTCAGCACCCGATGTCTCCAGCTCCCTCTCATAGAACTCGCAACGGTGTTGATTTCGAAACTGAGCCTCTGGAACAGAGATCTCGAAACGAGCCCACACGGGCCGCCATGGGAGCAGCAATAATAGTAGGAGACCCGCAGGCAGGAACCACATTGCAACTGAACGATTCCTCTTCAGCTACTGAAAAACGTTTGGCCCGACGCGATACGGCGTCCCTCTGTAACTACAGTGCCGATTCATCTAACAGCATCATCCCGCGATCAGCGAACGATGTAAGTTGCAACGATGAGTTCCATACGAATCACCTTGGACTAGAAGGACATACGCAGCCCCCGGCGACACCGCCTACATAACGTAGCCACATCGGGGCGCAGAATTCCCTGCGATTATTGATCTGTTTCTTTGATTGCATAGTTTTGTTAGATTTGAGGGGAGGCGTCTGTCGCATCATGATTAGATGAACTCATTAAGTAAAAGCATTTTCAATTCGTGCAGTCATTATTATTATTATTATCATTATTATGATACGCCCACCTGGAGTAGTCACAGCTTCCTTAGAGCGGTTGCAACCGATTTCAATGCACTATGAAGAGTAGAACGTTCAACGATCTCCAAGTTGGTCAGGCAAAACTATTATATGATATGATGGAAATTCTTTTCACCCCTTAAACTGTGAAAAAGATGTCTATAGTCCAAGAATAGGCTGTAATATTGCCTAGGGTAGCTCACAGTACCAGACCTTTAGCGTTATATCTACCCTTGTCACCCGCATGGCCCACAGCGGCTTCGGGATGTTAGCAGCAGTAGACTAAAGCTTACCGTGATGGTGGAATATGTTCATAATGTATTCACATATTATAAGTATGATTATATGCTGTATATTAATGATTGACCTATAATAGTGTTACCAAGATATAGCCTTGAGCGCAACATGCGAAACTGGGCTGAGAAACCTAACTGGCTGTTTTACAATATTTATTTCAATTTATATCTTTTAAAAGGCATGTCTCATTTCGTTTCACTTCGCGTGATGCCCGACTAATGTTAAAATTATATGTAGCTAACCTATATCTCCCCCGATCCAACGTGCCCAATTGTTTCCTCCGGATTTATTTTTTTGGTATTCGGCAAAAGGGTACATGTTAACAGATTGTTTATATAGTATCTATCGAATTCTAGATTATAATTATAATATATAATTATAATCACGTCACCCTTCATTATCTTCACTATCTGTCTAGCGGGTTATAACAAGGATGACAATGTGGCCAAGGTGAAATGGTTTGCCCGGGAAGAATTCAATCGATTACAAATCGTAATCGCGCCCTATACCATACTAAACAAAATCATCACAATATAATAATAGAAATATAATAATAAAAATAATTTGCTCCAATTAATAGCTCCAGCATTGTGATCGAATTCATTATTGACGTGATGAACTAGGTAAATAAGAATGCGTTCTACTACAATTATACTAATGTTATGTGTAATTTGAGGAAAAACAGTATTATGTGTCTTTCCATTGGCCATAGTGAGTTAGCCTCTTGAATACCGCCAATATCAGTAAAATACCAGCTAAACAGGTAAGACACGTAGTGCTCTGAAACTTTACATTGACGCCAAATATTTTTTTGTAACGCTGTGTGCTTAGAATACGAGTCCAGTTTTGCACAGAACCATAATCCATTATATAGGCCGTTCGTTGCTACGATGGTATCATTTCCTTCTTCGCAACTACAGATCTATGCGATAAACACACTCCACTGGAGGCAGTGCCCTCTCAAGAATATAGCCATGTTTATAGCCTTCCCGTCGCTTCCACAGATGCGCGGACAATGTGGAACATTGCGCAGCAGACTGCGTCTATTGTCGACTTCGTTATTTTATAAATAACCTTCTCACTCAGATTGACACTTTCCATTACATGTGTTCCTGCTGAATATATATATAGATATATATATACATATATATATATATATATATTGCTGTTGTGTTCCAAGTGTGTTGCTCACGTATAGTGTATCCTAAAAGCTAGTTGTACACACACACTCATGTGAAATCCATGACATCAATGTGCAGTGCTTTTCTTCCTTTTACATAACCGTGTATACTACTCGCCGACGCACACGGGGTGAGCGGAGCAAAATGTGTTCTAGATCATTTTCCATTCGATAATTCATAAAGGTGAATTTTATATTCAAGATTTAAAAATTTAACTCACTCGAAAATGTGTTTATGTTGTTGTCTGAACCCCGCACTGGACATGTGCTCTGCAATTAAATGGACAAGCCGGCCTTGTATTTAATACGAAATTAAATGTGCACTTGCAGTCATCCTTCGATTTTTCAACATGACATTTCCCTAGGATAAAGCGCGTCTTTCAGCTTCGTTTTTTTTCTAAACTAAATGAATAAAATTAATAATTTTTAGTATTAGATAAACGTATTCTCCTTTATTATTCACATACGGAACTAAATACCTCTGTGTGTGTTTCAGTGGCTAAACATTCAATACTTTTAGATTTAGAATCTAGAGATCACGCTGCAATCTTCAATTTCTCGGGGGCAACTGTTCATCGGCATCGCAGTAAAAATTGGTTTTTCCAACCTCTACATGAACCACCATTATAGCATAGATTCTGAAACTGGCCAGTGCAGAGGCGTAGCAAATACTTTAGTGAGGACCTTTCAAGAGCGGCCACTTTGAGTACAGCTTGTAAATGAAAACCCATTTGAACGAATTTACAATAAATAGTTATGCATCAATAAAATAATCTCCTTTGTGTTTTTACGTCCTTTTCTTTAGATAATATGTGTGATCAAGATATTAGCGTATTTGTGGATGCGTTGTACCTGCGTGATAAAAATGAGTTCGCCGGTATCGCCGATTTCATCTGGGCAAATCCTGAGCTATCGACTCAGGAAGACTTGGCGCACAATTTTCTCGTAGATTTCCTACGTCGAAAAGGCTTCGAAGTTCAAGACTCTTACCTCGGTTTTAGGACGGCGTTCCGAGCAGAATTTGAGGCAAAGCCAGGTATTGTGGTAGTATACTGACAGTGTATTGTATATTGACCCAGGGTCGTATACGCCATAATTGCATTTCAAATATCTCTATACTACAGATTGAGCAAGAGGGTTGAGCCTGAGCGACATTAATAACCATAAATAAACGAATAAAAAACCATAATAAACATAAATACCACTATTATGCTATAGTCTATCCTAATAGCCTTGATGAAATTTAAGTATGATTGGATTTTCTTTATTTTATATCAATATATTATGCACTAAGTGCACAAAGATATTTCGTAGTGTTACATTAGCGAAATCTATATAATAGACGATCGATTTCAGTTAGGAAGTGTTGAAACGGACTTCTTCACTCACGACTGTAACTATTTAAGTACAATATCATACAAGCACTCCTTGGTTTTGATTCGCCGGGGGGGGGGCGTAAATTTAAATTGTAAGGAAAAGGTAAAGGTTTTATTAGTTTATTAGGAGAACTGCATAATGCTTAAGTTCCCTATATGCCACGTCGTGGACTCGAACCTGCAGCCTCCGGATTGCTACAACCAGGGACTTAGCGACCGTCCAAGCCAATGACGTTTATAGTTTTTATTATCATTATTATTATTGTGTTAATATAGAGTATCAACGGATGACGTGTGCCAATCTCCAGACGAATGCATTATTTATCCATATGCAATGCGCGCCACCTCAATTTCATTTACGATTCTAGCGCCTCGTAGGTTACTCTCGGGAATCACTAAAGCTGGTCTATCATATATAGCTCTACAGCTTATGAAACATTCCTGTCTCGGCACCATCCTGAAGATCACTTATAAGCTTAAGGACAACAAGCTCTCTATGCGCATTGCATATACGCTGACCGTAGGAAATGTTCCTGAAACCCCCTTAAGGCATCAAGGCGCTTCGTTATGTAAGGGCGCCATATAACAGAACAGTATAATAAGTTGGTCACAACTTTTTATATTATTATTTTAGATGTAAACATAATCTTGCTGAAAGGCCGATACAACTGCACACTTGGATACGGGTATCAACATCGCGTTACGCTCTCACCACTCTGCTACGGCGTTAATTGATAACTGTAATGACTCTCACCGCAAAATGAGTATGAGAGGGGTCATACCGTCTTAGATCATCCGCATAGAGTTTGCAAACAATGCGTTTTGGTAGAAATTTTTGGAGATTCACTAGAAATATGCAAAACAATAGAGGACCTGATATGATCCTTGGGGTACACCTGAGGGGTAATCTCCAGGTGAACTAGATTTCCCGTTTATTTGGACTTGGAAACGGCGATCCGTTATATAGTTAGACACTCAGACTATGGCCTTAATATCAATCCCCAGCTCGCCCCAGACGCTAGATATTAGTCCTGGATAAGAAACTCTCTCAAACGTTTTGGAGAAATCAGGTTAAGCTGCCTTTCTCGGTGCACTTTGTCATATTATTTCATATCCACCAAAATGTACATTATTTATATTAGGAAGCGGTGGGCCCGTGGTCTGCCTACTCTGTGAATACGACGCGCTTCCTGGCGTAGGCCACGCTTGTGGCCATAACCTGATCGCTGAGGCAAGCGTAGCAGCCGGAACCTGCATACGAGAGTATCTCCGAAATTACCAAGTGCCTGGAAAGGTATGTATATGACTTTTTATTTAAATGAATAACCCTTTTATATTGCGAAGTATATTTACAAACAAATTTTAAAGTACATTGTCTACAAATTGGAAGATCCTCTCAGCCCTCATTCCTGGGTAGGGCCAAACAAACCCTCGTTATTTGTTGTTTGCTCAGCAAGTTTGTACTGTTTTAGATTATAAAGTGGGTTGTAAGATGTAGTTATATAATATAATTACTCTCAGTCATTATGACTGTCGGTTTCGCTCACGACACGGCAGTTCTCCAGGCGAGCATATTAGTTTATTCGTTCTTGTCTGGCTACTACCTTCGTGCACACCGATGGGGCACTTCGCATGGTGATTGGACAAATGTCGAGAATTTTGGTAATGGTGCCATTATCTAGCAGCATTTTGCACAACAGATCACCAACATCGTATAAACGTGGTGATCGACAAGAGGGAGATGAGATCAATTTCAAAGTCAAATCGTTTTGCAACTCGCCGAATATATCTAGTCCGAACTCAACCAATTGCATCGATATGCTTTCTCAGCTACGGTCACCAAACTACAGAGCAATACGCGTATTTCGGAACGACCAAACTCCTATACAGTTATCGAAGCAATGCTAAGCGTGCCGAAACTAAGGAAGAGACGGACTCCAAATAGAGGATGGTTTTAGCAGTTGGAGATGTTTTGTCATCCACGTCAACCCTGCTCTAGATCAACTCACTTTCCATGGAGATTGGAACGCCTCTGGTAGTGTCCGCGCGTTTGCAAAAAAAAATCCTCAACAAAATGACTCCTATAGAGTCCTACGTAAAATTTTCGATTGAGCTGACCTTTACAGAAAATCGTCTACTCCCGAGATAAATTCGAATCCATTCAATGCACTTATTGTAAAACTTAAATGGTTGTAGCTTGGTTATGAGAAGATTGTGGTTCACACGACCAAATACCTTTTTTTTTGAGAGAGGAAGAAATTTTCAGAGAAGGATCAGATACCTTAGAGAAATCGAAATGTACACAGCCAGGTCGATTTTGTTATTTAAAAAGATGGCGCAGTCGTGAATATCTCAGCCAGTTGTGCCTCCGTAGATTTCCCTGTTCGTTATCAAGTTGGCCGCCAGTTGCAAGGCAGGAGTGGATGTGGTCCGCAAGGTGTTTTTCGAATATAAGCCACGCAGTGGACATATTGCTGACTGCATCGAGAACTTGGCCATCCCATGGCCGCGGGCAACTATCAATTTCAGCCATGGCAAACCCTAATTTCTTATGAAGTATTGAAGGCCAGATTGTCAGGTGTAGCGCTGCATTTCAGTGGCAACTCACTAACTTTACGAAGGATGGACAGTTCTAGACGGGGACACACAATACGGCCATCTGCGGCGGTAGTGAGATTAGCGGCGCTACCCTTACATACATAAACAGACCCAAAGAGAGCTCTAATTGACTCTTCCTTTCGGAAATCATCAGCGCATCTATTTGTGTGGCACTCGACTCTAGCAGGATGCGCAAGCTGGTTGACACTTTGCGCAGTCGAGCTCCGATGTGCGGCCCCGGTTGGAGTTCTCAACGTTTTAGATATATTTTCTAATACCATTGACTCAAGCGAGACGCCCGACGCGGGATGTACTCCGCAATCAATTTGTGTACGAGTGTGACAAAACACTAAAACCATTCACTGACTAAGTGGCACCCTATGAAAAGTTCAGACCAGGGATGCCAAGCAAACTCGTCATGTCACTTACTTCGCCAAATGTTGTAACCCTAGTGACATGCTCCAATTCTGTCCTGTCGACTCACGGAACCGTCAAGGTTCAGTGGCCAGCAAGAGTTCAAGGACAGAGTCACTACTACGGGTGAGGCACTCAACTAGTTGAAAAATCCCATTAATGATGTAGGCGTTGACCAATGCGGCCTAGATACGATGTAGCAATAGTTGCTGTTGCACCGGGCCATCGTTCCAAATGTCTATCGATGGGTCGGTGTATTGGTCCCATATCTAGATGTGGTGCAGGCTAGTGGGTACATAAATATCAATCTCCATATGAATGGTGGCCCTAACCGTTCTCGAGGTCCCTTTGACATTAGTACTTTTTGGACTTGTGATTGGCGCTCGGGTATACTGTAATATCACGGGATTACTTGAATAAGTGATATAACGCCTCTGTGTCCACTTTGTTCACACATTTTAACCCAACGGCGAAAATCTGAATTAGGTTAATGTAGTTCAAGGAAGTCCATCAGTGACTATATTGAATGCCGGTATAACTACGAAGTATTCCAGCGTTATGTTGATATACGCAAGCAGATCGCACGGCCAGCACAAAACTACACCAGCAATAATAATAATTATTTCCTTACAGATCGTTGTGATGGGATGCCCTGCAGAGGAAAATGGCAGCTACAAGGTTCACCTCGCTAACGCGGGAGCCTTTCGCGATATCGATCTCGCCATGATGGTGCACCCGCATTTCACATCCGACGGTATTTAGGCATGATACGATATTGGCTCGGAGCAACTTAAAAACTGATTAAAACCATCATCCTTCGTCAGACGCTGAATATGAGTCGAGCCTATTTAACCATCAGAATGGGTAGCAACGACAGAAACTCCATAGCTTACCATCCAGCTGCTACGCATGCGTTGTTTTCAAATTGGTTTGGATGAAATTCTTTCAAATAATTGTCTTTCGAGCAGACCCTCAGCTGTTCCCCTATCTGACAGGCCTCAGCTCTTAACCTGGGATGAAATTCATTTGGAATAACCAATCACTATGTAATATAGTACAATGATGATATTCACAATAGGCAATCAACAAGAGGTGTATTGAAGTTGGCGCGGTTCGATGGTTTTGTAAGTCCTTTTCGACTTTCTTTTGTGGGGGGCATTGACGAGTTCTCTACCTCGCCATTGCAACATTTCACAATTTGTTAAACCCTTGTGTAATAGCGGACGGGTCCAGCGCGTCCTTCTCGGCTGGGCTAATGCACATGAATAATGTTACAGATTTTTGACATGTCGCATCGGTCTATCTGGACATCGTTAGATGAAGTCACCAACACAGTCGGTGCCGTTTGTGAACAGGTGGTGTTGCTCTCAGGTAGAAATCCCCGTGAGTTTATCTGTGTTGTGCAAAAGTTTCCACGAAGTATCCATGACAAATAATGCCCTCTCATCAGAGCAAACTTTGGGTGCCGATTATTGTCACTTGGGAACGGACACGGGATGTAGCAGGTATAACACTATTTGGTGAAAAATCCTTATGTAAAGCATGAGGACCAAGTCGACCCTCTAGTCTTACACTAAAGCTCGACGATTCAGTGCGAAGCTCGTACCACGTGTTTGCAAATATTTAATATATAATACGAGTTGCCTAAATATACTGCCACAGTACACGAAAGTCTCATTAGTAGAGTTGGCCCCGAAGCAATGCAGAAAGCAGTACCGTGGACGTTAAATATTGGCTGTGAGTCAGCCTGGAAGATATATTTTAGTATAGCTGCCATACTCACCGAAACGAAATTGCTGACGAATATAAGAGGTAATCAACAACAATAGAAAAATCGTAGAATTGGCAATGCGACTGGAAAACAGCGATTGATAACGTTGCTTAAAAAAACACCAGAAGAAAAGAACGACTACGGAGTAAGTATTGTGATTGAAATCGGATAGAGGAGGCATTTTTATACTGACTTGCCATCATTTGCGCTGTAACAGTCAGCCAATAAATGATTTGTTCCCGAGAGCCAGATCATATGGTAGAACAAGAGCGGACAGGATCTGGTGATCAGCACCATAAAATTTACTTGCCGCAGGTTACGTTTCACAGCGCAAAATTAGTGCAAAAGCGGTACAGCCCATTCAGTTATTGAGTTATTCTCAAGGAAATAAGTGTAAATATGATGCACTAAATTTCAATCAATATATGATGTCCGTTTCAGAGCTCAACACGAACCTGATTGGTTTGTCTTCGATTCTGGCTGAATTTCATGGTCGCTCGGTCCATGCTTCCAGTTCGGCCTGGGAAGGTCGTAACGCATTAGACGCGCTAGTAACCTCGTACCAATCCATTGCGCTGCTTCGCCAGCACATTCGCTCAAGCTGTAAGGTAAGTACCATGTTGCTGGCTCCGAGGGTTCGGTATCAATCAATGGATACTAAGCCGGGTATAATGATATGGTGAAGTTTTTCCTATATTAGATATTCTATTCATTTTTTTTTGTTCATCAACACATGTAAGGCCATCCCGGTGTCTATTTTATATCTTACAAATGAACCAATTAGCACAGTGTGTTAGGTAAACATTACATACATAAGAACAATACAATTTATAATAGGCAACTTCTATAATGACAAGGAAATGAATGTAAGAGGAAATTATGCCGCAACTGCCAAACGTATGTAACAACATGAGTGAATTAGGCCATTTTCCAGTGCGCTAATACGTTAAAGGAAGGATGGAAGGATCCAGGTGGGCAGTGGCCGGAATGATGATATCGATCCTTCACATCGTGGGCAGGGAAAATGTTCAGCTGGTTCGTGGAAATCGGGTGTTTGATCGACAATGCGTCGATCGAGAATCGAGTCATGATGTATCGATTAGCTTTTCCACTGTTCTTTCAAGCAGAATTGGTCATCACCCCAACTGTATTTAATAGAAATCTGGGTCTATGTCATTCATACTTAGTTCGTACTCGCGAATGGCTTAATTCGAATAGTCCCCTTAGCTACTCAACCAGTAACGGGAGTTCATAGACTAAGTAGGCAAGCCTGTTTCTAACTGAGATGCGGAGGTTCAGGAGCGCTTGGGCAGGCTGGCTGTAGACGATGCAGTTCGTGTGAGTGACTCACTGTGAGGTATTCCCATATTAACGGCAGTCTGTGTGACGCAGAGGGCGGATCTTCTATATCAAAATGGGCCAGCGCCGTCTTTAATGAGACTTTACGTGGATCCTCGATCGTTGTGATGCCCGTATAGCATTTCGTGATTTTTGGGTAGTGTTCATCTCAAATGATCCAGCATTGGGTGTAAAAGATATTCCGAGATACATGAAGGAGTTGACGCATTTGATTACCCTTGCATTGCAAGGAAGCTTCGTGCATTGCTTTAGTGTGCTGTCTCCGAAGTGAATCTTCCGTTCGAAATCTGCTTTCACATGGAGATTTCTTTATTATTATTATTAATTATTATTATTATTATTATTATTATTATTATTATTATTATTATTAATTATTATTATTATTATTATTATTATTATTATTAATTATTATTATTATTATTTATGAATCTAACTCTCTGAGTGTTTCAGGTGCACGCGATTGTCCTAAATGGCGGTTCAGCTCCAAATGTCATCCCCGACTTTGCATCACTGGCAGTTCTTGTACGGGCACCTACAGTACTTTTACTTGAGGACCTAGAAGTTCGAGTAAGAATTAGCTGTTTCATACATTTAAACGATGTTTCTCTAGTCACAAGAGATCAAATTTATGTCTTAAACACGTCGTGTGGTGCAAATGGGAATCGTGTCACAATGACAAAGGGCTCTGGGTTACTTCGCATAAATAAAAGAAATTTCTCAAATCACATTTTTTTGTTAGCATCCAAATTACAATTGCCCAGCTAGAGTTTTTACTAACGGCTCGACATAGTTGTTATTGATTAATTAGGCTCCACTTATAGTTCCTAATGCGACCTTCGGACACAGATAGTACCGGGTTTTCAGCGGTGATGTTGGTGCAAATAAAGTCCAGCGCCTGTGATCAAAAACAGATGCCCCCGTCTGAGGGGTCATATGCTCACCATATCATAAAGATGCCTAACATAGCAAACTTCATCTTCATTCCGCTGTACCCTCCATTTAGTTACTGATCCAGCTAAAGCATTCGCTCTGAAGGTTTTATTAGATCGTAGTTTATATATTTTAGTGCATACATGGTATAAAAAAATACCTTTAGAACAAGATACCAACTGAAGCGCATTTCAAGATGTATTTTGTATACGTTATGGAAACCTCAGTTAATTTTTGGAGAGGGCTGTTCTGCCTTATAAACGTGTCGGTAGAAATACAGTTAAAGATTTATTTCGAGATCATATAACTGACTATGTCACATAAGTATCTATGGTTCTCTCATTGAAAAAATGCGTATCACCTATCTGCAATGTGTCATAAACCATTTCTTTTCAATTGATTGCCGACACGTTGCTCAAATACAATATCACTTATGCCTAATTTTATCCAGTCACTGCTGTAGCCTTCAATATATTAAACATTGGTTTATATTCAGCCTTTGTTTTACAACATGATTTTCATTTTCGCGACATAAGTAGTTGATTTTTTTAGTCTGGAAGGAAATTGCGACTCACATAATTGAGGACTTGTGCAGGCTGTGGCTTTCTGGGGACAATTGATTCACCAGGACACTTCCGTGACCTTGAACAGGCGAACCTGTCACGACCCGTGGCAATGTGCCTATCGAGCGCAGATTCATAAAAACGTGCTTGTATGGGTAAACTTAAGCAAAGTTCGATAGAGCTGTAGTTCTTCTGCTATTTAGTTGATGTGTTTGTAATGGTAACATAAACAACAATTCTCACAAACTCGATTGCTATCCCCACCACGTTCATAACCTTTTCTCTCTTAGCTGATCTTCATCTTATATCCTGCGGTAGACCTCGATACTGTTGTACATGCATAACCTATCTAGCCTTGCAGTATACTTTGAAATTGCGGGACATATTTCTAGGACCTGAATCGGTGTTTATTTCACCGCACATATTTGCCTAATTGGGCGTTTTTGGAGCCACAAACAGCCGTTCAACCCACCATACGGGCAAAAGTGTATGCCACTGATTTGCCGTCCTAACGTCAGTGCACCCCTTGAACCGAAGTCATTTGCATCAGTTTGTGTTACGACTGGCTTAGCTTTATCGAAGCACGCCAGTGTCGGAGTCTCCCTAAGCATTTTCCTGATTTACGCGAAAAAATGTTTGTCATTGCTGTCTTTGCTAAAAAAAACTCGGGTTTTGTTGTTATGAGTCGATACGAGTTTCTGTGATTTGGAGCAGTAGGAATAAATTAGAGCATTTGGTTGACACATTACAAGACGCTCATGATGCCCTTAACGTCTTTTGATAGTTCTATCTCTAGCTTAGCATCTGCTCTCAAGCTATCTTTGCTAATGTTTTGACCAATGAGCTCAACGTACTTCTGACATACCTAGATGGAGTTTGTGTTTGCTCAAAACGAATGTCGGTCCCTTTCATATAAAGCCTTTAATGTTTGCTAATTCTCTTTGTTGATCTCTTCTATTGTGCTGCCTTCTTCCACGTTTCGGAGCTCCTCACAGGCTTCTCACATTCGGAGTCTCTGATATTCCTCGTCTGCTGAGATTATCTCTTGCGGAACTCTGCAGTTGCGGCCTTGTTCCGTTCTTCCCGTCTATTTTCACAAGTCGAGCTAACTCACCCAGGCTCTCAAAGATATCCTTGTACTCATTTATGAACGTGTCTAGCCGATCACCGTCCAGCTGACACAATCTACCTTACTTCATACTTTAATTTGTTCCAATTCGAGACATATCGTCTGAGGAAGAAGTGCTAATTAAGCGACCCCACGGTGGTTACCCGCTAGCTGTCGTACACCTCACGCTGTACTGTACACACTGCTGCTGTATCATTGGGGTCGGTATCCAGCACCGTGTACGCATACAGGTCTCCAGGTCATGATGCTGAAAGGTGCTCCTATATCGAAAAGGGCTCTAAGCTTTTCAGGTTGACTTCCAACCTATGGATTCACGTCAAGCTTCCGTGCGGCCTTTCGTCTCGCTCAGGAAAACGTAATTGCTACTCCAGTAATCACACACACACACACATCGGGGTGATGTTTTCGGGTGTCTTCTTATCGTTTACTATACCCCGTCGATTATTCTCTGTCACTTGAAGTGCCCTTTCTTTGTCCGTATGTGTTTCTCGAGTCCGCATTACAAGTTCAATTGTGAGCTTGTTGTGATCTGCTTCCCAAGCCATAGTGAATCGTGTGACTAGTATCAGCTTGTTTCTGGGCATCGTCGTCTCGTGGTTCCCATAAGCACGCTTTTTCACCTGCTGACTCATTCGTTTCCGAAACTCTTTCACTGTTTCCGCGTTACAATTCAGTGGCTTGCTCATGGAAGTAGTGCTTATGGAACAACACATTTCAAGACACATTCCAGCACATTTGTAAGAGCTCTTTGGGAGGCACAAGGTCCTTCCCCTGTAGGGCCAGCTATGTCTCCGTGTGCTGTTACTAACACACCATAGTTATTACGATACTATTCAGCAAGGCCGAGATAGGAATTTGCATTTCCAAATATCGACCTGAAGTGTGCCGGCTGTCTGCGTGCGCCATTTGCCCAGTTTGTATGAGCTATTGAGCATGGCCTTGTCTGTTCGTGACTTCTGGAGAATCATCCAGTTTTCTCATAGATTCCCTTCGTTTTGCTCATCGGCAGATGAGCTAATGCACGTCAACACCGTGACAGACCCCCTCCAGGAACTATTAACAATGGTCAACAGCACCATCGCCCTTGCCGGCATCGTAGTCGTAGCTGTGCCGCAGACCACATTAGTTGCCACAACTACTTAACACATCTTATTGCGGGGATTAAAAGTAAATATGGCCCCCACTTAGATTTCAACCTCAAACTTCACAAAACTCCCTTTTGGATACTGCCTACCTTGCTCACCACGCCATGCCCGCAGGTTGCATCTATGTAGCTGCATAGGTCTACCTCTCTAAAAAGTTGTCTTTATTATACCGTCCGAATTTAATGTACAGGTAAAACAGTGTATCGAGGCTGGCGCTATGAGTTGTGACGTTACGGTGACCATTTCGCAACCCGTTCCTACAACCCTGCCGCTGAATTCAAATCGCACTCTCGCGCGTGTGTATCAAAAATACGCTGAGCAGATGGGTAAGTAGGGGACAATTATAACATTGGAAAGTTGCTGTTTGATATCACAGCATGTTTCCCGTACGATTTTAAGCCACATTATTATATGTCCCTTTCCGTATATCATAGAAATGATGAGTGATATTTTTTGCAATCATTTGTATAATTACAGTTATTGATGCGAAAGCGGTACCGTGGACGTTAAATGTTGGCTGAGAGTCAGCCCGAAAAAGTTATTGATGAGTTAGTCAATGAAATAGACTACTTTCCTATCATATCACAATTCAACAAGGCGGATATCAAGAGCTTTGGAACAGGGTGACACCGTAGTTCAGACAGAATACGTACGTTTTCGAAACAACGCCACATTTGCTAGTTTAGTTCTAGGTCTGTTTCTCACTACAGCTCGTTCGGAAACTATGCGGTCTTATAGCGTTTAATGCTTGAAATGTTCATACGCAACCTGCCCTCAGTATCATAGCCATATAAGAAGTGAACATATTACAGGTCTATAAAAATGTTCGCTGTCGTAATCGAAATAAAATTCACCAAGAAGGTATTACATAAACACAAGTCACGTTGATATGTATTACAATCACCTAAAGAAGCCTCATCAATTCTATACGAATACTGCCGAGATTCTGCGTCCATGCATTTATTGAAACATCTACTATAGTATTATACATTCGGAGGTTCTCCGGTGCACGTTTCAGGTACGGTATTCGCAGATGTGACCGGCAGTGGAGAACGATTCTCGGCTTCTTCCGACGTGGGTTCTGTATCTTGGCAAGTGCCTGCCATTCAGCCTGCTTTCCATATAGACGCCAATGGGCCTAATCATTCTAAGGTATTCAATTATCGAAACAGCATATACTGGTGCATGAGAATTTACAAAAAATATTGACGAAGTATCCCATCTCCAACATCTGGCCCTCAACACCGCCATTCGACAACGATGTCGACCGATAAATAGATGTCTTCCCCTTTATCCCTTGTATTAGTTCGTCTAATTTTCATCGACGACTGACTCAACTGGACTCACCAAATTGGACTACAAACCGGATTTTTGCATAAAGACCAAGTTCAGAAAGTCCACTAAACGATTATTATTGCTGGAAAGCTCGTTTATGAAAAGGAGCCTTGAGCATAGTGCCGCTAAGGCTTACGTGTTGCAGCACAAGGTTGTCTATCAAATCCTAAGCGCAAACACAAAAATGGAGAATACACTTTTAATGTTTCTACAGGAGTTTACAGTGGCAGCAGGGGACCCATCGGCTCAATTGCCAACGCTCGTTGCATCCCGGGCCATGGCAAAGGCATTGCTGGAAATATTCAAGCAGCCCGCACTCGTCGAAGAGATCCACGCTGAATTTAGTACTTTCATGAAATCTGGAGCTTAGCTTCGATGGGAGACCAGGAGATGGGTGACTACTTCTAAAAGGCCAGGTAAAGAGGAGTCTCGGTCTCATTCAAATAAACCAATCACGACCAGTCATCGAAGTTGACCGGTCTCTTCTCTTTAGTCACCTATCTAGCCCTAGTCAGTCTCTGACACTTCCAGCGAACAATGCGTGTAATTGAATGGAGTTTCTGAGTTCCGACACGTTGTACTCGAAGTTCAGCCATATCTATTCGATGTATTGTGCATTCAGTAACTTCAATTATTTCTATACGTTGACTTACTAATATTAGGAACCTTAATAATATCAGAATCTTAATGTGTAAATCAAATCCTTTGTACATCAGGTATATTTCCACATTTCTCCTTAAATTTATTTGTTGTCACTTTTGAATTTCGTTTCCTGGCGAATTTCTCGTTGACTTCTTCAAGTCATTCGGTATCCCTACGAAGACTCGGATGCCACGCGAGAGGTATACGTTAGGTATACGTTATGAGTGGTTCTACATAAATTTTAAATAGTCTGATATATAGTCTCGGGTCATTTATAACAAAAGGTCGTAGAATCCAGTTTGAGCGTCGAGAGGCCCGAATAACTACATCCTGTCGCGTGTTCTGTGTATTTGCGTGAGACTGAGGTGGCCACCGCATTATCTCGGATGGTGGTCAATCTCTGTAGGTTGATTTCACCGATGGAATATGTGTAGTTTGGATTATTATGGCCGAAATGTAGAACTGCGCATTTTCTTAATGACAATTCGAAGTCAAGGGTAACCGTCCACTCTTATTGAAGTCTTCTTGTAGAAGTATACAATTCTCGATTTCATTAACCTTCCCATATAGTTTCACATCATCTGCGTAAATTTCAACAGATATTGATGGGGGGTAGTATGTACAGTATAGAATTTACATACAGGATAAACATAAGCGGTCCCAGAATTGTTCCCTGAGGGCTGCTGGAGGTTGCTCGGGCGAAATTCGAGTATTTTCCGTTAACTCGAACGCGGAAGGTGCGATCGTGGGGGAAGTCTTGGATCCACTTGGATCCATGGACTTGCAGATAATACTTTCGAGAAGTTTTCAAGCAACCACTGTCAACGACCCCGGTTTCTTGTTGCTCGGTTCAACCTTCGATCCTTTTTTGTGCACCGGACACACAATGGCGGTACGAAAGATGTCTGTTACTGCGCGCAATCCAGGGATCGTCGGGATATATCTTATCGATTTGGGCATTTCAGATATCTGCCAAAGCAAGGAGAGAACAAATCCATGCACAGGAGATTATTATCAACTCTCTCTTCCTGGCTGGTACACAGAGCAGTTTAAACGGTCCGTAAACTTCAAACGATGACGAATACCGTTTCACATTCAACAGTTGTACTCTCCATAGAAAACCTAATATGTGTTTGGTAATACTTTTTAAATAACAATTTATGTTCGCGGGTTGCGGAAAATGTACACTACAGCCTAATTATACGAACATCTTATTTTCACATAAAGTAAAATTCTAGCATGGGCTAGAACACTGAAAGCGGCCGCTTATAATCGAAAGGACGAGAGGGCGCCAACTGGTTGAGTAACTGGAAGAAGATAACGCCCTTTTGCCCGGGGCGGCCTTTTAAATGGTTCGATAGGGAGATCTGGGAAAGGCTAGAAAGAGTTCAAGGATGTACAATGATCAAAATAAAGGACTTGTCTAAAGATTATCCCATAAAACGGAAAGTGACAGGATGATATTTCTTTCATGCCGTCTGAATACTCACAATGCCCTCTTCATTGATGCTAAATGAATGATTTTGAAGTATATATTGTGTATATATATATATGCAATTTTTCTAATAAAAGAGGTGCACTCCACAATGAAGTATCATCTAAAATTTGTGTGTATCATCCTTTATATTATGTTCGGCAAGGTCTGAAAGTCTCAGTATGGGGACTTGGGGCCTCAAGGAGCCGGAGCAACTCGAGAGCTTAGCTGACCACCTGGATGATGAGGGCGCCATACTTGACTTTGTTTTGGTAAACGAGACATGGCTCGAGCATGGCCGATACAACTCTTACGTGACATGATCACTTCGGAATATTGATGCCCAAATTCTATGCTGTAATTGTCACGATAAGGCGTCTCAGAGAGCCGCAGTTTCCAATTATGCTGCTGATACCTACACTGAGTTGCGGGATCTCGATCTGAGGCAGTGGATACAAGGGGAAAATTCGTGAGGTGAGTTTATTCACAACGACGGCCTTCCTGCAGTCTTTGGAAGAAACCGTAGGGAACCTGTCGCAGACATCTAAAAACAAAAGGTTTTCCGAGCTGACTCACAGCCAACATTGAACGTCCATGCCACTGATATCACAAGTATAACCTCTTCCCCATTAGTAAGCTATGTCTGGTTCGCGCTGCGTTCTTGTCTTTCATGGTGGTCAATGGTAAGCATCCCTCCGAACATATCCTTCCCGGTTGTTGAAGAACGACTCGTCCTGATACTGAACTTGTGAGATCGAGAGCCAATAAAGAGTCTGCCTGCCGTGCCCTTGCTTTTTGCTTACCAGTAGCGTGGGGCTCCCTTCATGGGGATGTTAGTCAACTATAAAGAACTATCGAAAATACACTAAATGGAAGAGATATATTTTATGTAAACCCTTTGAATATATATATATATATATATATATACGAAACGTGCTACGAAATGTGAATTATGAGGGTCCCGGATGAACATAGCCGCTCTCGGTCGTGTCATTTAATGCTTCGACAATTTCCAATTATATTTCTAAGATCCGCTTCTCCCTACATATGCACTACGTGTTCACTGTAACCATCCTGTTTATTATGAAACCGCACGATGTCGTGCCCCTTTCCTCACAAAATTATGATAGAGCTGTGTCGTATTCCGTACTTACCCTTCATTGGTTCAATTTCCCCTTGGTTAAGTGCCAATAAATTATATTTTCATATTTTTTAATCAGGCGAGATTTAGAATAATCTTTCGTGTTCCTTGAATGATAATTTAAAACATCCTTTGAGCTGACTCTCAGCTATTCCTCCCCATGTGACAGTCCTTGGACCCGAGCCTCTATTAATTATTACGAGAACATACCGGGACCACCTTTGCCTTACTAATGAACCATACCGTACCGTACCTAGCGAGAACAATTATGTTTTTTTTTGTTTTTTTTATGATGGAGAATGCTCATGAAGACCAGGCCTCACATCTACGGGTTTTTGCCCGTGGTATTATGAGACTCCTGCCTGGTGGTGTGGCAAACCAACCCACTAAACTCGCGCTCCACTTAAGCCTCACTCTGACTTGGTCCGGTGCTTCAGTTAACGGTACTAATAGTAATAATTTGGAGAGTTTCAAATCACCGTTATCCTATGCCAATTGCCCCGGACTACTACCACCACTACGCCATACCCAACGGGGTGTAATGGGTTTGGCGTTTAACCAGAGAGGAAGGGACTGCGCTCACCCGTACCATTTTCTAAGTGATGTTCATGATCTTTGCCTAGTTCAGCACATCACCAGCAGCAGTGCTCACTTGCTGTCTGCTGCAATGTTGTTGCTCTGTTGATGTTGGTAGCTTGTGGTCAGTCGTTGAGTGAAGTTAGAGCAGCCTATGCATTGGCTGCCAGGTGATTGTGCTGGGAAGAGTGAAGAGTGCTCCGTTTTGACGTGCTGTTTTTTGTGTACAAGCCGCGTGTGACCGTGTACCCTCTCGCGGCTGGACCTTCTTACGGGTTATCACTGCCCTGCCAAATCCCAGCCCAGTGGCCCAATCCGAGATGCTCGACTAATGCAGTAGCGCTCGGTTAGGCCCCCTAGACTGTATCAGACATCCTCCATACCAACACATCATAGTCATCATCTAAGCAAGGGGATCTGGTCCGAGTGCTGTACCATCAACCTAAATCACAAAATGTTGGGTCTGCAACGTAAATCCGTCGGCTTCGGTCTTGGTTTCACCCTGCTGGTAAGTCTTCATTTGCAATAGTGCTTTGAAACTAATCAATACTATCAAACCATTCATTCATTAGATCGAAGATGGGAGACTCGGAAAAGAATCCTTTACGCGGATGTCATTCTTGTCAATATTCATACTTCGAGCGCAGTTTCGGCTTACCAATGTTTCAATTGCTTATATATGAGACATCCGGGTACGTTTGGCAATCAGATTTATATAGCATGTCTCCGTTTCGTCTTCTATGGTATGACTCTGTGAAATCAAGCTAACAGCATACTTACTGTGAGCTGATTCATCGGGTACGTTGTATTGTGAGATTATGAGAATAAGCTTATCACCAATGATGTAACCTTAATTATAGTAAGCACTACATCCTAACGATTTCTCAAAACAATGGAGACATCCCGTTACGTTCGATGTTGTTACTATTAAGGGTAGCACATAGAAGTCGGGTGCAACTGATTCCTTAATAAAACATTATAAATGAGTTTGTAATAAACGCTGATGCATAGCTAAGTACTAGCAATCTGACGTCCCAGAAAGTTCGTCCGATAACGCAAGCCATGTTAACGACCATTAGCTTCTAAAATTTGCATAATACCACACAATGCTATGGACTTCAATGACTTGTGCGTTGATACACTTTAATGTAGGCGTGGTGCATATTAAGGGAGATGATACAAGGGGAAAGAAAATGAAAGAAAAACAATCCATCAATAGCTTTACTCAGTTCCTCAAACGATAGGTTACATCGATTGAGAATAACCACCAGATTTACAATACAACCGATCTAGAATAACCACCAGGTTTGCAATACAAACATGTCCTTTGTTGATATGCATATATAATACAATTAGAATGGCCTATAATATATTATGATAATGTTTGGTACAATTTTTGGAAAGGAGAGTAGGATGGCCTAGTCCGCGTTTATGAAGTGCTTTACGACCAATGAAAAGAACGATTTGCCACATCGATCGGTGCTCGCCACCAAGAATAACTGCTGAATCGCATAACCGCTCCGTAGATTAGTTTGCCTGTCTATGTAAATTGTCATGGTGTCTACCCTCCCGAATAGGACTATCGATTATCCGAGTGTCAAAATTATGCTTGATTTCAGCTATCCTTGGAGGAACGTTTTGGTTTTCAAAAATATTACACCAGTATACGCTGAAGTAAGCCAACCTTGCACACAGACAAATAAGCGTGCCCACATCTGCACAATCCGTTCTAGATATGGGTAATGTATGGGTTTGTTATAGGCTAGAGATGGCCATGTTGGGCTTCGAAAAGTGTCTTAGTATCCCACCCAATTAGCTAGATAATTTTAAATCAGCTACATTTCTTCCTCGTCATTTCAAACTCCGATCTTTTGTTACTCAAAGCCCCGTTTTGATTTTAGTTGTCAGCAGAGCAGATGTCACTGGCGGACGTCATCCTTTGGTCGGCTTTCAGTTGTCCCTTAAATAACTGGCGGATTGTCACCTGCGACCTGACCATGGATATGAACACTTGTTCCATCATTTATAAACTGGGAATATTCGTTGATTTTAACAAAACTGCGTTCCAAGTTTGTTGCCAGCAACAAGTGCGAAAGCTAATATCAAGACTATTGAGCTCTGCAGGTGATCGTTTTGAAACTAACATTTTTACTGTTTTATGCCATAAATAGGACATTTCAGTAGGAATGACTGTGAGAGGCATCCCACATTCGCTTTGCGGTGCTTTATCAGCGCCGTTTATGATGTTGCTTGAGGTAATTTCGACGGTTTCCAGTGAAGGGAAGGCTTCTAGTAGCGTTAATGGCTGGCTGTCCTCTTAACTTATTTGACGAGTGATACTATTTGCGATTCCAAACAGACGCTTCTTGTACGAAAACAAGCTAATTAGACCATCATTAGGCAGTGTATTCAGTAACTAAATTAGTACTATGCAGGTGGTACTAAATTGGCAGGTCCAGTGTTCTACATGTAGACCCGTAAATCCTTAAGTTGAAGGACCGTTCCTCGGAGTATATAATACAATACAAATTGTGGTTTATTGACGGAACTGCAACTGTTCCATCGCTTAAATCCTCGGAGAAAGTAATAAGTAAAAATAGATGTCACCGTTCACAATAGATTGCCAATAGCACCGTTTGGTTATAATTATTCCACAACATTATTTACACATTCCTAATAATTATATACGTTTCTACATATTTGTGTCCTGGCAACTTAGTTATATGTTTATGAACCTCTCTTGCAAACTTAATCACAGAATTGAGTGAGCGAATTTCTTGAGCAAGGGCACCCCCGGTAAAGGGTAGGCTGTGTACTAGTAGAGTGTGTCTACTAGTTTCATTTTGAAACGAAAAATATCTTAGGGAGCGGCTGATGACGGGGACGAGTGGGAATGAGATTTCAGACGGAATCCTACATTTCGTATGAACATAATATGACATCGTTACACTACTGCACATATTCTATTAAAAACTTTGTGTAACCATGAAACATTTGGCCTTTGTCCCTCTGCAGATTCTATTGGGATCGTCTGTGGTGCAACCGTGCGCCGCTAAATCCAAGTACGCTGTCCTCAAAGCAAAAACGGCTCACACATCGCAGCACTTCTGTATGATATACTTCCCCGAATTCAAAAAACTGCCATCGTCGCCGGAGTCCGCGCTGCCCATCAACCTAGTCAACGCAACAAAGTTTGTATTGTTTAAGGGTTCTCTCCATAGATAATTGTATGTAGCACTCATTCAACCTGCTGCAAGCTTGCGAAGGTGTTCGAAGGGATAAATCACTAACTATATGTGGACCGGTCTTGACTTGTCGTGATATACTAAGGGCGAACTTGAGATCTAGTATTGTTTCAAAATAATATTAAAACTAGTGCAGTCTCAGGATCGTTTCACTATTTGTGCTTTTTTTCTTGCTGGAACACTCTCAAACGATTGCCAGCTGAATGCATTTATTCTAACCACGCCATCTGGCGTCCTAAGAGAATATGTGTATTAATCCTTATTTTTAATCATTATTATTTTGACATCTAGTATCGACGGCTGTAATGAGCTGGTTAAGAAGTTCGAACGAGACGCAGCATTGACCCGGTCGACGAATGTCTGTCCTGTCGAAAGAACTATTGTCAACTTCAAAAAGGCCAACGCTGCCGCACTCATTATGGTGTCCAGCAAGGCAAAATTTGTAAGTATTTTTGTTAAGCCTAAGCTGAATTGAATTAAAAAAAAAGAACTTAAAGATTTACATTAATTCCGTCAACCACTATACAATAGAGTCTTCATTGATTTGGTTAATTGTTTGAACGTTAATGAAGTAACTTTTATGGAGCATGTCATACAGCCTTTACTTACAATAGCAAAACGTCCTTAGATCTATACGCACAGTGCATATATATATGTATATATATATATATATATATATGATTTCAGTAGAGCATGTGTCAAGTACATGACATATACTAATTAATATTCGCATTGGACTTATATTGTAAGACTTTTATTCAATCAATAATTTACGGAAATATTACAGGAGCCGATCAAGATTGAAGTCAATGAAACCCGTGAAATGGATATCGTTGTCGGTTATGTCTCCGACAATACGGCCAACTCACTTCTTGTAAGTTTCGTGGCGTCTTCCTTCTGCTTTCATCCGTTTCTTATAATTAGTATCGGTTAAATTCACCAATTATAAAAGTTGGGTGACTACCCACTATTGCCTTGAGGCCTGCGTTGTGAGCATTTTATTTGCTGGCCTCATGTTTGGCCTTACCATCGTGGCGATACCTCGTTGTAACCCCGAAATATCCCGTTCGATTTCTGAGCGAGTTTAATATAGAATATATAGCACATTTATCGAACTATCATTAGTGGTCTAGCTGTGCATAGCTACGAATAGTCATAGTAAATCTATTTTAGATATATATATATGTGCGAAGAAAAGCATCATACTTGTTAACCGATCTGCCCCAGAGAGGGTAGCCGAAGCGCAATTAACATGAGCTCCTTTTGCCATTCGCTGGGAATACAGGCCACTGTTGAGTTCCTGTTATTTGAACGTCATTGGCGCAGATAAAAACAGCGAGTCTAGAGATCTTTTGTCTTATGACAACAATTGTACAAACAGATTCTAATATCCTTAAAGGGGATTAGAGCTGTTCTAACTTGAGCTAACTGTAATATGTCGTTATCAACATACGACTTTCTAATTTTGCCTAACTAATGGTCGGTAAAATAGATTGTAAAATTGCACCGACTGTGCTTTTATATTAGGTCAGATTTATTGACACAATAATGATTCACTTCTAGATCAGTCATTCGATACAATGGACGGCTAAGTAAGAATATAAATTTGTACTCTCGGAAGCTTCCTAAGCATCGACGATAGAGGTGACTCATTGTTGTGTCGAAATACAGGGCTTATTAAAGCATTACTGATTGGGTTGTATACTTATGATAATTTTCATTGATTCCGCAGAACCTCCTCTCATTATCTGGTGATGCCGTTGAGGTATCGATGTTCGCCTGTTCCGAATCGCCATTAGACTACTCGCTTGTGGTCATTTGGTTCATTGCGGTCTTCACGGTGGCTGTTGGAGCGTTCTGGAGCGGGCGGGTCCGTCTTGAGCTTTTCATTCTTGAGCAACAGCAACGCGGGCCAGACTGCCGATTCCTCAATAACGGAAACGGCGCGTCAGCCAACGGGTTTCAAGACAACAAAATATCACAAAGCGGCTCACTTCAGGTTCGTTGACATGGACAACGACATACATAGCCTAGCTTAGGTATTAGCTGGTTACGGGTAGTTTAACAGCCAGTATGATTGATGTACTGATAATATATTATGATACGATGCGTATTTTATCACGAAAAGGTATTCGGTTCCTTATAAGGTATTTGTAACCTTCCAAACAATTTCACGCGTTAGAATTACCTACTCGAATGTTGATCTTAAGAATTATTCAAGTAATAATAATAATATATTTCAGGGTTATCCCGTTGACGACGGTGCGATGCTCGCTGGTGGCGTTCAGGAGGAGAGTTCACTCGACGTCTCCCCTCTGCTTGTATCTCTCTTTGTTGTCTGCATGGGCGCCATGCTCATACTTCTCTACTTCTTCTTTCAATATCTCGTCTACTTCATCATCGGTGGGGGTCTTCACATTAAACATAACGATGCAAATAATGCAGCTAAGTGTTCAATTTCAAGTGTTGAAATATTGATCATCAATCACATGAACGCATACTAGCCTCGTGGGCGTCCAGGCGTGTCACACACGTCTAGATATTTCAAAGTTGGCTTAGAATCCACCGTCGTCTGTTCCGAGAAGGAGCAACAGCGGACCTAACGCATGAACTGGTAGCGCTAACAATGATCGACGATTACTGCAAATACGTAATATTTGCCTCTACTTCTAAATATCAATTCCTTCTACCAATTGGACAATTCGAAAATACATCATCTCGGGTTGAGCGCTAGTCTAAGTAGGGGCATTTTTTATTGTGGAGAGCTTTGTTCTTGATCATTCCCAGTGGACCTTAAATAATCCTGAGACATAATTGGAAATTTAGCACGCATTAGCTGGCTATGATTTTCAAAATAACGAATAACTAGGTATCCATCCACTCAGCCAACCTAATACAAATATCCATGCTCTCCTGCAGGAATGTTTGCGATCGCATCGGTGACTTCACTAATCGGCGTCCTGGAACCTGCTGTCAACCGTATTCCCATAGGAACCACCAAAATACCCCGTCGTCTCTTGCCGTGTTTCTACGGATCACTGCAAATACGACATGTGTTCCTCATCATCTTTGCCGTTGCACTGACAGCCGCGTGGCTTTTTTTGAGACATAAGCCCTGGTCCTGGGCATTACAAGACCTTCTCGGTGAGCTTCAACGAGATAATTCTTAACGGTCACAGTAACAACTCACAACATGTTACGCTTTCTCTAGTCATCGGATGGTATAGATACCACTATCAATATTCGAAATTAAGAAAATGATGCTATTTATTACCATCTTCTGCAAGTTCAAATATTTAAGCCATTTGAATTGATCCACACTCAAGCTCGCCAAATAGCGAAGCACTGTTAAGTGTCTATGCACTTTGTTTGTTTTTATACATATGCACCTTATAATATCATTGGAGTGTTAGAGACGTGCTGCACTCAGGTCCCGTCCTTCCTCGGATGCTTGAGCTGCACTTCGGGCACCTTCGGCCTGTTCCGTTTGGGACATGTTCTGATCGATTTTATCCGCAAAAAGTGTTGTCAATAGGGCCGGTAGGGCCTCTTTTTGTACTCTTTCAAAGTCGCACCACACCACCCCTCGATCGGCTGATCCGGTAATCGCACCCTACAGTGCTATCAAATTAATCGAAACGAGAGAAAGCGAGAAGACTTGTTGTCTAGTCATCGGCAGGCGATGCAATAGTCCTATGAGCAACTCGCTCTCAGCCTTATATACCCGCTGGCTTGCATCTGGTCTTGTGTCATAGACAGTCAAATGCCTGGGGTTAAATCTCCACGAAATGATGAAATAGCAGACTCATCGGACACTTGTGTGATGCACCTAAGTGTGATGCAGTCATGGCGGCACTCGGAGACTTATGATAGGCCGATGGAAGTCCCGCGAGAGGGTCTTATCTTATAAGGCTCTGCTGCCGCCGGTGCTTTGTTACACACTACTGGTTTAGGAGGGGGCTATCTTCGAATATGGCGCCGAGCTCAGGTTATTCAGAACCATGCGTTTATGCCGTAGAGTTTCTGTGGGGGACCTTCACGTTCCGTACTAGCTACTCCCGATTGATAAAATTTACTCGATGCGCGCTCCTCACCCTCAAGATATTGAGGGGTCTGGTTTCACCGAAAATCGTCTCTCTGCTTACCGCTATCACCTGTCGCTCCACTCGTCACAATACCATGTTTCTAACACTTCTAGTGTTCTCGGACCCGAGCGAACACGCTCTAGCCTACAGATTGAAGTCAGTGTGTGGTTTCCTCTCTCATAGACACTATTGTGATGATTTTAAGCATTGCTGTAATCGCAGTTCCGTCAATAAACCAACATGTGTATTGAATTGTCGTTGCTATTCTCGTGATTGGTCAAACAAACAGCATGGCGTATTTCATCCGACCCGTTCCAGTAAATAAGTATGATGATTATTGATCTGTCACAATGTATCCGATGTTCTAGGCGTGGCGTTCTCGTTGAACATGCTCCGCACACTGCGGCTACCGAATCTTTTGATCTGCTCGGTTCTTCTCGTACTGCTCTTCTTCTACGACATCTTTTTCGTCTTCGTGACACCTTTCCTGACCATGAAAGGCGAGTCGGTAATGGTCGAGGTAGCCAGGGGCGCGGCGGACACACAGGAGCAATTACCTATGGTACTTCGCGTGCCTCACCTTGGAACAGATCCGCTCAATGTCTGTTTCTCGCAGTTCTCGCTGCTCGGCTTCGGGGATATACTCGTACCCGGTCTTCTCGTGTCCTATTGCCACGCCTTTGACCTTCTCCACCACCGGCAAGACCCACAACGACCCAGCGCATCGTCTGGCGGCGGCGGCGGCTGTTGCTGCTGCACCAGCTCATCTGCGAGCAAACTCTACTATAGCCTCGCTGTAGTCTGTGAGTAATTTGGTTTATTTTTATATATAACAAAATGCAATGGAACTGAAAATTAGTGGTAGCTTGTGTTAATCGCATTGCCTTAAACTGTTTAACGTCATTCAAATTTGTAAATTTCATTCGAAGGCATTATCATCATCATCCATCAAACTGTTTACCCTATTACGATTTAATCTGTATTGATTATACTTCATTGGTTGGTGATAATTGGGGACTATCATTATTATTCTAGGTTACGGTATCGGGCTGATCGTGACCTTTGTAGCGCTGTACTTGATGGAAACCCCGCAGCCCGCGCTACTGTACCTCGTGCCGTGCACACTGCTGCCGGTCGTCTTGGTGGCGCTGTGTCGCGGGGAGTTGCGAGCTATGTGGCGAGGCAATTTCGGTGGGCCAACTGTCTCACACAATCACACACTCGCAAATGGTGGGGTCATCGGGGGTACTTGCGCTGGACAGCCGCCTCCAAACCACTCGGCACTACCACCATACGGAGCAACGGAAACCGATCCTGCACCTATCTATCAGGTAGAACAGGTCGAAATACAATAATGTTATTATTTAGTACAGGAATGAGTGGCTAACACCGCATGACTCATATTGTAGCGAGCCATTGTCATGGACACATACACACTTGTAGTGTGGTTCTTCTATTTTAGTTATCCACCCGAACTCTAATCGTGTCACCTATGTGGCGATTAGTTAATTCTCCTGATTTAATTGGACTACTATCTTGTTCCAATCACCCTGTTGCAGCAATGCCCCATTACATCGTGTCAATTAATCTGTTCTAAACCTCGTCAAATGCTTGTTATCTAATTGTAGTTATCCCGTTTCCCCATAGCGGTTATTCCGCAAGGTAAATCTAGCTATCCTCAACGCCCAATTGACACTTTTCAGAAATGACATTTTTCAACGGCTTTCGCATAAAACACAAGACTCGACGACAGAGTAGAGGAGGCAGAAATCTTTCGGGAATCCAATTGTATGCCTAGTGTACGAGAGATCGAAAAATTAAACTTCTTTGGCATTGGAACGTCTCACAATCGTTGTGTGGAAATAACGATCCGGAAAGCAATACTTTAGATAGGTAGTTACAAGGATGGAGTGCATGTCCATTTAGGTCAATTGTTCGCCCACAAAATGCATTAATAAATGCAATCTTGTTCTTGCAATATTATATCAACAAAGATCAATGCACTAGTTAGGTTGTGCGTAAATGCATTGTCCTGAAGTTGACAACCTTTTTGTTTACTATAATCTTTTTTATATTTTTTCCATCATCTGCTTTTCAGACGGATCCAACGATGATCCACAATTGAGGTTAAACAAGACGCTCACTTGTTACATAAACAAGGTCAAAGGACAAATGTGGGCCATTCATTGGGCAGGCAGCTGCAGTAATCATTGCCATCGTGGTACCGTTCATTCACCTGACAACATCATCGGGGCTTGACAATATGTGAATGAATGAGATTAGATGATCGTCATCCGATCGAGACAATTCGGTTTGCTCGGTTATATTTACTACCACCACCATCGCCATCACCACGGTAGAGGACGAAGCTCAGTAACTCTGACATACGAGAATAGATACACACATACACAGACACACACACACACTCATAGATATATCTACGTCCGATCATGTATCTGAGCTAACGAGTAAGCGAACGAATCATAGGATGATGGAAGAATCGTTGAATAATCCTATGGTCTGCCAAGTCTATTAAGGTGGCTTCCTGTTCTAGTCGCTGCTGCCGCCGCCGCCGCCGCCGCCGCCACCACCACCACCTTGCCTCTAATTAAAGTGTGCGGCGGCCCTTAGAAGTGAGGTATCCATGTCCACTACCGTCCCACCAACCTTATTTCTTAGTGAACGTTTTTTTTTAGTTGGGCTACGTATAGTTTACCTGTCGACCTTAACACGTTCTAGCTCTCAGGGTGCTCCTAAATAGCCAACAACAATGATACATCAGCTTGGCAAATGCAACCAGCTACAAAGCGGAGAAAACAACCAAAGGAACTCTCGTAATATAAAATGCATAGTTCTCGCACGTACGTACGTCAATACTAATGTTCAATGAATTGTGAAAAGCGGACGTTTCGCTTTCGAAGATCCGTTGCAACTGGTGGTGTCCTCTTCGCTCTCAGACTTCTGCAATTCTCGTGAATGAATGTCTTGGAAGGAGCGGTCAACAAGTTTATGAGCCTTTGAGTTATTCGAGTGATACAAATTGGGAACGGATTTTGCAAGTTTCCAATTGAAAGACTATGGGACGACATTTGTGAGTGAGAACATCAATGACTAAAAGTCCGTCGCTCACTTGAGAAATCAAATTTGACTGAAATTAAATGGTATTGACCGACGTTCAAATACAACCGCCGCGAATCGAATCATCTTTGTTTGTATGGATGTATATGTGATACATACGCTTTCGTTGATTACGATCATTAGGTGTTTATATCCTTTATATTATGATAAGATGCCATTTACTACTGCCCTCAGCGAAGGGCTATCCTCATGTAGAAAGGCAAATGAAGGGAAAAATATGGGACAGCTTAGGGCATCTGTAAACTTTGTATTTAGAGGCATGCATCAATATGAGCATGCACAATGTGTCGATCGGTACAAACAAGGAATCAACAAGTAAAAAAAAGTCCGAAGTGAAAAAGAAATTACTCAAGAAATCCGTTTCTGACTCAGAAACGAAATGGGAAGCCTCTTCCTAGTTGGACTAATGATCTACTGACGCCACTGATACGCTATCGGCATATACAGGTGCTAACCCAACTACTAACATATGTTCCTCTTTAAAAATCTATGTACAGTGCTCAACCAGCACTAGATGGTCCCATGATCATATTGATTCATAGGATAGCACAACAGTGACTGGTGAGTGGGTGACATTGTTGCCTAAGGGAACCGTACCATCCTGACCAGAGACTTTTACCAAAATCTCGTTCGTAGCATTCGGCACAGATAAGAAATTACGTTTGAAACAGGTCTGCTTAAGGGTATTGAAGCAGTTCTCACTTTGTGCGTGTATGTGTGTGTGTGTGTGTGTTTATGTCGAACAATTTAAAATGACCAGCATGCTGTGCTGTTATATCCGTTAATGACATTAAAAGCTATAACTTACACAGTATGTGTAGAACCCTCGTGCTGTGCTTTACTTTGGGTACAGCGTTCTTTTTTTTGTTCCTATGACCCTTTTGGTGTGTGTTGGTGTATGAGATCGACATAGTTAACTAGCGATCATGGTCAAACAGAAAGTGCTTTACGTCTGAATGAATAATCAGGAATTGTTAACTTTTATCAAATACGAAGTGCCAAGTAGAATAAGCCCTTTGCTTCAGTGATTCTCTTAAGAGTCATCTATCATTTGTTTGGCCTTCAGCGTGACAAAGATATTATGACACTGCACACCTTTTTGATGTACCCGTTCATCGTCTACACCGGGTGATTTAGATTCGGACATCCTCCGAAGGAACATTTGCTGTTTTGAATATCGTTTTAAGTAGGTTCAGTCGAGAATGTATGCAATTTGCTTGAACATTAAAGCGCTCAATTGAGACTGGATTCCGAACTAGTCAAATTCGAACTAAGCTTATTTTACAATTTAGCGTTTTTTTCCATCATCTCGTTTTAACAGCTTTAAGCGTTTTTCAAAAGCATCCATTGTGTCCCTAGATTTGCCGTCTGAATCACTCGGACTCTAATTAATTGATAGCTGGCGGGTTGGCGAACCCCTGTACTTATGTCAATGGAGAAATCTCTATATGTGTAACATACATATATCACCATGATATGTCGAGAAATATATATTTCCCATTTTGCATATATCGTTACCTATCGTTAGCTAGTGTGAGATTGACACCTACAGATGATGAAATTGTGTGAACATTACCGTATTTGGATTAGTAGTTCGCATCTATGAGTCACCTTCCGAAAATACTATGATTGGACCGCTCGTGCCGACCTACTCGTGTTGAAACTCACAAGTGGTGATTGTTAAGATTCTCTGTCAAGCGAAGACACAAGACGAATTGCTAGGACACATAACATGACGGTACGATCGTTATATGAGCAACTCAAGGGACATATATTCGAAAAGACTTGACATCATTATTCGCAATTATTTATTATTATTATTATTAGTATTCATTATGAAGCAACTGCAACAAGCAAGTTCCCCCTCGACAACAATTCTATATGGTCCCCATATGCGTACAGCCGGTGCTCAATGTATAAGAATTTCGATATTTTTATTATTATTATTAATCATCATTCCAATTATGTCCTTATTAGTATTTGTCGGCATAGTGAGTACTTACTGCTTGTGACACTAGGTACTTAACGCTGGCGGAAAATACGTTGGTTCAAAATTACTACTTTCTTACACAACATGTCTTCATATGCGATAACTATGGAATACATAACATGTGTCTCTATAGCTGCTTAGTGTGAATATTTCATTTTGGTTTCTCCATAGCTCAGCAATTTTAAGTGTGCATCAAGGAGTGCTCCCTCATTTTGGAAGGTTTTCTATAACTTTTGAAACGGTACACACAGTTACATGTCAAATGGTTGTAGCTGAAGCCCGCCTGGTTTCGAACTTGGTCTTGTTCCGTAATCAGGGACCGCTATAGGTCGTAACCATTAGGCCGTCTATCATTCTCACCTTTCTTGCTCTATTGTAAGGCCAGTTAATACCTTCGTTCAGGCGTGGGTGCGCCCTTTTAGTAGTGGACATGCATATTTAGTCGTTCTGAAGTGCGTGTTTAGGGATGACTGTGTTAAGTATATTAATTGAGCAGATGCACTTCTTAGAAATGCAACTTTTCCTCTAATGTACCGATTCACAATAAATTTGTAAAAAAAAAAGTGGTGGGCACCAGGGATTCAGTACCCCTGTATATAACATATATAATATGTAATAATGTACTGATGCGTGAATAATTGGTCGGATACAACAACATCTTAACTTTTCTGCTCGACGAGGTCTTGATGATTGAGTGAAACAGGTGTGAACAGTTATTACGCATAATTTAAGAGTAGGTACATTCAGACGCATTCAACGATACACACAGACTGACGCACACATACAGACATACTTGACATACTCAATTTAATTAACATCCAATAAGAGGATGATGATGATGATCCGTTTGAATGTGATAATGCAATGATTCTCCCTCCATCCTTTCTGCATACAATACAAGACCTTAATAATGATACCTCCACCACCAATTATCAATCAATTAACCCATCATTAACCCTGCTTATCCCGTTAACCCTTGGATTTCAGCCACGTAACGTCGGCCGATGTCACCGTCCGCTATTACGTGCATAATATTATATTAATTACTATTGCAACCATGTCATCTACAAGACCTGACGATTCTTTGTAATATGGGCGTTTGCACGTGTTCTCAATTCCACCTTTTTAATGACCATATTAATTGTTATCATAGCAACAGCAACAATTCTCTCATACAGATACCAAACAAACTGAACAATCATTTGGACCGAAACGTCGTTCTTATTATCAATTCCATTTGTTGCCATGATGGTACTGATGATTAACAATAGCTGTTGAGCTCGTCCTCGTTGGTTTGACAGACATCATCATGGTAGGACTGTAATCGCTTAGCCAATGGGAGTAAACAAAGAACACGTGGGTTGATTATTTCAGGAATCATAACTACAGCTATTGCGCTTGAAGTGGGTCACTATTATTATTATGATTATGTCTGCGGGGTATAGTACGGGAAGGGATATGGAGATAGCGGTATATGGAGGTCCAGCTACCACGAGCTACATACCTACCACTCTACTCTATAATGAAGAAAGACTATGGAAATAAACATGCATAGAAAAAATGTACGTTCGTGTAGGGAGAAAATCATGCAGAATTTTTAAATAATGTTTTCATTAAATGATCAAACACTGACAATGAAATCAATGACGAGAAAATTGCACCAGGAGGGAGGTGTGGGTGAGTGGGGGGATGTTAGCCGACACCTCGGCCACCCTGTCCATTTTCAAGGTAGTTATACACAAACATGAATACATAAGATCCAGTTTATTTCTTCTGTATAATAATAATACTTACGCAATTTAACAACAAGTAAAAAAGCTGTCACAACAGTATTAACGATGGATACTATATATTACTACTATTACAATGAATACCAATATTATTACCATTAAAAATGATGATGATTATTATTACTGTATGAAATACTATTAGTGTTTCGATGATAAAGTTAGTGTCGAGCTAGTGTTCATAAGAAAGTGCCGTCATCGAGAGATCGGAGACGGTCAGACAGACAACGCGGAACAAGGCTAAAGCACAAGAAACCCAAGGCGAGATAAAGGCGAAAAAGCAAAACGGGATTGATCAATGGTCACCGGTTATCATCATAATAACAATTAGGTTTGACTCGTGACCTAGTGCCAGCGTTGAAATGAACGTTGTTCGATCGACTCGAAATTTCGTCAACGATTCGATGAAAAAATGATGGATGTCCTAACAATAACAATAAAACTGTGACATAATTATTGTCTAGTCCAAAAAAAAACAGCGTATGTGTCATTGATTTATTTAAGCATGAATACAATTTATTCAGAGTTACGACAAGACTAGTATATGGGTACTGATATTAACCATATTGAATGAACATTTCGTTGTTAAAATGTACGCAAAACAATTTTTTTAGCAGTTGTCATGTCTATTAAGGGTGGAAGCGTTATCTACACCAGGAACTCTATAGTCGTTAATAGGTGGGAGTAACTGTAACTGTGTATATATATATAATATGTGTTATTATTTTCATCATCGTATGCTGTTGCTTGCTGTGAGAATTGATTCTAACTGTAATGATCTCTTAATTAGCTCACGGATACCAGCTTTTTTGGTTAGGAAAGTATAGCTGCCATTAGAATACAATTATACATCCACGAGTGTAGAGCACGTGGATCAGTTCAATGTTACGATATAGAAATGCCATAATGAACAGAACTTAACGCTAGTCTCACGTCAGTCCTAATCAATTCTTTAGGGCAAGAGATGTCATGTGGCCAAAAGCAATCTGTTCGTCGCACTTCGATAGTTTTTGATTTCAGCTTGAAAATTTTCGTTTAAAGTATATATCTTGTGATGTGACTATATTTGCTGTTGCATCATACAACCGCCCACCCAATGCAGATGTGATATCGGATACCGTACATAGTAGCTTACGAGCTTGATATTTATTTATAACACTGAAACCTGGATTCGGCTTGACATCGTCATAGAATCAAGATTTGGCACAGCAGCAAATAATTGAAAATGTTAATGACAATAGAATGACGTAAGCTCCTTAATGTGCTCCCATGGCCTCTCGTAGACTAGCACATCGCACTGCCGAGTGATGTTGGCATTCTTCGGGATGCATAGTTTTACGTCGAACGGATTGTGAATTGGACAAGACGTTTCTGACACAACCAGCTTCATCTTTGTATTCCAACCCTGTAACAAAAGCAGGTGCGAGAACTTCTGAATACATGTTTCATTTTGACACATATATATATGTATAATTTTTTGTCGACAAGTTTGTTTGTACTTCCACAGCAGTCATGTATGCTATCTCGTGCAGCGTCTGCAATAGCAGTCCTATTCAAATTTTGCTCTATACACTTGTAAATCGCAAATTGGGTATTGTTAAAATCACGGAGTTAAATTTGAATTCGAAACACAAGTGCCAAGCAAAATATGATTTAGTTCAACTTAAATCGGCCGCCTTTTAAATCGAATCTCGCAATGTTTAGATGTTACCATTGTTGGAGGCGTCAGTCACCATCACGGCCGATGACAAGCACCAACACCAGCTTAATCATCGCTGGCGTCATCAATGCCACGTGTTCTATTACAGAGCACTGACGCGCACTCGTAGCCGACATGACCGCCAAATCACTCGGTATAAATGTCAAATTTAAGTTGAAAATGAATGATCGATTCGTATCGATTCGTACGCACCAAATGAGAATGTGGCTAATTTAAGTTGTCTGAAGACTCATTTCTCCTCAATCAGGAGAGGAGTTTTGAACCCTTTGAATTTTCCGAGATTTGAACAGGTAAATGAAAATGACAAAATCGACATAGAAACGCCGCCTGAGCAACAAGAAGAAGTATTACACAACAGCAGTTACGAATACGAGGGGAGAAACTTCATTTGTGTTTAAAGACATACAGAGCTTCGTGCTACGGTGTTAGCTGGTCGACAAGGCGAGTTCGATCCAATTGTGCTCATCGTATCTCATATTAAATTGTAATTCGTGTAAGTAGAATCATATTACCGCGACAGTTTGTTGATGTGCCTCGGTGATGTTGAGTACTGCATCATGAAAGGGTCTTTTTTCGGCTTTTGTCACAGTTGTTGCTGCGAACTGCGCTAGCTCACCAAGCTCCTCGTCCTCAATCTCCTTGGCATCTAAAAGTTAGTTTACAATGTAGCCTTAAAACGATAACTGTAGCAATTTACACCAATAACACTGCAGTTCTAATCACGTGTATTACATCAACAAGATGATGATACTTTTAAGTGAAGCGAGTTTGTCTTGCTCTTGAACGAGGTTTATATATATATATATATATATGGTTTGGGATTATCGTTGTACCCATCAGTAGTATTCGGTTGGTATGTATTACATGCTTAGCTGATGGTTCAGGTGAGAATACGGAAAATTTAGGTCGAACTAGCTACAAACCCAGTTTCACAAGCCAAGTTCTATATTACCAATGAAATGTCTAGTATATTCTAAGTTAATGTATACTATACTATTATGGCTATAATAGTTATCATTTGATTATTATTTATTAACACTAATCCGCCCCAAATTGTATTTAACTATTAGCGATTCTCAAAAGCAAACCCGTCCCACTTTATTCAAATACGTATTTAGCGTTCGATCATTGCCAATTTTTACTTGACAGAAATTTGAATCAATTTAGTAGCTCCAACGTGTTTTTATACTTTTACAAAATTTCTCGATCTGTGCTTCCTATGTCTATTGACAGTCCACTTTCTCATAGTACAAATTTATGATAAATGGTTAGCGTAGGGAAGTTCATGTGGAACGTTCAGACGCCCTTCTATTGAACTACGTGAGTGATTAACACAGTAGTCACAGAGCATTGCTAAGAAATGAGCCAGCTGTCTGAACCACCATTGCAACAGCGTTCGCGATAGAGATTCTGTCTTAGAAGAAGACTTATGGATCTGCTCATGTTGGTCCAGGCTATGGTGTGTTACACTTAGACGTTATTTAGAACTCTAAAGGAATAATCAACCATTCATACAGGGCTAGAAACTGATACGGGAGATAGATATATTGCACTGAATGGGGATTTAACAAAGAACGTACGCACGTCGGTTCTATTATATATTCTAATCTTTCATCTAATTTATACATATATTCTAATCATAATCCGGTGACACATGAAACACGTAATAATAATAGTCCAAAATATATTAAGGCTTCAAAATATTACAAATTGATGAGGCACAATATGATGTTGTTTTGGCCGCGTCGGATGCGTTTCACCCCAGTCATGTATGGGCCACATCAGTAACAGGGTCGATAACCTCGGTTACTTAAATATAATGTCAGCTGCATAAAACTCAGTGGCGTTACAGTTTCGCAATAAAATGACTTTAATAATTTGATTGATTCATTCATTCATTTTATTTGTTTATGCTGCTTACCTAATTGCCGGAATTCTCCACGCGTCCTACGTGGATTCTGGAATATAGCGAGTTGTCTCTTTAGCTCTTGGCTGGAATTCAATATTCGTTGACAATCGTGGAAAACTGTTCCATGGTAGATACATTTGTCAACACAACAGAAATATAATGCAAAACAAGTGGCATTTTTAAAAGGGCAACAAATGAGAAACAGCGAATCAGCTTGGATATAGAACAACGATGATCACTGATGTGCGGGACTATCAATCGGGACCCAACTGCTGGTTACAATAGTAGACCACGAATTGATATGCTACTTGTATTGATTGCACCAAGCTAGCATGTTGACGGACGTACCTTTGAAGCCGAGCCAGTAGACGAGTATACCACAACTAGTGCAGTCAACACCATAACGGCATTAGTCCGCATTCTCCTTTCAGGACGACAACGACAACGATGATGATGTTCACCGCACAAAACGAAGAAAGAACAATAAACGGTGGAAGCTTAGTCCCGACTATTTGAAGGGGGCGAGAGGACAACGGAGGCTACCGTTCCCAGACGATGGCTTCGTATCTAGCCTATCCGCATCCTCGATGGCAAAAGGAGCTCACATTGGAAACACTTTTGTACCGTAATGGAGGCGATCCATCTTAAAGCTTCGCTTTATTAAATAACAGAAGAGATTTTCTCTCACTAAACAGGTACTTGTAGAAGGAGAACTAAAATTTCTCAACACTAGAATATCGGCGGTAGAAATAGAGGCTGAAACGCCTGAACACAAAGGGTCTGCATCATTGAAATCAAATCCATGCAATTCAAATTGTTACAAATTTGCGGTGTTATAGGGATGTACACCAAAACGTTCCCGAACTCTTTTAAATTATATCGTAATCCTACCATAAATGCTCCCCTAAGACACACGTTCAAACCATAGGTTACGGAGTATTGAAACGATGATGTAATCCAATACGAGACAGACAAAATGTCTAACTATTTTTTAGGGTAAAATCTTATATGAATTTGTATTCTTACTTTTTAAATAGCATGCACTAAATGCACACAGACATTTAGTGGGTACACAAGTTTATTGTACAATAATCACACTTCGTATTGTGATTATCAGATCAAGCGTGCAATTGAGGTTTGGCTTACTAAAAATAAACAATATAAACACGATAATAAAAAATAAACAAAGGCCCTGACGTGCAGCATGCAATCTACAGGCTGTTCACATCGTGCGAGAGGTTAATCATAGTTCGAGTTTGTATTTATAAATTTCTATAGGCTGTGCCTTCTTTTCTCCTTGAAATGTATTTAAGAATCAATATCAGTTACCAAAAATATAGTACTGTAATTTCTCGGGAGACACCACAGTCACACACAATATTTACGATCCAAAGGAAGATGATCGTGTATAGGAGTTGAGACGGCAAGAACTATAATTTGAGATTTAAGGGAAATTCCGTATGCCTTAAGACTCTTTACAACGTGCAACATTATTTCACAATTTGTTATGTGATTCAATACTAAATGTTATAAGCAAATTATGCCAAATGCTCCAGGGTTGCTTGCAGCGATCAAACGACAACCCGTTAATTTTACCCAAAAATTTCTTATCGTGACATGAATTTCACATGTTTAATCCATACGTAGAAACCTCTGTCCATCGCCACATAAGCATTTCGTTAGGAATCCACAGGCGTTGGCTGGCACCAACTAACACCCCGAAACATCCTACAGCCCCGCAACGAAAATTTCACAGCCCTCCGCTAGCAATTAGCTGCTCATCGAATTGTAGACCGAGCGGCTGGCGACTGCCGCCAGAAAGCTTGACTTGCTTTGCCCGCTTGAGCTGTGTGTGTATCTAAGCCTGGCACGTCGCCTTAAATATCACTGAGATCTCGCACGGTGGTTGCCGGGGTGGGCGGTCTCGATGAACGGAACGATCCATCTCGTAGGTCATGAATTTCTTCGTGTATTCGCACGAGCGCTGGTTGTCTTCCCTCTCTCAATACATCAATACACACCCGCATACATCAACGAAATCAGCCACATTCAAAGAGTAAAATCTAAACAGTGGTCTCTGGTTCTCCTCCGTCGTGTTCTTCTTCTTCGGTTAAAGAGCTTCGGAATGAAGACGCTCGAACGGAGGCAACCAGCTCGAGTGTAGATTAACAACTAGGTCGTTAGAAGAACACCTAGATGTTTGTTTGAGTGTGTTATACCTAAATTGTTTCGATGAAATTGATGTTATTCATCAATTGAAACAACTCGTGAGATGGACACGGCCCCGAACGCCTCGTAGACAACTGGAACGAGAAGATCAAACTTCGTGCACGACGGGTGAAGTGCTGCCACAAAGGAAATCACAGCACTGGTGAATAGTTGCAAGAATATAGGAGGAGTGGAATAATTGTCTACATCTCGATCCCAAGTCAAGCAAAAGACTGCAACAAGATGGACTCTGCTGAGGTTTTAGAAAATGTATCTTGGTCTCGGCACCAGAGTATATTCTTTTACAGTGTGTTCGTCTTCTGGAACTTCTGTGGTCTCGTAACAGCACTCAGTGTTATTGCCGGTAATGGGACCTTTTTAATACTTTTGGCCTGCCATTGAGGCTGTCGGCATTAAGCATACCTAATACAAGTACTAATACCAGCAAAACTATAATATATTGTACACGTATCTAGCAGTTATAAAATGCATTTATGCATAGGTTTGTTATTACATTATGTTTGCTCCAATGTATCCCGATGTTCTACTGACTTCTATGAGAAAGTGGTATCGTGAATAGCCCTACGGCAATCAATACAGCATAATTCTATTCTTATTATTCAATCTAGCCCTGTGTCCAATCGATGCTAATCTAGGTACCAACAATCGAATTTCTCTAAATACACCGCGGTTCATTTTCTAAAGGCAACGTAAGCATCGGAGACATCTCCGACGTAGAGGATCAAAAAGGCTTTTATTCAATCGAACGAGTTGTCGACCCAATATGGTCTTCACGCAGATGGCTGCTTGATGTTTTGGGAGCCGTGTAATGCTAACCGAAAGCTTCCTTTAACGATCCTTCCAATATACGCACTAATGATAATTTGTGAAAACATTCTTCTATTTTTCTATGGTAATCATGAATTTTATCGAAAAAATAAGCTTGTCGCAAAAGTTTTCGCAATATTCTCCACCCCCTAAAGTTTTGTGTTTCCTAGAGAAATTGTACACACGTATTGCGCAACCGCTATCAATGTGAAATAAAGATTGACTTTTCGAAAAAGATATTCGAATCTATCGCCAAAAATTAAAACACCATCGGATAAAAATCTAGCATACAAATCAAACCGAAATGCTTGCAATAAACTGCTTTTGTCTCGAAGGCACATTAGGACGGTGAAGGGGGCGATATATGGAATACATGTCCTGTAAACATGACGGCCCACTAAGGAGAACTGAGAGGATAGCCTACCTTCTAATAGTCAAGAGCCAAAATGTCAACTTTTGTATGTACCCTAAAATTGCTTGTACCCACGGTTGGGGTTGTTGAGTTTACGTTTATCTACGATGGCCAAACGAAAAAATTTCAAGAGTCGCACTAAATGCGAGAAAAAGTATCATCAATGGAATCGCTTTCGGAACCGTGTTTGCGTGTTGCGATTTCCTGCGATTGAATAAGTTGTCTGTGCAAACAGAAAATATGAGGGGATCCTTGACAACGTTGGGTAACAATAGCCTCTCCCCAACAGAAATTGTTCATATTCATATAATATGTTTCGTTGTGATACTGGTGGCTGAGTCAGCTGAGGTTCATCACCTGGAGGTTGATGTCAGTTCGAGATTATGCGTAGTTTTCACATGTTGTCAATAATTAATGATTACTATTATATAATAATAATAATCAGTCGCTTTTGGGTGTGTGCTAATTTGTTTATTATCATTGTCTCCGTAGCATTGATACTGCCTGACTGGTGACTAAAGGCAAATTTTGAGACTTGATCCATAGATAGATCACGGTACGACGGCGAACAAATGCGGAAACCTAAACTTATATATATACGGAAACCTAGAAGATATTCGTATCATATAATTAAAGGGCATATATTTTATGACAACAAAGAACTTCACACTAACCAAGTGGGCGAATACGCTCTTCAGATTCGAACACATTTCACTCGGCTCTCGGGAATTCGGCACGCCGAGGTCAGGTATCACTTGTGCCAGTTTGACAAGTGACTATTTCGTAGGAATATATATTTATATAAATATAGGGGTATAGAGTAAAACTCTGAAAAACAAGCATTGTCATTAATGTATAGGAGTCGCTTCTTCAGGCAAAATTCTTCTTGAAGTTGAACAGTTGTGAAATTCCTAGGTTTAATAGCTTTTTTCTATTGTTTCCTTTTAGGTACGTGGCTAACTCAGACGATCTGGCGGAACCACAAGGTGGCCCGAATAAAGACATCTCAACTTCATCTTGAGGGAGTTGAACCTGGAGTCTGGGACAGGATAAATTCAGCAGAAGAAGCTGCAACTTCGCCACAAAGTGCCTTCTACATGCCGTTCGTCGACAGAAACACCAAAATGAGACTTAAAATTCTCTAATTTCGGTTCTGTAATTTCTACATGACTGCTTATACATACCACCTACTCCTGCATTGCGTGCACAATAATATAAATGCTAATAAATATGAAAATTCAATTTAGATGTGTGTGTATCTATGTGAATTTAATGTCCTGTGAACGTATCTGGAATCATCTAAGGATAAAAGAAATATTGTGATAATCAATACGGCAGTTTCTTTAGTTATATTGTATAATCTCGCACTTGAACTTCAGTGGTCACATTCAGCCGGGGTTTACCCAATACAGAATAGGCCTGCAGATTGGATCCAAGCCACACGTACGTTAAGACGTACAACCAACTCTCTATAAATCGAAATAATAGCGATAGACTAAATGACTGAGTATTTTATTGTAGACCATGACATTTCAGTAGGTGAAGTGGCCTGAGAATTGAAGAACATATTATTCATGTGAGCTACGCATTTACTTGGAAGTGGTTGTAGTGGTTGTTTTATCCAGCCAATTGTCGTCACAGAGCAAAAAGCGTGAGAGTATGATGTACGTCCCTAATTACTGACCGAATAATTCGATATTTGGAGAAATGTTTTCTGTATATGACGACACACGGCACGATATATTCGCATACAGAGTTCTATTCATTTACATACATCCTGTATTCAAAAATGAAAAACTTGACGTGTCAGTTTGAAATTAGTAGGGTGACATAGCTTTGTCTAGTTATCAAACTATTGCGATTTGAATGGATAGAATAAATACGATTAGCTCGTTAATATTGTTCGTCGTTAATGTCCATTAGCTGCTTTGGCCCATTTTGGATAGTGGAATCTAGCTTAGAACCGTTCACGGCCTTGCTTATTGACTAGCTGAAAATTGACAGCTATCAAGATAATCATCAAACTTTTACATTAATTACTATAATTCAACTAAGAATAAAAATATTCCAATTTCGTGACTTTCGGACCTAAGCAAAAAATAAAACAAAAATGTTAATTTAAATATCAAATTCTGCTGATTGACCGGGTCGTGCCCAGAATATCCATTTGCTCCCGGAAATACGCCGGCCACATTCAGATTCATACCATTCTTCTAGACCACTCCTTTATTTCAATATATACAGCTTTAATAGTTCTCTGTTGTTTTCGAGATAGTTAGCGATACACTGTTGAGCCAAAGCTGTTCTACTTCTGATCTATTATTCAGCGTTCACTTTACCTGAAAACCGCAACCTTGTGATAGTTAACTCGCTTGTAGATAGAATACTTGCTGCACACGACACCTGCTGCATCGATATCAGTATCATCAATCAATCAATCAATCAAGTGAAAACAAATGTGGCAACGGCTAAAAATGTTCAAGGATTTATTAAGTTGATATGGTTGTTGTATCGTTTATTATAAATGAAATTTACATAGATTATTATTATTATGGTTATTATCAATAAAATTCGACGATGCTCTTATTAGGTTGCGTTTGTTCATACTGTTGTCATTATTATGTCAACAATTACGATTTCAATATAGTGTCATTATGTTCGTATTAGTTAATTATTGTATAATGATGTATTCTTGTTGAACTGTCGACAGAGTAGTAATATTAGAAGCAGCAGCCATAATTGCATCAGTCGTCGACCATTATCAAGTATTTGTTCGTTATTTCCACACTATTATATATATATATATATATATATATATATATATATATATATATATATATATATATATATATATATATAAAATGAATAATTGTCTTCTTAACTCGTCATTAAATAGGGTCCAAACTCAACGTCCATCCAACTTATAATGTGCTTCGAGTTGTCATTCATCTTCGTCTTATTATTCGTCTGAATTACTTTCCTTTCGTAAAGAGAGTATTTGCGATACAATAATACTATCATAACAATGACCTTAATCAACGTCCTCTCTATCAAGGTTGTATCTCAGTTGTATAGTTTATCATCAAGTTCATTGTCAATCTACCTAGCCGATATCAAGTGAGGAGGAGGATGATGTTTTCTTAATTAATATATCATTCATGTTATTGAAGAATCTCTCTTTTTCTTTTTTTTTCTTGTAAACCGTTTTATGTAAACTACAAATAAACACGGGAACACAGACAGTGAGAAGCGGCGCCTGTTTCATCTTTGGTTTATTTATTTATTAATTATTCATCTGTTTCTTATTTCGTGATAAAAGATCAGCTGGTAACAGTTTTATTGTCACTTTCGTGATGGTCCTAGCCTACAAGACATGTTAGTTGAAAAATTTCTAATTGTTGTTATTACTTTTATCATTAATTAACATCGTCACATGTATTAATATTTTCCATCAATAATCGACCACTTCAAAATAATAATATAATTATTATTACGATACCACAATTGAGCTTTTCACCACTTTTCTTAGTTCCGACTGTGCTCGTATATATATATATATCTATATATATATATATATAAAACGTACAAGCACCTGTCTTCAATTTCATCTTGGTTCGGTGAGCATTTATAGAAGGTGTCTTCATATGCTTAATATCTTCAAGTGACGGATGTTTTATATCATTGTTGTCTCCGTTTCTCGACTGACTGTAAATTCGAGTTGGTGGATACTATTATGGTTTCCCGGAGGTAATTCGCGTTTCAACTCAGAAATTCAATCATTTTCCACATTAGAGCGTCAGGTATGTTTGCAACATTTATTGTATAGGAACAAAAAATTTATCGTACGTTGAAGTGCTGTGCTGACCTGATCATGTGTTCAACTATACAATGTATATGTTGTTATATTTGCTTTGTTTTAAATTCATTGCGTCGCATTTTATGTCCGCCTCCTGTGCAAAGCTCGGTTTGGGTCCAGTTCTGTCAGCGATTAAGATTTTTTTTTGTGACTTTTGTATTCTAGACACCATCAGTGTAATCTAGATGTATTCGGCAATCACTCGTCTATTACAAGCCCTACTAGTTTGAACTTCTATTCTGCCGTAGTGTTTTGAATCAGCTGATTTCTTCCTTTTGTTAATTTTCAGTTATCGTCCAGAATTATTATTAGCTTCGCTTCATGATTTCTTATGTTGATCGCACAAATTGCATTCGCTTTCTAGCCGTGTTACCATCACCAGATTGATCACACAATTAGACGTTCTTTCTCTCTATTTAGGTAGACACATCTCTCTTGTATACACTTGCTAAGATGACCGCTCCATTCAGTCTGGGTTCACAGCAAGTACAATACAATGGAGGTACACGCCACAACAAACTGAATCTCAGCCTAGATTTGATCAGCAGCCGTTCAAAGCAACTTGGTACCAATGGACCGCTGCAGTTTGTTCCGAGAGAGATTTAAGTCACAACCTGTAAATAAAACCGTCTTACGAATCCTCAGTGTGCGTTAATAGGTCGTTGATCGACAACACGATTCTCATATTTGATCCACTGTGTTGTAATTATGAATTAATCGCACAATTTGTGCAATGGTTTTTAAACATACAAGAACAAGCGGACATGACCAATCGCTCGTATGGCACCATATGGGTTTTTTCAATCGGGTTCTAATATTTAGCCAAATAATCACTCACTGGACTGTGTGTCTGGCTGTTCGCGCATGTGACCTAACTGACCGCTGTGTTGCTGAGCTTCGAATAGTTCCGGATCGTTACTGACAGAGTGTGATTGATCATTGGATGAATCCGCCAATTTTCGAGCAAAGACAGAATTTATTCTAGAAAGCTTCACCGTATGACGAAAATAACAATACGTAGCACAAGACTCGGTTTTTAATTTCGAATCGGGGGCCGAGCTTCGATCACCTCGTAGGTACGAAACACGAGAATGTTTCCACAAGTTGTTATATTTTGAAACAAAACACGAGTTGAGGCAACTCTACGCTTCGATGACGAATAATCTAGAACAACAAGCGCTACAATATGATAACGATTCCATGTTCTCTAATATATTCCATGATGTCATAGCTATTTTTATTATTATCACTATCACCCTACTATGGTCCATGATACAATCATCGCGTTGGCTATATGTCCTGGGGAGATGGCGGCCTATTGATACTGGCACGTCCGAATGTGGCGACTTCTGAAGAGTTTGCATCCAGAAGAGGAAAGTTTCATTCAAGTTCAGATGAATAGAGTTTGGAAATAGCGATAGCACCGATAATGCGGAGCAATGCAATGCGGAGCACTCGCGTCAATTATAATAATAATAATAGTAATCTTCTATTGTCAGTCAATGTGACAATATGCTGTTACCTAGGTCAATGTTTAGGATTACATGACCACTACCTACTTATTTCTTTATTTATTTCGTATCCTGATGCCGCATCTTGTTGTTAATCCATTCATTCATTTTGTCTGCGAATCCGCTAGAAGTAGTAGCAATAATAATAATCATCTTAATACAAGAGCAATAATTGTTTGAGAATTGAAAATTGCAGCAAGTGACGCACACACGTTTTACAATAATTAATAATAATAATAATAATAATTATCAATTGCTGAATTAAGTGCACGTCATCATTCTCATCGTCGTCGGCTGTGATGAATCGTTGGCAGATGCTATATCATTATTCTTAGATATTCTTATATGTGTAAGTAAGTGTCGTTTCAGCCAGCTACATTTTACTGGTTATTACTGTGGCCATTAAATGTTTCGATAGAAACAACAGTGAGAAACTTCAATGACGCTGAGCTGCTGATATCGGATGTTATCGTATTGAATGTTATCGGCATAACAACTAACGAACTATTTTATGATCTTTTTTTTGTTATTGTATCTTTCTATTAAATATCGCTTTATTCAGAGATATTTTTCCGACTTCAGACATTTCCACATTTTCTGTATGGACTGCTGAAATAGATGAAGTAGATTTTGTTGTTCGGTTAGTTCATGGGGGGATATCTCCCACAAGTCTCCCACTGGCAATGCTGTTTTTAGCCTGGAGTCGTAAAAGGTAAGTGTCCAACCTGCGATGTTCCTTGGTGAAGCTAAATGCTTAGTGTAACTGACATATTGTTGTTGTTATTATTGTTGTTGTTGTCATTGTTCTTGTTGCTGTTGTTGTTGTCGTTGTTTTTTTTCAGTTGGTTCGATAATCGTTTGGTCAAGCTGGTAAGTAAGTTCCAATCAATGCTTCAGGTTTGCGAAAAGGGAGGTTTCCGCCACTGGTTAATCGCCAATGCAAATCACCACGGCGGGCTCACCCCCTCTTGGTGCGGCAACCAAAATTTCTCTCAGCTACAGCTCACCGAGAGCGTTCACATCGAAGGAGGAGGATCTGGCGAAATTCGAAGAACGACGAGCAATTCGGGGCAACAAAAAGATGATGAGAGTGTCGTTTTACTCTAAACACCCCGACAAACACGAGATATAAACGACATCTTTCAGGTTGCTTGGTTGTTTTATAAGTGATCTTCTGGTTAACTCACACCCTTAAACTCGCAGTTCCGCCTATATACCTTCATCCGATTGTAACGCTCATCTGAGCAACCTTATGCTGGTGGTAGTAGCAGTCTGGTTGATGCCTAGTGAGCTGCAGCTGCTGCAGTGAAGAAACTTCACATGTAGATAAACGGAATGCTATGTATTAAGTATATGATTAGATATATGTATGTATATATATATATATATATAATCGTCACGGTTGGTTGTACTGGCCGACTGGACCTTTCGAAGACTAATTCGCGATTCGCATCTATGGTTACGAAATATGAGAACCACCATTATGTTGTTACTAATTCATACCGTCTGGGTATAATTTACGAACAGCGAACCGGTTGCTAGGTTTTCAGGGTTATGTGGTCCTGCTAAACAACAGAACATATCGCCATTATTATGATTATCATTAGTATAATGGAGCTGGAATATTACAGATTCTATGATGTGGTGTTGGTGGACACTGGTTACGCTAGTCCGCCTTTCTCATCCAGTTTTTGATTTTCTTCTGATTCTATCGGTTTTCACTCGTTTGTGGAACCCTTAGTTTTTGTGTTGCTACGAAGTGTTGTTGTTGTTGTGTTGTTTTCTATTTTGCATCTGTTATAGATATGTATGTGAGCGTGAACGCGCTTGTGTGTGTATTCCAGTTGATTCGCAATTCTCTGTATTTCTCCGTGTGTATATTTTATTGTCTGTTTAATTTGCCTTCTTATCTTCCCTATGTGTAGTGTTATTGTTACTGTCATCAACACTCGTAACGGTGGTTACTGGTATTAGTGAAAGTCGTACTGTCGGTGGTGGTGGTGGTTGTAAGGGGCTTACTAATACGTTGTCATAGTTGTAGTGATAGCAATTGGTGTTGTTGTTATTGGTGTTGTTTCGTTATCGTAATAAAAGTGGCTGGTTGTAATTAGTTGTAGCAGTAATATCACTTGCAGGTTTTCTCCTTGGCTGGTGAGTTATTTAGTAGGTTGTTATCTTATGCTGGTTGTTGGCAATACAGGATGATCCCGGAAGAAACTCAATGCAGAGTGTCGCCAGGCCATTAGACAATCTACTTCATCTTCAATTAACTTCAATGACGATTTTTATTGCTATAATACTATTATTAGCCATTATGATTATATCTCTTAATGTTAGAATAACTCCCCGTTATTATCGTATTATTATTATTATTATTATTATGCGTCATTACGTGAAGTCTGCCTCATCAGAATAAAAAGTGATCTGCTTAGCGATCTTCCATCATTGGTCAATGAGATGAAATATATTATCATCTTACCAAATCTACTATTTATTCTTCTACCACTACGAGTACTACTTCTCGCGTAAAGGTTTCTCTCTTGGCTTTGTTCATCGCTTGTCATCTTCGCCTTGTCTTCTATACGGACAAATACAATGCGCACTTATCAAACAAAATATACAGGCAACAACGATACGAATGGCGCAGGCCTAGTTGCGTTACGCCGTTGCGACCCCATGACAGCACGATCAGAGCCATCGATCGGAGTGGCTGACACCGCAAGATAAAGAAAGAAGAACTCCGACGGTCTCTGATCGTCGTGTCTTTGTTCTACCGCTAATTAGATCCCTCTCTCTCTATCTCTATCTCACCCCGAAGAATAACTCTATGAAGATTTTGTGAAGGGTTCGGGTAGTTAACAGAAGGTGTATTTATACCCGGCAATGCTCCTGACCAACCGCCTCCAGAATAACATAATATGCCAGGCATTGCTGTCCACCCATCCTCCTAACCTGAAAAGTGACTACAATCATCGTCAGGCCGGCCACAAGGCCATTTGCTTTCGGAGGTATGATGTTAGCACATGTGGCCGTGGTGGAATCACCGTTTGCTTTCTTCCATCGGTGTGTAGTCACCTAACAGCTACGTAGGGTACGATAGAGAGCTGGCTCGATGCTATGTGTGTTGTTTGCATTTCATCGTAGTCACCCTATGCTGGACGACAGCTCGGACCCTCTAGTATTCATGTGTTTCATCTGCTCTAAAAGATGGCTGCAAAGGTGATTTGACAGTTCTATTTGACGGAGCAGGCTTATAATTAGTGCGGCTTACTATCTTCAGGTAAAAGAGATACAACTGTTTGCTTTTCTAATTAACTAAGGTAACGATGATTATATAATTAGTATTATCATCATCATCATCGACTATTGTGATTGTTAGCGTAGTTGTTTAGGTTGTTGTGGTTGCTGTTGTTGTTGTTGTTATTGTACCAGGTGAAAGAAATTGTTGACGGATAGACCGTACGCTGTTGCTAACGAAGAGTTAGCACCTACTGTGTAAATGCATCTATCGACCGCTGGTTAGTTGGTTGTTTGGTTGGTGGTTTGTCTTACTCCTTGGGGGGTCGGCATGTGACAGGTGAATTAGACAGTCAGAGGCGGTTTGCCTTTGTGGTTGCAGCTAATGCTGATGCTTGTTTTGCCACTTTTATTGCGGAATTTGGGCTCAGGGTGATCTATGTTATCCAGTTAACTTCTCACGTGAAGAGAGCTATCCAGGTTGAAGTCTAGCCGAGCTGTCTGAGCTGCTCGAAAAACAGTGGCTATAAAAACACTAACGAAAATCAGGACGAAATAAGGTGCTGGCCGGCTTCTTGTTGCCGGACTCCTATTACAGCCGTTACCCTTACAGCACTCAAAGCAACTGTACGAATTCTGACTCCGATCACATTTGTCCAGTCCAAGGCCATCTGACTGCTTCGGATCACGCAGGTTACATGGTCCAAGTGCGCACTTCTTCTCGATGTAGACGTGACCCGCTGAAAATGAATATAGGTGGCAAAAAAAACATGAGCACAGCGACAAAACAATTAAAAAGTTAATTTTGACAATCACTCAGAGTTTCCAACAGTTTGAAGTGATTATTACTGAAATAATAGAACATCAATAATCTAAACAAAAATACCTTTGTAATTCTAATTGAATATTTACGTTAACTCGTTTGCCTTGCTCTATATGTCCATATATTCGTTTCATAGATTAGTTCGAATTTCTCCAATGCGTTCCTAATTTTGATCGTGTTTACACGGGTATCGATGATCATGGCCGATCATGCGTGCGACCGGGACTTGAAACGGGCTGGTTCAAGTTCGAACAAGCCTTCTTTGAATGAAGGTAGCCAGTAACAACAATTATCTAGCTATAATCAACTAGCAAGTTTGGCATTCTGCTATGTATATCAATATACTCAGCAATATCAAATCGTATGAGTAAGTGGAGAAAATGATCGACCCTGCCACAGGACTGAAGCAGGGACAGTGATATTTAGTCATTCTTCTTTCAAAACACTACGCGTAATTTGACATAGTAAGTGTTAAATTTACTTTACTTAGTTGCTATTTGAGCTGATGACCAACTGATGTAATGCTGCAATTGAAGCCACTAGAGGTTATAATTAACTCCGATTTTGTGCGACTAATCCGACAAGTGCGCTCATTGGCCCACACGAAAATACCCACAGATATCCTGGAATCATCTTCCCCTAGCAACAATTTCAATTGATTTGTTACCGCCCTCATTAAAATGCTGCTGTTATTGTCTTTGTTGCAATAATTTCATCCTAGTTCTCTCCATAACCTCAGTTAATGCACTCCATTGGTCTGCTCACACCGTTGCCCTCGCGAAATGGTAACGGCAACCTTTAGTACACTATTTCAGATATCTGATTATATGGGTTTAATATTTCTTAGGTGTTATTTTTTCTCGGTTTAACTGTTACGTCGTCTTCCTGTGGGTACCCAAGTCTCCTAATTTAATTAGCCGCAGCCTGTAACAGCAGCCGCTCTCACATTCTGCTGTGCCAATGAACTCAAGCTTTCCATTGCCGCACACTAGTTATTTCACTCTTTCCATGTAACACTGACGTCCGCTTCAAACACACCAAAGAATTATGCTACTTGTAAATAATTCGAAAATTTGCTTGCGAATTTCATACGGCTTAGCATTTTACAAAACACTTTATTTAATTTAATTAATTCACAATTGACATCAAGCAAGGCATTTTGAGCGTCGTTCGCGGCTCAACCTGAGCTACCCTATTATATTTTATTTCTGGATAACTACACCGTGTGCGCCGGCGCGAAATTTCAGCGAAATGTTTTCCGAACCCGCTCTCCATCTTCGCCAGAATGTAACTTTTTAGTAATTTTGAATTCCAAAAAATGTGGAATATTTTATGCCATTTCCACTTTCGGTCAATCATAAATATCATGTGAAAGCCCGTCAAGCACAATTCCAAAGATATCAAAGTCAGCCACTTAGCGTCTCTCCGAGAACCTTAAATAGAGATTGTTTTTACTCCCATTATTATACAGATTCCTACATCGTTTAGGTCCGCCTTAAAGCCTTTGCAATGAGCTTTCATTTAGTAGCATTGCCCGGTCTGAACCATGAGGTCGGTGGGTTTAAATATGATGCCAATTGTTTCTAGTGTGAGACACTTTGATTGAATGGAATGACATTCAAATGTTACTTTGATACAAAATAACCTCGCGGCGTGCGAGGCGTGTGAAATTGTTGTTTGAGAGATTGCAGTCACTAGGCACCGAAGTGTGAGACTTTCACCCACTATACATTGTACCCCTCAGGTGATTTGGCCATCGCTTGGAGCTACTTTCATCTGTGTGACGTCAGGAGCACGGTCCTACGATCATAGAATCCCGTGAAACACAAATATGCCTTTGATATAACTTGTGTTCTAGCAGAATACTAGAGAAAGAACAGGATACACGGGATATATATATATATATATATATACATTGTTCTTCATCTAGTGACACACACCCATGTTGTTTTCAAAATATAAGGTATGGTATCGACAGATAATATCAACGTGCAAAGTCGCACGCTGGCAGTAGCCAAAGAATAGAATCTGCTTTTGGGCAGCTGTCTATCACAATATCCGCTGAGCAAACAGTGAACCACCGGGGACAAACGTGCAGGATCCTTCCTTCTGCAACGACCTTCCCTTGCTGGTGCAGGGGCAGCGAGACAATGCTATCACTTTCCTCAATCCCTCCCTCTCTCGGGAGTAAATATGACGGCCCCGGCCTGAAACATTATCCCCAACTGCTTCTCTAATTTTTGTATATTTTGAGACGCATAATCATAATCAATATCCGACATAGAATAGAACCATAAACCACTTCTTTGGTATCCTCACCCGATGCACAGCATGGTCTTGGTAGGAGTTTGAGGATGCTGATCATTGGCCACTCGGAATGCCTTGCGGCTCATAGTATTTTAAAGTATCCACGTTTCGTCCCTGGAAATTATATGGTGCTTTTTTTCAAGAAGATAATTTGGTGCACCCACGCCCCACTGGAGATTCTTATCGCTCAGCTTGTGTGGCACCCAGAGAGTTATCTGCACACATAATCTGACTGTTTGGAGGTGGTCGGGACACGTTCATGTGTCACATCACTAATCTTTGCTATTTCTCGAAGCTTCAGATGCTTGTCTGTGACCATTAAAGCTTTGATACTATCCGTATCGATCGTCGCTGGCCTGGCCATAAGTACCGTTCTTTTCGCGCGAAACTTTCTACCACGAAAAGGCGTTAATCACACGTCCTGTTAAGGCACCGGCCCCGTAAATAGCACATAGGAAACAACGACACCCTTCGGCGGAATTGAGTCCTTCACTGAAGTGGTAACACATTATGTCTTGATAATGCTCCACAGTAGCGTCCATTGTTCGATGTTAAAGGAAAGTACTTTTTTGAGGTCGAATCTCAATCGAATTACCAACGGACAACCACAACCTAGCTGAAAATGGGTCTCTCATTGTTTATGTGCAAAACGTTTTAACGTCTCGTAACAACCAGTGTTGATGTAAACTTAAGTTTATCGAATTCACAACTTCGAGATGGGTGTTACTTTTTTCATTTCTCTTGGTTTTCTATGGTATGGATCTCTATGCGTTGGTTTCTAAAAATTTCGCGTCTCCTCACTGAAAAGGCTCGCCTGTAAGACAATGCATTAGTAAAACAAGTTGAAGTTCAGTGACAAGTTGAGACCAGGCAAGGGCCCAAACAATAGGACATGAATGCCTACCATTGTTAATCACGCTGACCATGCAGACATCGTAGGCTTGGTCAGTAGGACACTCGCGCAGATAATCATCCGTGCATTCCTCGTTTTTCTCCACGCGACACTGATAGCATCGCAGGGGTTCCTCATCGGCGGCCGATACTGCAATTAGCCAAAATATGAGATGAACATTGTTAAGATAGGAACGATAATGAATTTCATTTTGCAAACCTCTTCAATATGTTTAAGATTTAATAATGGCAAATATGTTTATTCTCATATTGTCATTCAAGTACTAATTTGTGTGACAAGGTATGACAGTGACTGTAAATGGTCTGTTGGACACAAACGAAAAAATAGGTAAACGCTCTTATATTTCGGAATAATCGGCGAGGGTCACATATCAATGCCTCATCACTGGCCTCTAAATTAGTCCTATAAAGCTGTCAAACTATACCTACCAAATATCTTATAACTAATATCTTTAACAAAAAAAAGAAGCACAGCGTGAATAAAAATATCAAAAATTTCATCCCATCGTTGTATACGCACTTACGGCAAAACTCGCTAATACCCTATGAAACTTTTCGTTAATAGCTATACTTGGATAGCAGGCCCATATCAGTGGCACCTTCAAGCTCCTCCGTAAGTGGGGATATTATATATATATATATATATATATATATATATATACTTCCGTACGTGGAGCAGACCTAAGCGAAATCAGCCCATACAGAAAAAGAAATACTTGAAACATGCATCCGACGTACACGTGGCACAATAAGCTTTTGGGAAAAGCTATGAGCAGCACTCAACCTTAGTGCAACTATAAAAACCAAGACGTTTGATTAGAGTCAGTATGCCTTAAGGGCTGATTATCTCCGTCTACATACTGTTGTGCTCGCTCGTTCTTTCTCTGCTTGGTAGAGGCTATTATATGAGGCAAATCGAGCTAATTATGACTCAAAGTAAGCACGCACCATACAAGAGCATCTCCTTCACGTTCCGTGTAATCCCGAATAACTCTTCCACGTGTGCTCTTCTTGAACGTGGAATATTCTCGATTTGTACTGATTTGTATTTGAACCGAATAAGAGGGTTCAGCAACGGCCACAATAAGGCTTGTCCCTGAACTGGCTTTTTCGGGACAAGGCCGTGTGTGTCCTGGTCGTGACCGAATCTAGGGTTAATTTGGAAAGTTTTGTGCAGGGTAAACTGGCTGGAAGACCAGCCCGTCAGAGAACAGCTTTAGACTTGTTTTAGGTTCATAGAATTTTATATGTGTGGCTCGGGAATATTTAAGAATAAGTTTTTATTTGGAAATCGGATGTTACTGTACACACAAATAGACTGAGTACAAGCTCTTTCTCTGTGATGAAATTCACTTATAATTTTAACATAGCCGTGGGCAGTTGTACCAAAAGAACTCATTGAGTTCTGAGGCGTTCTTTCCCAAGTTCAACGAACGGTCAGCACAGGGTAACCCAGTCAGTATTCATATTTTTGTTTTTGAACTGCTTTGTGAATTTAACAATGACTCGTCGGCTTTTAAGGAGACCTTAGGGGTGAGTCTTTAATGAAATCTACTTTACGATCAAAGTCTAAACGCGGCAGGCCATAGTTCAATGATACCTACAGAATCATAAGGAGTGGATATTCTAGCTTCAGCACATTGGCATATCGTTAATCCACTGTTTGCCTAATCCAGATGTTTTTGAAGGGTGCACTTTGACGTACACTTCAGACGTACAAAGCATTCCAAGAAGCAGATAAAAGGAGGGTCAGTAGGGAACCCTACCACTTTCTACGATGCAGCGTAGTTAGAGCTGGCCTCGACGATGCGGGCAATCGCATCCCACACTTAAGAATGCTGACAGGAAAAAAACAATTTCGCGTAAGCGAATATTCAACGCTACATCATGGGATGAACTGATGCTGACACAATGTGAATGTGTGATATACTCAGCGACCCTGTGCAGAAAATGTAATGGTAGCAGTAAGAAGGCTCGCCGAAACAAGTCTCCGGGCCTCGACTCGATCGGGAACCACCAGAGGAATGGCTGTTAATGATATCAAGCATCGTGGATTTCGAACCACCCCAGGCTATTTTGCAGGAATCTGTTCCTTAGCCACTCTGAGGGCTTTCGTCAGTTAAGCTCGGTATTGGCGTAAACCTGTAGAGGATCGAAGAGTTGGAGTTGAGGCTAAACGCTTGCTGACTGATTGAGACTGGAGAAGAGATTTGGAGAAAGTTAAAAAGAAACAGGATCAAAAGGAGGCGGTCCGAAACACAACGGTTAAGAAAATTTATTCAAATCTAGGTCAGACCAGAGTCCCGTAGTCTCGACCCCCAGCGGTTTGTTCCCACGTTTCGGGCTCCTTTCCGCAGGAGCCGGAACACCGGCGAGACTGTTTTAAAAATTCCTCATTTTCCCCCTTGCCTGTACCTCGTACTTACGAGCCCCGCGCAGGCCTTCATTTCTTAACATCTGCTGCGTTACGACGGCACGCACTGAAAAAATCCTCTTTGGCTCTTTCTAGGGTTTTTTTTCTCTGGAGTTGTCTTCTTTTGTTCATACCTGTAAGATGAGTTTGCTTATTGTCCTTGCTCATCCGGCCTCATCTATCGTTTTTAATATCCCCCAATACATTAACTAGTGTTACATTACATTTGTCTCCTTTCTCCCGACTATGTTGTGCAAATAAAAAATGGGTGATCGTTCTGGGCACATAAATTGCAGAGTGCCGAGTTGGCCACCCGAACTAAATAGGGTTCGAAGTCCCCGTGCGCTGGACCTGCGTTAAGCAATACGTGGGGACTCTGGGAGTACTTGGGAGGACTCCTGAGGCCCTTTCCTCTATGCTTGTCCATTGTCTTGCCATCTGTTGAGCGTGTGTTCCCTCGCTTTTTCTTAATTCACACTCGGGTCCAGGCAGCTACGACGTCGTTTATTTACCTTAAGATTCTACGGCGCACACCCAGCAACCACTGGTGATGCCGCAGTGCAGATCGTGCAGTAGGCCCTGAATGTGGAGTGCGGCGACACGCTGCGTACTTCTCAAAGCATCTTCGGTTTTTGGATGTCCGCACATAACTTTCCGGGGGCACCAAATAGCATGATCAACTCTGAAATGGATTTGAGCAAATCTCTTCTGTTCTCTTTGGAACCATATGCGTTTGGCATGAGTCTCCGCTCTCCTGGTCTTGGCGGCTGCTCGTTTAAAGTGGAAGGAACCTCTTAGGCGTCTGTCCAGGCGGATTCGTGGGTATCAGTCTGTATTTGTTTGCTTTATGTCATGGTCGCTTAACACTAGCGTGAGAGGGCCACTGCGTTTTTTTCTGTTACCAATGTAGCTTCACTTTTTGTTGTAGCCATTTTTAGGCCTTCTTGCTGCATCCAGATTGATACTTCCTCGAGATCACTATCGATGCGTGCCTGAAGTTGGCTTTTCTCCGCGTGAGTTCGAGGTCATCCGTCTAAGCTGTGAATTCCATTCCGGGCTGTAGGCGGTTAGTCTTAACACGACATTGTAGGCTAGGTTTCAGACTAGAGGTCTTAAAATGGACCCTTGCGGAACCCCTGCAGACATGTCTACCTTCGTGTCATCATCTACATTTGACAGACCTCTTGTTCAAATAGCTTGAAACGACGTCGAGCGGACAGCCTTTGACTTTCTTTTTTTTTAGACTTTCAGGATTGTTTTCCGTGGGTTGCTGTTGGCTCAACCGTTAGCCTAATGAGGGTGATCGCACCTCGACTACCAATTACCGATCAATATCATTAGTTGGTTTTCTCTCTAAGGCCAAGGAGAAAAAAATACTGTTAAGAGTGGAACAGTACCTAAGTTAAAAAAAAAATTTCGCACAACTATTTTCAAAGTAGAGGATGTGATCGGGTCCGTTAAGAGCTTCGGTCCGGCTATAAACGCTAGCAAAATAGGAGTAGCTTACTTCCGACGTCTCCAGCGAGCCTTATCTCTAGGGACGGCCCTGCTCCGGGGGACCCAGGTGCCTATTTATCCATCTGTCAAATGTTTGGGCTTGAACATCCATCCACTCTCAGATGGCTGGACCACATGGGTGAACGTATTTCAAAGTGTTCTGCTGACATGCCTCGAGGATATTAGGGCGCCGACCGCCGATCTAATGGTGCGCAAATTGCTACTCATGCCCATGCTGTTGTTACGACGTTACTGTTTAGAGTAGAGTCCATAAAGGGATTCTGCGTAGAAGGTAGATCATTCAAAATGATGCCCTTCGTACTACTTTTGGTAGACATCGCAGTGACTTGGTTGTCGACATTTTCGATCATTTTGAGCTCTTTCGAATAAACGAAATCTGTATAGTTCAGACAGCCCTAGTCGCCTTAAAGATATTAAATGGGGAATTATACGTAATTAGCGTAAAGCCCCATTTTGCTTAAACGTGTAACGGACGGGCTAAGCGGCGCGTAGCATTTAGTCCACGAGTTCCATCGCGCCCCCCTATCAGACGATTGGCAATCGTAGGCAACCCAGGAGATGGTTGCTGCTGTACCCGATGTGGAAGATCCTGCACGCTAAATACGATACCACGACAGCAAAGTGTTAGCACGCTCACAACTACAGCTCTTAGCTGCTAGATGCTCTATAACACGCTTAGTTCAACTAATATTTTATTGTGTAGTATTTATCTGACTAAGGTGTTAACAAACATTGATTGGCTACATTTAGTAAAAAGAAAACTCTTATCAATAGGCTTTCCTGGCGCTTTAGGTAGTTTTGATCGGATTTGGTCAAACCATAAGGGTACGTGTCCATTATTTACAGAACAGCCTTATTGCTTGATTTCGTATAGCGGAACGACTCCGGATTTTGTCAGGAGGAAACTATAACCTTAGAATAACGTCAGTGTTGTGTCGTGCCAGTGTCGAGCATATTTTATAAAAATCTAATAAATAAATTACGTAATATAGGGACAGTTTGAGGAAAAGGAAGGTTGTGATCCTTTGTATGTGATCCCTTAACAACTCAAAAGACGAACACGGATATATTTGTATTTGTATTGGAAGCAAGTCTCTCTATGTCCGCTGTGGTTCGGCTCGGCATTGTGGCATTAGTGAACCACATTATGGTTGAGTAGGCTGAGCTGAGTTGAGTATGCTCTGAATCACCGATGGCACCAACCTATCGGGTTCCAATTCGTTAAATGCTTAGTGATGGTCATGACTCAGCGGGAAGTTACACCTCAAAATAACCTCTCTACCAAAATGGACAGTGAGAACAGAATGGATCAGCAATGACGACAAGTCAATCTGCTAGCAACAGATTTATAAAGATCGAACGTGATAATAAATCACTCATCCCATGGTCGTGGCCGCAACTCTAATCGTTTTAGTAGAACTGACTTCAACAGGTGATCAAGCCGAAATTTATCAGGATACGCCGCATGTGAACGCTTGCCGCTGGCAGAATAGTTGAAAGTCACAGTAGTATCCGAAGACTGAGTGTTGCAGTTATTCATCTCTAGTTGTACAAATATCAAGTATCACCGAGACATGTTTCCAACAGGACATTTCGTTCGCGGCCTAACACGCAAATCCGAAACTTTTGCAGACTCCACAAACGTGCATGCCTTGGCGGGGCCAGCTCCGATTGAGGATGAATTACTGGAATCTGAAGTGCGAAATAGGCAGGTTTTATCGTTTATTTGGGGGTGTTGCCATGAGGACATGCCCACCTACCGGGGGCTACACCGTAACAGATGAAAGCTAACTCTACTTAATTATAAAGACACGTTGACGTGGTACAAACAAATATTGCTCAAATTGTATGAATAATAAATTTTCCATATGTTGTCAGCTAACGAACCTCGCACTCTACATAAAATGCCAATTAGCGTATACCGACCTAAATATTAATGGCAATGCTTATTCTTCGCGGTTTTACCCTCCCCTTACATAAAAATAAATAAATAAGTATATATATTTATGTTCCCACCATCAGAACGAAGCGGCGGAACAGCGTTCTCTATCATCACATGGATTAATAAGTATTTGGGTTATTTACATCCTGGTGCCTCCGCTGCATAGTAACTATCTAACCATTACGCAGAGGCCCGGTAATGGAGATGCTTGCCTGCCAGGATCGTAGTATCACGCAAAACGATAAAATATATTTTATTATGGTATTTATTATCCCGCATCGCGCCAACCCGTCCCACATCGTTGGTCCGCATGGGGATCTGCCTTCATCTCGTCCCCTCCTCGCCGAGATAACCATAGAACGTGAGAAGCGCGAAATGGCACACCGATGTTGTCACCAAAATAAATCGAGTAAGCACCGATAAAAGTACCAGCTTCCTCGGCCACTATTAGCATAGTGTTGGCACCCTTGGCAACAACCATCATAAACATTGTCTTGCAGACCTCAACGCGGAGTTCAAGGCCTCAAACAGTCTCTAGCGAACTTGAAAGTGGTTTTATCTGACGTTATCCATGTTATTCTGCTATGTTCTAAACCTTCTTATGTTCTTTCTAAATAGAAATAGTTCACACTATTTCTATTTAGAAAGCACAGATTATACATAGTGTTATAAATGATATTCCTTTATCTACTCTTTAATGGATGTATTGAAAGACCTATTTATACCTTTTTCAGCATTTTTAGTACTATCTAGGCTGTTTTTTTTTGTTCATATAGACGTGCTGGTTTACCGCTTGACTGTGTTCCAGCGTTTCCGAGTAAATCATGCCTTTCCAATCTCACCAAACAAAAAGCATCACCTTTTGAAGTGCAAATCTTGCTTCACTCGACGGTTTCGGCGCCTATTTAGCTCATGGGGCAACCACACTCCAAATTTTTGAGTGGGTGCAGGGAACACATTACAGTCAGGTTACTGACACCAATCTATTTGGCTAATTCCCGCGTTGCTTACCACACGCTTTACCTGAACGGCATACATTATCAGCGTCCAGAATGCCACTTTTAAACTTGGCCATCCTATATTGAATAGTCCTCTCACTAATAACATCGTCACCGCACACAGAACAGATCTTCCTGCCGGGAGGAAAATGCTGCTCACACCAGCGTCGTTTTGTCCCGCTTGTAGAAGAAGGACAGAGCTTCCCAACGAGTGATGGATGTAAACAAGCAGTAGCCACAAATGAGAGATCAGCTTTGTTCAAACACAATGCAGACCACACTGAGTCGTTCGGAAACCACAGTTTGGTTCAACAAGTGTTCAACGTCAGCTTGCATCGACAATTCGGCCACCTTTGGCCTCAAAAACGGCATCGAAATGAGTAGTAAAAAATTGCTTCTTCGTCATATTCTGTTGCACGACTTTCGAAAAGGTAACACTTCTGCGGAAGTGTTTCGAAAATGTCACCCACTTGTACGGTAAAGACGCCTTGAGCCAATGGACCTGAGAAAGATCGTTCAAAGAATTTCACCAGGAACACTTCAACTCATTGAGCACACTCCGTATTCCCCCGACTTTGCTCCTTCTGACAACGGTTTTTTCACACCGACGACAAGCTATTTTGGTAGAAAAAAAATCATTTCTTTGAATTGTGATTTTTTAAGCCGAAAACGAGGTAATTTCATTTTTGACGCGAAAAAAGGGGCATTCTACAAATCTGGCGGACCCTGACAAATTTCAGAATTGAGTGATCGAGAAGCGCATCGATAGCGTTGACACGATGTACAATATAGCACAGCTCACCAATCTCTTTGAGCGCTCGAGGTTCCGACTAATCAGGAAGCTGAAACATCAGTCAATTGAGGAGGTTATCCCTGCGATTAACAAAACAGCGAAGTCGTACGGATTCAACATTCCTGTACTCTAAGCGAAACTGCTGAAAGCTTTTCAACAAGAGCCAAGAGGCTAATTGACGCGTAAGAGAATTTCACAAATAACTGACGAGTTCACGACAATCGATGGGGTCAATGTTAGCCAATTTATTTATTGAAGAAGTCTCCAAATACGACCAGAACAGGGATAATAAAGGTTCCCGAAACATTTGGGGTTGAGATTGCTCTCAAAGATTACACCAACACCCTTCTGTATGAAGTTGGGAATTATTCCGTAAGCAATGCGGAAGCATTACTAAGAAAGCACTTCAATGTTGACGTCAGAATGATATATATAGTTTTCGAATCCTCGAATTAAGAGAGTTGAAATGCTAAACACAGGTTTTCTTATTAGTTTTGTTGATCCATGTTCTTTGCAAACGATTTCGAATGGACCGATAAGTGCCCGGACATATCCAAGACAATTCAAAGAGTTCAACCTGCGAATACCACGTAGGTAAGCAGCACTGATTGGTCTTACTCCATTTTATAAACCGTTGGTGCCCGGTTCGTCGAATGCCTCAGGACTATCGCATCCTCGTTCGAACGCACGGAACAAAGTTTGTCTGGAGCAAAAGATTGCGAAAATGCATTCATACAAGAAATAAAAAGTCTTATTCTCATCAGATGAACGTATAGCGGCGTTTAATTCCAACACAAATGTGACAGTGGCAACAGAGGCTTCGTTGTTTGTTCTGGCAGTAATGCGAGCATTAGGATGGTTCCGAATGACCGATTGAAGACGTCTTATTTTTGTAGCTTAACGCCCACAAAAGGAGGTGGTAGTGACCAACATAAAGGCGAGACGTTGGCGAGAGTGGGAGACCAAAGAACACCTCAGAAGGCAGTGGGTAGATATTCAACCGAAAGACTCCGGAGAACAAATCGGCGCTTGCTTCAAATTTTGCAACCGATTACCTTCAACCGAGATATATATATATTATATATATATATATATAAAGGTAGCACCGACACCACAGTTAGTGGTCAATGGTACTTCCATCTTGACGCATGTGTTCTCAAATCTGGATCCGCTCAGCGCCCCCATAAATATTTAAGGGATCTATGTCGGGTATATTGCCTCGATGAGTCGTCGATTTCGGCCATGATTGTATCTCCTCCTCGACGTGTTGAGAACCAGACTCAGACGATGAGAAACACCATCTGTCTGTTCTATCTTCTAGAAGAGTCCAGCTCACAAATCAGCTCAACTCCATCGAAGACTCCCTCGGAAAAAGGAGTCCCACCTTTAAACAACAACATCACCACTACATTTTACGAACACGAAGGTGCGCCACCGTCGCCCGTACTCTTCGCTCCTTCCTGTTCCTGTGCTGCGCCATCCTGATCCTCATCCTCGTCGGCGGTCGGTTGTCATCCTTTTTGGGCCTGTCCAGAACAGCAGGAGGACAGAATAGGGATCTTCGACGTCTAGCGAGTCAGTGAGAAGGACGATGCGCCGGCGTCCGTGCTGCCCGCTTGCCGTCTCCCCCCCTATGTCTTCTCTTTCTCCTTTCATGTAATGTATGCATGTATGTATTTCACAGTCACCTCCGCCACTACCGGACCATAACTGGCCATGACGGGAAATGGCGGCCGTTATATTCTTTTTGTTCCCATTCCGCGTACCCTGAAGCTTCAGCCGGCAGTGGAGAAAGGCATAAATGAGAAGGAACCATAGCTGCCCTGCGGCTACGGCAGTCTTTTTGAAATGCGAAGAGGCTCCCACGGCGCCCTTATACCGAGAGGTTTAGAGTACAATGCTGGTCACGCGTCCGTTTAGTATAGCTGAAGTGCGGAATTGTTCTCAACCGCATAAAGGATGAATGCAAGGTCATAGAATGCACCGAGAAAGCGAGAGAGAGAGAGAGAGTCAATAAGTCCTGGTAATGTTCCTATGCTAATCGACCAACATCTCAACTATAGACGTAGTATGACTTCAAAACAGTATAAAACCTTCGCGTAGTGTAACATACATTCCAGAATGATCTGTTTAAATGTTTGGTCAAATCATGTTTTTTTCAATTTGTCCGCCAAATCGAACGCGTATATCTAAACTCACGCAATCATGGCAGCATCGAATCAGCTACAAAATAATGATGATAATGACGCTAAATTATTTGAAGTGTGTGTGTGTGTGTGTGCCTATTCGTTTGTGAGTGAGTGTCGTATCATTTGACCATAATGTCATCCACAGTAGATATGTCTTCATGGACGTTAAATGTTGACTGTATGTCAGGCCGAAAACTTTTAGCTTTGTCTTCCATCACGAGAGGATTTGTTCTGATTAAGTTTAGAAAATACAAGTGAAACTCCTCGTTCAGAAAAATGGACGCCGCCGCCGCCGTCGTCGTTTGCGGCTGGGCCCAGCTCTTCTTCCATCCGTCATGAAATGTCAAAGAGTTCTGTGGACTATCCTGTGGGTGCTATCGCTCAAGTCTGGCAAATCACAACCTGCTGCTCGGATGAGATTTATGCACGAGCTCATTGATAACTGTGCGAATATTCAGCAAAGGTCTTCAGCCACATGTAGACCCAGGGTACAGGTGTATTTATATATATATATATATATATATATATATATACATATATATGTATATATGGATGGATGCAAGATATTGGAAACGCTTGTTCAAACTTAGGTCACCTGCTTTTATTTTCATCCTTCCTATTCCACGAAGGGCTCGGTGGCTGTAAGGAAGACCATTAAGTGCCCGATTGTTGGTGAAATGCAATTCAGCTGTGAGAAAAACATGTGCTCCTCTGCTTACCTAACCAACAAAATCATCAGATATGCAATGGTGTGTTTTTTTTGGCAGTAGGAAATTTGCCAATGAATGGTTTGTTCCATCTCAGCATTTTTGTTGTATCTTAATTTATTCTAAGTTCTCCTCACGCCGTTCTGACACACGTCTCAACCGAGACATCGACGTTCTAATTATTGACGTCCCGGTTCTCGAACCAGTCAGGTACTTCCAAGCATGTTTTCCGTTTATGGCTGTCAGTTAGAGCTGTCTCTGCTGTCATTTAGTTGTCAGTCCGAGCCACCACGGCAAATAGCATGCTAATTATTATTATCATATCATATCATCGTACCTCACTCACGTGCAGACTTGCGTGTGCCCAACTATTGTGAAAGAGACGTCCAGACATACATCATACTAACGAACTAATTAACTATCACAGATGGTATTATACGAGTCAACAGCTCCCCTTTAATATAAACAGAATACCTGTGTGTAATAACACGCTTTGCTCATCAGCTTCATGTAATTAAGCCATAAATTAATACGTATCGTGTGCTTATGTATACCTATGATAGTGAACAAAGAGGGGCACTGTTTCTTTTAGTGGCATTACGCTTTCATTATTTAGTCATTCGACATTTCACTAGCGAGCACGCTTCAATTCATCAAACATTCACTACAGCAACTCACCGACTCCCGATAGCGCAGCAATGCACGCTGCTGCGGCTAAAATACCGTACGCGAACATTGTGTTGTTGCAGATGCTGTTACTCGAAAACCACTTGGGCATTTCAGTACGTCAATCCTCTGACGTGCAGTTTCGATGCGTGAATACAACGTGGTACGATTGGTAGTATCCAGTACGACAGTGGTAATGACGGTAGCGTTTACGACAACCGTTGGTGGCTAAGCAAATCAACAACGAGATGATCACAATCCTTCTTCTTCGTTTTACTCGCTTGGTTATCAGCCATCCACCAGGGAGAGGATGGTAATCATGGTCAAGCTAAGGTTTCGCTGACCCGGTCGAAATCGCCCATCAGCTTGTTGTTGCTATGGTTGACGTTGAATGGATGGCAGACTGAGAGGAATTAATGCAGCAGTCCAAGCAATAATGAGAGCAAATGACCCGTGGACGCCGCCGCTCTCTTCTCTTCTTCTATTGGTCTTTTCAACTATGGTTGGCCACTTTCGTTGCTTGGAAAAACCACTCCGGCGGCGTACCACTACCACCAACACGATTACAATTAGTACAGCTACGACTATAATGTCGAATATATCTTCATCTGGCGAGGAAGACAGCGGCGGCGGCGGCGGCGGCAAGAAGGACAACGAAATGATATTATGATCGTACGTGTGGATATCACTGTACACGGTGAGAGATCATCATCATGGTCATCATCATCATACACTCACTCTTCCTTTATCGCTCAGCTGTTGTTGTTGCTGCTGCTGCTGAGGATATCATCAAATTTGCACCAACTCCACCACCACCGCCTCCTCCTCCTCGGCCCCAATGTTCTTCTCAGCTCGTTTTGTTTGCTTCTTGTTTTTCTTTTCTTATCTATTCCGTTCTTTGTTCTTCTCTGTTTTTAGATGTCTAATTGGCTAACTATACGCAGCTGCTTCAAAGAGAGTACGCTATTCGTTGTAACGAAACGTACAGGCTTCTCCACAATACTCTGGCTTCTGCTGCTCCTGCTGTTGCGACTGTATACCCGTGCCTTTAGTTTCGTCCTGCTGTATCCTCTTAGATAGTCGTTGGCTAGCCGTATCAAATGCGACCTACATCCTCCAGTGCTATAGTTCCGCCATATACGCGACCGATGTCGATATGACGGTGGTACGATAATCACCCAGAAGCACAATTGGAAAACCCCTGGCACCAGGCACTCGGATAGCACACGGCCGAACCAGAATAGTGTTCCTGTTGTTGTTATTGCTGTTGCTATTACTTCCGATGATAATAATACGGATAATAATAAGCTGCTATGGTCGAATGCCTGTCAACACATTTCCGATGAAAAAAACGATACACCGATATAAAATGAAACCTTTCGTTTCTGTCCTCTATTTCAGTGTCCTTTTGTCCTGTGTTGTCGCCTTCATCCGTTATTGGTTGTCTTCGGCCTTGTGATCGTTTTTCACCGCCTGATCCGCATCTCGGCACTTCAAAGATAGAGGGATTCGTTGTTGCCTCGTCCTGTGGTTAGTCCTGCGACCTGCGGAGGTATACGTACACGCGTCGGTCCGTACGAAGTAGTTACTTTTCGCCTTCGTCTATGAACGTGTCACTGGGACTCACTGCCGCTGCATCTACTACTGTCCGTCACCATCGCCACCACCACCATCACCACTTCGACCACCACTCATCTATGCGAATGACTGATTGACTGACGTAGTGAGAGTAAGCGCACGCAAGAAAGCAGACAAACAAACGAGATCGTCAATCCGCAGTCACACAGGTAGGTAGGCTGCCAGCCAGCCAGATAGTCGCTAGATAGGCATATAGATAGATATGTAGTTGGGCAGTAGCAGCAGCAGCAGCAGCAACGGTGGCGGCGGCGGCAACAGCAGCAGCAGCTAGCGGAGAGCGCAGAGATGTAGGTTCACTTGAAGAGGGATGCGCGATGCGGGTGGAGGATGGTGATGCATCCGCCAGAGCAGTAGCAGCAGCAGCAGCAGAGCCCACCACTACTATAATACAACCGCTACGAGTGGTGTCTACCTTTCTGTCTCCTATCTCTCTCTCTCTCTCGCTCGCTCTTCTCGTGTAACTACGTACCGACGTGTGGATGTACGTGTGTGCCTGTGGCTGAGTATGGGGATCTCAGCAAATGTACGGGGCTCTAGATGGACGCATGTCCATGAACGCATCCTTGTCCGTGGCTGTGTACCCATAGCTGTGAGTGCAACCACTCGTGTTAGTACCACCTTCACCATCCCCTTTACCGCACTTTACGTGTACTAAGGAGACGGACCCTTTCTCTCTCTTTGGCTGTGTATGTGTGTGTGTGTGTGCTTATACTCTGTGGGTCCAGCATATATCGCAGAGGGCCTTTCGGCTTGTGTTTGTGTGACCGGGACCGTGTAAGTTTTCGCGCAGGATGCCACTGTCTACGACCACCACCGACCATTACTGCTAGAGATTGGACGCGAGCGCCCTGGGTCCAGCGGAAGAGTAGGAGCAGGAGGAGGATATGTGACTGTGTATGTTCCCATACCCTCTCACTGACTGGCTCGCTGACCGTGTGTCGCCGTCTGTGTATAGGATGCCTGTATCCGTCCACCCATGTGCGTGTGGTTATGAGCAAGGGTGTGTCGCCGTCTGTGTATGCCTGTAAATGTATGTATATACATAGCTTGGAGCATCGAGCGTAGAAGGGCTGGATGAATGCAGAGAAGGGAACTCATCCGGATGAGAGGGAAGAGACCCGCTGGCGCTAGCGACGCATCGTCGGCTCGCCTCGACTCACCTCAGCTGCGCAGCGACAGCCAGCTGCAGCAAAAGACGAGGAAGAAGAAGAAGAAGAAGAGGAGAGTTTGGAGAGAGGGAGGGAACGAACGAAGTGTTCCTTCCTATCTCTCTCTCTCTCTCTCTCCTGGTCCCTCTAACATCCTCACCTCTCCTCGAGTTCACCTCTCGGCGAGCTCATTCCTCCTCTCCACTCTCTGCTGGTCCCCCAAGTCAATGCCCAGCAAACTATCCAATAAAGGAGATAGCGATGATCTTTGCTTGTCCTTAACAAAGCTATCCCGTTTACGAAAATGCCTCCGCGGGCGGATCGGGTTAAATGGAAAGGACTGAGGAGAATAAAATGTATTAAAAACTAGTTCTGCAGCCACCCACACGTGTTGGACTCGAACGAACGATTTGGAACGACCTTACCAATACGGGAATACAATATAAATGACCTACTTTTCCATACCGTCAATATCTGCAAGAACCTCATCTTGAATAGGCATTTGGCCAGGCCTGCCGACAGTTATTCGTGCTGGATTAACCCATTCAGGGGTAACAGGTTTAAGAGATCTCAGCCTCAGCAAACAAAAGTGATCAATTCATAACCCGAAGCGTTACTCGTCAAAAGCTAAAAAGTGCAGTTAAAACGAGTCAGGATCGATCTGGTGTCGAGCACGGTGGCGTGGTGCATTCGTGAGCGCCTTGAAATCGGAGGAGACACGTAGGTGCACGGGTTCGATCTCCACCGTTTCAGATTTGCATTTTCAAGGGGTCCGTCTTATGAAAGGCAATGCCGAAAGCAGTTCCGTGGACGTGAAATGTTGGCTGCGAGTCAGCCCGGAGAATTTACTTTTAGGATCGACCTCGTCTAAATGATGCCGTGACGTTTGGTCAGAGCCACATGTTATTTTCCGGAGCAGGAGTTCCGCAATTCTCTATCGAAAAGCTGCCTGTGGCGGTCTGGAATTCTAACGTCAAAAACAATTGAATATGATGTTTACTCGTTTCGCTCTATTGAGGAGGTGAGGTATCTCCTATAGTTCGACTACGTCATACCGTTACACGTTCCCATGGGAACGTCAGTGTATCAATATACAAGTGGTGGCTTATTAAAATAGTCATAAGAAGCATACTTTTATTTCATATGATTCTGTATCCCAAAATATACAATAATTAGAGAAGCAGTTGGGGACAAGGTGTCAGGCCGAGGCCGTCATGTTTCCCAGGGAGGCGATGGCATTGCCTTTCTGCACAACGAGGAAAAGGCGTCGCAGAAGGAAGGTTCCTGCGCGCGCGTCCCCGGTGGCGCGAATCAGCCTGTGGTAGACTCTTTCGAGGAACTTACCAGTGAGGAGGCCGTAGCCGCAGGCAAGAGGGGACAATTAGTGGGTAGCATGGAGGGTGGCGTTCTTCCATAGTCTGGCCGGTTCCCTTCGCGATCTTGTTCCTAAGCATCGTGTGACGCGACTGACTTTCTATGGTACGCTCGCATGATACCATTCCATGTGACGTTGCTGCTGGAGGAAGCTTGAAGTTCAGTATCGCCGTCCAAAACCATATCGTCAAAGGCGAGGAGAGTCGAAATGGGAAGAGCACCCGATGAGCCTACAGCAGGGGCAGTCGGTCGAATATCACCGAAGTTCTCTCGAGACAGCGGTCGAGGAGAGGCCGGATGGCCTGGTCCATAAGAGGGGCGCCGACGAGCTCAAGTGACAATCTCGTGAGCAAGCGCTGGAGGTCGGGGTGGGAGTCCAAAGAGGAGACCTCGCACTTCGCGGAGATGGGGGCAAGGCTGCTGGGCTTCACGTAGTTGAAACCTCGCTGGACGTCTAAGGCAATGGTCGCCGGATCCTCTCTCGCGTTCCGTTATTCATGAATCACAGCTGGAGGTGAGCCTGGAGGGACGCAACGAGGGGCCCAAAGGCTAGGCAGACGAGGGCCAGACCCAGCGGGTCCCCCTGCTATACCCCGCACTCTAAGCTGACTACGGCGGGGCCCATGATCAAGTGGGAAGGGCAGCGGTAGACCAGGTCAAACAGAGAGAAGAGGCCTGGAACGTGGTCGACGATGTTACTATGATCAATTTCATTTTTCTCAAAATCTCGTCTGACAATTTTTGTAAGACTGTTGCTAACGCTGATGACTGGGGGTGCTGAAGACCTTTGAGCAGTTCGGACTTGTTGTGAATACGAACAAAACGGCTCCTACTTTATTGCGCCCACCACAGCGGACTCCAATGATGGATCCGGTGTGGCTTTGTGGGCCGCCAATTCCGATGTAGTCTACGGTCAAATGTCTGGGTCTAACCATTCACGAAACACTGAAGTGGCATGCTCATCTTAAAGCTCTTCTACGTGAATAATTTTTACCGCGTTCTGCGGTTAAAGATGCCTTCTTGTCGCCGCTGCTTTCTCGGGCTTAGACAGGATACCATGGAGCCATCCATTTTCACAATGTGACCCTATGATGTGAGATGCTTTTAGGCTAAGTATCTTCAAATCCATTGTTTCTGTGTCGTCCAGCTTCCCTTCCATCATCTTTTATAGAGCACTTGGATAATTGTGCGCTAAGTGGTTTTTTGTTGATTAACGTCATGTGGGACGAATAACCTTGGCTTCTAATCAAAGCGCGTTTTTGCCTAAAATCTTATGTGAAATAAGAAGTACTCGGCAATTCCTTCATGAGTAGGTTATACCTTTGAAGGCTAGGAGCCTTTCATGTTTGGTAACTGCACAATGTATCAACGAAGTTATTGTGAATCATTCAGGAGTTCGAGTGATGGATGGGACCGCCTGAAACCCTTGAGCGGGAGCACATTAACGACGGCGCTCTCTGAATCAGAAGGGAATCAGCAAGACAACACGTAGTTCCTATCTAGCAGTTACCCCGTTACGGCTACCCTGTTGTCTATTCCGCCCGGTAGATGTCTTGGTGCACTCAAGTAAGGTATATTATTCTTTGTATATTATTCTACAAGTACTTTGTATATTATTCTCTACCGTTCTGGGGCTAGATCTCGTTCCCTTCCCTTGGTAAAGAGCGACGTATGCTTTTTCTGTTTTTACAGCGCCTGGCTAACGGCCCCTAGGCGTGAACGCTCCCCCGGTAACTTTTCTAAATCCCTATCCAGGGCGTCTCTACCTAGATTTTTCATTGCAGCTGCCACGTTAGCTTCAGAATTTTCGAAGCAAATTGCGGCAACAATTATAACTTTACATATCGCTAAGAATAAAATTCGCAAAGATAAGGGCTCAGCGGGTATCCGTATACTACCCTATCACAACTCTTTTCAATTAGCATTATGGCCAGTTTGAATAGTTTATTCCGTAGTATTTATGTTGCTGTACAGTTAAAGCTTCCTACTGTTAGCTATCCCAGTACTGCTCTGCTCATCTTCCATCCTCTTACAGTCTGACTTCTACTGAGGTTATTCTGTTGCAGCTGTCGTGATGTCTCCAATAGGGAATCTCGTCAGTCCATTATGGTTGATCTATTGTACTGATACAGTTGATCGCTTTGTTTCCCATTGAAATGATACTGCCCATGTCGGGTTGGGGGTATAGCTAATTCAAATAGACACAAGTACGCGCTAGAATTGCAATCAGATCAGCGCACACGTCCATTGTCACTAGCGGTTGTGATTCAATGACACAGCAGCTGTGACTCACTCTAGGCTCGGCTGGGCCTGCTCTCGAATATGTGATGCTCTGAACAAAGACCTCACACCGAAAGCGCGCCAGTACATTCAAGATGCAGCTATAGCTAGCCGCAAGTGAACTCGACAATTCAAGAGCACCCTCTATCCAATTACCGGTTTACGATGACCGTGAATGGGAGAAATAACAATTTTTAATATCATTTTTAAAAATCTATCTTATGGGAAAAGACTTATACAACATCCTCAGATAGCATTAAGGTACAAGATCTCATTAGATATGTAGATTCAAGTTACAAGATCTCATTGGAAAGGCAAACCTATCCTTCTGGAACTCCAGTTAGAAAAATTACCAATGTCCTATTGGTACTTAAGGATTCTTATTACACACACACATTGCATTTTGGTATACTGGATTGTATCCTACATTGCTGTAAATCTAACAAATAGATTCGGAACCCGGATCTCTACTTTGTTCTGATGAATTTTGTTGCAGAAAATGCATAGCTACCTATTGACTTGGCTGACTAAACTACGAAAAATAAGTCGTTTTGAAGAGAGTCACATGCTTTTGTCAAGTGGCGAACATTTTACGATGACTTTACTGATGCCGAATCTTATTAAGTTACATCCAGCCTGATCTAAGTTATTGTTTAGATGCAGCTGCTTGTTAGCTACACGTGCCTCATTATATAATAGTTCTTCTGTTACTGGTGTACGAATCTAGTACTTAGCATCATGCATGTTAGCATGGCAACACTTCTCCTTTAAAAAAAGAAGAGTGCCCACCATACAGAAACGTTATTACATCAATCCTCAATAATTTCTACAAAACACCATGTTAGCCGCTAGGGTAGAAAATGAGAACAATTTTTGAAAAATCAAATTAAAATCGAATTAAATTTTAACTAATCATGTGAAGCTGGCAAAATAGAGTAACTCTCCAATATAAATATTTGGATGGAAATTCTCAAGAAAACGGCTTCAAAGGAGCCCCACTTTTTTCTAACTCAACCTAATCTAATCCTCAATGACAGAAAGCGAACATTTTTTTGGAAATTAAGCTATTTTTGAGAAGTAAATTTTGCCACTATGGAGAGTCACACAGTTGAGATTGGTAACACTGGTAAAGTGCAATGGAATTGAACAATGGCATAAGATTAGTAGCGTAGACGAAATGACTCTGCGCATTCCCTCTTGCCTAGACTTCATCGATTCTATCTTTGCTTTGTTTATTTGTAGGCCAAATTCAGCGACGTAGTTGTTCAATGCTGTAGGTGATGACTGGTCCTGATGTACAAAACGAGATAATGCTCATACAGGGTCACCTTCAGTTATTGGTATCTTTGCTTGATACAAACAGCAAATTAGTGGGATTTGTATCAAGCAAAGACACCAATAGCTGAAGGTGACCGTCCCCTTGGGCAAACCCTGTAGTTTTTTCACACCATTGGGTTCAGCGACAGTGTCGTCCAAAATGATCGGATTGGTTTGTAAAATTGCTTTCAGCAACTCTAGAACGTTCCAGCTAGTTCATTTAAGATGATGGTTTTTGAGTCCCAGTCAAAGGTCGCCTTGACGATCGATAAATACGGAATATAGGAACTGCGTCTCGTCTATTTCATCTCACTAGTCTCTAGCAGACTGTTATTGTCTATCTGTTAGCATGGAAATCGTGTTGTTCCTCCGGTAGCGTGTTGCGGTATTTCAGGTAGAAGGTTAGCCGGTGAGCGAGTATCCTCGAGAGCAGTTTGTATACAATTCTTTTTGGCCACGCTTCGCCTCGATTCGGGTCGGTGGGGTTTCCTTTACTTTTGGGGATCATGATGCATATTCACCATCCTTTGGGATCGATCCTCTCTCAAGCAGATTCTGAAAAGAAATGTACAGCAAGATGCGAAGGCTGTTGCTCCTTTTATGTGCTCATTGTATGCGGCGTCGAGTCCACATGATTGATGGTCGGGAAAGCTAAGAGTTGCCTCCACCACTTCAGCTTTCAATTAGATTTGTTAAAGGTCAAGCCGAGTGAAGGCAGGGGAACTCGGCCGGCCCTGTACCATTTGCGCTCAAGGTGTTTCTGGAGTACCCCAGGAGATCCTTGAGTTTAACTGGGCAGCTTGACATTGTTTGGTTCCTCGTTCCTTCTCCAAAAAGCAATTAGGAGAATCTTTCCTATACACATAATTCACAGACGTATACCGATGCTATGCCTCTTTCCTCTAAAAACATAAAAGCTGCGTGGCGCCCAAGAGCAGCCCACTTGCTAGACCGTGGTGGAGCTCCGAGTGCGCAAGAGCCAAACGTATGTTTTCTTACATGCCAACGGGGGAGGGTCAGGTGAGCAGCGAGCCTTCTTGAACTATACTGGCAAAGAACAGATGTATTACCGATGAGCCCATTGGGCTTATGAATGCCGGGGTATGTGGACAGGTCTTATTCTATAAACCGAACTTCCCAATAGTCTATTTAAAGGTAATTGTACGCGGTAATTGTTTTTTTTTGTAATTGTTCCGGTTGGTTGGTTGGTTATGGCGTTGCAGTCACCGGCTAAATTTCGGGTTCTCTCCGGACAAATTGGCAGCACCTAACCAATTTCTCTACCAGCTGGTGGGTCTCTCCTGCGCCTGCCGGCCGCACGTACACAACGATTATATCCACTTGTTCTGCCTCGATTATAATACAGCAAGCTTGTCTTCAGCAAGGAGCGGTTTCATTGCCCAGGCAATTAGTGTAGGGGGCGGCCACTACGCCGCTCGCACCCCTGTGGTTCTGACACTGGTAGCCGTGCAACAAACTTCTGGCACGGGTGCAGTAGAATCCTGGCAGTGAGATCTGTGATATGACCCATGTCTCTGTTCACTGGGTCTGCCCAGATCCTAAATGTCGATGGCGATGAGGTCGGCCAGCGTCACGGTGATGGGGCGTGCTCTCTCGGAGGCCTGCGGCTCCGTTCGTTGCGATTCATCCTCCTCTTGTTGTACCGTTCCTTTCGTACTGCAGATTCCAAGGGGGTAATTCTTGCTACTCGTGGAGGGCTCTTTACCATGCCAATGGTTGGATCCCAGGGAGGATCGGAAGTGGTGTGTTGCTGTCCTGTTCTGCTGTCGGGTCGCTCCCGTAGTGCGCACCCCATGTGCCTCCGGGCCGACGGTGTGCGGATCTTGTAAAAGTTACAAGACGGCATGCTATGTCTCTTGCGCAAGACCCGGCAACGGTAGACGCTTTTGCTTATGAGTAGCACCCACGGCATAAAACAAACAGAAGTGAGCCGAATTTTCAATGCAAGATTTTCCTTAGTTATCCAAAGGGCCGTGCAATTTCTATTTCTGGTATGCTTAAGGACTGCGGAAGTGGGGTGTCTTTGTTCTAGATTTTGTTCAAGGCCCCCTGAGCTTTAAAAAAACGTGAACAGTAATGGCTGTGCTAATTCTAAGCAAAATTAGGTGTTGCTTCACAGAGTGGAACGTTTGTATAGACGCGAATTTCGGCCAATATGACGATTTCCTTTAAAAAAGAACGATTTTTCATCAAATGCTGGGCTCGGCAAGACTACTGCACTGGCTTAATTCACTCTAGGTAAGGAGATTCTGTCTGCAAGAAATCCAGGGAAGGAGCCGGGCTGGCAAGATGCAATTGGAGGTGGTGGGAGTGATGTTTAAAAACAATAAGAATCAGTGGACAAACCGAAAGTGTTTCCCGTGTTCGAAGCACTGGACCCTGCTATGCCTCGTGAGCCACACAGGTCTGTCGCTCGTCGTGGTTCAACGTAGTCTCAAAAACGATCTTAGCATGAGGAAGATTTTGGCCAAATGGATGCCACGCGAATTGCGGCAGGAACAGAGAGGTTTTCGAGCCGTTGTCGTGAGTAGAACTGACGCTATTTTTCTAAAATGAAGGCGACCCTCGCGATTGATGAGACATGGGTCAAATTCCCCGCACAACCTAACAGGAACCAGCGTCGATAACATTTGCCCAGGTGGAACAGCTGAACCGGAGGTGTGTGAACAGATTTACAGACAGCAGAATGCTGATTATGGCCATGGACTTCGTCGGAATCGGCTTATATTGGATTCTACCTCCGAAAACCTCTGTTACCGGAGAGGAATATAAAACTTTTGGCAGAATATCTGGATACGCGGTTTGCAGCGAACAAGTGTGCACTTGTGTGGCTTCACCACGACAACGTCTATCCCCCCAAAGCTGCTATTCTTGAGGAGGTTTTGGCTGAGAAATTGTGGAGCCAACATACGTATTCCCCTCATCTGATCCCGCTAGACTTCTGCTGTTTTGGTCAAAGCAGAGGAGACTGAGGGTTGTTATCAAGCACGAGTTGGAACTTACGAGTTAGAGTAAGTGCTCGGAGAGATACTGCATGACCTCTAGCATTTAAGCCATATGAAGGCTGTGCAAAAACTACAGACCCTATGGCAACGCATAATATATTATGAGTGATCATTGTGATTTATTCTGTAAGTATGATCACTGGCAATGAGTGTTCGACCGTCTTTCGAATACTTCAAAGCGTAATTAAAATATAAATTAATATAACAAATAAAATAAATAAACGTTCTCTAAATATATATATATATATATATATAAATATCATATTGAACCAAAAGTTCCTTTTTTTCCCCGAAATATTTCGTCTACAGTGATCGACGACGATTTGTTAAAAATGAAAATCCAGGAAAATCCAACGGTAACTGCTCGAGAACTAGCCGCAGAACTTGGAACTAGCTACACAAGTATCGTAAGCGCTTTGAAACGGCTTGGATTTAAGAAATGGGTAATGGGTAAACATCGAAATGGGTACCAATGGAAGGTTATGTTGTGTGTCTGGTGGGATATTCGGGTCATCATCCACCGAGAGTTTCTGTCGACGGGCCAAACACTCAATTCAGTCCTGAACAGTCAGCAGCTAGGGCGGGTAGAAACAAAAATGAGGAAAATCTGTCCAATGCTAGTCAATAGTCTGGGGTCCTGTTCCTATGCTCGACCCCATGTGAGTTCGGTGACCCAGAATAAAATCCAGGAGCTTGGCTGGGAAACCGTTCCATATCCTCCGTATTCCCCGGACCTGGCCCCCTTCAGACTATCACCCTCTCTTGGGGCTCGCGAACTATCTTAGTACAAAATAGTTCAACATAAAATAAGATGTTGAAAAACGGTTGTGCAACTATTTCTCCCAAAAAAAAGAGGACTTTTACAAAAAAGGCATTACCGACTTGGTGGAACGCTGGAGGAAGACCGTCGCAAACAGTAGGGACTATTTCAATTAATAGGAGAAGCGCGCATCGAAACTCACCGACGATACAAGGTTGGCACAAAAAACAGCGGTAACTTTCGGTTCAACCTAATATATATATACTTAGAGAACGTTTATGTGTATTACTTGTCATATTAATTTACATGTTAATTACGCTTTGAAGTATGCGAAAGGCGGTCGAACCTTTTACACTCTAAGTATAACAATAAGTTCCCGATGGACGTAAGCAGTCAGAAAAACAAGTGTGGCAGCAATTCGCCTATGTAACATTTTCTTTTGCGTGGAACCCGACAAGACTAAAGACGACCTTGAAGATGTCTAACTAGTGAGCTTGCCCTACCTATCGCTTAGGTTTTCAGTCGTTCAGCCAAATGGGAGGGTGTGTGCTAAGGCAGCATCTGAGAGAGCGACAATAAAAGGCGCTCTTATGAAATATTTACACCCAACATTGAGGCCGCCATTTAGAGCAGCAGGAGCAGCGCAGCCACCACTACCACCGATAGCACCGGGAGCAGTTGGCTGCTGACGCCAGCTTCGGGGTTGGCTAGCTCAGTAAAGTAATACCAAGGACCTGCTCATCCCATCATTAAAGCTTCCTGAGACACCTGCCGCCTGCAGGGCCGACAAGGAAATGGGAAAGAGGTATCTTCCCTAAACGTAGCTCCTTTCAGACTAACGTTTCTGCCCGGATCTCTGGTGAGTCTTGCAGAATGATGGCAATGCGGAGCGACAGCAGCCGGCGAATCTAGCGTCTAGTCTAGGACGAGAGCTCCAAGCCGGTTCAGATCTATCGTACACAGCATCATATAGAGCTGAAGGAAAGGAGGCAAACACCCTACATCAGAAGTGTCTGCTTCCGTTTGTTGATTATTCGTCTCTGCAGTGTGTATGTACGTGAAAACGCAATGAGACCAAGGAGGTTAACAACAAATGATCCGATGTCTTTTATAGTTTTGACTGCAAGAAAAGTTGACGGGATGATTAAAGGAAGGAAGAAATCGATCCTTATTTGTGAGAATTGCATTCCTAATTAAATGTTATGAAATTATGCATTACGCATGGTTTATAGCCCTCGAGAATTCAAAGTTTCAGTAGTAACATCAGTCCACGTCCGTTATAAGGTGATAGTTGGTAATCTCAGAGGCATATATGTTTCAAACTAACCTGGAAAATTATTTACAATTGTGATTAACTCTCACGTAGTTAAATATATAGAGATAAAAAAAGGTCAGAAATAAAAGCCAATTTGATTTTAGAGATGGTATTTGCATTGAAATGTCAGCTTAATTATGCAAGATTTCATAAGAAAATAATCTGTAAACAATGAATCTGCTGAAGTTAGTTATCTAAAGCGTCCGACATTGTTGATATGCAATGGCTCATTACAAAGTACCGGCTTTTGATCTTGATCAGGTTGCGTCTAAACCAAATAAGTCATAATTATGGGATAATAAAAACAAAAAGTTAAGATGAGGCAATAAGTAAGTAGAGGTTACCGCCACTCCCTTTCTGAGGTCCTCGTTAATGTGGTCGACTGTCTGCAGGCCGGCACAGTACCATTGGCGTTGCGGCCCACACTGGGGCACACCTCATCGCCCTCAAGAGGAGGGTCGGCTCGTTGCCTGCTCCAGCACGATTCGCCGTCTGGGGACTAAGAGAGCGCGGACCAACGAGAAGGACACGGCTGAGACACAGTCCAGCTGGGGTGCGGGCAGTCGCTTGAGAGGTCGATCATTCGTGCGGCGCGCGCCTTCATCTACGTACGCTCGCCCAGTTGCCGCTCTGGTCCAGCTCGACAAGGCCTTCACGACGGTCCGCCGGGACCTCGTTCTGCGGCAGGCCGCCGACCACGTCCCCGGCCTCTTTCCTCTGGTTGATCTGCCCTAGCGTTGCCCTCCCCACCTGATCATGGACCGCGCAGTCCTCAGCTCCAAGTGCGCGTCCAGCAGGGAGACCCCCCAGTCCCGGCCCTCATCTGCCTAGCCCTTCGGCTCCTTGTTGAGTCTCTCCGGGCCCGTCTCCAGATATATTAAACAAGTGAAGGAACGTTGGCGGGCGACCCGGTCACCGCGCCTCCGAGGTCGAGCGAGTACTTGACCACGACGATCCCACCGGCCTTGCCCTCAACCCCACTAAGTGCGAGGTTTTCTCCTTAGACACCCGACGACCAGCGCTTGTTTCCTGGGTGCCGCCTTACCCCGCGGTCATCGCTTGGGCTCATCGGCGTCTCTCTTACGGACGAGGCCATCCGGTCCCTTCTCAACCGCAGTCTCGAGAGGACTTCAGTGATGCTCGACTCGACGATGAACCTCAACCTCCAGCTCCTTCCCGGCTGAGGCGGCGTGGCAGGCTATCTTGCCAATCCGCCTCGGTAGCAGCCTCGGCATACACAGTGTTCTCCGCTTACCTGATGCTGACTACGCCGCCTCTCTTACGCGGCCTATATGGTCCTCTTCCCGATGTTCTCCTCCACCTCTCTGCTTCGAATGAAGGTGCCCTTGACCAGACCGGCATCCGCACCTAGGTTCCTCCGGACATGCATAAGCAACAGCGGGTATGGTGTGATGTCCTCCATGAGGACCTGCGAGAGCCGAGACCTACGTCCTCCTGGCCTCAGCACCACACGTTGCCGACAAGGCTAGCCCCCGCGCGGTCCACCGGGCTGGCCCAGGACGTGCTCCACAAGTTGCCCTCGACGACGTCCCTCTCCGGTTCTGTATGGGCTCCCGCCTCAGAGCCCCTGTGATTGCTGCCCATAGCTGCGACCGTTGCGAGGACCTTATCGCGGCGAATAGCCACCACCTTGCGGAAAGGCGCCGCCCCTGAAGCCGCACCGTTATCCCCTTGTATCGAGGCCAGCACCTTGTTGGGGGCGGCACCGTGGTTGACACTCTAGTATCCTCTTATGCCAACCACTGGGCAGCCACCCCAGGTTAAAGGTAAGATAAAGGTAAAGCTTTATTGATTTATTGAAGGACCTGCATACAATGCTTAAGTTATCTTATATGTCATGCAACGAGATTCGAACCTGCAGTATCCCGTGTGGAACAGACCAAGCACGTAAGTACGCCGCCCTCCACGCAACTCATCTCATCTCATTTTCCGTCTTGCCTACGAAACCTCCAGCGGCCCCGGTCGCCTCACTGCTAATCTTCTTAAAAGTGTATTTCGCAGACTGGACCGCGCTACTGGACAAGAGCGCAGGGTCCTTCATTCTGGCATCGCCTTCCTCGGGACTATTACGCCCTCGCCTTGACATCCTATCTCTAACAGCGGGAGTATAAACATTAAGACACGCAATAATACAAAAGAAACTTCTACTGTCTTTGAACATTGGAAGAACCATCATCAATATCCAGAACTCTACTTTCTATATATATATATATATATTAAATAGTGGAGTTCTGGACATTGATTATGGTAATTCCAATGTTCAGGCATAGAACCAACCTTTTTCACAGTTTACTGGGAAGTTCAGATGTGAACACCATGAGCAAATGGTGTACACAATGATCAATCGTGTTCGATGAGTCACCATCATGGGTTGGACTAGAGTTCATTGAAGTACACCATACTGTTGCATGTATTTCCCTTCAAATATTCAGCGTGCCTTTTATAGCTACATAAAAAGCCTGCGGAATGTATTTGGAATAGACTACATTCACAGCACTGCAATCTTCTGTCGGAATAAGAAAATACTCCATTTGTAGCCCATCTGCACACACATACACTCAGTCTCAATAATAACCCCAATTAATTGGTCTCCAGTATTGAAAGAACAAGGAAACCGACATAATTATTGTATATCTACATTTTGTTTAACTGATCCAAAATAAATGAATATCACTTCTGTAATCGCTAACAAGCATAACGGAACCGGTCTTATAGTTCGGCGTTCGCGATAAATAAAGGAAATGTTGCCACAATTTAGTCAGCTGCTTCAAGTACGACTTGGATTTACAATTGATTCAACCTGGATAGTGAGCAATGCTGGCAAATCTCATTTGGAAAGGGGCGAATTTAAACAACTCGGTTTTGCCCCATTATACAATAGTGTCTGGCTTTAGTCACGCGGGCTTTGCAATGAAAAACCAAACCTAGTGGCAATTTTTCACTATTTTTTCTTCAGGATCAGTGAATTCCTGCAATTCACTGCCATTGAGTTAATATATTTGAGGCGTATCTGCCTCATATGAATGTGTCGTGCAATTTTTATAGCGGCGATTCAAATGAACAACTCGTCTAACGGATTCCCATTTGATTAGGAAAATGTAACTGATAGCATTTTGCTGGAAACGTCCCATTGTCGATTTTGATCAATGGCATATACGGCAGTACCGAGACGAGTTGATCGTGTAGATTTTCGCGTGCATCATTAACTGTATGATCTCACATCAGCACTCCTGCATCTAATGTCATACTACCGGCTAAGTTGTATCTATCACTCTTTTTTCCAGTTATTGTTTTCTAATTTAATGACTGCTTAAATTGCCAATTAAATAGCTTAAACGCTTTACGTGATGATCCATGAAGTGCTTTACCCTGCACATTCTCATCAGTTCTATAATAAATAACTCGTTACGCGCGCCTACGTTTACGCACATTTTTATAAGGCAACGTCCGCCAACTTCTCCTATCTGATGATTAGAAGCTTATGTGGCTTTCGGTAGTCGTTAGTGACAACGAAATACTCCATTGAAGACGAAAGTAGATGTACTCGGGACGATCAGGCGAGAGGTCTCAATCACTTTTCAGGTAATTTTTCTGATACCGCTCCCTCCTCTTGGTAGGGATTCCCACATCGTCTATGAGCGATTACTTGCAAATACCGTGCCAGGCTATTTCTACTCTCGCACCTGCCTGCTGATGCGAACTATACAATCAAGTGAGAACAAATTAAGATGACAAATCTAATATATCCGCGTATATATTGAAAATTACTTTATTTACTCACACACTCACTAGTAATAATAATAATGCTGAAAAGCTGTATCGTAGACGTTAAATGTTGGTGGAGGGTCAGTCAAACTTGTAGTAGTAATAATAGTCAGTATAAAACTAAATATGCTAACTATAATAAGATACTAATATAATAATCAATTCACAAGTATCATCCGCGGGCAGGTTACACCCAAGGAAAAAGACAAATAATGGAACAACGCGAACGGCTGTTGAAAGTTGCTGACATCCACTGTTTACGGAGAATATCATTGACTTCTATTATTGCGATGTCTCCTAGGCAAGGCACAACAACGTTTTGTAGTCGATTGCATATTCCCTCGTCACATACCTTAACCTTAGAACGGTGGAAATGGTGCCTGTCGGGCTTCAGGCATCACAGGCTAACCGCACATGGATTAGGGACCACAGCGCGCGCTAAGGATCATGGAAAGCCCATTCAGACCCCTTCCAACTGACATTTATGTTTAACTTGGTCTACACATATGTTGGTCGACTCCCTTAAAAGCTAACACGTTATTTTCAGACGTCCACAGGCCCCAGTCAGCTATGACGACTTGAGATGGTTCCGGACGCTTAACATTAACCCTCTACCGGTACTACATACAACAATGAGTATACAATTATTACAATTTGCAATACTAGTCACTCATTATCGTTAGTTCAAGCTACATATCCGAAATAGTCAGTTCTTAAATAAATATCCACGGGGGTCGTCAACGCAAGCCACGTAACCTTTGGCACGTGCCAATATCATTTCAAGTCATTCAATCCATGCCAAAAGCCATCCTCAAAGCTTTTTAATCATCAATTGAGACATCAATTTATTTGACTAGTAAAACTATACAGATTATGCCTCAACAGGGCTTTTGTTAGTTACATTTTTTCATTTTTGTGGAAATATTTTTGAAAAATAATGAGATAAAATCCATAGGAACTAAACTTTGAAAGGGTGAAATGTTCATTAATATCTCAAGAGTTCCTCCGCTACTTTGACTACCCTGCATATTTAACACCAGTAAGAGATAAAAGAGCCCCTAAAATATATGGTTTCTTCTTCGATTAAGAGTTGATCTTACTGCTTCTCTCTGTTGCGGCTTTAACATATTCTGAAAGCTTTCCGAGGCGGGTAATTGGGAATCTGGTACCTTCTTTATGCCGACCAAACACTTGGATAGCTTTGAGATCGATGAATGCGGGGACAATGAATATTACGCAATAGGCGGTACGATAGTATTGATAGTATAGCAAATCCTTAGCAGGAGAAGCTTGGAAATGATTCTGCAGAAAGTTAGCAAAAGCGCTGAAGGTGCTTCTTGGAACTAGAAGACCACTTGATTAGTGGTTACAGACCACTTCGGCACCTTCAAACATAAACAACCCATTTAAGAGATTAGATGGTCACTCAATGTTTATATTGCAATAGTCAAGTCAAAGACACCTTTATTTAAGGGGAGAAATTCTAGTAACATATGACACAATCGTTAACATCCTATAAGGAGACGTCGCTATGTCTACGAGAATATACAGTTTATTCGTTCTTCCCGAACATCTCACGTGATCGCATATTTCGACCACTAAATTAGTTTCCTGAATACCGAGAAAGTTAATTATTATATTATTATCTTTAGGTCTAGCTGGAACTATTTTCTATATTATGACAGGTCAACCTACAGGTTCTATAAATCGTTTATCGTTTAGATTATCTTTATTATTATTATTATTATTGCTATCATCATCACACGAAAGGCTACATCTATTTACGCGCCAACTTCTAAGAAATTTCGACTGTACCTTTTCGGGTGTCTATGTAAGTGGGGCGTCCACATCTGAGCGGGGATGAAATCTTGGGAATTACAAAGCTTTGAAGGAGTCCAGCGGGATGCCGTGGGGCCAGCACCCAGCACATGAAATCAGTTCGATTCCCGCAGGACTCATAGGTTTGAAGTGATGCGAAACTAGTTCCGAACCATGATCCAAGTGATTACATCTCTAGGGTGAAGAAAAACAGACATATAAAAGTGGTTCAGTGTCTGACGTCTTTGTCTTCAACCCGCAATTTATTTAGCTTCTTGACTAAGATAATGTGGTTGAGCTTGTACAACCAAAATGTATACAGTGAAATGGTTATTTTCGATCCCGCTTTAAGCCGTCCTCCTCAAGGTTGCATTGTACGAGATGGGATTACCCCTCGTTCATGAAAATGTTCTCGAATAATGTAGGTTATCGCCCCTTGGGCTACCGGTTTCTGGTTTCGACCACGTCCCGTTTCTCTTTTTCGCGTTACAGATACTTTGAATTGAGCCGCGAAAATCCGATCCTGGTGCGAATGCTCAAGGTTAAGGACCAATGGTTCGATGATGAATGGCCACCTGTTTGTTGAAGTGGGAGAGGATTAACTATCAGAGTTGCAGCTGCATTTTGAGGCTTGGGAACGAATCTTGCCGATCACGGTCTTGCATGTTACATATCTTGAGGGTTCGATAGGACTAACTGGGGGCGCGTCAGAACCGGTGAGATAGGAATGAACAATATAAAACAAAGAAAACCTGGACACATTTTTGCCATTGCCGACCACAAATTTCCCGCCAGTAATTAATGCACGAATTTAATACCGTTTACCTTTGATACGTTGGTCTGCGTCTTCGCGGCCCCGAATGAGGGTAGCGACTTTTGCAATACTCACAGTCAAATGTAAGCACGACGAAGCTGTTTATCTTGTTTCTCATCCGTAGGATGTAAAGCAAGATCGATGTAAGGAACTCGAATATTTGCTTTTAATTAGATACCAGTGTGTACAGCTATTCTACGAAAAACGCGTACAGACCCTCGACAGCTGCGCACGAAATAAAACATGCCTGCCATTGTACAACAGCAAGGACGTAACACACGTGGCTCCGAAATCGCCGGCCCGAGAATCGGGTGTTCATCATTGCTTGGGACGAGAACTGACGGAAGTTTGTATGTAAAATCCAATCGTCATATCCTCAGATGGAACCGATGGGGGAGTGATCTGCAAATCGTAACAAGCTCGGGGTACTAGATGTTAAAACTAGATCGAGTAACGATGAGCCTGTTCTGCCGGCTGACCCTGTAAAAAGCTGATGAAGCCCAGTGCCAGTGCAAAGTTGATAACCACGTTCTCTGTTCTTGTGTAGCCAGAAACATCAATGTTACCCTATTCAAAATTGGCTCGATTGAGATCACCCCCAACAATGACCGGTAGATCAGTTCCGGATCGAACAGCTATCTCTTGCACAAACGGCGAAATGTTGTACCAGGCGTCTTCTCGTATAATTCCACTGTCATGATTTGTAATCTAACAAGAAAGGCATTTCTTTATTTGATAGCACTGCGGTGTGCTAGGATTCCGCCACATGACGACGTCACTTTTGTTGAGCACATATTATGCACAAAGAGTGTTGGTCACCCCGTATTAACCAGAGACCGCTCGTTGAAGGGCGCACATGTCTAACAAGACTCTATACCGCTCTAACCTTGGTCTCTCTTAACCTTAACGGAAAAGGTGGTATCATCAAATAATTAATTTTACTCCAGTATTCAACCGTGATCCATCTTCGCAGCATGGACTTGCAACAGGACCTATGAAATGCAAAGTGCGGTAAAGCATATGATTGTCCAAGAACCATTGCTATGGTGGTGAAAGTGAGAACATATACATGAATTAGAGCCTTCGGTTTTTCTAGTCTGAAGTCAGTTCATTAAAGGTAAATGGTACTAGTAGTATAGTAAATCAAATACAGAAGATCCTTAATTCGCTAAATTCGGAAAACTGAAAATAAAAGTTTTCAGTTTTCCAATGCAATTAATCATTGTCGCGCAATCATGTGTATGTTTGAAACAAGATGTTCACACGAAATTCGACGTTTAGCAACGCATGCCTGTTATGATTCCACTAGGCAATTGTTTCAGAGCCGAAACAACAGAGATTCGTCTATCATTCTCCCTAAATTTTACACAAGCATGTATACGATGGCTGTTTAACTGAGGCTTAAAGGAAGACTTCATTATTTATAGAATTCTTTCTAAGATTACATTTCCCTTGCCAGTGGTCTCCTTTCGTGACAAGCAGAATAATCGTCCATCAAAATGACCGCTATCTACCTCGACAACAGACGTTAGCCATCCAACGGAACGTTCGACTTGTCCATTTATGGACCTAATGATAACACCAGCTCTTTTTTCCTTGTCTCTCTCTCTCTTTCTCTCTTTCTATCTCGTGCACACTTCATCAGACATTTTCGTTGGATTTGCAAGAACAACTCTGCGTGTCGCTCTATACATTATTTACAAAAACGTATATTACGTAACAGATAGGAAATCAGGTACATGAATTTCATAGCAGATGTTTCATTCCACGGAAACATAACTATTCAATGATGTCCAACAGGTATACACTGCAAATATCGCGCGTATAATGACTTCATGCCAATGCATGAAGCAGGGCCTGGCGATCTTAGCAGGAAATGTTATCTGCTAAACTAAATAATTAGACGACTAGCCATCGCAAACTGAACCATCGGAGAAACGGCGACGTCTGACGTTCCGCGCGCTCTAATTAGCGGCGGCGTCCATTGCTCCCACTTGTTAAGCGATGGCTTGACGAGTCACAGGTTTCACAGGTCTGTCGAGCCGGATGGTGTGGTGGATTCGTGTGCGCCTTCCAACCGGAGGCGACAGATGTAGGTGCACACACAGATTCGATCCCCAGGGTTGCACAATTAAATAGGTCCGTCAAATGAACCAATGCCGTGGACGTTAACTATTGGCTGAAAGTCAGCCCGATAACATTTAAGTCTCCTACAGGAAGCCGTCAGTGCACAGAGCCACACAGAGCTCCTCCTAGGGTCTCTTTCCCCTGGGGAGAAGCTAAAAATACCTACATCCAACCAACCCCAACCCAATAGGTCAAACCTCCCTGAGTACACAGTCTAAGCATAACGACAACAAACAAACAAACAAACAAACAAACAAACAAACAAACAAACAAACAAACAAACAAACAAACAACAACAACAACAACAACAACAACAACAACAACAACAACAACAACAACAACAACAACAACAACAACAACAACAACAACAACAACAACAACAACAACAACAACAACAACAAGAGTACTTTTTATATATGTATTTTGTCATCACAATGTATGGTATTATGGTTGTTTTACTCACTCAACTATTAGCCTAAATCCAAACGCTGTAGAAGACAGAAAACTGCTAACCATCAACAGGTGTTCCTTAGTTCTATATTCGATTGTACATGGTCAAATATAGGCCCACGCCGATTTCGCCGAGCTCGTCAAAATAAACTTAGTGAACATGTCTTTAAACCTGTTCATTTTATGGTACGCTCTCTATTCTGTATCTATAAGAAAATATAAAGAAAGATAATCATATTATTTGAAGTAATCGTCGGGGTCGCGCCTCACTTCCCTAACACTTCAAATCTCGTCGGATTTTAGCGAAATATGAATATCTCATCGAACCTGTTGCTTCAGGAGTCCTAAATCATCGTCGTCGCAATGTGAGATAAAAAAAAAAGAAACCTACGCATTTAACTATAATCATTTATTAAAGATATTTAGAGAATAGAATCACAAGACACTTGTGATAATCAATTTTGATGGATACTCCTGTCAAAATCCAGATGGAGACCTCAGCACCGCTATGGCGCAATGAGCATTCAATACAAAATCATGCGTGTATGGATCGGCTTCCGATGTAACTTCCGAGTTGAGATAGCTTTTGTCCTGATCAGTGTGACTGATGCAATCGATGTCCCATGATTTTGTTTGTATTTATTACTATACTAGTGTCTACCTATTACACAAGACTAGGACAGAAAAGGGCAACGGAGTGAAACTGTTACAAGTAGAGGTAAACGAGATCATGCGAAGGCCAAGATTGGAACAGCTACACATTCACTAACTCGTAGCCGCCCCCTTAAATATTTCACCTCCGCCGGCCGCCGGAACCGCTTGCGCCACTCTCGAGCATCTGACTGCTGCAGAAATAGAACGGGCGACTGCCCTCGGCGTCGAGACCCAACGCCATACACTTCTCCACGTTTACCACGTTTGACTATCCACTCTTTTCAGCAAGCAAGCAAGAAACCCCCACGCCTTTCCCACGTATTTCCTGTGCACGAGGCGGAACGGCCTTTCTCCGAAACCACGACGTCGGCAAGGAAATCGAGTCCCGACGGCTTTACTTGACGGTAAAGGGGGCATGCAAGTGCCCAACACTACCGATGCCTGTGGCTAAGTAAACCCCGCCTCTTTTTCCGCAAGAAGACGAAGGAGAAGAAGATGATGCGCGTACGGCCGCTTCGAAGGAGCCGGACCGAGAGAACCAAAAGCCGACCCACTTCAAGGTGTGGTGTAAGCGATGTAGCCTTCGAGGTAGTAACGAAGCGGCGGTAGCAGTCTGGCTTTTCTCTCTCTCTCCTTCTTTTGCAGCTGCCGCCACTCGCACCAGCACCACTACAGCTACTACCGCCACGGTTCGCTACCGCCGCCACTGCTGTAATAAAACGAATAACTTTGGTAATTTACTGCTCCGACCAGCCGAATCCCCTGCTATGAGTATGCTTTGCCTAGGTCCCCGTGGGAACCAAGCACGCTCTACTCGACAGTAGTCTGAACACACGCTGGCCGGCCCTCAGCACCTCCTCCCTAGACTACAAACTGTCTTCCCTTGACGGTGATAGGCGACCAGTGTGATCAACCCCCCCCCCCCCCCCCCCCGCATCCCGGTCCCACTCCGCGATTAGCCCGACGAGGAGTAAATATAGATCGGGCAGTAGAAGATCAACGGACACCTAACCTGATAGTAGGTTGGTGTTTGGCAATTCATCCTCTGGCGACCTTTCTAGCGGAGCGACAACAGAACGAGCAGCTCTGTCTACGAACAAATCGAATTTTAACAATCACCTAATGTTAATTAGATCCTAATAGTTATCTACTGACTAAGACACCCGTAGCTCCGATATGATCATTTACCTCTCACCGATGAACAGTAAGTCCGCACAACCTGTGTTAGTACGTAATATCCAAAGAGAGAAGCACCACGCGCTCTCCGTCGAATACTTTTTATTGAAAACATGAACAAAAGGGGCCTTACAGAAAGATCATTCATGTACATCAAGTCCGGTGATCTAAGCGAGTGTTCCCCATTGCCACTTAATTGATTTCATGTTGCTTGGTTTTTGAGTTCAATAGACATACGGATAGATAGATAGATGATAGAGATAATAACATTTTGTTTGTTGTTACTTTAATTATCAGTGAAGAGAAGTTGGCATGATGACGACATGAGAAGACTATGGAGCACACTAATTGCTGTTTGTTACTGTTGATGTGATATCATATAGTGTAGAGCATCAGGTCAGTCAGCGTCAGTTGATCTTCGACGACACCTGATGGCACGAATTGAACTTTTACTCGTTCATTCAAGCCTGCTCACAGCTAAATCAGGCTTATTCTTTTCGTAGGTTTCTTCCCTGTTGTCTACGAGTGTCTGTATGTGTTTAGTGTATCCTCGATCACCTCGAGTCAATCCCCTCCCCCTCTATCATTCTTTACCTCCTCCTGATGATTTCATTCACAATAACACCAACGTTCATATTTTACCTGTTACCCTTTCGTCAACCATAATGTGCAACGCGATCGTGTCCATGCTTTGGTGTTCCAGCCGTCCGTCATCGTTATGCCATTATGAGATTGCCACTCTGGTAGCTCGGAATCGGCAGATAGCAAATCGCCAAAACGCAAAAATATGAGTGGAAGATTTCGAGAGAAAAGTTGCTTCGAGAAATTTGCACCCCTCACTAAGCTGAAATTACAAGCACGCTTGCATGACCAGTTGGTTGGACTTGAGGAAAACCCAAAGTACATTTATACACCCAATATTGCTCAGGTCAGTACTGAGTTTTTGAGCGACCTGGGAAGATCTTCGGGGAGGGGGTTGTTGTCGATGATGTTGCTGTTGTTGTTGTTGTTTGCTGATGTGTCGATGATGACCAACATGCACACTAGGATACGTAAATCGAAAAGGTGTTCGTTGTCAATTCTCTTGTCAATGCTCACCACGCCAACTTCACACAGGACTGTTGTTGTTGTTTTTTTTTTCATTCGTAGCTTATAGTAAACAAAACGACATCAGTGTCGTTGTTCGGTCATAGAACCTAATTGTCAACGATTTAGCGTAGTCGCGATCGCTGTTTACGATACCGTGTGTTATACTTTTTGTATCATATTAGTTCTTACTGTTCAAAATCGATTCTGTTACTGCAGTGGCCTACTTGTCGATACCGTATTTACTTGCGTAATAGTTACTAAACACGACAGTTAGGACAAGCGTCTGGATGAACTGAGCCACAATACAACCACCTGTTGCCACCGGTGCCAATCCTGCCGAGACCAGCATAATAATAATACACGAAGATTGATCGATCAATCAATCAATCACTCAACCAGTCGTCAGTCGCGGTTATGTATCGTGGTGTCTGTCTATGTGTCCGTCCATCTAGTTAAGAGTTCGATAAACAGAGACAGTGAGAACTCAATCTGTCCAGACGACATCTGTCCGGTGAGCGAACGACAACAAAGTAGATACTCTTCATTCCTCCTTTTCCCGGCTGTTTCCCTATGACGAGGCCCCAAGATGCTGCTAGCTGCCGCGCGTTGTTCGGATTTGCCGAGATGGAATCATGGTGGTTCGGCTGACCGACTAAGCCGGCCATCGTTCGGCGGCAACTATTACATCCTTGGAGATCGAGAGGGTTCTAGCCGGGCTCCAAGCAAGAAACCAATTGAGTTGAATAGAGACTAGGTTATTATTATTATTATCATCATCATTATAATAATTATTATTATTATTATTATTACGAGAGCGGGAGATTGGTTCTTTGTTTGCTGTTTTCTTGTTGGTTGGTTGGTTTTGTTTGTCATATTCTGTTATTTTGTCTCCTCATTCATTATTATTATTATCGTTATCATTAATATTGTTGTTGTTGTTGTTGTTATTATCAGGTCTTCCTTCATCGATTATCCCCTCCTCTTCCTTAATAAGTGTCCACACGTGTGTGTGTCCTCCATGTGTGTCCTCCATATGTGACTGTGTTCTATCTGTGTGTGAATGTTTGCTATCTCCTGTTCTGTTTCTATTATCGTCTTCATCTCATGTTATGTTATTGTTGTTGTCGCTGTTGTTCGTGTTAGTGTTGTTGTTGTCGCTTCACGGGCTCTCGGTACTTTCTCTCGTATTTGTCTTTCGTTCTTTCAATTTTTCTCAAATTCTCTTTCTCTCTCTCTCTCTTTCTCTCTCGGGCTTTTGTTTTTGTTGTTTGTTTATTTATTTATTCTGCCTTCATTTCTGTAGAGGCTCTTCTCCCTTCCTTCTTCCGTTTATCTCTTGACCACACGCTAATTATTTTCTCGTTTGCAATAGAAATCTCTCTCTTTCTCTCTATATTTATATAATAATATTATATCATTATCATCAGTAGCAGCATTATCTTATTTTATCTCATTATATCGACGCAATATTATCAGCAGCAGCATATTCATCACCCTTCCGCATATTATTTCAATGTATCTCTCTCTCTCTCTCTCTCGTTCTCTCAGTGTTTTCACAGTATCAGCCTTCTCTGTCTTTGTCCACCTCATCGTGACACCAGTCCAACCTCTGGTCATTATTAATATTGTTATTATTAATTGTTGTTATGGTAGTTGTTGTTGTTTTGTTGTTGTTGTTGCGTCTGTTGTGCTTTCTTGTTTGTTTGCCTAAGCAATCTACTAGTACTACTACTACTGTCCACGTACTTACTCTTCGCTAAATCTGCTCTGCTTGGTTTTCACCTGCATGGGCCACGGTATCTGGTTGTTTGCTCGAGTGTATATTTAGCTATCTATGTGTGTATTTGTGTGTGTGTGTGTGTTATGTATGTGCTCGTATGTGTTCTGCGAGTGTTGTTATATTGTCCTCTATGGGGTCGTAGGCGGCGGCGGCGGAGGCGGCGTCGTCGTCGTCGTAGTTGTTATTGTTGTTGTTCCTTTCTCTCAATTCTCTTTTTCTCTTTCTCTCGCTCGCATTCGCGCTCGTTATCATCATTATCATCAGCATCTATCCAGAATGTTATTATTATTATTATTATCTCACATGGCATTATACCTCCTTAATCAGCATAGCCGTTCTTAGAGCATCACATGAGAACCAACGCATACTCCTAATTTCTTAAATATGGATCACTTAAGATATATATATATATATATATACTCAAACAGTTACAGTGACTTATGGTTAATTGTTGTTCCTTTAGATAGAATAGAAATTTCTTATTTTTAGTATAAGTATTATTATATTGTCTTTATTTTGTTTTTATTCGACTTAACTTCGCGCATGCTCTCTTGCTCTCTCGGATTCGCTCTCTCGCTTTAACTGTGAAATGTTAAATGTTGATTGATTTATTGTGTTTGAAAAACTGAACTTAACGTTGTCGGTTTTATTTCAATTATATCTACCTTGATTTATCATTTTTCCAGCTATCCGCTGGCATTTATTATTTTGTCTCTTCATGGCGGTATGTCTGTCTGTATGTTTTGTGTTTTTTTTTTGCCTGGCTACGATGCAATTCGTTACCAGCAAAATACATTCCATCGTCATCATCATCACCATCATTTATATATAATATGTATATATATATATATATGTATATATATATATTCATTTTATTAAGGTGTGTATTTATTGTTATTAGTCGTATCATAATCATTAGTGTTTGGAACAAAGGCTTTTTTCTTTTTTCCCGATTGCAATGGTATGTTGTTGTTGTTGTTGTTGTCGCGACTGTTGTCATTAGTGTTTTGTTGGTTAGTTGTGTGTGTCTTTGTCTTGTTGATGTTGACGATGCCGTTTTGTTGATCGAGCCGCCCCCCTCCTCCTCCTCCTCCTCCTTCTCCTTCTCCTGAAGAGATGTCATTTACGTCCCTATCGAATCAACGACGATTCCTCGGAATGGGATGAAGGAAGGACGCACACTGGGCGCGCTGCCAGGAGGCTCACGAGAATGTACGTGGTGGTGGTGGTTATTCTTCTTCTAATTGGCATCTCCCTCAGCCGCGGCTCCCTCTTCTCCTTGCGTGTCCGAGGTCCACAACTGTAACATCACACCAAAGATACACATATACAGTAAGCACACAGTGATGAAATGTGGGCGACAAAATATATTGTTACGCTAACAAATTCTAGTAATATCATCACAAATCTCTCGCTGCATCTCAAGTTGTGTTCATTAACACGGATACTTCTGTACTACCGAGGTGGAAAAAATCGGCACTGCACAACAATAGTAGGTTTCGACAAATGCTACTGGCTGCATAAATTGGAATATAGGATTCTATCAGCAGCGGAAAAGCCCGTTCGTTCTTATGTTTGGAGAGTAGTTTTTGCTTATATGAATATAAACAATTACTTTCCATAGACACATTGCGTCAAGCAGAGAGAGGTTCCTTATACGACCAAGCCTTCCCATAACAGATAATCAAAAATGCTAGAGCCGTTAATTATCCAATTTGAGGTGCTATTCGTGCTCGTGAGTAGCATTAATGTAATCTGATGAGGCCATCTCCGTGATACATATACAGTAAACTGTATATGACCCATAACTAGTGACCCCATACAGGTCACAGTTAATTATCTCTGTGGCTTCTACCGTTGATGTTTGCCAGCTAGAGAATAAAGGCCTTGCTCAAGGTCTCGAGAGATCTTCCTTGCTCGACTATGCACCAATGAAGTGAATTTTCATCCACTTCTTTTTTTTCTACATATTAAAGACTCCACATGAAAGGATTCTTGCCTGATCTAACTTAATATGAATACAGGGGTGTGAAATGGCTTTAAAAAGAAGATTCAAATAACATAGAACAACGCCAACAGAATAACGAGAATTTACTCATAGGTAAACAAATTGGTTATCTGAGGGTAGCTGGCCGACACCAAACAAGTCACTAGATAGAACATTGAATGCTCCACTTCGTTAAAATGGTGTAGCGTTAAAATGAGCTAAACTCTAACAATTATATACATTAGCGCGCGTTATATTTCTTACGGACACGATTCGCAAAACCTTGTCTGCTTTGTGCATCCGTGTATCATGTTCATATATTGGCGTACATTATGAAAATGATGACAAGTAAATGGTACCATGATTTGGTAGTGAGTGAAAAGTTAACAAACATCAGTAAAAAAACAATTTAGATTGGTTGCAACATGCAGGAGAAAGAAATTTCACATCAGTTATTAAATACATCACTTGTATCCCATTGCAATGCTGTCCTTAGTGGAATCGAAGAAAGGTCCTATACGAGTTCGTACGTACCCGTATGTTTTGTCTTAAAAAACTTACGGTCGTGTTTAAGCGATACGAAACTCAATTTAATATACAGATCGGTCTTGAATGAGAACGAACGTGTGCATAAAGGTCGCCAATTGAAACTATCTTTCGGAAATCCTATGTGATTCCACAATCGGTATATATCGAATGTTGCAATTTTCCCCGCAAGAAGTCCTATCTTTTGCCAGTGATTATTCCATTACTGAGTGGATTAATCGGCATTGGTGAACGCCCCGTAACCACAAAGGTCGCTGTCACAAGCAGTCAGCGACATTGGCGGTAAATCTAATATCCAAGACAGATCACTCAAGAATATATGCAAGAATCGAGCTGCTAGCGACTCAAATTAATAGTAGAAACATAATGCTAGTAGCTCAGCCCCTCCAAGGGTTGATACGGGGCACAGTACATCTATTCGTTTTTTCTCATTTACAGCCCCTCCTTAACAGGGCAGACAATTGCTAATGCTGCTGCGCATGGCAGCTGCAATGATACGCACTCCAATCTAGTCTCGTTTCGTCTAGTTGCGAATCCGGAAAGTGGCTGGCGCTCATAGATGCCGTTGGGAATCAACATAACAATAATAAGTAAGGTACATTTGATCTATATCCCAAACGAGCACTGCTAAGCTGTGGATGACTGTTTATAGGCGATATTAATAACCACACCTACACAAATCATAGCGGTAATCAAGATTTAGCAGGTGTCGCGCTGTAGCCAGAGAACGGAACGGCTCGGATCGTTTACCGAACCAAGTGTAAGTATATCAATAATAATTAATTTACAAAGTTGACTGCAGTTTTTGTTTCTAAAGCATAATTCTACCGATATGTGTATGTATATCAAGCGGTTTGTCTGCAAGCGATTCCGTACCGTGAGGTTGTCACGCAGGAGCTGCATGATCAGCGTCGAGTCCTTGTAAGAGTCCTCGTTGAGGGTGTCTAGCTCGGCGATGGCGTCGTCAAAGGCCTGCTTGGCCAGTTGACACGCCTTGTCAGGTGCGTTAAGGATCTCGTAGAAGAAGACGCTAAAGTTAAGCGCCAAGCCAAGTCTAATCGGGTGCGTTGGCTGCATTTGGCCCTTGCTGATGTCAAATGCTTCTTGGTATGCCTTTTGCGACTCCTCGACCACAGACGTGCGCTGGTCACCGGTGGCAACCTCAGCTAGGTAACGATAGTAATCGCCTTTCATCTTCAGGTAAAACACCTTCGATTCTGTGTTCGCTGACTTCGGAATCAGGAACTGGTCCAGTAGGCCCTTGATAGATAAAAAAAAAAATATATGGCACAACCAAGGCAGCGAACAACGGATAAACAACAGATACAGAACAGACGGTAAGATCCAATCCACCAGGCTATCAATCAAGTACAAAGCAAGCGACATTCGTTTGGCATGTGCAGTCACGCTGGGAACACAGAGGCCCGGTATGATTTCACGAACATATAGATTATAGCTTTCGACAAAGAAGGTATGGTAATACGATCAAATTGATAGCTATGGACCTATGTAAGATCGCAGTAGGGCAATACGGTCAGTGCAGACAGATCAGAATAATGACGACGACGTTAATAGCACACACGTATTACTAAATAAATTCATGGATATATTTATATATCTATATAGACGGAAGCCAAGGTGGACTGTTGTCTACGCAAATGTACAGTGCACTATACGAAGATAACCACGCACTACTCTATGCGCTCATCATTGTCTATTGTAATTGAGCTACGTCCTCCTAATGCTACTAACGAATGAAATTAAACGTCATGATTATGATAATGAAGACAGTAGATACAACGGATGGATTCTATGCTGCAAGAGCCGAGATGCTTCTCTAATGTTTGTACAACGATCGGGACCTTAGAAAATGAGGATCTAGTACTCTATACTCACGAGCACACTCTGGCAAATATCAGTGAGCTCTTTTTCGACCTTCTCACGATACTCTTTGGCCATTGCCTGTTTCTTCTCGGAGCCTTCGGTCTTCTGTTCGATTGATGAAATAACCCGCCATGAACTTCTGCGTGCGCCCACCACGTTCTTGTACGCGACCGACAGAAGGTTACGCTCTTCGTTCGACAGCTCCGGAGAGCTCTCTGTGATCTGCTTCATCGCCGCTGCCATGTCATCGTACCTGTATCAATAATGCGCGCAATTCAGAACCCCAACAACAGCAAGTACCAACGAGAACAATAATTCTTACTCAGATACCATGTGTAGATGTATATAGATATATATATATATATATATTTGATTCAACGACAGACAGCCTCACTTGCGACAACCACCGCGTAACCTAACAAGGCAAACGTGGGGGTTGATATTCAGCTACCACACCTCCTCACCCCTCCAAAGCTATCCTCATCTTTGAGATACGCCGTTCAGTCATGATCTCACACCTTTGTCTAAATATATATCAGATATACATATATATATATATGCAATATGTATATATATATATATATATGCGATTCCGACTACCTCTGTCATGGTGACTAATACAGCAGCCATGCCATTCAATGGGCATACATGATTACAATAGAGCTACAACCGTAAAGAACAAATGTGCGAAGCAATGTCCATTAGTCGAGTGTAGTCGATGGATGACGACGAGCGGCGGCGACGACGACGACGACAACAACAACCACCACCGCCGCCACCACTTCTACTAAAATACTACTACCCGGACCTGCGCTAGCAAATTGCGAAGCACAGACATCTCCTGGAGACGGACGGACGGACGAACGAACGGACTCGCATCCACCCCTATCGACGAAATTCCGTCGTCCCAAAATGCAAGAACCTGTAGTCCAGCATCATCGGTCCGCCAATCATCTTGCCTAGTAGGGCTGGCTGTCTATCCCGGGAGGTAAGCAGGCAGGTAGGCAGTCATTCAGTTAGTTCCCGGCAGTCTCCTGCAGGGGGGGGAACTGGCAGATAGCTAGCTAACCCGGCGGCACGCACACCAATCGACGGGCCATAAATAGCATGCTGGCTGGATGGCTGGCTGAACTGACGCCCCCGGGGCCCTGTGTACGCAGGACGGCCGACGGCCGACCTAGGTCTACAATGATGCTAACAAGAGCCTACCAATGTCCCCTCACAGAATAACGACTACGTAGGCCAGTAACGTCCGTTCGCACGCCTGATCGCGGCACCAGCGGCAGCATCAGCCGCATCAAGCAACGGTGAGGGCAGGAGGATCGGTGCGGTGGCCGGTGCAGTGACAGAAGACGCACGCCTCGACCGGTCAGCTTGCGAATTTGTCCTAACGGGGGTATCACTTACCTTTCGGCCTGCTCGGCGATCTTCGCCTGCTGCACAAGCTGTTCCTTGTCCATAACGGCACACTCAGCACCCGCGAACACGGCTCAAAAACACCAGAAATCGCCAAAAAATTGCCTCGCTATACAAAATGGCAGCAGCGGTACCAGCTATAGGGTGGCGAGGAGCGGATGAACGCATCACGGCCACAGCGAGTCGCGAGCGACACCGCCCTCTTGGGGGCGGGCATTTTCGAATAATCATCTGTCTGTCTGTTGTTCCCCAGAACATCATTCCCCGTGGATGGTATTGTTAACCAATAGACCAAGAAATAATTAGACGGGCTTAGCACACGGATAGAATCACTTTGAGTAATTATAAACAAATATGATCACATAATTTTTTTTCTGTGACCACACTTATTGACATCCCGATTTGCCACTACAGCAAACATATTGAGTAGTTCATAAGCAGGATCCGCTTTTGGACGTCAACACCCGACCACGAAGTGTGCTAGTGGCAGTGAACCGCAACCAGATGGAAAATAATACTTAAACAAAAACTATCAATTTTCACGCATACTAAACAACAACAGTGTCATGCCAATGGCTTGAGACCGATAACGGGCGAATGAGATGTCGGCATACAACAATTCGCCGTGAGTCATCTCTTGGGCAAACCCTGTCGGGAAACTGCTAAGCGGCCAAAAAGTTGAGGGGGTCATCTCTAGTTCCACCAGAATTTGAATTTAAGAATTTATCGAAGTAAAATGTGTGATCTACATAACCATACTCATGGGAGAGTGGCCATCTCCTCGACATGGCTTAACAGGACTCCGTGGTAATGAGTAAACTAAGCTCACTTGTGCCATCGACTACGAGCAATTAAATATATCCATGAGTTTGAGCAATATATATATAGATATATGTAGAAGTTTAAGGTTGAAGAGAAATCTGATATCCCTTCGTAGACAATTCTATGACGTTCAGTAGTATAACATATACTAACGGTTGTGCGCAATCTATAATCTACGAATCTGCAACATTCAGTTAATTATTATCATATAAATAATTATCATATAAACAACACGGACAACTTTAAAATTATAAATTTACTGTGAACATATATTTTCTGCTTCATTGAGGGTGAGCCAACGGTGAATTTATTTCCCAATATATTTTATGACAACTCACGCCTAAGGCCAATTGTCCCAACAATAAAAGTTCTTAATATATATTTCTTAGGTATACAGGTTAATTTTTAGATTTCGATGAGAATATTGAGATTCACACTCTTCATAACCGATATATCCGGTGCGTTGCTTCTTGTGTTACCGTGCCGAGTTTTAATCAAATCACAAACAGGTCATAACTATGACTGACGACATTTTATTGGAAGAACGACGCGACGGTAATAGCGATCCTAACTTGTAGGAGGTGATTTTTTTTTACTAACACTTTTTGGAGTTATCTTATGCGAAGCAACACCAAAAACATTCTGAGGGAACAAAGGCAACCAAAAGATAATATTTTACAGTGTTTTTAGGCCACCCCCTTCACCACCTTAAGGATCTCGTACGTCACCCGAATCATCGTGATGATTGATCAGCGGACAAGTCGGGTTTCTGACTCTCAGATCCATGATGCCCTCTTGGTCTCGCTGATTGCGGTGCGGCCCACCATTCCTTTCGATGTCTCCAGCCGTTGAAGTAGTGATCGCATACGAAGATGTGCTGTGTTGCAGGTACCACATGTATCATTGTCCTGTGTCTACGTCACATTTGATTGTTTGACAGTATGTTTCAGTATGTATCGTGTGCCGATAGCCATGACCGTCTAGTGTACTGTGGTCGCGCACGAACCAATGCACATAGTAAGCTTGCTCTTCCGGTGCACGCTTCTTGCTCGGTGTTTAGTTTCGATATGTGATCTCTAGGAATGATCGTTTTCTTTGATGGGTACGCACTCGTTGTGGTGATGCAGCACGCCTGGCTCTCCGCCCACCGAGTTGAACAAATATGAGATTATTTTTACCCATATTTACTACATACTAAGTACAAAAGAAAAACGATCGTCTGTGGATTAGATCTGCGTGGCTTAGATCTGATAGTTCGACAATCCTCTCCGACGCTGACCCGCTTGTTCCGTTTGTGGGTACCATTCGAATTTTTCACACTTCATAGACGATCAAGTAACAGTGTGCATAGTGCAACACTATATCAATTTTACATGAATAAAGCTAATGACTTTCTCCGCGCTGCGATGATATTTAGAACCGGTGAAGGATTCAATCTACCTTATCCACAACCGATGATTGGCCATGAGCAGAACAGATAGTTGATGGTTAATGCAGCATTTGAGGCACTAGTTCGAAAAGCGATGGGACAGTGTAGGAAATTGAACTCTACGAGGACAAGAAGAAGACAAAAAAAAACTCAGACTATTACCCTGTGTAATACACATACTATATTATCCAAAAATAGTTACTTGATATATACAGCTTGTAATGAGTGAAAGACTTTGAGTTCTATATAATTCACTGAATGATATTATTAAAGATTTCATTCTTGTATCACCGCAAATGGAGTCTGAATGGCGGCTGTAAGAGGAGAAACAAGAATATTACCAATAAGTACACAAAATCAAGTATTGTTGAATGGGCAAACTTTTTATTTTTTTAATTAACGAGGTTGGGAGCAAAATCCGTCATGGACATCTGGCCTCACATCTGAGGTGTTCGCTTAGGTAGTGTCGGACTCGCACAGACTAAAACCCCGAACCGATTGCTAACTTGGGCCACTGTCAGGAACTGTGCAGGAAGAATACTTCTGCCAGCAGCTTGCAGGGAAAATTGGAAGCATGTACTCAAGTAGGACGTTGTACAAGAGAGCATACTGACCTACAACTCGAATGGGCTATTATAAAATCCGATTCATTCCCTGACGTCAAATAAATAACGCGGATTGCACACATCTAACCTTGTGATTGTCCTTATTGATCCTGATAGGCAAAATTTATCGTCTCATTACCATCTACTATGCAGTGCGCGTTTTCAGATTTGAAAATCAGATGGCCATAGCAAAAATCAACGGACGTCAACGGTAAATCGAGATAAGCTTAGGTGCAAGTCCTTGTTTACCAGTAACAGAAAACGACGACATACTACTGAAAAATCAGGCTTTATTTACCAAGCGAATAGTTTGCAGACTCTTCCCTTGTTCTTTGCCATATTGTTAACACGAAGTAAGCTAAATATGCTAACGCAGAATTTTATATCATGTCACTAGTCCGACACAGGTTATTACCTGGTCCCAATCTATCAACGGAAAAATAAGTTGTTTCACATGTCTCATTTAAGTAAACTGTTAGAAATAATACATTATTTTATGTGTGGAATGCTTGCGAATAATAAATTGTCAGGCCATCCGTTGTGTTCAGCTGCATCTCGTCTTCCCTCCATTGGTATACTTTACGCTGTCATGTCGTATCCTCTTGAGTTATTTTAATTTCGTCTCACCTGTCGATGAATTCTTTGACCGCTGCTTGTCCCCTCAGGGGCTCTTCAGACTATCTCACTTCTGTAAGAGCCTGAAAATGCTATCTTCCAACGAAACAATTAAATCCTGAGTTGCCATACGTTACTATTTTTTTAATGCAAGGGCATCTTTGTTGCCCATCCCTCAGCTCATGAGGAGTCAATTTTTCGAGTTTATGAACTCTCCCTAATGCGTACAGATGATCTCTAACGGTTTGCTCAGCTACGTTTAGCTGCTCAGCGAGGATAGGACAACTAAAAGACTTATCTTGTTCAAGCATTGAGATCAGTGCCTCTGTATGAACCTGTAGAAAGTCCTCCTTCGTGAGGGTTTGCATCTTCGGGGTTGAAATCTCCTGAAACTTTCTAAGTCAAGTTTCGAGTCGCTACAGTAACGGGTCCCAAAGCAGCATGCAATTCGGTAGATGTGTTCCCTGCGGTAGCTTCGATTTTTAATTTGAAAAGCATCATCGCACGAAATTGGTTTCGAGGTAGGTTGATTTCACAATTTTTTAACTCTTTCGATCGAATCGTCCTTTTTTATTTGGCGCCGATATACCCAACAGCAACTGACAATTAACTATTTTTGCCCCTAAACATCGCTACTGCCACTATCATGGCCCAAAAGTTTGCAATACTAAAACCCTTCGACTTACTAAAAAATTTCCGGGGCACCTAATATTCTATTATAAAATAAACGGATGAAAACACTAATTACATGACCGCACGCAAAGTTTTCCAAACGAGCGAAATTTTTGAGCAAGATACGACTCGAAAAAGCCCCATTAGACAGCAATATAGAGGCCCTCACCGAAATGTAGCTGTGTGGTCATATTCCCCACTAATTACTAATTAATTAATAAAAAAAAACACTAACTCAGGCGTTCAGGATTGTCATGGTATCTAAAATTGTTCCAGGCTAGAGCAGTGCTTCCAAGTGTGGCCCTATGACGGCACCAAGTTAACCCCTTGACATTGTGATCTCATATGCGATCAGATTGCTGGATACCAGATAGTTGTCAACGATTTTAAATGGCTTTAATAGATTAAAAAAAAATTCTTCTTTGAAAAATTCCGCGCCCTCCTCAGAGTCCGTCATGGGAAGCTTCGAGAAGAGGCGGCCAATCGCCTTTACGGTTGCCCTCCCCTCGGTTGGCCTTAAATGCGTTCATTCTCGGCTTAGTTGCGCGCGCATGATTAGCGCCATCTTTGTGGTATTGATCCATCTCCTGTCGTTCAACAGCAAGGCTCCACCACCACCACCGTCGGCTCCGCCACCGCCGCCGCCGCCGCCGCCAACAGCAGTGGCCGTGGTAGCAGCATCAAAGGCCGTCGTCGCAATGGTGGCTGTGGCTGTCTTGCATTGGAGTTGTACGAGGCGACGGGAGTTGGAGACAGAGCTTGGGTGTGTGTGAGAGAGAGAGAGTCGGATGGGTGAAGGAAAGATAGCGCAGCACAGGCGACCACCACCCCGAAGTTAGGGAACAAGGTGTTCCTCTCTCCCCGGAGCCGGGAGTCTCTTCGACGGCATCAGCCATCGAACAGCAGCAGGTAGCATAACAGGCACAGTAGCAAGGACAACGGGAATAGCAGGAGCACAGGAGCAGAGCCTGGTGGGAAGCGAGGAAGGGAGGGAGGGAAGGAAGAAGTGAGGCCGGGTTGGTTGGAGGTTGCTTGGAGAGGAGGTGGGGGGTATATGGCAATTTGTTGATTGCGTTGCGTTGCGTCTTCTTTGTCGCCTTCCTCGAGTCGTTATGCCTATGAGAGTCAGCTCGTCGTTGCTTCTGCTGCCACTGGGACTAGAACGGGAAATAGTGGTGGAGAGATGGAAGCTAACTGGAAGCGCTGCAGATGGTGCAGGTGATTGTGCGTAAACGACAACAGTACAATGGACCTGCAGCAACAACGACATATACATTCGATTCTTTGCAATAAAAGCAGGACACTGCGGAGTAACAATTCTAACAGATACAGAAATCATGAGCTCTATCTGTAGTCTTATTCAAACGGCGACATCAGTAGTAGGGATAACTGTGAACAAGTGACAGAAATGGCACACTTGTCAAAGCAGAAGCTATGCAACGATGATAGCAGCCGGTGGCGGCAGCAGCAGCAGTAGTCATAGATTGAGGAGTCGAGGCACCATAGGAAGCCGCTTCGGGCTATAGTTATCCTTCCGTCCTCCCTCCGATGAGCTGGAGCCTGTTGTAACATCCGCAGGTAATAATAGCAGTAATGGTGATGTCTGCTTGGATTCGTTTGTTGATTACTGTTAGTTAACCCTATTCCTGCCTTTGTGTTCGCAACTCCCTGGCGGAACAGCAGTGGCGGCGGCGGCGGTGGCGGCCGTAGTAGCAGCAGCAGCAGCAGCCGAAACGGGAGAGAGGACGAGGATGGCGGTGCTACGGCAACCAACGACGACGATGACGACGACAGCAACAATTCCAGTATTGACGAAAACGAAGACGAAGAAAGGCGACAGATTAGAGCGAGAGCCCGGGACCGCGGGGGGGGGGGACTTTAGTCTTAGCCATCATTCATCCCGTCGATCAGACACACGAATTCGGTTGACAGTTGATTCCAGTCAGTCAATTGTTAATTGCTTGATTGGGTGCTTGGTTAGATAATTGTTTTTCGAGCTGACCCTCAGCAGTTCCCCTATCTGACAGGACTCAGCTCTTAACCTTTTAGGTATTACTATGAGGACCTGTCGGGGCCACCTTTGGTTATTCTCTTCCTGAATGGTTGGTTGGTGGTATCTGTCAGTCAGCGCCAGCGACAGTCATCTGGTTGGTTGAACTGTGCTGAGATCTTCTTTCGTGGCTCCGTTTGTTTGCACATAGCCGTCGATCGGATTGCATTGTTGCTATAGCGGACAGTAAAACTACTTCTAACGATACATAGCGATAGTGGTGGGTGCATGCGGTGGTAATCACTTGTGGTAACCCGGCATTCAGCACGTTTGGATTGCGCGGGGATATGTGCTCCCTCTCTCTCTCTCTCTCTTTTACAATTGAAGCCAGAAAGCGGGAAATATAATTAAGGGGATTGTACAACGTTCTGTTATGGTTTGTATCGCTGATAAAGGAGAGAAATATTAAGGCTGTCGATCAAGCGGCTATGGCCCACGACGAGGAGAAATTAACATCCACATACACAAGTACCTATCTACAACAAGATGAAGACGACGACGACAACAACACCAACAACAACAACAACGACGACTATAATTGTTGCTGCTGGTGGTGGTTTCTGCTAGCGCTGCTGCCGTTGCTTTGTTGGTTATTCCTGGCTGCCGTGTGCTTGTCGCCTCACACACTCACTCTGACTCACTCATCTAACCGCTCGTCATCGTCGTCTGCCGTAACAACGCAGGTAGAAAGCAGGTTAGGTTGTGGCTGTGGTTGTTGCCGTATTCCTGATGTGTCGTATACAGCATCCGTTGTCGTGGTTCGTCGATAATTCACTCAATCCACCTATTCCTACACGTATAATATAACTACTATTAAACAAAAGGGTAGTCAATCTGACGGACGGACAAACGAACGGACGGACGGATAGAGCGAAAGAGGGGGGGTGGTGGAGGTTTGGAGGAAGAGAGCCAGAGAGAGCGAGAGAGAGAGGACAATGATGAACAAACAGTCAGTCAATCCGATCGCCGCTCGTTATCCCATTGCCGCTGCCTATGCCGCTACTGGTGTCGATTTCGGTGGTGCGCTAAGATTGTGATGACAACGGCTTCTGCTACGCAAACTGCGACTGCGATCGTTGATGCTGGTGCCGTCGTCATAGTGGTTCCACCGATATATCCATTGATCCATTGATCTTGTCTCACTACTGTAGGGTTGCGGAGGTCGTTTTGCCTGCATGCTTTTTGCCCCGTTTGAAGAATAACAAGAAGACGGTCCCTCTGAGTGAGACAGACACACGCACGCACACAGACACGCACTGACTGCTTGTCTTGTTCTATGCTGTTTCCTGTCCTAGCTGAGTAGGCTGGGAGTAAAACAGTGCGGGTGATATCAATTCAATACTATTAGCCAGTTATTTTAACCCCGACGATTATTACTGAGTGAGCTCCAGGAGGCGGCAGCGGCATAACGGGCATAGCAGCAGTATTAAAACAGCAGTCATTGTAACAGAAATAATCAGAATCACAGCGACCTAAGGGTACTTCTGTTGTTGTTGTTGTTGTTTTGTTGCCATAGCTGCTACTGTTGGTGGTGGTGGTGGTGGTGCTGATGGTGTTGGGGTAGTGTTATTATTATTATAACGGCGGACGGTGTTGTCGGTTTTGCTGTTGCGGCCACTGCGCCATCTCTCTCTCTCTCTCTTGATCCTCAAGTGGAAAAGAAAGGTGGAAGAGACTTGTTCGTTATTTCATTTCGAGTTCGGCTGTTCGTTGTGTCGACTGGTGGCGGCCACTTCGAGCCACTAGCTGTGTCGTCTACAAACGATACCGATTTACCGTTCAGCTACAACTACAACCACCACCACGACGACGACAACGACGGCTAGTGCTGCTGCTGCTGCTGCGACGAGGATCCTGCCGACTGCTGCAACGACAGCCATAGACTATCATATCTACAGGGATTACGGTGGTTGTCGGTTCTAGTTGTCGTAACACAGCGAGGAGTTATTACCGTGTGGATCAATAGCTGCAATAGTGTCGCTATTGTAGCAACTACGACGATTACTGCTGGTGCTGCTACTGCTGCCATTCCAATTGGTGTGAATCGCCGTTGTTTACAGTTCCTGCGCCCTTCGTGTTTGTCACCGGGTTTTGTGTGAAACAGAACAGAAAGTTTCGATATTAGTTCACAGCGGACAGCGACCAAATCATCAAAATGGAAAAAGAACAGCTCGTCCAACGAGCCAAAATTGCCGAACAGGCAGAAAGGTGAGCAGTATTATTTTCTAGATTAAATATTTACTATATGGGGTGAGTCATTATCATCATCGTTGACTATAGTGGATGTCTGTCACTACGCAAATGATTACTATATCAAATAAACATTCATCGCTACTCATCAAAATAGAATGATTCGTGTGTCCCTTCAACAGAAACACGCCATTATGTAGTCACTCACGAAGAAAGCATTGGGCAGGCCAGCTCGTGAACAAGAAGTTCTCCCCCTCATCATCATTCATCTTTCGTACTGGTATCAGATACTAATGGTGCTACTGCTGCTGCTGCTGGTGCAATTCCACGGCAGCAGCCTTTGTATGATATATCCGGTGATGGCGACGGCCGCCGGTACAGTAAATACGAGACCCAGAATCAACAGTAGTGTAGCATTTATTTACACCATAGAGTCAGACTGCTGTGGCTGTAGAGGTCTTCGTTATCTCTGATATGCAAACATTTTTAGAGGTTCCTCACTTTATGTTATATTTATATATATATATATGTATATATATGTGTGTGTGTGTGTTCGTCTCTCTGTTTAGCCCAGCGAAGTAAAATAATCTTAGGTCATATGCAGGCTGTACGTGAGTCGTCGGTGGCTCGGAAAGAAGTGTGTATTCGCAAGAGCGATGCATCGCCGATGGCAATAACGATACCTAGAAACGACATCTAATGCTACTGCCGCTGTTGTTTTTGAAATTGGGACTCATCGAAGGTCACGCAGTCAACATTGTGAATAACTAGAATAGAATATTAAACCTAATACTGCTATGATTCTCGTTATTTGATTAATTGCGTCAGTAGTATTTAGTAGGCCGAGCTCGGTGGTGTAATTCATTCGTGTGCGCCTTGAAATCGGAGGAGGGAGACACGTAGGTGCACGGGTTCGATCCCCACCGATGCTCATTTGCATTTTCAAGGGGTCCGTCTTATGGAGCAATGCCGATAGCAGTACCGTGTACGTTAAATGTTGGCTGTGGCTCAGCCCGGAAAACTTATATAGTAGTATTTAGTAGACATTGATTGCTGTTTTGACGGATTCCTGTCTTCTTTAATATCAGAGACGATCGATTTTAATAAATGCTAACTTGCAAACTCGATTGATTAATTGATAAAATGTTGTTAGTCAAATCGTATCGGTTGCCACTACATAGTAATCGTGAGTCCATTAATGATTGTTCCTTCATTAGCGTTCTCGAGTGCTCCGTCAATGATGTGATATTTTATATATCTTTTGGTACTGTATATTATCATGTACAGCCTGAAATGCTACAGGATACAAGGTACTTGTTTCTGACCGGTGCGTAACTCAGGCCAGGTAAACAATATGCAATAGGCCATGAACGAGCCGATCGTCGGTCAAACCTAGAGACTCGGTCAACTTGTGGGAAGTCATCGATGGCGTTAGAGGAGTCATTGCATTTTTGTCAGCTAAGACACCATGTCAAAGCCAAGGGCCCCGGCGAAGTTGAGTTGAAACGGAAGCCCGCAAGGAACGACGTGTCCTGGGAAGTCTGCAGAGAGAATTATTAGATACATATAAAACGAGTGTGCTCATGACTGATTGAATGAATAATATGTATAATTGATTCGTTGACAGCACACTTAATATAATCGGCCGATGAACGTTGTGGAAGGGGCGCAATCCAAACTGGTCAATGTACGTAACACTGATCCGTGTGGTGTTATCGGTCGCTGACAGAATTTGCTCTTTAGCCCCCGAACCGGATCAACTCGTGTCACCGATTAGTCAGTCATTCGCGAAAGTGACCAAAAGGCTTCCTGAGTTAACAAAAAAAACTACATAATGTAGTTTGTACCACGTGAAAATTTCAACATATACACATTCACCGACATGTGGCTGTCTAAATGGCAAGATTACTGACCGTTTCATCATGATTTCGTATACCTATTTTTCTAGTTACTCTGTAAGTTTGGGCCTAGTGTCGCTTGAGGACATTAGGCCGAAACCTAGAAAAATATGATCTGGTTGAATGAATCTTGTGCAACGTTGTCCGGCGCCCGCATTGTGGCTTACTGTAGTGGCTTAGCAATTCACCGAATCATCTCAGTGAGCCGAATTAGCATCAATCCCACTGTAGTTAGATGCTTAGTCGGGATTCTACTCCGATTGGTGACAGCGCCTGTCTGTCTGTATATTTGCTGGATTTTCTAGAGCGTGTCATTAGGCTTCACTAAACGTTGCATCCAAGTGGATATGCATTATTTCGCGGATGTCATGCTGGTGATGCCTGACAGCCTGGTGCATTTAGTGGCAACTTTGTTGTAGTGCGAAGTTAGAAAATGACCAGATAAAAAAAAGAAAAGAAAACGATGAATAATCTCTACTCCTGGCCGACACAAGAATCACTCAAATGCATTCCCTTTCGTGACAGACACTCGAAGCATTGCGTTTACAATGCAGTACTGAGGCCTGTCTTACGACAACAACTAAAAAAATAGCGAAATAGTTGTAGCACACCACAATAGTCATAGACCACGTTCAGATTCTTATTTGTCCCGTGAAGTTCAACCTTTTCTATTACCTTCTATATTGGTCTCGGTTAGACTCCTTAATATTATGCCGGAGAGAGAGAGAGAGGGGGGGATAACTGTATGGATGGATTGCCTAATTATATACTTTATTATAAGCTCTTTTATTCCACAGCACCGCCTGTCATTAGGCGTCGAAGCGTCCTTCAAACGAATTGGTCGTGGATCAGTTTTGAACTGTTTCCCGAGTTTTATTGAAGTAACGAAGCTTAATTTGATTATATTTAAGTGACTCTCACTTTCCAATACATTCCTGTGCTTTTCTCTGCGAGCTCTGAAATGATTCAGTTCTGATAGGCAACTGAAACCGTTATTGCCCTCGGCACAGTGAGAGCAATATGACTGTATCATATTTAGGATATGAAATTTTATACAGGTTGGTAAACAACTCTGTAATCTTTAACCTATGCAAAAATTGGAATTTACATTGTTTTCACAACATTGCGTCTTTTCTTTATTTTTCAGGTACGATGACATGGCAGCGGCGATGAAGCAGATCACAGAGAGCTCTCCGGAGCTGTCGAACGAAGAGCGTAACCTTCTGTCGGTCGCGTACAAGAACGTGGTGGGCGCACGCAGAAGTTCATGGAGGGTTATTTCATCAATCGAACAGAAGACCGAAGGCTCCGAGAAGAAACAGGCAATGGCCAAAGAGTATCGTGAGAAGGTCGAAAAAGAGCTCACTGATATCTGCAACGATGTCCTTGTAAGTATGATGTATACATTAGGTGCACCATTAGGTGGTGCCTCCCATAGATGACGTCATATGCAAACGAAAGACGACGCAAGGATCATCCTCAACCGATTGACATACCGCAATTTGCATTCTGTGGAGCTATTAAGATGTACATGCGTATCAAAACCTATATAATTTAGTCTTATAAATCATGAGCTCAGATCGCAGCTGGTCACCGTCAGTATCCAAAAGCTGCTATCTTCAACTGCCGCCATCATTCGATCTTCTTCTTCTCCTCCTCCTCGGTGTTGGACGTTTGGTTATTCCATTGCTGCCTATCTAAACGCCATCCTAAGCACAAGATTCGACTGAAAGTTCATTTATACAGCGGGTTGGTATCATCCATGTCTATGATCCTGTCTTGTCATTTAGTGTAACGCCCATTGTGCTATGCGGTCTTCCTTGCCCGCCCACTTCGGCAAGCTTACCGCAGGCGCCTAAACTTGACCTAAAAACCTTTAGTGACTTGCTTGGTGGTCGCTTGGGCAGAAAGCAAGTGGCGACGGCGTTCTGCTCAGTTAACTTTCGTGTGTGTCTGCACGGCTGCAGCCAATGCACCTGTAACTGTTTCTCAATTTGGATCAAACGAAGGATTGTGCACTTACTCAACCGTCCATTATCATGGCCCTACACACACACACACACACCCATCGCCTCCGCCCTGTTTGCGTCTTGCCGTGACAACAACAACAACAACTTGAGCAGTTAATTCAAGAAGGCTCACACAATGGTGGCCACTAACAGCTGGGAACTGCAGAAGCAGTGGGGATCGCGTCGAGTTTCGTTACACTAAAAGTTCATAGGAGAATGACAAGAGGAGCTGTGTTAGCAGGCATAATTTATAATAATCGTTGTTACACGGGGCTGCCAATTGAGATGATTGGGCGGTCCTTTTTCAGGATGAGGACGGTTGCCATGTTGGTGTTACATAGTAATTATTTAGATTGGTCAAATTGAAACGATTTATTATAGAATGGAAAAGAAACACTAAGTTCCGCTATGCTGAGACTCCAACTGATTCTCAAATGTCATGCACACTTATTGCCTATGGCACAATGATGCTATAAGCAATGGGTTATAATATTTAGGAAAGTCGTTCACACAAAGTGTACAGAACGTGGTTACAGCTAACACAAGCGGGAGAAACGATACTGCAATCAAATGGTGTAATCGTTCTTGAATGAGCTTTCCCGATTTATCCAGGTATTTTCTTCTTCATTTTTTGCATTTCGTCTAGATGTTGGTTCGTCTGAAAGCCGCACCACGGGATTTGAGGCTGGTACCACTCGAAGTGTGGCCAATTGCTTGCTTTTTGTTTTCGCAATATTGTTGTATGTGCAGGGACATGGGAAAAAAAGCTAATATATCTATTGTCGATTTGACAGTAGAGACCCTTCGATATCTGTGAAGGTCTTTGTCCGTCGTTCCTCCACGTCCATCACAGCGCCCATGTGTACGTTTTTTTTTGTACATTTCGCTTCTCCTCTCAGCTAACGGGATTCATCCGAAGTAGAGGAGCCTTTGTCCTTCTGCGTAATCGCATAATGTCGCTGTGCTCCAGGGCGCCGTTGCTGGGAGATTCCGATAGGGAGAGAGAGAGAGAGAGAAAGAGCGGAGGGTTAACTGCGACGTGCCAGACATCTGAGAGCTCTTCCAAAGCTTTGGGGCTCAGGATATAGAAGGAGGATTAGTTCTGGTGGTGCCAACGCTGCTGTCGCTGCTGACGTTGCTGATCCCGTACCTGGGGCTCGTTACCCTTTTGATTTCGGACTGGCATCGTCCTCGACACTCTCAGTGACCTAGTGTTTGCTCTTTCCACGAAACAGTTGACGTAGGAGAACTTATTTTGTATTCGCTCATTTTTGCGCTAGGAATAGTGACGGTTGTATGGTCGTATCGTCGGCCTTATTGAATCCATCCATCGATTAATTGTTGAGGCAGGATTACCGTAGTAAAAACTCAGTCGTAGTTAGAGACTCAATTCAATCAAATTATACCACTGTCTAATGTTATGTGTCTATTTGTTGTTTGTTTCTTTGTTTCTCTTAACCGATGTTCGGTGCTTCACTTTTGTAGGGTTTGCTAGACCAGTTCCTAATTCCGAAGTCAACGAACACCGAATCGAAGGTATTCTACCTGAAGATGAAGGGCGATTACTATCGCTATCTGGCCGAGGTCGCTACAGGAGATCAGCGTACGGCTGTAGTTGAGGAGTCCCAGAAAGCATATCAGGATGCATTTGAAATCAGCAAGGGTCAGATGCAGCCGACTCACCCAATTAGGCTAGGGCTAGCTCTGAATTTCAGTGTCTTCTACTATGAGATCCTTAACGCACCTGACAAGGCGTGTCAACTGGCCAAGCAGGCCTTTGACGACGCCATCGCCGAGCTCGACACCCTCAATGAGGACTCTTACAAGGACTCGACGCTCATCATGCAGCTTCTACGTGACAACCTTACGGTGCGTGTGGTCTATTATATATAATATTAAACAAATGCCAGAATCTTTCAGACATCAATGCACACGCCCACATGTCAAATTTCTTCTAACAGGACAAGCTCGACGCTGTATTGCCATCATCACGAGGACAGCGGCGTTGTATTCATAATTGCATGCGCCAGTTGTATTCATAATTGCATGCCCACCTACACCTGTACGTACACAGGGGTTAATTCGCAGTGAGATTTTTATGTGAAGTCAATTCAGGCTAACACACGGAAAGTGTTCCTTACCGTCGGTCGGATTCAAATTCACATAAAACATGCCTATGAACGTACTAACTTAACATTTTTTTTAGTATTTGGAAATACGCTTCGGAAGTGATATGCACATAAATGATAAAATTGGGTATCTTTCTTCTCCTTTCTCTCTATATATTATATTTAGACTTGTATTCAATTTTATGCATACGAATATCTCGTACTAAAAAGTGTGAGGATCGCAGATGCCAGGTTGGAGCAAACTGTGCAAACATATGTCCCCGGAGTAGTTTTCCAAGGATAACGAATAGCAAATACCTATCTATGTCAAAAGGTGTCTTTTGTTGTAAGGAAAATTGCCTTGGAGGCTTTAAGGCTTTGGCAGCTAACAGCAGTTAGTTGCTATAAAATCACATAACTAACAGAGGGAGTACATCTTAACGGAATAGGAATATCAAAAAGGTGGTATTCAGAGACCTAAGGGTAAGTTTCTTCAGTTCCTTAACGTGAACAAATGGACGATGTGTGAAAAGGTGTACTCTGACATCCTTATTGATTCTAAATACTTTCTTCACCCCATGCCCTATGCTTGAAACTGTATGAGTCACTTGTAGTCCCGCTGTTAATGTGTGCGAGTGTCATCTGGAGCCCGGTAAAAAACGATCCTGAACTATTACAGACAACGGAGAACCGGGTCTTAAGACGGGTCGAGTAGGGGTTGTAATCTTCCGAGACGATATCTAGACCTTTTTTAAAGAGGTTAAAGGTAAATCCTGCATGTGCACCAGGCTTCTCAACTAAGGTATTTGTCTGGTTGTGTCAGATTCGTACTGACTAAACCCAGAACCGACTTTGACTCGGGGCACTGACCGGGACTGTCAAAGGTATTACTTCAGTCAGTGTCAAAATTAACTTACCTATCCAACAACGTAGATGTTATGATGGTATCATCTAGCTGCAATTCTCGAAAGTTTCATTTTTATGAGTTGACTAATTTTCTACTTTTTAATTTCTTGCCTCGCCTTTGCATTTCAGCTGTGGACGTCTGATACCCAGGGAGAGGAGGCCACAGCGGAGGGAGGAGACAATTAGACAAGGAAAAGTGACGACTCAAGAGCGATCATCATTTGCGTATTAACTAAGCTGAACAACATAACGCCATGTTTGACTTCTTTGAGCTTATTGCTCAAAATAATTGAAAAACACCCAGTATGAAAAAGGGATTATTGATGATGATAATGATGATGAGGTCATTAATTAATATAATTTGAATCACAATATCATCATTAACAATAGTTATACCGCTGCAGAAACAGACACAAAATATTGATACTATCAACAGCAACAACCACAGCAGGAACAATGTCAACATCAACAGGAAGAGCAGTAATACTATAGATTAAAATGATAGCACATGTGATTGTGGTCGTGATGTTGATGATTTAAGCTATTCATAGTGGCTATATGAAAGAAAAAAAAATCTACTGTCAATATCTAAACAACAGAGGGGTTATCATGCACATGCGTCTACACACAGAATATATATATATATATATATACTTACTACTTACTTACCTACACACATCACTGAGAGAGAGATGTAGAGAGAGAGAGTAAGGTGTCCGTTGAGGACGAGCAACATCATTAATGATTTAATTGAATACTGTTGCTCATGATCGCATTGCCACCGGTGATGATGTGTCGAAGATGATGATGACGACGATGATGATGATAATAATAATCAATAAAGAAAAAAAACTTAAGGTCGCCGGCGATTATGACCGTTTGCTATTCAACTCAATGTCAGTTTCATGTCTGGTGATCCATCGATCATCGATCAAATGTAATAACTAATTAGATAAATGGACCACGAGATGCGGCTCGAGGACTAAACAATGGTATAGATTAATCAATGAATGGATAGCGGTGTTGGGGTGTACTAGAGGGGTCGTCCTTGATGAATCATTCGTAATTTTATTCTTTCTCTTAATCTTCGTCTAATTCCAGCTATGTTGTTTGACCGAGGAAAGGCTGAATGAATTGAATAATGAACTCAGAATGCTGATCGTGGATGCTGATGGTAATTAATCGAGTAAATGATGATATTTAGAATAGAGAGCCAGTGAGAGGCACAGAAAGAATGATACAGACACATACTGAGAAATCGAGAAATCGAGAGAGAGAGAGGGAGACAGAGACACTGATATTATAATATAATCATTTATTCGATAGTGAAGAACGAATTCTAACCGAATGCTCGCAGAAAGAGCGAAAATGAAATCAGAGGATGTTTGCGATAGAAATGAACGAAACGCAACATTAGTTAGTGTTGCATTAAATGGCCACCATTGACAAAAGGCAGCAAAATGAAATTTGAAGGTCATACCTACCAAACCTAAGTTAAAAGTAGGCGGCCATGCTTGCTACAATAATTCACCTCTGTATCGATTACATAAAAACACACATACACACACACACGACACGCGCATGTAGTGTGTAACTGAAATCAGGAAGAAGGCGGTTTCACCGCTCGATTGTGTGTCTTGTGGCTTTTCTGCCCCGTTTGTACACAATCTTTATCTCTGTCTCCCTTTATCGCTTAGTGTGGTAGCCCTACCACGGGGCTTTATCCATGCATACAAATACAAGTAACAATAACAACAATAATAATCGGTCTTATTATCACTTAAGTGTTGTTTGAATGGCCACGATGATATTTGTCCTGCTACTAGCGACGTCATGGACTATGATATAGCTTGATAACAATAAGCATTGATCGTTATAGTCATAATGGTAACGAGAAACAAAAATAGTAATAATAACAGTTACGTAATCATCGTCATATTGATAATAATAATAATAATTCTTCGTGTGTGGAATTGTGACGTAATAGCGTAATTTTGGGTGTCCTATGACGATGGCCTGAGTGAGATAGACATGCCTGTTACGTTGCTACGTCAACCGTGAGAAATAACACTTTGCACATGGTACATATATATATATATATATATATACCACTTTAAGGAATAGCACGGAAGCCATAACCCATCACCACGATCTTATTATACATATATATATATATGAAATAAAAATGAGTTCCACCAATGTGAATGATTTTAAACGATATCCAAAGGTGAAAATGAATGCGTCAAAAACGTCGACAACAGCCACCGCCGGGTGACGTTAACACAACAAACGTAACAAGTATATAATAAACAACAACAGAAACAAGAGAGGATAGAACGCGTCGCTGATCTGTCCTAATTGTATCTGTTCTAAAACTTGTTCTGGCGTGATTCGCAAAAAAAGACAAACAAAAGGAACAAGGAGAAACACCAACCAACATGAACAACAATACGAAGAAGATACAATTACCAACTGTATAATTATTATTATTATTGTGACGATTATTCTGAGCAGCACAGTCTTTAATGTGTAAACCTATTCAAGTTCGATCCGACCAAGCGAGAGCAACATGATGCCCTTTAATAGGTGAAATGAGAACCCAAAAAGCGCCTGCCTTAAAGCGCATTTGGGACAGTTTTTGGGATCAACAGCAGTCATTGCACCAGACAGTGTAACTGATTATAGACTATAAATTATTATTTTAACGAATATTGTTGTGTTATATGTCGTGCATCATATGATGATTATAAGAATGAGTATTTTAGGTTGAATTAGGCTGGCTTCATTTCGTTAGGTTGACGATATATATATATATATATATATAGTTCTATGAGAAAGGGTATTGTTGGTGTGCAAATTATCTGCGTTGATAAGCATGCGCATGTTCTAACCGGTAGTGGCATGCACAAACAATGAGATAACAATAAATTCGTGAATTATCTTCTCTGCTACTCGTGGTCACCGCTGTGGACTATTTTATCAATCCACAAAATATAAGGAGAGTAAACCTTTGTACCAGTTCGTAGTCTTACGTTAAGTTCCACACTCGGATGCTGGACATTGCGGCTAATAGCCGCGTGCTTTTCTTTTACCCGCCAGCTTTAGACAAAGCCTTATTCACTCTAAAACGGCACTATACTTACCTTGTGTAAGAGCTAACCAGAGACTTTTCTAGGAGATTTCTACAATAAGAAACTCAAGCCACAAGGGAAAGGGACAAAATAGGTCAGGCTGGATTTAGCCTATGGAGTTGGGTACGATGTTTAGGTTGAGGTACACTAGTGGAAACTGCCTTATTTTTCATTCTAAGATGAGTAGGTAACATGTTCGTGTAATTGTGGATCGGATAGGAAATTTTCGTCATCGCCACCGGACATAGAACCAACTCTGTAAGAATGCTTTCATAAGAAATTAACAACGAGCCATTGATTATAGCTGCCAGTCATTTTCAAGCTCCCGACGAGAGTATAATCCTCTGTGAGGGATCGGCAACTTCAAACTTGTAAGGAACCAACTGAGAAAACCACTTAAAAAGCAACTTGGTTAAAAACGAAACACGAAGTCTCATTGCGTCAAAGCAACAGATACGGCTATAGTCGTCTGTAAGTCTAAGTCTCTGCCTCCGGTGTCGAAGGTCGCGGGTTCAAATCCTGTCGTGGAGACGTAGCCTTTGACGGCTACAGTCTTCCTTCTCACACTGCAGTATATATATATATATATATGTCTCGATTGGTTGACCAGGTCCTCTAACCGAATTATAGGTATAACGGGCAGAAGTGAGTGAATTCATTTAATGGATTAGCACTCCGTTAAAATTTGCTTTGGGCTGGCTTTATTTTTCCCCTAAATGTGGACGAAGTGACAGTACGATCAACAAACACTAAATAATGATAACTATTATGACGACGAAAAGATAATCATTATAACAAATCCAATACTAAAACTAATGATGATAACTGAGCGAAAGATAAATGGCTATACTATCACTGATAATGATATTATATTAATAACCGATGATTGAGAGATCATGGCCGACGATGTCTGTGTACAATTTTAATGTTGATTTCAACGTATTAAGTGATTCACAACTATGAGTACGTAAACCACTTAACAACAATAACTGAAATAAATCATGTGAGATAATGGAAAACGACAACAACAACAATGTGAATAATATACTTGCATCTTTACTCTACGTCATTCAAATCTAAATACTTTATGTATCGGTGGTAAGGAGTGACAATAGCGGTCGGATCCAGTAACGGCATAAATGGGGTTGGTCGTCTTTCGGAGGCAATAGACTCAAATGATACCCCCCAAACAACTTCGTCGCATTTTAATGGCATAGCACGCGCGGGGGAGGAGGTATATCACTGTGAAACCCATAGAAGATACATGAACTCAATATATCTAGACTGTTTTCTGGTGCGACTCGCGCACAGGGGACCAGTAACCAGTAAGGTTGTGGATTTTGGGTAAAAACAATATATGTATAAAGACAACGGGGGCCAGCACTGTACGGGGTATGTTATACAAAAGCTTTGGGTGGTTGGCACTGTATAGTTTTGCACCTGCTAAATCTTGTTTCATTTTGACTACATTGAGATGCTCATTCATCCGAATACAAATTCCATCTTCGCGCTTGAGACTGTCGACACGAAATATACGCTAGGTGTTGTTAAGTGATCGTTCGATATTGTGGATTTTGGCGGCGAACCACCTTCTTAGCGCAGTATGAGATCAACATCGTTCGATAAGCGATAGGAACAATACAGCGAGTTCAAAGCGCTCGGTCCGACGATATAGCGAGCGTTTACGTATAAACATTTCACTCGCTTGAAATTGCGAGCAGTGACCGAATTAGTGTTAGACGGTTTAACGTCAGTCAGGCAAATTCATTAACAAATTGGATTTGAATAGCAGCCCATTACCGACTTGACAGCGATGGGCTTCGTTTGTTCGTTATATCATACTAACAGTGATAATGAGCAGCTTTCGTTGATGTCCGCTCCACAGCTCTTGGATCAAGAAAGTGACTACTCGAAATACGGAACCTGGTTACTCTTTTTTTTTTCGGGTATATTGAACTATATTACTCGTCCTTACTGACACATAGGTCACAAACTGACTTTATCGATACTAGCATTTCATGGTAAAAACGACAATGCTTGTGAATTTTTTTTGCGCAAGACGACTTCCGCTTCAAAATGCACAGCGTAATCTGCTCATTCTAATGTCTAATATTTCATATGAATAACGAGACTTCGGTTGACGTTGTTGGACAGGGCCGGCAGGTCGAGGTTGGTACCTTTACACCGAATGAACACACTCTCTTTCTTCACTATAAACAAAACACATAGGTTACTTTTTATTATGCCTTATTCGAGCCGCTTGAATCCCACGCGAAATTTGCTATTTACATGCTTATACCGCGGCGGTAATTCATGGATTCAAGGATACCTTAAATAGTTCAATTACTATCACTGTTCATCGTTCGTTTGAATTTCTACAGATTTTTTCATTACCGAAAAATCTTCCCCTTACTTAAGTTGCCCAGTAAGGGGGCTCAGTCAGTACGCCACATCAATATGCAGTCTTGAAAATATCACCAAGCTGTCATAATGGAGATTTTCTATTTTATACTTTATTTGTTTCCAGCTCCTTAGTGCTAACTCCTGCTTTCTGAAGTTCTTTTCTTAGTTGATCAGAGAAGTCATCTTCAACATTATCATCATCCCAATTGTCCTCCCAGACATTTGCCTTCTCTGCCGCATCGTCAAGCTTCCCCGTCCACTCTGTCGATTAAATAAACAACAATGGGTTACTTGTTTGCCTATTGTAATACATTATTGAGTGTACATTATTGAAGTACTGATTGAGAGAACCGAAACTAACATTGATACGAATTAATCAAGACAGATCCAATGAGACAATGCCACACCCTCCTTCGAGACAATGCCGAGGACGGCCTGACACTCTGTCCCAAGCTGCGTCACTGGTTATTTTTTATATAGTAAAACAGACAATATTAAAAAATAGCCATGGTAATATTGGTTTTAGAAAGGTCCGTATTCACCAAAAAATCCACTTGCAATTTATAACATGATAGAGTAAAGGCGCAATTAAGGTAGAAATGTTTAAAGTATTTTAATCGGTATATCAATTAAATCGTTTCTAACATACAGTGGCCTTCAAAGTCTTCATTGCACCTGGCATCTTTCATTGAATAAACTCCATAGAGAAAGATATTTGTATATAAATCCAATAAGATATTCCAAGGTATAATAAATGATGGCAGGACGATTGGTTAGTCCAAATATAATGTACATTTCAGATATTGTCACAATTAATAAATCTACAGATAGCTCTATTTCAGTCCTCCAAAAGTTTTACACCTTAGAAGGATACGCACAAGTATAGAATAACTCCTACTTTGTTTACCTTTAGCAGTGAAATGTATTGACTACATGATAATGAAACATGAGTAACTAAATACACAGTATCTGCATAAGTATTTTTGTAATCTGCGGGCATTACTATCGTGAGTGGTGGTCAAGTGGCTCTTTCATCATTGCTGATACATTACCGAAGCAAGTCCGTGACTAAGACCGCTGAACCGATTCCGTTTGAAGTTCGGCTCCGGGTTGTGGCATTTAGTGGACAAGGCTTGTCGTTCAAAGAAATCGCGTTGATGCCCGATATTCACATAACTACAGTAAGAGATTGTGGTAGAGATAGCAAATAGAGGCGACATTAACAACGCACCGCGCTTCGGTCAAAGACGCTGCACCAGGGCTGCTGCCAAAGGCCGATTTGTTTCAGCACGCACAATAGGTCAAGTGACCAATGAATTCATGAATGAGGTGAATGAGATGAATTCATGAATGAGTGAGTCGCCGCCTTCATTGCATGGCCGTCTAGTGAGTAAGAAAACCTTTCGCGACTGAGGCCAATCGGGAGGCGTAACTCAAGCTCGCTAGGATATAAGGACATCACCCTCACGTTCTGGCCGAGCATCATTTAATACAAAAATTCGAGCTACAGGGTGCGCGACTACGAAGAAATATATAGAGGATGAAGGGTGAACCTTCCAGGTGTGCGTGTCTCATACCCTGTTTCAATGGTGGGAGAGGTCGTTCATGATCTGGAGAGGCTTTCAAAACAGCTGCGAGTCTTCTCTTCACTGGATGAATTCAGAGGTTTATCAAGGAATTCTGCGCAGAGAATCCCATTTGGGAGACCTAAAGCTTAGTCCCGTAATCAAGTCCTTCAACAGGAGAATGATCCGAAATACTGTTTAGCTTCAACAAAGCAGTTTTTTCACAGTAATCGCAGTTCTGTACTAAAGTGGCCCACCTCAATATTCAGATATTAGTCTTATCGGGCATGTCTGGAAAGAAATTGACTGCCGCATACAAATTCGCTGTAGGACAGTTATCCTTCAATAAGAGTCTAGAAGGAAAAGTAGCATAGCAGTATCTATGCTAGAAAAGTCCATGCTTAGAGGACTAGCCGAAGTCATTCGAATGAACGATGGAAGCCCCACAGACTACTAACAAAGTGTCATTCGATAATTGAGTTATGCGTATATGTTTTAGGTGCAATGCTTTAGGTGGATTCAAATTGTGAGTTTTGAAATAATTGTCGATCTATGAATTCGATTCATGCGATAATGCCAAAAATGTGCGTTATGTTAGATTATACAATTACTCCTCCATCAGTTACTGTACCTTGGAATGTCTCATTGGATTTATATCTATTTTTTATTGAATTGATTCAAAGGCAGATGCAACCATTATGACGGCGATCATGTTTAACTCAAGTTGGTAATGCAGCATAAGGTAGTGCGATTTGATCTCATTGAAATTGAATATACTTAGCAGGAAATTGACGACAATTTTTCGCTTTTCGCATACCTACACCATCTTATGCTACAGATGTGAACTACAATCTTATACTACAGTATTGACTACTACACGGCGGAATGATATACCTGCATGGAGAGATGTTTATTTTGGTCATGTGCTAGATAGAAACTGTATCATATCCCTTATAAGAAAACTCGCTGTTATCAAAAAAATCAACATACTATTCATGTAACTCAGAGCTTCATTTACGAGTGTGAAGTACAACAATAGCAGTTCTACGATAACGTACACTTTTTTGTAAATTTTGTGAAAAATAAAAATAGTAACATCAAGCTGTTTAACTTGACCAAATTTACCTTCAGCAGGGAACTCCTCAAATTCGTCGTCCTCCTCAAGCAGGCCAAGATCGACCTTCTTCGGGGGCTCCGCGGTCGTGGACGTGGCCATATTATATCTGAAAATAAAAAAGCCATAACAATAATTAAAATCAGTGGTCAAAGCTTTTACAAGGGACGTTGGTATTATATTTGTTTCGAAGGCAACGGAGAGCTTACCTTGAAAATATGAAATTAAATATTTTTGGGCCAGCTTACAGTCTTAAACATTTGACGTCCACCGTATTGCTTTTGCATTGTTTCGTAGGATGGATCCCTCTTAAATGCCAATTTGCAACGGTAGGGATCGAACCCGTATGTGCAATTTTCTGCAGCGCTCAATTTTAACCACCTAGTTCAGAATATCTCACTTTACACTCAATTCGAACGAATCTGAATTATGAAAATTTGAAAATTAGTTTGAACACGATTTCGTGCAGTTTCTCAGTCGGAGAGAATTTCGTTTTATCGATTCTCTGGATAATCTCATAGTAATTATATTCATTGCGGGAGTTCTAGAAAAGAAAAAGGACGACGCATGACAAGGACATGTCAAAATAATCAAAAGAAATAACGTCAAAATTTAATACGACTAAGAAAACCTGATTGATATAAGCATTTGATCAGAGAAGAGCGTACCACTCTGCGCACAGACCTTTTTTGGATTGAATATTTTTTGATGATGCAACCAACATATATGAGTTGTGTTTTCTTTGATGGCAATATACTTAGATGCCTAATAATATTGCTTTTTTTTATCTGTTCATTTCCTCGTTTCAGAATAGGAGCGTTAACATACATACACATGCATTCGCCTAAAATAATAAATGTCCACCCAGTGCGTCATGGCACTAACCCACAAAAATGTGGAGTTACTTGGCACAGCAGTTGAGTACTTTAGAATTTAGCAAATGCGTCACACAAGGGAAACTAAAATGACACTTCAAAACAAAGTAGTTGTTAGGTGATATATATATATATATATATATATATATATATATATATATATACCATACATTCGAGAGGTTTGAAACAAACGAAACGTATTTGCATCCAAGTGACAACGTAGTTTCACTGCGTCTTCGAAAAAATCACTGTTTAATTACAGAGCTAATTACCACGGCAGCAAAAACGTGTGTTCAATAAGCGTAAGTGTACATTACTCACAAAGGGTTATCGGCTTTTCTCAGGCAGTTCGATTCTTCACCGATGCGTTTCGCCTGCTACGGTGCAGAGGCCTCACACGATAAACATTGACAGTCACCAAAACAAAAATGGCCACTATATAGAGGGCGCCACCAGTCGCTCGGCGTAAATAAGCGAAGAAATTCACGACAACGAGGGCGCCGCTCAGGATAATCTTCGGATATATCCAGAATGTGTCTTAATGATCAATAGACCATTAGTGAAATCAGTAGTAGCAGCATTAATGAAAATTACAATCCGATTCGATTACTGTGGGTAATGAGCAATGGGATTACGTGTTTGATGGAATGAATAAAATACATGTGGCCATACGACCTTAATTTTCGTCTCCAAATGGTCAGAATGATTCACGGAATGAAACTGAAGTGCAACGATATGTAAAAACAATTTTAAAAAAAGTATATATATAGAGACCATTATCCAGCTACCGGTTCTATATAAATACATTTTCCGGGTTGACCCACAGCCAACATTTAACGTCCATTTAAGGTAGGTCTACGGGTTCGATCCCGACCGTTGCACATTTGCCGTCTTATGAAGCAATACCAAAAGCAGTACCAGTTCAATACACTTATGTAAATACTAATTGGTCATGGAGGAAAGAACCAGAAATCGCTGTGTGCCGCTTAGTTCTGAGAGCAAATTAATTTAAATTTGTTCTCTAAATTGAACCTGCAGAATTATATTATCAATTTTAACCTTATAATTTGATTGGTCGAGGGTCAAGGAACAATTAAACGCATGTTAAAAACTAGTACAAAAATAGCCCTTATTTGGAACCAAATCACAAGTTTGGTGACAATTTGTCTTAGTTTTCACTCCTCACCACATATAGTCTGTTTCAATCAAGATTTTTCTTGTGTGGAATTACACTCTATATAGCGGCTAGCCAGTTCAGTAGAATTTACATTTTGTATCGTACTTCCGGGGTTCCGAGACTTTTAAGATGATTCAAAACATTCGAAATTTTCTGGATTTCTAAAATCATCCAAAACCTTTAAAAAATATAATTTTATTAAACACTTATTAAAGGAAAGGTTACCCAATGCGGTCAATCCACTTCGAAATAATTATGATCAAACACAAGAAAATGATCATAATTTTTGCTTAAAATCATGGGACTTCTATTTTCTGGGGATCACGGGAATGACTGACACATATTCGCGAGCGCCCCAACTATAATCCAGCGCTTGTGTGGGACTCTCAAACCCACTAAACCCATTTACCCATCCCACGCCCAGGTGGCTCGGAACGTTTAGCACATTACTTCAACTGTTCCATCTGAGCGATCATACAGTCTTCCTCTTAGCCACGGTGTGGCGACGACTACAGCAGAGCCAGACCGCTCCCAGCATCCCCCTCCCGAGTCTCGTGTCTTGATGAAGGCTCTTCCTTCTATTATCCTCAAGCTTCGTTGTCTCTCTCACGATTGGGTCTAACCACTCGTCTGCCTCATCGCGTCCCTCCCTCGAACGAAGCATGGAGGCCACTACCCGACCAAGACGACCCTTTCTGAGTTCTGCTTTGCCCGCGTTTTTCACCACCCTGAGGGCTTCACAGTGGTACACAGTGTGCGTCACCTGATCGTCTGCTCCAGAGGAGCCCAGTACACAGGTCTCAGAAGGGGCTTTCCCTGTTCTATGCAGGCAAACTTGGAACTGGCGATGCCCTGTGGCCACCCGTGTCGTCTAATAGGTGAGCTGTCCCCGGTCGCAGTTGAACCTGTCACAAGGTCTGGTATCAGGGACCAGGTCCAGGTACCCTTATCACCTGATGGGGGGAGGGGTCGATTCTTCTTTCCACAGATTCAAAGCGGGCACGTCTAGAGCTAACGAGATTGAGATCTCCATCCAGGAAGCGTTCGCCTCGTTCACTGGCCACGAGATCCCAGGGGAGCATTTCGACCAGCTCAAGGAGTGCAACGATTGAGACATTTCTGTATGTCCAACCGTCCCAATTGCCAAACGCCTCTGGGGTCCGCTCCGCCTGTTGCGTGTAGTACGGAGAGCCATGTCATCCCAAACGGGGGCGGCGTACATGGCCAAGGCGAGCAATTCTAAATTGTTATCTAATATGGGCGTCCCAGTAGACCGATATCGAGCTGTACTTCCAACGACCTGGAATTCTTCCCAATCTGAACGGGGTGGCCCATGAGATACAGCCTTATCTCTTCCCTCCGTTTCCTTCCTGTGAGGTAAAGGGCCTCAGTCTTATTCGGCGCCAGCTTCAGATGGTGGTCTCCTATCTACTCCGTCACAAGGCAGGGGTCACCTCATTGGAGGCTGTCCCGAGCAGAGCCAGGTCGTCGGCATAGGCCCTCATACTGGAGTCCTCCTGCAGCTAGAGTCCTGTCTGACAGGTACGAGGCAAGAATTCCCTGAAGCCCGGGCCACATCCATTCACTCCAGGACCTCTATTATCACATCCCACCGCACTGAGTTGAAGGCAAGCTTCACGTCCAACAGGATGAGGAGAACGCAACCCCTGTTTCTGGGGGACTTAGTGCTCTCAAAGAAGGTCGTGTCCACGAGCTTCTTTGAGAAGCCACGAATAGGTTGTAAGGTCGACCTGCCCCTCCGAAAACTGTGTATACGAGAGAAGTTTACTTTCCTCTACTTCTTCAGTGAGTCTGGTGTGAATGACATGCTCGAACAGCTTCTAGCAGGTCTCAAGCAAGAAAACGGGTCGGTAGGCCGAGCTAAATTTCGGGATCAGGAGCAGGTTGGTCCTTTTCCAAACCAGAGGAAAATATACCTCCCTGAACGTTTTGTTTGCGACACGCCTGAGTACCTCTGGATGAATGAGACCTACGGTGGTGGGCATGTTAACATAGTCTCGTACCTTCCTTAACCGCCGCCGATGGGGTTCCGTCCGGACCAGGGGCCTTGCCTGTTGCTAGTTTCTCCCTGGCGAGGAGAATTTTGCAGTCGTCACGTTCGGGGACTCAATTAGCTCCCCGTTTAGCTCGATCAATCCGCATTGAGGTCCCCTGGTGGGTGAGTCATGAAATGTTACAAGACCTCTTATCCCACCCTATTAGCCGAAGGGGGACGATGTCGAACTCGACCTCTAAAGATCTTATATGGTAGGCCCCATATGTCTTTGTCGAGAAGCTCCTATATCTATTTCTTGCTGATTCTTTTCATGATGTCTTACATCAAAATGAGGGTCTCCGCCCCATTGGCCACTGGCCGCCACATTGAGGCTAATGACCGCACCTAGCAGAAGGATGTTGGTCCCCAGGACTGGGGCCACCTCCTGTTCCTTTCCTTCTTAGCAGGTTACGTGATTCTTAAGCGTAACAAACTTGCCACAAATGATCGAACATGGTCTCAGGCCACACCAGCGCCGACTCTCGATCCGTGGCTAGCGTGTCCGAGGCTACTATGATTTCGGCGCTCAAGCTCTGCACCCGTTCGGTTTTCCTCAACGAGTCTGGCTCTGTGCTGGCTGGACGTTACCCTGCCCCAGACATACTGTATAGCCGGGCCTTCAAGGGCCTTAACCCTCCTCTGGGGCTTCCGGAGCTTGGCGCAGACGGTCGTACACCCTTGGCACGCCTCTGGATGTCCCTTCTTCCTTGTTACTACTAATTCCTCTTCTGCCTTGGTTCGACAGGTTTCTAGCCTGCTTTCCAGACCGCCGACAGAGCGCTTGAGATTATCCCTCTCTATCTCGGCATGCCCCGGCCCTTGTTCCCATCCACCCTTTAAATTTGCTCCTCGAGCTAGTCCCTTGTCGCTGGGTCGGACCCCGGCTCCACTACCCCTACCGCAGCGCATAGCGCCTCTTCCAAGGTGATTGTAAGACTCCTGGTGTCCTGGCTGACTTCCCCGGACCTTACCATGATCTCGACTTTGGTGGTCTTAGCTTTAGCGTGTCCTACAAGGCCGCTAACCCTTATTGGAGTTAAAAAAAGAGGCATTATATAAATCTGGCAAAGCGAATCTATTTTTTTAAAAGGGGAAATATTCTTTAAACGCACGGATACCACTCCACACGTTCCAATCACCATGGAAAGTGGGCCGATCCAGTGTAGTGTTGACGTGAATGACAAGTCTCTGCTTGCTAAAACCATCCTCTGTTGAGAGTCTGTATCCTCCCTAGTTTCTAACGGATCTATTAAAACGTTGGAGCAAGGCCGTCGCAAGCGATGAAGACGACTTCAATGATTATGGGAAATTAGTCTCCTATGCACGGTGCAACCAGACGTAAAAAAACTACACCGTTTTCTGGACAATTTAATATTAGCTTATCATAAAGAGCGGTCCTTACTCTATTTGAAGTATCCATACACTGTACGTGAACTCATTTTTCCTTTCGCAATTGATTGACAAAGCAGGCATTGCATTGTTAGAGTCATCAAGCGCCACTCCAAGAAATCTCTCTCTCGTATCTGAACTATGATGCGATTGGGTTAACCTACTTTTCGAGCTGATTACGATAATATGGAATTATGATATTATTATACATATAATGAAGATGTAAAAAATGCATGTGTTCGAAACGAGAACAAGAACATCAACTAACAAGAAAAATATGGATGAAAGATTAGCTATTTACTATCACAAAGTATCGGGATGAAAATAACGTCCACGATGATTCTAACTGTAACACTGTCTGTACTAGACTGACAAAACTAGTAAAGCTTCGAAATAATCAAAGAATATTGGTTTCATGCAATGCTTTCCGATTTTGAATTGAATTTTTTGTTATATTCATCCAATTTCAGTCTATATTTTTAGCTCCGCTTGATGAAATAATTGCATATAATTGGCCTAGATACAATGAAGAAGCGATATTCATTTGAAAAATCGGATGACAGATGATCGAATTGCCTAAAGATGAGCAACGCAGATCCCGTTAGAAACCATGGATGAGGTATGTAATTTTGAAAAAAGGCAATATTTTATCGGGCATATCTCCACAAGAAGATATTATCTTGAAATTTATTATGAACATAAATACGGGTTGACATCTCCTAGAACAGATGCTTGGTATCCAGTGTACAGCTATTATATATATATATTTATATATATATATATTCAAATCGGCCCCTGCCGAGCCTGCGCAGTGGTGAGCGCACGACGCAGAACTGACGTTGGGGTTCCAGGGGACAGAAAAAATGTGTTCTTAGCAGAATTATCATAGTAGAACTAAGGTGGACTATTGTATAATATTTCAATGGAAAATTATATATATAACAAATGAAAATCACGCAATGAAATTTGCTGATCTGTTCTGTAGCAGATGTGCTGATGATGGAATATAAATAATATTAAATCTGTGCGAAATGTTAGAGAGCCCCATTCGTTTAGAAGAAGGCTTAGAGGTATATACAATCGAATCGGGAGTTTCCTCTTCTCTCTCTCTCTCTCTCGTTCAGTCTATCGATATCCTTAATGTTCACACTTTTCTTCACCAGTGCACACTGGTATACGAGACACAGCTAGACGTCATAATGTAATCGTTACCTCCGATAAAACACAACCATCACACGAACAAGTATTCTTCGTTCATCATTATTTTAGGCCACTATCCGATTTAACACCTTTCGTATAGTACAGCGTAGGGATTCGTAATAAATACAACTTCTCAGGGAAGCGGCCGGCCGTTCCCTCCTATGGCAAAAGCAACGATCTATGACTACGAGAAGCTAATTGTTATCGACGAGACCCGCCAACCCCCCGGGTAAACAGTCCAGCGAAGATGTACGTCAACATTTCCCAAGTCAAAGATCTTCTACCGGATTAAATAACCGATGAGTGGTCACCGCTCTGGCTACGTTCATTCGTCAGCCTTTTAAGTAAATATTAATTATTTTAATTGATATCCTTATCAGTTGGTGATGCTTCAGATGTGCGAGATGACTTGTTTACAGTTATTCGACGAACAGGTCTCTTCCCTAAAAACACAGAGTCAGTAATTGGCAACAATTTAATGCGGGTATTGGCAACAAAACTCTAAAGGTTATCCGTGCAGCTGATTGGGATCCAAGCATGTCCGACATGTTTCCATAGATAAGACTTATTGCTGGATAGTTCAATATCGATAAGATGAGTTAGATCGGGTAAGCGGTCCGAGCATTCGTGAACAAAAACACGACACAAAGTGGAACAGGTCTCAACGAGTTGCCTAGCCGCGTGGAAATATCACGCCGACCTCGGACACAGCGGCAAACGTGATTGCTTACGACTTGTGTAGAAAAATATATGTATATATATATACTATAAGTAAAAGATGTAGAGAAATATGAAATAGAAATATAGAAATATACCGGATACCCTTATCCACCCCCCACCCAGAAACAGAGAAGTAAATGCGCGAGAAGTAAGAGCCCTGAATGTTTAACTTGAGGAACAATAAGAAAGTAGCCGTACGCGGAGAAAAAAAAAGTTAGACGAACCATAACGTGCCATTTGGACATAACGTCCCCGATATTGTCAACAATTTAACAACAACCGTATTCTGCCGGTTATTGTCTCTACCTTCATGTCGTAATATTTCCACTTAATTTCTTTCTTGGCACCTTTAATATTTTAGTGTCTCCGCCTCCTCTATAGGCTGTTCACATTACCGCCGCTATTGTTTCTGCTGTGTCATCTGTCGGATCGAGCAGGAGTCAACGGTTTGTTTCGACAAACTTTACGATACAACAACTACCAGCTCAACTGTTATACTTTAAACAACTCAGTAGTTTTAGTTGTTCGTGCATTCTTCTCTGATGGATAAAATCATTCGACAAATGAATGAATGGTGTCATGTTGTTGTTGTTGTCGATTATCCTTTACGCTAACTTCGAGTCATTGTTGTACTAATATTGAATCCCCCCCCCCCCCCTAATCCCTAGAACTAATTCCTAACTACTGTATGCTTGAATAAACTTGTTATATTGAATCTAGACAATACCTCGTTCTCTCTCATCCCCATTCTATCTTTCTCTCGTTTCGTTCGTCAAAGAAAAATAGTGTAATGGTGATCAGAACATCGAATTTCCATGTTGGCTAGCATTTATCAGTGCTCTCTGAAATACATAAGATTAAAAAATGAGGTACTCGCTTATGCTAAATGACAGTTTTACACCATTATGATAAGTAATGTGAATGATTTACATATCCTGATTAACGTGATGTGTGCATTTAAAAATGGTCTATTTGTGAACTATGTTAGGGTTGTTGATGTTCAAGATGGAATCATAGAAGAGAATCGAGTACCTGCGCGGGCTGAAATCGTGTGATGCCGCTCTTGGCGTGCTTCTGAGGTACTTTGACAGCAACACGTATTGGGCCCTTCCTTCGTTGGAATATGGATTGCATCGTTGGGTATCTGTCAATGTAAATATCAGTACGTTTAGAAATGTTTATGATAATTATTAAAAAACGATATCTATACAAACATTAATCCTCCACTCTTGGGAATCCTAATGCAGACTGGATCGTTACTAATGCAGACTGTTAGCCTACGTTTCATTGCAGGTTTTACAATGAAGCTGCAAATTAGCATCAATGCTAACGAAAGCAAGCTGTTCTAGTCTAGACACCCTCTAATAGCGAAATGTTCTTTATACCCCTCTCAACATTATTTTTTAAAAATCGAATTCGTCGCATCGATGTCGGCTTTTCGAAACACAAACTGAATTAGGATCACCAAACTCTGCCGAGAATTAATGTCAGTTACATTCGACGACCCTGTGTCATGGAAACGCAAGTATAGTTAAGGGAGTACCATTTGAAGTTGACAATAAAATGCTTACTTTGGCCTGGTAGCTTTAAGATTAAATCGTCTAGCGACACAGAGTAGCCTAACTGCACATAATTATTTCACATCATTGTTTAAATTACAAAAACTAATCATACGTCGTAACTTAAAATCCTGTTGCGAAGTTTGACCTTTTTTACCTGGTAGATGGCGTTGACGACGGACTTGCTGTGGTACTTGATGCAACAGTCAGCTCTATTAGTCCAAGGTTTGGATCCACCTCTATCTTCTCGGTTTGAGCTACCTTTTTATCCTCTTCAGCCACCATGTCCACCCAGTGTCGAATCTGCTGGTCGTTCGTTACTCCATTCTTGGCTTTGTCTGTTTCACTCATCTCTGTATTATCGTCCGTCTTCTTGCGGAAGTCAACGAGCCGAACGCCATCGTCTGTGACCTTTGCTGCATCGGATTCAGTTGAGTTAACTGCGCCGGATGACGAACTTGGTCCACCCACTCTGCAATCGTGTTTATCGCACAAGGGCAGCTGTGAGAAAACTTACACGTTTTTCATATGTTTGTTGTTTTGTATTTTGTTATCTATGGTCATTATTATTATTATTATTATATTATTTACAAAAATGACAATGACTAATAGAGACGCTGAAATTTCCTGCCGTATTGCGTGGTAACCTTTTCCACCTGTCAACGTTGAGAAAACTTAAATATCACCAATCCTGGACTATGACTGGACTAATAACATTATATCATTCATTTATAGTTTCTGATTAAGCTCGCTTGTTAGGTGTTGGGATTCGTTCTCAACTTGCGTGGCAATCCTAGCTTGACGAGCTTACCAGGTCCCTTTACAGATGTTTTGATTTTAAATTCAGCTTTATAAAGCATTTTTATTCTTTTTAGTTCACACTGTATAATTGTTTGGGATGGTGGCTATACTTGTTCTGTTAATTGATAACAAGGTTTAGAGGAGGGTTCTCCTCCGGCAGAATCGTTGGATGTCCCATTCATTATCATTTCGGTTATTAGAAATCGTCCTTAATATTTCCAAATCACATAAACAACACTTTTGCTTAAAACTCTCCTGGTCAAAATAAAGAGAGAGAGGCAGTAAATCTGTCTTGGGCGAGGAATCAAGACAAAGTAATAAATAATACATCGCGTAACACAACAAAATTATAGAAAAATAAATTAAACAGTATTTGCAAGAGCCCAAACCATGCAATGGGTGACAACATAATCGGGTGGGTGTATTCAATGTATAATCACATATAGAATGTACCCTTTGTCTCGAATGTGACAATCCACCCTCTAACACCATCAAACCAGTAAACCTACCGGCGGCGAAGTTTGTCCGCTCTGCGTCGAAGGATCGCGGGCAGGTCGAACTGTTTGAACAGTTGTTGAAACAATGCTTTAGTGAGTTCATCCGCCCGCTCCGAATTTCCCCCAGCGAAGGAAGATGACGCTGTTGTAAGCAAAATCGATCGCAGACGCTTCCATAGGGACTGTAGACGTGAACGCGCCGTTGGACTGGTCAAACCAATCATTCGTTCCATCTGATAGGATACAAGAGAGCGTGTAAAAATGAAAGAAATAGACAGAAGAAAGTTATTAATAAAGAAACCTGGTGAAACAATTTACATTTCTGATGTGCATATGTCTGCATGATGCGATATTTATTGACCAAAGGGTTGGTGGATTATTTTACAAGTATGCACAAATTGGTAGCAGTAATTCTGTGAATTTATAGATATTTTTATAAAGGTTTAATGAGGTGGGAAGGAGGAGGCGGGCACGATCTGTTCTCCCGCGAGGACAAGACGCGATCCCCTACGCCCCCGGTGCGAAGGATTATGTTTTTTATGCGTTTGGCGCGAGCTACCCCCAATGAGGCAGATAGTTTGTTTGTCCGCCCCGTACATATGTTCTTTCAGGTAGGGTCTGTAAACTGTTGAACAATAGCGAAACTTCGGGACCAATACATGTTTGTACAAACTAATATGAAAGTCAACTCTTTTTAGAATAAAAGAATCTGAAGATCGTGTTACAAATCAGAGAGGCGATTCGAACTATTTCCGTGTCATGGATATCGAAGTCAAGTGTTGGGGTAATTATAACTACTAGATCAAATTTTTTTTTTCGTTGCGTTTTTGCGTTTAACTATTTCGCCATAAATAGTGTATTCATTGTTGTAATGACGAGTGCACACTACAGCGCATTTCGTTGTAGAGATCAATATATCATTGTTTCGATACCACACAGCAACTCTGCATTTATAGCAGCTTGCAATAGCTATCTGTCGACTGACGCGTATACAATTTCACGTCGTCCACATAGAATTTGTGAGCGACACCTTTTGCTAAGTCATCTTTGAGATCCAGCGCAATAACACAGGACAGTAGCGGGCCCAAGCAGGAGCCTCAAGGCATACACCTGAGCGGCAAGCTACGAAAGAGCTGACGCTGTTATTAACCTTAACACAAATTCACCTATTAATGAGGTAACTTCGAGCCTAACTTGTAGTGTTAGAGTCAACGCGGAGACGTTGAGCTTTGGAGATTAAAAGAGAGAGCGGTTGACGCGATCGAAGCCTTTCGAAAAATCGAAGTATACACAATCAAAGTAGATATATATATATATATATATATATAGTGCTCACTCCTGTGTCACTTCAACGAGCTAGATCTCCGTGGACTTCCCTCTGGTAAACCTGTGCTGGTCTACAACCAGCACGGATTTACAGAGACACGCGGTAGAATCCTGTGCAATCGATCTATAATTACTCATATTGCTATTGTTCTTTTGCTTTGTGGACTGGCGTTACAATAGAAGATTTAAACTCGCCCGCGGCTTCAACTTCCTCACAACAGAGGCTGTAAATTTATTTGAGTGTTTGGCCCTACGAGAGCAAAGATTAGCTTTCTGTGCATGGCACAAGAGAATGTGATCAGGGCTATGGTTGCATTTGAGTGGAAGTTTATTAACTATTTACAAGATTGCCTTATTTGAAATGTTTAATCTTTAAACTTTCTGTCAGTGGCATGATGAATGATGATAGTCTCACTGTGTTTTGCATCCACCGATGCAAGGAACTTGCTAAAGGCTTCAGCCTTTCGTATGTCATCAGCTTCTAAACTATCTTTGATTTCGATAGCGTACACTCTATCCTCAACCTTGATGCACTTGTTCCCGTAGTTTTTGAAAGTAACAATCGATTCTTGTCGAATTCGCGATCAAGTGAGACAGGATATGATTTGAGCACTCGCTTGAACCTCTTTATATTAAATCCACCACCTCCGCTGACACTGACATGGATTAGTGGGGCATAAGACTCACAAATCTTGATATCTAATTATATTATTTGATCAAATCTTAATTCGTAAAGAGCAGTTATGATTATATGAAAAGTGCCCTTCTCCCCCCGTAGTATCGATAACAGACGATAAATGCGAATGTTGACAAGCTTCAAACTGACATTGGCAAGGTTTGGTTGAGTATAAATGAGTATATTCCTCGTCGGCAAACATTGTATCTCTTCGTAACTACTAACCGCTCGTCCAAATTCGCTGGGCCTGTTGTTATCAATGACGTTTAAGTCGACAAGTGTATCACGGGAGACTGCTCCGATATCTCGGCGCTCACGATGAACACTAATCGATCTTGAAGACCTCTGAGCGGCCTGCATTGATCTGATCACACCACTCTTTAACAGTCTGTCTAGGGCACCCTGTCGCTTAGCCGACTTCTTCTCGTTGATCTGTAATGTATAGCGTCTTTTAGAAATCAAGCAGCCAGCTGATGTTCTATATACTTCAATTACGGCTTATTGTCAAATCTAGTGAACTATTCATACAGTAAGATCATACAGTTTAAACATACTCCGACAATCGTTTGAGTGCAATGTTCTGTGAAATCAATCACAGTATTAACAAAGACTAGTTCATGAAGATTCCTCAACACGAGACAATATTCCGTCCGCTTGAACAACCATTTACTTAATTTTCGCCTGTGAGCATATACGAAATTTTACAATGTTATGAGAAGTCGCTAATGATATTATTTACCTCAATGATTTTCTTTCGTTTGTACAAGACGGGTCCCGAGGATTTTCTCTTCAGTTTTCCCACCTTGGACGGAGCGTCATCACTTCGTCGTTCACCAATCACACCTGTGTGAGAAGATGCTGAGTTATTACTCTAATTGTAGCAGACACACCACGCACACACACACATATATCTATATATAACTTAATTATGGACTTGCAGCTGAAAATCGTTGTTATGATTTTCATATTGTTGCAGTTGGTCGATTCTATTGGATAGCTTGCTATCATATTCAGGCTTTTTTTGCAGAGTCACACAACTTTATGGGAGACTAAGCAAAAAGTTTGACGTACTCTAAGATCATTTTTGCTGATTTGGTCACCTCCTTTCTCCATTTTTAAATGCACGTTACTATATATAAACATATGTTAACAGGATAACAAAACCAGAGATTTTGCATGGAGGATTCTACCAATTATCTTATTAGTCAATGCTCTCCCGCAGCGTTGCAATACGTTCTAAACACCCTGCAGTGTGTTGTCAATACTTCGTATAAACTGTATGAATAAGTCGTTTTAAAGTTAAGCGCTGAGGCCTGCCAAATAGGGGAGGCGCTGACGGTCAGCTCAAAAAAAACAAAAAAAAAGACGTCGTTTTATAGCGGTTTTATATTATTTCTATTTTTGCAATAAAATAAGCTTAGCTGGCCCTCAGCTGTCTTCGTTCTAGAACAGGACTCGGTATCACTCTGCGCTTCCTTCGAAGAACTGTTAGAAAACAAGACTCGCTTGGAGTGCTTGGAGTGCTCAGTACGTATATTGTCAATCCCTATTTTTTGCCCAGATGACAGTGGTGGGTAACACAGGATTCAATTGACTGTTACCAAAAATATAATAAAAACAGATAGGAATGGTGTGTCCCTCATCCATGTAAAATTCCAGTGTTTTCAAAGTTCAGTTATAATAACAGTGCAGTATCTTAGTATTATAAGTTCGCCAACACCCGAATGCATTTATGAATCTCAGATTTGAGTGATCTGGCCCTAGCAGTGTCTTTAATGTTTGCTTAAACAACTTCATCGCGATGGTGCATTGTTAATTAGCGCTTTGTAATTACTAATGCTCTTAAGAACTGTAGTTACTGACATTTGCAGACGCAAATATACATACCGTACGGATGATTTTCTAAGAAGAGAACCTTGGGGAAATTCTGGCTGTATGGTTGGAACCAATTGGTGATTAAAGGCAAGTTGATCCTCGATCGAGGCCCTGTAACTGAGAATAAAAAGTGGACATAGACGTTCAGTCAGTCTGCAGAAATGAAGTTTTTAGGATGCTGCAAATAGCACCTTCCTTTGATGTCTATTGAAACGAACAGAACAAATGAAAAGCCGCTGAATTGTTGTCTCGTCGTCGAGTAGGCGATGGACTGATGTAAACCACTCGTTCTCAGGCCTGTGCAGTGGCCGACATATTTATTCCTTAAAGATTACTCCCACTGGAGGGAATCGTGTGACAGATGCGGAGGGCCCCGAAGCGGTGCAAGACGATGAGACCGAAGCGGAACTTGTGAACGGAACAATCCAGCGAGCTGCTTGATAATCCGTTGCAAATGGAGGACCCCGCGTATATTAGGCTGAGAGCGAGTAGATCACAGAACACCATAACGTGCACACGACGAATCACAAATCAGCACCTTTTCATTTGTTTCGTTTCAGTGTGCATATATACATATATATATATATATATCATAGGTAAATGCGTGTAAATAGAACATTTGGTAGAAGAAACAATGAAACATTGTGGCCTTTTTGTAACCTCTAGTTGAGGCCTCTGCTTTAAAGGGCTTATGTAAAGGCTTCCGAAACCATCGCCCGCAACCGCCGGCCTTGTTTGGTACACCTTAACATCAGCTAAAAAATGAATTACACCAACTACGAGAGCAGAATTGTCAGAAAATGGTTATTAGGTTGCATGAAAGTAAGTTCACAGTTTCGAACGATATTACGAACTGTGTTGTGCATCGCAAACGTAAAAAACAGAAAAAAAACAATATGGCGTGCAATTAGCTGAGCTGATTACACATGCTTGAGTGTAAGAAGGGGCCACCTCCCATTGGGGAAGTTGTCGCTAGTCCCAAGTAACCAAATAGAAGTCCCGCGCAGAACAACAGAGATGGCAGACTCAGGTTAGGTCCTATTCATTCAGTCAGTCCCGAAATAAGATAGGATCAGGTCGTGTGGAAGGAAACTGATTAACGATCAACATCAGTCTCGATGGAAGGCGAAGGAACTTTGACGTTTGTTGCAACATTCACACCGTTCATTATATAGACTGGCAGTTATCAAGCGAGCAGAGATCCACCATGCCAGTGATCAACAGCCAAACGGTCAGTCAGTTTGAAAGTTGGTCGATTTCGACAGGTTCATCATCGAGGGCGACACACACTTACCGATGAGGGTTGGCACTTCAATGATGCTAATAACATGATCACCACTGTTTCTAGGGTGGCGGGCCATTTCGCCGCTTATCGTTCTGCTGACATCGTTTCGGTCTACATTGAATGTCGGATGGTGTACAGGCGGCCGATAATGATACCCTATAGGAACGAGATCACTAATTGTACGCATATGAACAGTATTTCGAATGGGATTCTTCCCCAATGGTGGATACGGCAACGGTGGAGTCGGCAGGGGTGACAGAGGCGAACGTACAAGCGTAACTCCCAAGGTGGTAAGCCCTGCTCCAAATGCTGAGGCTAAGAACGGGAGAAACTTGCTTGACAGCGGCAGTAACCTAACCGGTAACGACATGACTTTGGTCAGGATACCCGATTGCTGTAGTGGCAAGACGGCAGTCATCTGTCGAGTTGATGGACTTGATGCAGTCTCTGGAGAGAGGAAACTTGAATAATAAGTGGCAAAGTTGACCTTGTGGATCTTCAATGGAGAAACAGCAGTAGACATAGTATATACATAATAATAAGTACCATTTAAACAAATGTATTTAGTTTAGATGGTTGCGCCCGTGTGAAAAACGCTGCGTCAAAGAGTCAAGAATAGCTATTTATCAATCTATTTTTCTAATTGTTGTATATATTAAAGACGCACAATCATGATCAATAAACGCACAATTTAGATAGTATTAAATACTATTTCCTGAGTCCGTGGTAGCTCTGTCTATTATAAATCGAAAATATACTTTGATGTTTCCACAAATATTTTGTAGGGCGAGAGATATTTGAATATTCCGTGTTTCTCAGTTGCCAAACAAGATTAAAAACTGTTTCTGAGTGCAAGCTCCTTCGGACGACTTTCCGCCCAATTATTAAGATGTTGTTTCAATCGTACACGACTTACAACTCCGCCCGCCCAAGTACCTGCCAATGGGGTTATTTTTTATTATCTTATCTAGATCCAGTAGCTAGTTTTTAAGAGTGTGATTTCTGACTTGTACCCAGAGCGGAGTCTACTGTACCAGTTGACAGCAGAGAGAGAGGCTTTCAGCTTGTGTAAGTCATTCATCATTTTCTCTTGCTCTTCCTTTACTTATCAGTCCGTCGCGTAATTCGCGTCACAGGCGAACAAAAGTGGCAACGCTAAAAAGCGTAATTGCATCGAACACTTCGTCACGATCGTCAACGGCAACGTCCAGTTGAGTGGGTCATCTTCACTTCCGTCTAGTGATGAACAGCCACACCGCGACAGCCGCAGCAGCAGCAGCAGCGGTGGTAGTGGTGGTGGTCGCCTTTGCCGCTGACGGCTCTGTCCATCAACGGGCTCCGACAGCAGACCCGTAACCACAAAGCACTTCTCCATCCCTCCCACTTCTGCAACTGACTATTGCGTCTCCTCCTATCGGTCGTCATCATAACCACCACCATCATCACCATCGCCCGCCTCCTCCTCATTCTTGAGTCAGTCCCCTGTGTTGTATAATGGTTACGGTCCAACCGAACAATAGCCAAAGGTGTTTGACGCCTCGTCACACCCGCAGATGACACTACGGCACAGATCATTGCAGAACGTTCACGAAAAGAAGAAAGTGATCAGCCTGATCGGGAATTTTTGTTGTGGTTCTTTTTATCAGTTCCAGATGAGACCTTGCTTGAAGTAGGCCTATTCACTGGCAGCCCTTGTATGCTGTGGACTTATTTGGCAACGCTCCCGATACATTGAAGGCTAATACTTCCGATCAACCATTGAATGAGTGAATTCACCACTGCGAGAACGTCGAAGACGAATTGCAACAACCTGCTGGATCGATTCTTCCCGGAGGGAAGTGATTTTGCTAACCTTATGCAGACATCCGTGACGTTTTTTTTGCACTTTTCAACAAAAAACTGTCTTAAGAAAGCATCGAATTTGCTCCAAAGTGACGTGACCCCGAGCCCGTCGCCGGCCTTCACACTCGTCTTAGGTCTGCCGACGATTGTCAGTTAGTGAAACATATTCGTAGGCAGTACGCGCTAGTAGCAATAGCATAGCCTAGGACTTACTCGTGTACAAAATAATGGAGTCGGGTTTATACACTACGAGTATCAATTAGAAAATCAGGAGTATACTTGATATCAGCAGAATCACACCGGTAATGTTGGGTGTGGTCTTCAAAACGTCTGCTAATCTATAGATGCTTGTGCAGCTACTGAATCATAGTCAACCGAGATATAAGTTCATATTTGAGACTGGAACCGGCACAACACGACCACGCATATGCCACCTCCTATTGTCTTGAAATGTTATAATTTTCAAAATGCTCAAAGTGTTGTGTCGAATTGGTAGAGCAATTATCATCGTTTCACCCTGTGACTTAAACAGTGAAGGAATTGAATCTAATTGGTGCGAAGTTAAAAAAAAAACACAATAAAATTATTAAATTAAAAGCAGAATATTCTATGGATTCATATGTTCAAAACATCTTATGACTCAATTGAAAGGATACATTTTTCGTCAACATTACAGCCCTACTGTTGCGGGCGTCGCCGGTAAGGTAGCCTAAAGAAAAAACGAATTCCATCCATCATTAAATAGTAGAATTCGATAGACTTTGATTCGTTGAAATTGTACTGTAATCGTTATGAGTGACCGTTTGCCGACACTAGATATAATTGGATATACTTAAGCAGGTGAAGCGCTGTATACCAGTTGTAAAAAATCGTATCTGTCAATCATCATGAAACCTCTAATAACTTCCGTGATCGTCAACAAGTGAGGCCAATATCTCAGCCCACCAGATCGAATCGGCTACGCACCATAAATCCTGTCAAATAACCGTGTTTGAGATCTTGTGCATTTCAGAACGTTTCAAAAGCGACTTTGGAAAACATCCTACGGGCTAGCGGGCATTGAAGTCCATATATTCAAAGCACCAACGGTATAAATAGGATATTACACCCAAGCACAAATAATGTTAAATCTATAAACATCTCCAAACACTGATTAATTAGGTAATTTTCTTTGGTAATTCGCATACGAATCTTACCTACCTCTGCTATATATCAAATAGAGGATCGATATGTATCTGTTTGACGAAGTTTAACCAACCCTTAAGTAGCACTTACACCTAAATGTATATGAACCAATTGATAAGTTCCACAACCGCTTCAAGCTGCTTTTATCTAAAGTTATGGCAAATTAGTGGCTATAGTTAACATTAGGTGGTTTGTTTTGACGTGTCTATCTATACTTCAATAGGATACTTAGAAAGCACACAGAAACGAATACACGTGTGAAAACATAGTATTTCAACTAAAATAAACAGGAAAGATACTCGTCAGTTCTTCCGTGAGATCTTGAACTACTTTCTTTATTAAAAGCTCGTCATTTTTTGAGCGACACAGACACGAGTAGTATATGTTAGAACTATGATAGTCGATGCGTAGCTCATGAAAATGTGGAGCTTTCACACGACTTCGGTTAGCTGTCATCACGAGACAGCTATATAGGAACGATGTCATGTGCAAACAACTGCACATATTAGTATTGTCATTATTATTATTATTATTATTATTATTTTATGGCTGACACCTCATCAATTGACGACGGCCGTGTCTGTCAACCGAGGAAGTTGAGCAACAAAACAAAACTCAATATGAAGTAAGCCACGCGCCGGCGTAATATATTTATTGACTGCAAGTATGGCCATCCACCCGGCAAATACTCAAACAGCATAAAGTATTTCACTTTTCTTTCCTCGTACGACGGGCTTCATAATGGCAATGCAGGGAATCAGCTATGAATAGAACAAGTTCAAACGCCACAATATCAATTTATTTGGATACGCCAGCATCATATGGACTACTTCCTGGCTATCAGCAATGAATGGACGTTGACTTCTATGGTGGTGGCGGTGATGATGAATACTCAGTCACAAGTGACAACTCGAGAACAACGCCCGCCATCGTCATCACTCTAAGGGTATTGTTACCTTCTCAATTTTTACTGTGGTGAGAATCAGCGGATGGAGTCACTGAGATGGCCCAAGCCATACAAACAACGATATCTTTGGATAAACATTTGGCCTTAGTTTACGAGATAGAAGATTGCTCAATTTAACAAACATGTCGTGTGCCTAAAAAACCGTTCCGTGGACGACATAGCGTAGATTCTAACGCGTTCTAAATGTACAGTGAGAATGCGGGCCTTCTTGTTAGAGAAATTCAATTATTAATATCTACCTTCGAATTGCTTTTATGTGGCGTGGTTGAAGTTCACCAAGGGAAACCTGAATTGTTTCAGTATACAAGCACCGTCACCAAAAACGACTGCTGAAGTTTGTTCGATTGAAATCCGCAGCAAATGTTTGGAAATGACTGAGAAATGACTGAGAAAAACAAAGCGACTTCTGTGTATCTTATGAGGGTCCGTCTTACGAAACACTGTAAAAGTAATACCGTAAGCATCAAATGTTTAAGGCTGAGTGTCAGCTCGAAAAGCATTAGATTAGAGTGTAAACATGCTCTGTCGCTGCTAAGTCGAATGGTTTGTTTCAGTTAGTATCAGAACGTGCCCTGCATATACGTGGACTGTTGTGATATAGTTGCCGTACTCGATCAAGTTAAAATTGCAGCGATTCCAATTGTAACGCACATTAGCGTGTGCGGATAACTGTTTAAATTATTATGATTATTATTAAATAGAGAAGACCTGGCCTTTATTGAACCTAGCCAATGAATTTTCATAATGCTTTAACTGTCTCGAACAAAAACGGTGCTCGATCCTGATAAGGGGAGCTGTAGTATCGTCATGGCCGGGACAGACTGAGGAATATCCTATTTCATTATCTGCCGTAAAAATAAATTTATCGAATATACGCTACAGGATTGTGGCCTGGATTTTCTTAAATCGTTGGAATACTTCTCCTTACGGTAGAGATGGGTTAATTAAGAGTTGGTTTAATCTAGGCAGGTATTCTTAGTAGTTGTTATCATTGATATTTTTGCTTAATCTTGTATTAGGGAGAGAGAAACACTTTTATCAGCATTTGAGTTTCAACGATGAGAACAGATCATGACCCAGCTTTGCCAGTACAAAAGTTATCATGTTGTTCCCTTTCACATGCAGGTATCTAATATATATATATATATATATATATATATATGTATGTATATACGTTTGGAATTAAAACCAGTGGTACCTTTTTTAGTTTTTTAGCTTCATTTGACAAAAGTTAGTCCCTAATATATCTCGTACGGCGTATAGCTATAACATATCTATTTTATATTTCACTGCCTGCTGCGTGCATACGCTCTGTCTATTGGCAGCAAATTAATTGCGATCATTGATCTAAATAAGACTGCAAATATCTATATCATTGCATGGTAGAGTAGCCGGCGGCTATGGCGCTCTATGCGGAAGGGTGTGGTTCATATTATTACTATTATCATAGATCGACTTGTCCAGTGCTTCGTTTTGCCGGCAGTTGCAGTAGCAGCAGTAGTAAATGTGTTCACATCCCTGGATCAACCCTCGGGATGTCGATGGAGGTGTTCCGCTTTACCCTTATTTATAACGTTATATGTAAGGGTAGCCTGAATTATCGTTCCTCCTCACGATCTATTTGGTTGATTTGTTAATCGGCTATTACGGACTCATTGACAGGCCACCGATCGTCATGGTCATCCAGCCCATTCCTAATGCCACTACGACGCCTATTGAGGTCTGCAAGCCCTGTTTCAGAGTGGATCCATATTCTATTCCATATTTCGATAGCACCGAGCGCCAGTGGTCGTTAATGTCACTTACCATTACTAGCAGACCTCGTGTGTTTATGTCAAGAATATATTGAAGCCACATTATAAGAGCTTACAATTTTGAGGCTCCATTTAAATCTACTATGCACCAACGTAAACTTGTTATGATGCTAGCCACCGAACGAATCCGTATAGAAACATCGGTCTTAATGTTCTTTTACTTATAGGATTCCAATGGATAATCGAAATTGCCTTCAATACGTCGCCGAATAGCTCGACTATTGCAGTAGGCGATTAATTTGAAATATATTTATGTATGTTTTCATTTTAATTTGTAGTTCTTTGCACGAACTCGTGTATTACTACAACAAAGCGGAAATTTAACGGAACGGGAGGATGGCCCACGGCCATTTATTCACCGACAAAACAGTTACCCTTGAAGCGATGATGGCCATCTTTCAAGTGGGTCCAATGATAAAGGTATTAAGCTGAAAACAGCACTGAAATGGTATATATGTAGCTCAGCCCAGTTTTGGATAACTCATCATCTTATCCATATGGTGACAAATGAGGAAATCAATTTGTGTGTGTGTTAAGCCCATATTAAAGTCTTGTGTTTGCTATACCACCAGTTATTTTCGTGCTGAAAATTAAGATACAGGCGCGTTAATTTTGATTTTTAACTATGGAGATTTTTGGTGCTTTAAAAAACGAACATCGAGTGGACCCAGAGTTCATCTTCATGTTTTTGCAATAGCTAATTTCATGGGGTTTCCATGGGGTTTGCAATAGCTAATTAGATTATTCATATGGTATTGACCTGGATTTATTATTTCCTTTGTCCCAGTGACGGGTGAAAGGTCGATGTGTTTTGGGTAGTCCAGTATATATATATATATATATATTGTTAAAGGAAACTCCAACGGTAAAGCAAGATTAATAATAATAATAATGCTGTTGCTACTAGATAATGGGTCGGAGTAGAATCGTAATTTGTATCTTTCTCCGATGATTTTTCTTCAGAGGCGTCTCCAGTATGACTTGCTGCATCGTCCATTGCAGAGTCAATGAGATCTCGTGCAGGGCGTTGTTGCTCTTCTACACCAATATTCTATATTAGTATGTCTATTCATCCAACATATATTCATTTGTTTGCTGTTATTAATATACATAACAAATGTCCTTCACCAGGCCGGATTTAGTCCTCTCTCTATGTATATATATGTGTATATATAAATTACACGCTGTTCAATATATGAGAAGCCTCCCCTCTCCCGGAAATGTTCAATTGTATGCAAATTTATAGCCGTGGCAACTGTGCATGTTCCTATTTTGATTGTATTTATGAAACGACTCTGTTGTGTAGAAGTCACGATTACCGTGGTTATCCACTCCAGTTCAATTATCGAAAAGTACTGCTCCATTTTGGTGAGATGTGATTGAGACTGGTAGTAGTCTTAATTCTCTTTTGTATTATAGTTCAAATTTTGTTAAATACTTCTAAACTACTTCTATAATATTGTGACGATTAGGATATCGTTATGACAAAACACATACGCACACGTGTTATTTTTTCATAAATTATTTTTGAATAACCGAATCTCCAAACTAGGACGGCCGATTTACACAAAAATAATCATATGAGCCTGCTCTTAAATATGGAAGATGGGAGAATATTTACCAGACTAATGGATAGTAAATTGTGAAAAGCTTCTTCAGCTCAAAATGGCATATGAACGAGATGGTGATTTTAGGAGGCTTTAAAAATCCTAATGTTCGACTGTGGATTGTTAGCAAAGTCTCAGGCCTTTGTTAGCTTCGCTGTCCGCATTGTTATAACTGTAAGTGTGCAACACTATGGCCAAAAGATAGTTTATTTTCAGCCCAAAACACAAGTTAGCGATTATTAAGCAAAGGGATGTCGGATTCCGCTTTCAGCGAAAGATAGCTCTGTTTAACCAAGACAAAAAGCCAACAAGTAGTAAGTATGAATACACTCGGAATGAGCAAACTGAAAATGGTTGAATAGCTGAATCTAGGAATAAAATGAACGTGGAGGCAAACAAGCATCGAAGTAAGTGTAAGCATCTACCCAGCGAAATATCCGGCGCGCCATATATAACTTCATAGTTTTTACAAACTGCCCCAGAGGCTGGTCGATACAGCGCTGAACTCACTACGCTGAGGCTATGAAGCCGGCCGACGACTGAAGGTCAGTGATTTTTCAAAATTGATTTGAGTTCCCTGAGCAGATTTGTTTTTGACAAGTGTAATAAATATCATTACAATTAGTGGCATATTCGGATTACCTATTTATATTTACCAATGTGATGAAATACAAGGAAGCATCCCATTCTAACTGGTCGCCACCAAGGTCAACGGAGATAAAATCTTCAGTGGCGTTTTTGGCAAAATGAGGGGTTTGAGCTTTTGCAAAACGGTAACCCGTGAGAGTGGTCCGAAACGAGAGCAGTGTCTGATATAAATGTTCTGATTGCTAAAGCAATTGCAGTAAAACTTCTTTTGATCTGATTTAATATCAGGCAGTCTGTGCACCTGTACGCAAATGCCGTAATGGTAACCTCGAAAAATACTATGTTTTATCTTAAAAATGCTTTTCATCTTATTTGCAAAGCTAATCATTTATCACTTTCTAGTCGTCATCGTAGTCAAAACTTTATCATGGTCTAGTAGGGACACGGCACGTTAGTTTAATAAACAAAATAGGCATTTTACATAGTAAAAACCAGAAGTACTAAAACTCTGCTAAGTTCTTGAATTTCAGATGTTTTGCTTCTTACGAATAGTTGACGTGAGTGGACATCAGGTGGTATATCACGTGTGTATACGATATATTTCACCCTTCATCAAGAACGTGTCACAAAACACGACTCATGACTATATGTATACGCGTTTAGGTAATAAGGTCAATTAAGCACGTGCCTGACACCCACGAATTTAATGAGATCGCGCTGAATTCGTTGGGGACTAGACTCCGTGCAATATTCTTGATATTCTTGTCAGTCGATCTTCGATTTTTCCATCGGCTTCTGCGGCTGTCCCGCTGTTTCCACCTGGGCGTCTGGTAAGCAAACTAGCTGAGTCGAAACATAACATTTCTTCGTCTTACGTCTCACAACTACACTATTCCATGTTGACGGATGTATTCAAAAGCGTGGGCTCTCTAGATATGGCCAAAGTCGAGGCGGATGCGCAATATGCGAAGGCTAAAGATACCAATAGCCATACCCGGAAAGAATATCTCACCGAGACAGACAGTTGGCCAGTCAGCCCGCGATGACTGACTTAGTGACTGACAGCGTGTTATGCTTCGCTACGGTGCCCGTGTCCAGCTATGTGGACAGTGGAGTGAATGGGTGGATGGATGTTTGGCGAATTGGCCAGAGCTGTGTTCAGTGGGCGAAGCTCCGACAATTGCTCATGGAAAAGAAAATAACAGTTGGCATTGATGAGGGAGACGTCTATTTACATTAGTGGACCATTGTGCAGAACGACAGGAGATGACGAGGTCGCAATGTAACGTCGTAAGCAATAGGGCCTTAATATATTTAGGGGTCCAATAAGGAACGCTGGCGAAATCAGCATTTTATCCTCACATATCAACCAAGCTCTGGCTTTTCGATGGTCAACACATTCGAATTTTTAGTGACCCTATGTAAGGTAGGTATATACTATGTATAGAAGTGTCTGGCATTCACCTCACAATTGCCTATTTAGTGTAATTTTTCAGTGACTTATAACAGTTACGGTCATTTTAGAGACAGATGCCCAAGTGTCGGACTCTAACATACTAGTCGACATAACACTCGATTCGATATGGGAAACGGGGAACTGTCCGCAGACATTATGTCCTGAAAGATTTTTCGATCCGCAATATGCCCAGACCATTTAGGCAATCTGCTTTGCAGAATTATGTTCGTTTATAACTGGCATGCCCTAAAATAGGGCCTCTAGAATGTACATGAAGAAAAAACAGCGAAGAATCTCGCAGCACAATTATATGGCCACCGTAATTAAACATGATCACTCCCCGTTCTCATCATGAACGTTTTGCACAAAAGGGTTATACCGCTCAATCGAACCTTAACTAGAATGGTCCATGTTCAAGTTCCGCGAGAGCGAGGGGCGATATAGACAGTTCCTAACTTAGTTAGAAGTTTTCGTAGAGTTACACAATGGACAATAACGTGTACTGTTAGTATTGGAAATATTTTTCGAGCACTGCAAAAATGTTTCTATCAAAATGGAAATATTATTCTATATAGATTCTGCGAGATACATATCAGTACAGTTATGAGCGGTCTATACCTGCCGACCTAAAACTAAAATGACAAACTAAAAAAGTCCCGCGCTTCTAGGCTGAACGGTCGATGACGGATAGTAACAAACGAATCATATAAATAAATAAAACTTTCCCTAGGCTACGTGTACGTTATATTATCCGTTCTACAGCGACTAAATTTACACTTAGTAATTTCAGTGAAAAATTTTTGACCGCTGTAGATTGCAAACATCATTCACTAATCGCATCGTCTGGCCAGCGAGCAGATGCATTAGGAATGGCTCTGTACAGCCGTTCGAATTAAACAATGATAAAGCAAGCGTCTAGCTCGTGGCACATGACAGATACAAGATGACAAATTAATGAAGACCAGCACAAATATGGCAATCAACATCATCGACACTTGCTTGTCATTCATCGACTTCACTTCGCGTGTCTACAAGCCGGCTCTAAGCTGGGCGTGTTTAAGGCTGAAAGGAGCATCAAGCAGAGAGAGAGATAAAGAGCGGATAGTTGTCGACTAAACGTATCAGCCATATATCGGCTTGATTCATGGTAAATAGTAACGAATCGAAGCGGTGGCGCCCGATAGCGGAAGCGTATCCACTATTTTATACGTACGTATGCGCATTCACGTGATGGGGGCTTATATTTGTATATATATGGATTATATATCTATATATATATATATAGATACGGAAGATTGTGGATTACATAACGACAACAGGTAGCATTCTCAGTAAGCGAGTGCTTGGAAGAATTCTGCGACAAACGATCGCTGGCACGTGACAATTCAAAGAATATCCATTCTTCGAAGAGAAATCTCACAGACAATCATAAGTGACAAATTTGAATGGCAATTAAATGTGGGAAGGTTTAGTGTCATTCGATCTGATCATTCGAGTGTCCTTTATCAACTAGGCCTAACTAATTAACGCTAGGACACAATGCGGCCTAATCTAAAACACTATATCATTTTTCTTTATTCTCAATCGGTGTTAGCGATGCTATATTTAATATTATTATTATTATTCTTATATGATTACGAATCAAGTCCATGTGCAGCTACCGCATGACAGTGCTACAGGATTAAGTCAAGGCTATTTCCGAATTTCGACTGTTCGACTTTCCATGCTTAGGTACTTATGCATGAAGAGGATCGATCAAGATCATCTAGTTGAAAATTTTCCCACATTTTAAGGTGGTACCCAAACTGCTTAGGGCACCGAATGCAACGTAAAGCCACAACTGTAAAGCCACAACAAATCAGAAGCAAGTGCTTCTTAATCTATATTTGAAAAATCGTAAAAAGGACTTCCATAATTATTGAACACCAATATATAGGCTTTGCTGATATTCATGTGTGACTAACGACGACGGCTAATTATAGACATGATAATTATGTGCTTAGTGATAGCGGTGCTAGATTGTCGCGAGTTGAAATATACGACGGGCCGCAAAGCATTCAATGTGTTGTTGTCGCACATGTGAATTTAGCCTTGCATAGCACTCTGGACGGAGTAAATGAAGCATCCTTCAGCTCAATCACGCCACCCTGCATATCTGATATGCGCCAGCTGATAACCATACAGTGAGATAAACAACGAAATAACAAACAAAAAATTATTGCTGTCCTATCTCTACTTTTGTTTCATTCATCATTTGGCTTCCTGAGAAGTCGTTTTGGCTTCCGTCATCGATGATACGACAGCTTTTGCATCGCCTCGGTGGGTAGTTTTCGCCCCGGCGAGATCTGAGACGCTAAAACAGAACCACCGACTCCGACTGACAACAAAACTGTCTGACCGGGCAAGACAACATCTGACTGCGTCGCAATATCAAAACAACAGTGTAATTCAAATGATGAACAGGATGATTTTTATATATATATATATATATATGTAAGTGTGATGAAACGAGCTAACACGAGTGCTTCAGTAGATGACGAACAACAATATTTCGGTAAAGATTTGTTTTGGCCCTAAAAGCACAGGTGGGGCTATTGCAAAACAGTGTTTGAGCAAAATAGTGTGTTAAGACTCCTGTTGCCGGTCAATGCTTCCACATGTCGTCTCGTGAGCAGGATGTTTTTTAAAAGGCCGTCATCTGGCGCGATCTGGTCAAGTCTGATCTAGACATTCATCGTATTTTAAATTAGGAGAATTCTAGTGAAGAGTCTGTTCCTGCATTAATTATTCGCCGGGGGGCACCCCGAGAAATCACTTTGCTTTCACTGATCTGCCCTATAGAAAAACCATGCTTTAACCGGCCACAGCTCGATGAAAATGAAATGATTCGATGTCCGCTCAACTCAGCCAGCGAGCTTATCTACCCAGTTGGCAGCTTGACTAATTAACTAAAACGCTTATTTATTCTCGTAATTTCAATTCAGTGAAAAGATATTAACCTACAAAGCTGATTGTACCGAGTCCGCTATCAAGACATACAAATATAGACTCAAACCTGGCAAATAAACCCGTGAAGCCAATGATAATAACGGGTTTTAAGTGAGAAACGAAAATATACTTTAGAACAATTTATTCATATCGACATTTTCATAGTCGCTGTCATTTACGATCTTGTCATAAGAGGTAGACAAGAGGCATACTGTTATTTCACATGATTGTGTGCCATAAAATATAGAATAATTAGAGAAACAGTCGGGGACAGTTGCATATATTACTACATTCTACTGTTGTTATTAGTATTAGTATTATTATTATTATCTCTGATTGTATTATATCTACGTTTATAAGTTGCGTTTGTTTCAAAATATTTTTATTATTATTATTATTCGTCTTATTATTATTATAATTAAAGTAATTGTTGTTCTTTGGTGTATCAAACCCTGAAGAGTCTGAAATGACTCCCGGAACCAAGTAAATTATTAACTGTCATAAGTAACTCAAATCCTAGTTGGAAAATCCAATCTAACGTGAACATACCGAGGCAGAGACTATAGTCAACTACTACTGACTTAGTTCCTCCTCTAAATCATTCTCAGGCAACAGTCAAAACAAGCGGACAGCCGAATAGGTGGTACCAATAATGACAACTGAGCTGCTATAATTAGAGAAATATTGGCGACGCTTTCACTATATATATATATATATATATATATATATATATATATGCATGTAGCACTCTATGCTATTATTTATTTAGGTATAATTTAACGTTGTTCTCTCACTCTCACGTGCCATATTTAAACTGTGTTTCGTCACATAATCATTTAGTGATAAGGATCCTCGTAGTACGAATTATAATCGGCAGCATCTGCGGACTGGTAGTGCCACCCGAAGCGAAAATACGCACGTATTATTTTTATTATGCGCATGAAACCCAACGCGTGGCCCTATTAGAGCCTTAATCTTCTATTTCATGTGAAAATCCCACAAACACTTGTTGTGGTGTTACACCACAACAATGAGGTAACCGTACCCTTCTCGTCGTCGTCCCACATTTAATGGGCTTAATAAAACGATGTTAAACGATGCTTGATAGGGAAGTAGGATTATATAAACGGGTTAGAAGTGAATAAATGTTCTCAATTTCACAGATGATAATTATGACCTGACAGAATATTAGAAATAATGATAGTTGATATTTAAGAAAAAAAAATCTCATCTTTGTATGATCTATCACAAACATTTGCGATTTTTTTCAAGTCTTTGCACGAACAGACCGAGCATAATCGTAATAGCTCAGCTATAGTGAAGCTACTTAAATTGCTCGAAATAATAATATCAAAAGACATTTCGTTTACGTAGACTAAAACTAGTATGCAAACAAGACGCCAGCTTTGCTTTAAAACCATTGGTCACTCTTGGTTCAAATCAGTACGATATATGAATGAATAGCTCATCGTGTACTATACTATAGGTATTCTAATATAATTTTCATCCGATATATTCGCTTCTCAGTCGACGTGGTGATTGGACTTCTACAAGACCATGGATCCAGGCTACCTCTCGGCCAACATTTATTTAACGTCCATGGAACCACTTTCGCATTGCGCGCTTCTACCATTACTTTTAGCCCTAGGTAATTTCGCTACGACTTTTTATAAACAACTGCAAACGCATCTCTCGCTCCATCTGTAAAGGGAATTGCGCTGGATAGGATCATTAGTAAACTGGTCGAGATGAGAACATTCACACGTTTCTCAATCAGCTATCAGCGAGCAGCCACTTTCGCATTGAGGAGAACTGCGCTATAGTTGACTAATCGTGTTTCGATTGACTTGATCGAGCAGCTTCGACAAGTCGCTAATAACCAAATCGTAACAGCAGCAACAAGTCGTCCGGTGGAGAATCACACGAGAACAAATCCTATCTCTAGGGTATTTTTCACTTATTCAATCAAAGATGCTGCCACGGTGTAATGATGTGCATTCAACTACAACGAATAGTCACAGAGAGAGATACGGCCGTGCTGCGAATGTATCTGCATATGTTCACACTTGTTATTCTTGTTTTTATTATCATTATTCCATTGCGAAGCTATTGACACACTTTGCTTGCGTACCACTGCGTTAACGCGAGCTGTGAGCAATCGGCTTCGACCACCGCCGCCGCCGGTTGAGTGGGAAAAGATAATGTTGTTCAGTTACCCTTTATTTTGCTGTTATCTAGGTACTATTTACTATTCATAGCACCCTACACGATCCAATCTAACTGAAATGATTGCGCCAAAGATGCTTGTACGATTCTTTAGAGTTCTGCTATTATGAGGCAGCTTTTAATACATTTAGTTTGTATTAGAACACGAACAGTTGAATATTGGAGTGCTCAGTTAGTTGTTAAATAATTCAACAATTCAATGCCGTAAGCAATTTCCCATCATCGTAGAATTATTCGTTAATGAGAATTCATGAACTGATCAAGGTAGCTTCCCAGAAATTCGAGACCTTCTGAGAAGTGTGCTCCTAATTTGCCTAATTTTCACTGAGAAAGTTTAAATCTGTCTCTTATAACTAAACTGAGTTATAAATATAATTAATATGTTATCGACATCGCTTAGTAGTAAACGTTGAAGTAATCATCATTCATTGAATTCAATGAGTATGCCTTATAACTAAAATACGTAGATCACGATGCATTTTGTCGCCCCCTTCCTAATTTTATTTTGCATTTTATCTAGTGTATAAAAGATTTAAGCTTTATTGATTTATTTAAGGAACTGCACACAATGCTGAAGTTCTCGTATATGTCATGGAACGGGATTCGAACCTGCGCTCTCTGTCTTTTTACAGCCGCCGTCTAAGCCACCGCGCTAACATGCTTCAAATTGATTACGACTGTCTTCGTATATTGATCTACTGCTATATATTTGCCCTATTTGTTATTATTACTATTAATTGCATATATTGAATTCAGAGAATGTGTAGTTTATGTGTATCTGTCACACATTAAATTTGGCACATCGTACTTGCTAAATCTAAATTACAGACACGTGGATTATGTGGCTATAAACATTAGAGTGAAAAAGAATGTGCACGCTACCATCAACGATAAAATCAAAATAGATCCCCTCAATCATTTGCTGGTGCTGGTGACACTCGTGTCACACTCTGAAAGTGTCCGACGAAGAAGACCAGCTTTCCCTCTGCCGCCACCGCACCGCCCCATCGGTAAAATTGGAGTGACCGCTATAAGTGGATCATTTTGGACAAAGATGACAACCAATTATTATTGTTACTATGATTATAAATACGCTCATCGTCAATGATATACAGGTACATTGATCCATGATGGCTTCAAACGGTTTGAAATAACTTCTCCGCGCCGGTGATTTGAGCAATTCCCTATGAAATTCCAAACCACTATCACTACCACCAATCGGAGATAAGCTACTAAAGTCGTAGCGGCAGCAGCAGCTGCTAGTGTCCGGTTCCCGTTTGATTCATGATAGCATTTTTTGTGCAATCGTATACCATATCCACTAAACCATGACGATAGATAACGAAAAAAAAAGAAAAAAAGCAGATCACAACAGTAATATATCATCATGTGAAATCGAAGCATGAGGAACACACATTGACGTTGAGCACAGATAGGCCGATGCGGCCGCCACTGGCGACTGTCAATTGCGGACCCGTCAGCGAAGACGCTCGCGGATTTCCGCTGTCATCGCTTGTTATGCCAAAAATTGGCCGCGATAGCGAGGACAGTTAACACAAAAATATAGGAACATAATATAACGGTGAGCAGCAGAAAATCAAAAGAAAGACTGAATGGGTAAGATAGAAAAAAAATCTATGAAAAGGCGTAAAATGTCCTACGGATTTTTTGGGACTATTTAACAAAAAAACATGCCATCGCATTGAATTATCAGTGGTTGAGCGACCGCTGAAAACGAACGTCCAATGATCGTCCAGGAAAGCGATTCGCAGGAAGGCAACAGCGACGACTCAGTGGTGATATATAATGCACTTTCTCAAATACGCGTTGACTATCGTTACGGAGAAATCAGGTCAAGGTTTATGAAGATGTAAAATTTTAGAGAGTTTGAGTTAAGGGAGGGAGTTAATTTTAAATGTATCGGAAATGGTAATGGCAAAATAACATCGACAAACAAATAATAATAATGAAAGAGCGAATTAATAAATAGAAAATTTACTTCTTAATCTACAAATTTAAATATAAGAGGTTAATTAAATGTTTAAAAGGTAATTGATGAAACAGTAGAGAGTCTAACGACGAGCATAACAATAAATGAAAATGATCCATGAAATTCGCTGCTTATGGTTTGATTAGCGTTATTTGTGCATTTGATTAATTTTTATATTTCATTTTCAAATTTACAATAAGGATTAATAAAATCTTACTTAAATATACACAGCGTGTAGTGTTCCACTATTATTTGTTCATTTTATCTGTTTTTTTTTGGTGTTGCAATTCAAATGATTATAAATACGATGATTGTCAATGACGTACAGATGCATCGATCAATAATGATTTCAAATGGTCTCAAATTCAAGTCTAGCTTTGGATTTAGCAAGGCAAGCCACTTATGATGTCTTCATACGATACAGCGTGACATATTAAAAAAAGAAAAGGACGCATGACTATTGATTGTCATCGAACTGTTGTCGCGTATTTAGAGCGTGTGCAAAACACCAACATTGAATTCCTATGCAAGGGAACAAACGGGTTTATTTTAAAATGTGATTTGAAAATTAATCAAATATGTGCGTGCAAGTCTTTGCTATTTGATAGATCCAAGACGGGAAGGCCACAATATATCGTGATCAAATTGTGGTTAACTTGCGCGCCTTTGCCATCTCAGCGTGACAATTTTAGAAAACAGAATGCCTCTAATTTCAGCCAGCTGTACGCTGCTGTTCCAGTCCGAATATGACACGAAAATGCACCACATATTCTATTAAAATACATACGTACCCTATGTGTCCGATAGTGAAAACCAATCCCAAACATTAAAATTACGCTGAATGTTTCGCTGTTCGAAAGAATGAAATCAATATAAATATAATGAATTCAGTAACTCACGAGTGTCGACGTGTTGAGTCGTTCCGGCGGGATCCTTCTCCAGGGCGTGACAATCGTGGTAAAGGCAGGAAATTACAAGAACCATAAGAACTGTCGACGAAAACGCCATCGACACGAGGGAGATAATTGGCCACCGCATCATGTGAGATCCTCGGTTGGTTTTCCGTTGATCCTGTAAGAAGGTTGTCATTTCTGAGAGTTAATAATGGTCATAATATTTTTGTACCTATTAGATCAGGATAAATTGAGCGTTCGCTGTCCGTACTGAGATCGAAAGCAACCTTATTTGTTGACGAGCTCGGTGGCCCGCCGCTGGTGCATTCGTATGTGTCTGTCTGGCGATCGATGGAGACACATGTATATACATGTCGGTTGCCATCGTTGTATATTGGCATTAACGGGTCCGTGTTACGAAGTAATGCAAAAAGCAATTTCCGTGAACGTTAAATGTCTAAGGTTGAGAGTCAGACACCGAAGACGTTTATTTAGCTTTACACGTGTTGTCTTTTTTTTTCTCGAAAGTCCACGAATATTTGATTAAGCAAGCCCATATTCGTAGGAAATTTGCTGAGATCTGCCGAGCCATTCGATTAGTACTGCTAGTAGATATTGGAAGACTCCAATTAACATGCACCGGTTGTGACGGTCGTACACACTATATGCTTTTCACATTTTGTAGAGGTAAATTGCCATGACGGCACTGGGGAAGATAGTTTCAACCCAAGCGTTCACTTAGTATATCCTCAGTGGCGAGCAATAGAGATTTCTTATCTATTCCACAGTTCTTGCCTGTTGATTGTACTGACCAGTCGGGATTCTACTTTTCTGTGCTTGAACAGCTATACATGAAGGTCATAGCCGGTCGAAGATTTGAACTTGCAATATTCTGTATACGGGGCGCCACCTGCTATATCGCATTGGCGTAAACGAGTACAGCACATTCTACCAATTCAACTTTTGGAGTTTAAGCAAAGTGTGTTTTGAAAGTAGACATCAAGAAAAAATCATCAACTTGCAAATCCTAAGATTATCCCATCGCAAGCAACTGCAAAATCGATCGCAGTGTTTAGAGATCACGGAATTCTCCGTCATGCCGTTATGCAACGCGCCTTACGCCTAACATAGTTCGTAATCAGCTCGCTGATCTGATGTGTGCACTCGAATAATAACAGAATTTCGTATTGTTCTGAGACCTATTATCGTGTTATATGTAAATAATATATATATATATATATATATCCCTCTTTTTTTGCGAGCGAACCACTTCAGTCAATGTTGCCTGTGTTGTTCTATTCGTTTACCAAATAAATATTGAAAACATTTACCTAATGTTATAAATCTATGTAGACACCGAATCTCCCTAAAGATTGTTTCCTGATATAGAGAAACAGTGGACGTCAGAGTGGACTATGTAGTACAGAGTAGACGACAGAGTACTCTATGTACGACAGAGTAGACTATAATCCATAGCGTTAATTCGCAAACTCGTTTAACCTTGCAAATTAAACACGTGTGTTGTGAATTCAGAAAATATAAACAAAATACTTAATATTATTAGATGATGTTCACTATAAACCGCTATTCAGACCCTTGGAACCTACCAAACTGATTTTGGGCCTTTTAAGTACATATGTATGAGAGACCCACTATGTTGAAACAAAGATTACGCTACATCAGGAAAGTAATCGTCGGAATAAGTCGAGGTAAATTCAAATTTTTAAGTACGTGCGTGTAAGCCACACGTTCCCAGAGATTGGAAATTATTTGACAATATGTGGCTTTGAACTCAACCTGCCATGATGTTGGCGGCCATCAGGATAACTATTCTAGAGAACGAATAAGTTTTGAATTAGCGTTCGTGTTCTCAGTTATATCGTGAAGGAACCATGTAAAAACTTGTTATTTGCAATAGCTACAAGGCTAATGGGCACAGCAACATTATTCTATAATAAAAAATTGCATGCTGGGGCTGCAATTTCGGACCGGTGATCATCAATCAATAGGGTCAATGGGGAATTTTAAAACTTCAATTGGGCTATAGCGCCAAATACTGTATTGTTGTTATTTAGACAATGTTTATAGTAGTCGAAGTGCACGTTTGCCCGCTGATTAATCTTTGGTTGAAAAGGATTAGGGCATTTCCTCCGGAAAACGGAACAGACCACCTACCCGGCGAACGTCACGGCCAAAAATGTTTTACATGTTGATTACATGCTGCAGTCGCAACGGATCCGAAGCTATTGGCTTATTCTTGATCAGCTTCGACGGGCCCAGCAGAGTGGTGCTCCATTCAACTAAATTAATGTCACATGAAGGGGTACCCACTGCGAGAAGGCCATGTGTAGACAGGTCAATGACAGAGCAGTGTTATTCAACGAAACTGCTGAACTCGCATGACCCCGTCGATATTAGTTAAATCTTTCCCACTTGAAAAAGCATCTGTAATTATTCTCAATGTCGTTGTCACGATTCACCAGGGTCTTTAACAAAACAAACATATATAATAATCTATTTGATCACGAAATGATCAACACGCAATTTCGGCGTCTAAGGTGTGTTGTGTGTGACTAAGCTAAAGTATTTGCGTTTTAAAGAAATATGTTTTTGCTTTGAGTCCAAGCGGTATCTCAGACGTCTCAGGTACCTGGCAGCTGATGTTGCTGGGTAAGAAAGACCTGGCCAGCCGACCTATGTACCTCTTTCACATTCACTATTTAAGCTTGTACACACTACCTTACTAAATGGCGCAATAAGTACAATAATCGCAATACATATCAAAAGAGAATCGTAACAAACCTCGCACGGCCGCATTGCACACAACATGTGCTTGAATACGGTCTTCTTGTTTTTCGAATATAATTCGATTCTACCAGTATCATGTACGTACCTAACGGTCACAGATGATCGCGCGTTCTCACTTGGGCATAACAGGGTGCCCTCACACGTTCTCGGTAAGAATTCACTATGCACACAATTATCCTAGTTCTCTTTCTGATGTCCTCTACTCAGGTTAGCACACACCGATGTCAAGCTTAGCCTTAACTGTTTAGTGCATGAAGCTAACGTATTAATTATATATATATATATATACCCTAGAATAGGTGGAGGTTACTTCCAACTTAGAAGTGTACAAAATTAAAACAAAAATTTGTCGAACGCTGACAGATTACTTATTAAATGCTGCTGGCGAAACGTGTCCAGCCGTTCGAAACTAACGCCGACCGGTGTCTGAGCTGCGCGTTCGATACTCACGGCTCCACGCAGCGGACACGGGGTGGTAGTTCCGCGGGAAGGGTTTCCGTCGACAAGGCCTGGGGAGGAGGTTCGAAAAGAAGAAGAAGAAAAGAAGACAGGCAAAAGAAAGAGAAGAAGAATATGATTACACTGGATACGAAGACGGAAACGAGGCGTCTTCCGTCCTTCGATTGTATTAGAAGAAGCAACGATATCAAATAGATAAATATATGGAATAGATAGAATAGATGAACTATAACAGTGCGAGCTACCTGCGCCAGGCATTCATTCATTCATTCATTGGTTCCCGTGCCGACCATAAAATAATCGAGAACTCGTCATTGATTGTGAATAATTAATCAGATGAATCAGGTGGAACGATATCGGACACAGTTGATGTCGGTAGCTGCTTATCGACTAATAGTAATGTAAACGCCTGAGGCTATCATCGGCGTGAACGATACACAAATAATTATATTGTGCCAATAAACAAATACAGCCCTCTAAAATCCGAGGACTAAAGCCGATTTACAACCTAGGCCGTGTAACGACTGCAAAATATTCGCCGAGGATGACAGGTTTTCTGCCCAACTCAAATATTCGCGTATACGAGAAGTGTACGCTCAAAAGTAAACTATGTTCCACGTATGATAAATAGTGGCTAGTGTATCGGGACAACGTAGCATATTAAATTCAAAAACGAAATAAGTGTCAGGTCGTGAAACATTCCTATCAGATATAGCAATAATTAACAGTGTTCTACCGATCGTGCTAATGTGCTATCAAATAGAGTCGCTGTTGTCCAGTCTAGTGTCCTAGTGGTGCATTCGTATGCGCCTATCTTTAAATCGGAGGAGTGCACCAAGTTGGTGCACGCACGGATTCGATATCCGCCCATTGCACATTTGCATTTATGCAAGCAATACAAAGCAATATCATGAACGTTCAATGTTGGCTGAGAGCCAACTTGAAAAATATTAGAATCGTTGTTGCTGCTGTTGTTGCTGGTGGCGATACTATAGGGGGTAGTTATGTGAAAACGTCACAAACGAATATCGGTATTGAGCTCCGCATTAGTCTGCAACTTTGTGGCACGACGGCGAAGGTACCATTCAGATTACTCAAAGTAGTTAAAAATTAGATATTTGTTTATTGCTGTAGAAATGGAGCAATTGCTGGACTCGGTATAAGCGGACCTTGTTTGCTTAACGGGAAAGAAGAAATTCTGTGTAGGCTTCTCGATGTTTAGTGATTTCCTATAAATGCCCACGGAATCGATATCAGACGCTTGGTAAAATATGAAACCTTCTGTAATGGGGCGGTGGATGCAATAAACAAAAAAAATGATCTACGTATCGAAGTCTTTGTTAAATGACGGCAATTGTTATGGCATTTTCCAGAAGGGCCACTTTACCTAAAAAAAAATGAAAGTTATGTCCCTTAGTTTAAGGAAGGACGGAATCCGTTGAAAGACTCACTCGCTAATGTCACTTTGGGCTATATAAGTATTTATAATAGGCTATATATGCTTTCGTCCGAACGAATGCCAGTCAAACAGTGCCAAGACGGATCACCTTTTGTAGGGGCTCTCGTTGGTTTTTTTCCATTCATCTTTTTCGAGTTGATGTTAATTGAGCAAATACACACATACCTAATCCATTGATTCACTTACACAATAATTGGTTTTCCACTACATTGGCTTTATTGTTTCGACCTGCATTTTGGATGGTTTTTCCTCTTTGATTTGCTGAGTCCATATGATTAAAAACTAGATTTTAGGTTTTACTCCTTATGACAATTTTGGTGTACTCTACTTAGAGTTGTTGGATAAGCGCGGTCCTCCGAACAGGTATGGCTAATGTAGAAGTGAATTACTTAATTAATTAATGCTCACATGAGCTGTTACCGAGCATGATTCGTTTCAATGTATGTTATGCCATTGATAAACAATTTCGTTGAGCTTTCCAGTGTCCAAGCAGAAGTCGCCAGTTGTGCAATTATAGCGTGCGACGTGAATACTATATAAGAGAATTAATTGTCTACTAGGCGTCAACTGCCTCTTGAGACTGAAAAAAAAGTGGCAACACAAAACTTGGTTTGTTGTACAGAATAAAAGACAGTTCCTGTCTTGAATGGACAAGATATTCCATCAGTTAATCACGTTTTCCTTGCATTATACCCAGCCTTGAGCTATGTTGTAACGAAAAAGCAAAATTATTTGGTAACAATCAGGATGAGTTCATTGAGCAACAATGAGCAATAGTATAATTATTGAAACTAGTTAATATGTAAGTCGGTGTCCGGGTTGGTGTCTTGTACCCCTGTCTCCCCCCCCCTCCTCTCGGTATAGCATACCACATCATTTACCAAGTGGTCATGACCATTTTTCTTTCCTCTTCGTCGCTTGCCATCGGGTCTCTCCAGAGACTCCCCTTACTTCTCTGTCAGTGAGATTCCAAGGGATAGTTCCTGCCAGAACCGAAGCTTTGCCAGCAATGTCGGTTCTAAGGTTTGTGATAGAAGGGAAAATTAGAAGGAAACAGAAATATTTGAAAGTAATACCTTTTTTAAAATTATTTTTCTTCGCAGCTACTCTAATTCAAACTTGCTCTCTTTCTCTATCACACTGATCGTAGTGCGATGGAGACATGTGCAGTGCTATCGAATGCATATTATTAGGTTGACCCAATAAAACCGCACTCATATTGTCTTGCCCGTATTGGCCTGTTTGAATTCAAATTTGGCGGGTAATGAGGCACAAGCCGCTAGAATTCGGCTTTCGTTGGGCGTTCGAAACGGCAACCGGTTCCTCAGACTTGTATTCTCAGAGGGAAAGTGTCAGGTTTAGGTCACAAAAGAAGAAATGTCCAGCTGAAATCCATCGAAGGTTGGTTAGTGTGCACGGCCATAATACGCTGAGTCGACGACAGGTTTACCATTGGTGTGCGCAGTTTAGGCAAGGCGACTGGGACATTAATTAACATCGGGGGCGCCCATCTCTTCCCGAATCTCGATTCGACGAATGGATTAAAATGATCGAAAAAGCTTTTCTGCAAACTAGAGCTTGGTCACTGACGACTTTGTCGGCTAAACTTGGCGCGACTCGTTAGACATGTCGTCGAATTATTACAAATCATCTGAGTATGCAGAAATAAGTGCAAAATGGGTCCCTTATTAACTCGGTCCTGCCCAATTGAAAATGCGTGAGGAGTGTTCGCGAGACAATTTGAAGATATATAGGCAATAACAGAGTCGCTTAGAGCATACCGTTGCAGTGGACGAGAGATGGGTCAGCCTGTATAGGGGACCGGAAAAAGATCAAGTGAAACATTAGCTGCGATCAGGTGAACAGGCAATGGCGGTTGTAGTGCCAAATAGATTCGAGTCTAAACTAATGGTAGCACTTGCCATGGATCTCCACGGAATTCGTTACTATGAGAATCGACTCGGCTCGATACCTCGAGTTCGTGAAGGGCCTCATGAATAATTGCCATGGCGATTTTTTGGTGCGGTTTTTTGGGTCAGCTTAATATTTTGATATATAACACTATTCAATAGTGTTAGGGCCTATTTGATAAAATTTGTGATGAGACAAAACTATTGACAGTATTGCGATATACAGAAACACAATCAACACTATCTCACATCTGGCAGAGCTGGTCCACATTGAGTTTGGACGAGAGATTATTTCAAAAGAACAACTCGAAGTTTACTCAGTTGATCACAGCAAATTTATTTAGGTGTCTATGTAGTGTTTATTTTATTTGTTTTTTTTTGGGCGTCAGTTTACGAACCAGGTTTTCTCGTACGATAACGTTCTGGGATTGATGGCTCGATTAAAAGTGAATAAATATTTTATATCAGAATTCATATCGCAAGCAAACAAAGCATGTTTCTAAGATTTTCACGATCTGATCGAAATGTCGATATTATCCACCCATCGATTGGATGCGACAGTGCTGACCGTTCGGGAGACGTCAACGGAGAGGCTGAGACGATGTTATCACTGTCATTTTCTGTTCGTCCCATACGGGGTGTTCGAACAGTTACACAATTCTGTTGGAGAGCTGAAAACGTATTTTGCTGAATTTTCACTTTCTTCCTTGTTTATAATACACGTTGCTATCTCAGTGTATGTCCACATAAAAAGCAGATAGCAACAATTTACGGAAGGTTGCTTTAAAACCGTCAAACTCTCGTTAGTCCCTCATCAGGCTGTGTAACTTTTCGAACGCCCTGTATGTACACTGAATGATGTAGTTGACACGTATTGAAAGTCGGACACAAGAAGAAACAAGAAGGAGGAGGAGGAGGAAAGTATCCGCTCGAGCTCATTCAGCCACGGAAAAGATCGGTAAATTACGAGCGTAGTAACATGAGGCAAATTCGATACCGGCGTCACAGGCAGACGCAGTTCCGTATAGTTCGAACTGTCGCTGGCGATGAAAATAGAAAGCGGAGCTATAAATTGTATTTCTTCTGCTGTTGCTGGCGCGCAACCGTTTGCCACTGCCATACAACCGGATCTGACTCATTGCACAGGATGGACATGCAGAGAAGAGAGTTAGCTTGGGATTTGGGAATCGGGATGCTGATATGATTTTGCGTCAGGACTTCTTGAGCCCTGTGTGTTGAGTAGATACTTCAGAATTGTCTGCTACGCACACATTCAGCTAGATTGCTTGTATATGTATTGACCGAATAGGTTTTAACCCTAACAACACGAAACAAATATAGAATAACTAGAATTAATCGAAAATGAAATGGATATTCCCACTTTTCAGAAGTTCTGGATGTATTGCGAAAAAGAGTTCCTATTTTAAATGGGTCTTCAATTGATTCTTTTAAATACACGTTCTATGTTGACCCTTATCTTGCTGTCGAATTTTAACGTACTCATAATTTGTTTTCGACTTACTGGTTTAAGATGGCACATGCATTCTTCGGCACGGATTGGTTATTACCAAGATAATGGTTGTGTCGATAAATTTTCAGGAAATTAGAGCAACAAGGAAGAACTAGAATGTTATAAAGACTTATTAATATAAGCTCATTTGCGCCTATATAGCAAACGGTAGAAGCGGATTTGTTCAAATTGAATTTTCTGTCTATTGCATATTTGAGCAACCGTTCTTTTTCGCTATCAGATTAAATTGCTAGCGTTTTCACGGTCCATAATTAATGACGAGTCAGAGGTTAACTCAAGGGTAGCGCACTCTGTGATCTCAGGCCGCGTCAACCGTTTGGCTACACAGCAAACCCTCGCGTATTAGCAAATAGGTCCATATTATAAATATGATTGTAAATGACAACTCCGGGATAATACAATAGAGTAACAGCAGCCACCCTGTATGCAACGAGATAGAAATGGGGTGATGGCCCCTGGCTAGGTCGAGTTCTATACAGGATGTTGCCAAAAATAAAAGATCATAAAGGGTATATTGTTAATACTAACGTCGTAAGCTTTGAAAACTAAGTAAGAAAACTAAATTCACTTGTTAATCTGCGTATTTATTAGGATAAATCCATGCCAATTATCCCTTCCTGAGAGGGTGCCGAAAGGGCGACTTCGACAAACGAACTTACTCGTCAACTACGTATGTTTGAGAACCCGTTCTAGTATTTTTAACAACACCTACAGCCAGTTAGTAAAGTTGTGCAATTCTGGCGTTCTCACATTGAAGTGTTGGAGGACGCCCAGATAAAGATTGCCGCAGATTCTCGGACCTTTAGGTATAGGCCCCTCTGCCATTTCCATAATTTCAACGCATTGCTTCGAGATCCCCTGGGGGCTCCTCGACTCCCAGATGCGTGTGATTGTTTACGGTTTATATGGCCTATTCGGTGGTACATTTCGACGATTAAGTGGCCCATAGCGTTCGCAGAGTTATTAATTCCTGTGTACATCTTTGTCTGCTTGTTCAAATTACAAACAAAAGATGTATTGCATTGCCACTGAGTTCACGGTACCTGGAAAGTTTTCCCCGCATATTTAAACTTTTTATAGATATGCTTTCTTATAGAATGGAATAAAAAAAAACTCCTTTGTTTGCTTAAAAGGGGCTGAGGAATAGTGTGTTATTAGATCAGATCACCAACCTATCAAAAACTTTAGCCCAACTGTGAAAGGAAGACGTCGTTGTGTGGAACAGTTTGAACATTCGCCAGAGGAATACGCTATTGGTAATTGATTCTAGCTTCAAAACTAATTGTGTAGCTGCTGTGTAAATTATTATACGTTGTATCACAGGCGATATTGTATAAGTATATACAACCTTGTTGGATTAGCGTCAACAGTTTCGTCTACTTCAAGAACCAAACATTATACTACAGATGTTTGGCTTTTATTTCACGAGACTTTCGTCTGGTCTAGAACAGTACTAATCTCATATTTTCTAGCCAAGTGGAAGCCAGAAATGACGGATGGGATCCGGACATCTACTGAGTATATGCTTTCAATTCTCCTAACTCAAGGTTTCAGCTCGATCTAAAATCCCCCTACAATGAGCGATCTTCCAGTGACTTTGAGCCAAATATAAGTTCAAAATGTCCATTCCGTATACTGTGTTTGATTCAATACCGACCAAATTGCCAAATCAAGATCTGACCTCCAATGTTTGCAGACACGCAGGGCTATCTTGAACGACGGAATGTTCTGCCTTAAGATTTAGCGGGTAGGTCCTCTGTAAGAGGCGGACGATTCGCAACCTAAAAAACGTAACTTGTGTCTCATGCATCTATTTTGTGCTTAACCCAAGTTAACATTCAGTGTGGGCTAGCCTTTATCTTCTGAGAATGAAATTGCGACAGCAAAACACATCATCGATCCTAAGAAGAGATAATCTCTCATGAAATGATTATTACAGGTTCTCACTCGATGTAAGTTTGCCGCGAACAAAAAGCAATTGTACTAAGGGATAGAATAAAGAAAACAGCTGATTCTGACTTCCAGGGTGGCCTTCATATTAATTTATGGAGGGTGGTTTGAAATGCCCAAAGGTTGACCCTGTTAAGCCTCTCTAACATGCTAGAGGTACCACTTCTGTGCGACGAAACCTTCCTGGGGAGAGGAAGGCGGCCACAGAACGATAATTTCAAAAGGGCAGATTATCGAGATTCAATTACTTGGGTATGAGAAACGCACCCCATAGATTCGTAATGTTGGGTAGTTCACCAATTCACCCAAATTCGCTCAGCCTGACCAAGTAGCAAGTGTAGCCGCATTCCCATCTTCTTCGAAAACTTTCGACCTCGTGGCGAAAGTCTTAGCATCTCCAAAGCAGCATATCCTTCTTTCATGATCTTACTTTTAGTTTTTAATTGCGAGGAATGTTTTGACTAAATTAACCAACATCACATGTCCCGCGTTATTCATTGGCTCCTCTGATGAGATTTTGTGGATTTCTATAATTGTTTACAAATAAAATAGATTTCTGGAAGTTTTTTTGTACATTAAATCCCTCATTTACTATATTATATCATGCAATATTATAGTAGTCTTACAACACCTTGAGGTTCTGAAATCGTATTTGGAACCTTGGCTGCACCTGCTGCGACTTGAATTATGAAGATTTTTCAAGCCAGAGCTAACCCTCAGTATCATCTCCCTTGGATTGACTCCCCCAGGATCTTCAGCAGTACTCCACTTGGTAGTACCACAGGCTAGTCGAGGAGAGGACTCTTCGACGACATATACTAGCCCGCTTCAATACCTGCGACGAGTTTCGAATTACTGTAATACTGCGGACATTTCATTCATCGGCTAGTTGTCCTTAACTCATTTTCATGCAGGTGTTTCTTGTTTCCTATGAGAGGTGAGAGTTGATATTCATTTGCACGTGGTTGCGGTTTGCTGCCACTACCACCCACATGTGTTTTTGTTGTTACAGTTAAGCCACCACCTGCGTGTATGTGCACGGATCGAACCGTCGCTACGACTCGAATTGAGATAACACAAATGGCGCACGTAAAAGTTTAAAAAAAATAATACCTTGTTTATAATTTGCCAAGTAATTGAAACACATCTATTATTTTGATATCCGTAGATACATCAGATTATTGATTTATATTTTTTCATTATTTTGCTTCTTTTCATTTTCATCCCTCTATCAAGAAATCTTCGACAGCACGGATTTATATATGCCATTTACTTTTGTATAACCGCTATTGATTAAATACATATATGATATGTTCGATAGGGGCCATCTCAAACTCTCTCTCGCGTTTAGTGACTCGGGTCTTCTCAATGAGCGCACCAGCCGTGAGAGCTAAAGAAACAACCTTAACTCTACAAACGGATTAGCCACAACGCATTCCTTATGCTTGCGACGACAGAGACTGAATTGACCATCAAACTGTGGCGTTCCTGGGGACTATCAGTTTTAATCTAATATCTAAATCGAGAGTTAATTCGCCACTAAACAAGAATTACATTTGTGCTGTACAAGTCACTGGTTTCATTGCTGGAAGTAGATGTAGCGGGTTCCAAAAGACCGCAGTTCTAATAAGTTTGGCCGACCACTATGGTATCAAAATTGCTCATAAAAAGCAGGTATTTTCGGAAATTTGCAATTAGACGGATGCATAAAATGAATCTCTGGCTTTTAAATCAGAAAGCACAAGAATTCAAAGTCTCCTTTGCTTTACACAATATCTATATATCAATATCTCTCGTTTACAGGCAAGATTACTGTTGTTATCAATACTTGGCTTCAAATGGTGCTTAAGAACATAACATTTAAAGCTTAAATTCAAATCAGCTTCGAAAAGCCAGACATCCCCATATTCGGAACACGCACTTACTATGACAAGCGTTTGCAGTATTTTGGAGATAACATATATTCCGAGTAACACACATTCTGGGTTGTGTAACGGCGCTACTTATATAGTAAGATCGGACTTTTGTACATAATAGCATACGTCCGAGTGATAAAGGGAATTTTTGTCAAGATCGGGAGCATTAGAGTAGGGTGTTAGAAAAAACAAAAGAGGGAAAGAAAGAAAAAGAAATAACACAAGTAACGTTCGACCATTATCGGTTTTACAGATATATATAATAGACGAAGGCATCAAAAGGTATATGGTCACCGGGTTCCTCGATATTAGGGTTCCTCGATATAACGTGAGCTGTGGGAGTGATAATGACCGGGCAAAAAACAGAATTTTATAAAAATTCTACGAATGTACCTTATCATTTATCTAAACTATTATTCTAATACGTACTGAATTCTGACTTTTAAAAAAAGTGTTCCCAGTATTGTCTTTTCCGAGTACTCTGGAAGCTTTTATTCATAGCTTATTTTGAAATTTCTCCTAAATGCATTGAGGAATCCCAATCATAATTCCACCTGCCTCGTTTTGGGAAATAGTATCTTTGTTCTTTAAAAAGCCACCTTACACTAGTTATAAAAATCTCGAAAAAGCCAAGACACATATCATTTTAATCATTTTTTTCGTGGTCATCACAGAAGTCTTGCAAAATATCCACAGCAGCCCACCAAAATTCACAGAAACCTACTTATGATATCAGGAATATTCGAAGAAGACGACCCGCATGTGGAAAACTGATAACGGGGAAGAAAGGCGAGGCATTATCCTAACGGCAGAGGCTCCATTGTTTATCCATTGAAATTTTTAGTAAATCATTTGAAGGGAATAGTGCACACTCCAGCTCGAAGATTGTGGAGGTATCAACCCTTCACTCGTTTTCAATAGCCAAAAAACAATACCAGGGCATTTTTTAAAGTAGACCACACGATCCATTTGACGACTAATGTCTTATTTGCGTTGCTTTATCATACAGTTCGCTTGATTGCGCAGTAATTGCTCAGTTTTCATGGTGGTGGAGGAGCGCTATATTATAATAAGAGGATTACAATATTGGGACTCCTTTCACGACACCCAATCCCTGAAACAGCTGTCGTCTCCTTGATATATAATACCAGCCAGGCCTTATACCTTCTTGATGGCTCGACGGTGTTTACTTGAGGACTTCCTCGTTGGCTTGGTGCGCACGATACGGAAGAACGTAAATATGAAATTCATAATTTGATTACGATGCTCGACGAATTTCTGCATCATTCTGCTTTACCAATGATGCCATGTTACAACTACTCTTGAATGCCAATTAGCAACCACTGGATGTTAGATTTCCGAAAGAACAACTCTCTGTAAGACGCATCTTAATTGCGATTAACGAATACAGGCAGTAGTGATACTGATTCATGATTTATTATCGTCCATCTGTTAAAACATGTGCACTTATCTAGTAAAGAAATATTCTCACACTTGTAGAACGTAGAACACACTGACACGTCATTTATTATGTTCACCCATTATCACACCATTATATCAATTGTGTGTAACACCATTATTAACACTATTGCCATATTTCAGTATTTTTTTCTGTAAAATCGCCGAATGTTCTTGATATTCTTAATATCCCCGATTGCCGTTCACTTATAATGCGACATCTGATTAATCCATTCTGGCTTATTTACTATTGTTTATTTTTTATCGCGTTCCCTGTCTTCCCGTCTTAAATCACTTCCATATGGCACCCTCATCGCTTAATAACAATGCTTGCTCATTAATACGACCGTTTTCGGTCTTGTTGTGTGGTTAATAGTACTCATATTAATACCATTAGCAATAATAGTGATACTACTCAATATTTACAGCTTATTGTTCAGCAATACACATTGAAGCTTGGTCGTTTCTATTTCGATTGGGTTACGTTATTCGCTTAGGCTAATAATGAAATAATAGCGAGTTTCCTCCTGTTGGTTCCCCATAAAATATGGAGGCCAGTTACCTTAAAAGCCTCGCTGGGGAACACTTAAAACCCTTGCTACAGTTAATGGCACACTTGATAGCGAGAGATTCGTCGGCATCTCGCAGTTGAAGATGAGGTCTTCGGGCACCAAAGCAGGAACGAAACCAGGAATTTCGATTGAAATTGTTCTTTCCTGCTCTGTATTTCTCCGGCCCTTGGTGTTCCTATCGTTTGCGATCGATAGATTATTGGTGTGGACCCGAGCAGCACCCATCGGTTTGAGTTCTACGAACTTTTCACCTAGGTACTCAATGTCGAATACCTGTGGTCACAGGCTAGTAAACCCCTTGGCTCAACGCAATGCTTGGCTTACCAAGTCGAAGTTTTTGAATATATCATTAACATCGTCATATTTCGCACATCAACACCTGTCAAACCACTATATACTATATGATTGTGTGTGATTGATGAGAAATGAAGTGATTTCCACACAGAGACACACACAAATTTGAGTCGTACTCGCAGCAATCGAGTAGGATCGTAGTTTTTTTTTTTGGCTTTACAGGGCAGGGTGATATCCGGCAAAGCGACCATATTTGGCCACCGCAGCACCAATCTATGGCGCTATTTACTATACTATCGGTGGGGGGCTCATAGTATTAAACTGCCTCCGGGTGTCGGCCGAGGTTCACACAGAAACAGCTGGACTGGAGACATCGAGTTAGAGCGCTTCGAAGTCGTGAATACCATGGGCCCTCCGATGACTTCATTGTCAGAACCACTGCAACTCGAATACGAAAACAAACAAGTCACAACAGATTAGTTACCTAATTATTATTCTCAATATTGGCCTCAGTATCCAAAAGTAAATTCTCCGGGTAGATTCTCGGCCAATATTTAACTCAGTCTACGGTACTGGCCTAGGCACCTAAACTAAACTACTTTCGGGCTGACATTCGGCCAATATTTAATGTTCTCGGCGCGGGGGGTATTTGATGGACCCCTTTAAAGGCAAATGTACAACTTTTTTTTTTTTTTTTTTTTTTTTAGAGGAGGAAATTTTTTTTAAACGCACGGTCACCACCGGAGACATTCCAATCTCCATGAAAGTCGGCCGATCCAGTGCAGGGTTGACGTGGATGACAAAACGCCTCTGCCTGCTAAAACCATCCTCTGCTGAGAGTGTATCTCTTCCCCAGAGTCGGCACGCTTGGCATTACTTCAATCGGCAAATGCACAACTGTCTCGGCGTAACTGTACGTGTCCATAAAACAGAGCCAAACATTATTTTACGCTCATTCAATATTCAACTTTCTCCGATAGCCCAAAAACAAGTATCACTTCTTGCTGGGATGGCGCGGACTTGGTCTGTCGGCAGCGGCTTCTTTCGCTGGACCCAGTGTCATCGCGTCTATGTATCCGATTTCTGATCTGCTCAAGAAACTGTACTAGTACCTGAAGACACTTGGAAGCACTTTGTATCAACCAGAGATGAACTTAATGCGAAACTTAACCCACTTAACAAGGTACGGTTAGAAGATCTGGAGATTCAACGCAAATGGATGCAGGTTTAGCATGAATCAGTTCAACAATCCCTCCTTGATGAGGCTTCGAGCGATGTAGGACGAGCCAGGTTGAAGGCCCTTACTAGGCCTTAGGTTGGAATTTGGCATAATGCTGTTCCCTCCTCTCAGATGGGAACTATACTTGATGATCAGTGTACCCGTCTTGCACCATGTTTGCATTTGGGAAGTAATTTAATATCTCCACATTCCTGTTGCTGCGGAGAATTGGTTGATTCTCTTCGCCGTCATGGGCTACCTTGTACAAAAGGTGAAGGACGCGCACCGAGACACTCTCTATTAAACGAAACTTTGGCCGGAGCTCTTCGCTCCACATCTATTCCCTGCATCTGTGAACAGGAGCAGAGCAGGTATTTGTCGCTCTGATGGCAAGCGTCCTGATGGTATGTCTTTAGTCCCCTTTGCCAGAGGTAAAATTCTGGTTTGGGATTACACTGTAGCTGACACTTTAGCACCTTCTTATGTCAGCCGCGGAGCAACACAGCCTGGTCATGCGACCAATACAGCCGAACAAGCCAAGAAAAGAGAATACGCCTCTTTGAGGAATGAGTACTACTTTAGACCTATAGCCTTCGAAATATTGGGGGGACAGGGGATACAATCATTGAACTTTCTTCAGATATTAGGAGAAAGGTTAGCATCCGCTACAGGAGAGCGGCGTGCAACCGAATTTTTAATGCAAAGATTTTCCTTAGATATCCAAAGGGTCAACGCAATTTGAATTTTGGGCACCCGCTTAAGGATTGCGGAAGTGGGGCCTCCTTGTTCTAGATATTCTATTAAGAATATATAGAGGACGGTGTTTTTCGATGTATTTCACGTTCAGCGAATACAATTGTCGCCCACTTTGATAATTGATTAAAAATAAATTATGCATTATATTTTAAAAGTTGTTGAGCTTAATTAAAGTGATTAATTAATATGGTCCATCTTTCTGAGTTGTGAACGGTCAGATGCTTTCTCAGAGATTCTTTCTTCGATATTCGCGTTCTATGAAGGACAAGTTAGGACGTGTTAGCTCCGGATCGCCATTGTTAGCTTTAATCTGAGAGAAGGCATAAGAGTCAAAGATTATCGTGCTTACTCCATCCAGCCGAAATGCTTTTGGTGAATCCTATTATTTGTTCGACCCCTTCCTTTCAGTAACCCCATCACCAATCGTGACCAAAGTTCTCTGAAAGACGCCTTTCACTGATACCAATACTCAGCGGTACGCCCAGTTCTTCATCTTTGACAACACGGATGGCCCCGGAACCGGCTTGAAACTCTGCTTTAAAGTTCATGAACAGTGTACTGTAATAACATGCTCTCTGGCGCGGATGTTTTCGACATTGTCATCGGCGATCTAAGGACTCGAAACCCATCTCATTCGTGTGGCAGTGTTGAAAGACAATCCCCGGTTTGTCTGGGCGGCGCGGTTTGAAAGATCTGGAGTATTGAAGCCATACATAGCGAGCTCGAGAAGCTTCTCCTAGAAGTTTTCATTCACGCTCCTTCTCGAACTTCAACGTGGTGCCCTCGAGGTAGGTTTTATACAAGGTCTTAATTCTAGAAATGGAAGCCGCAAGGTAGGATTCGAGTTTGACTAATTCATTCACTTGAACTTAGCCAGCGAGAATTCAGAGTTCATGCTCAAGCGGACGTGGATCAAATATATATATTAGTCATTGTCAAGTAAGCCGAAGACTAAGTATGACAGTATGCCTATCAGAAGGACTTCTCAACCGTTGACTGTCTAGTCTAGTTTCTGCTCTTGCGAGAACATGCGACGATAATGTAAAAGTGTAAAAACTATTTAAACGTAGTTAGAAAATACAAAGGTTTGTCTAATAAATGAATTGTAAACAGTTGATGTTTATATAATATATCGACTTTGTAAATAGCGCAAAAGAAATATGACAAATAACATGATTTACAATGTTGCAGACATTACACGAGTAAAATCGAATGCAGTTGAACAATTGTGAGTAAGCTCTAACCTATCATGTTACATGTTGTTTTATAATGTTCTAATTGTTCAATATATCGTGACCCTCCCTTATCCAACTTTTGAACGAGAACTTAAGCGTTATATACTACTCTGCAGTTCCGTCAATAAACTGAGTATTGTATTGCATATAACGACGTGACCAACAAAGCCTTTGGATGCCAACATAAATTAAAAGACCTTTGCCACTAAATAATGTGAATAATTACCGGAAGCTCGGGGGCCATCAGTCGGTGAGTGATACTTGGCGTGAGGAATGGACTTGCGCGCTCTCTGGAAAACAGCATAACAAAAATCAAGCAAATGTTATCTCCTTATAATTTGGTTATATTAGGTGTGGTCCCACAATTTTGTGGATAAAGGAGGGTCAAATAAAAACTTCAAAGGCGTCTGTCTACTCGGCTTGTGTGTCGAAGCCATATGCAAACGATCATATACATAAAACATTGATTCTGCTTTTTTTTTGTTGCTCTGACCATAATCAATGTCTGGTGAATAGTGTTATGGTTGTGCTGCCATAGCCAAGCTATATATTCACCCTAACCTCATCTGCGAGAAGTTGCGCCTGTTCGGTTATGCCTTTAATGTATTCTTCGACAAAGTGCCGCAAGTCTGAGTTATGCTTCAAATTCGCACCCTGGAAAAACAGAATAAAATCAGAAGAAGTGAATACACCAATATAAGCGAATATACGATATATAATAATAGTGATAGTATACGCCTTACAATAGTTCCCAATCTAGCTTAGACAAAAGTGGAGTTCCTAGGCGCGGAAACACGGCTATCCAACGGACTCTTGACTGAATTATTGATTTATTCAAACATACAGTAGTTCGGAATTTCTGGGGATTATGGGGGTGGGGGGGGGTGAGGACGACAATGTCCCGAGGAAGGCGATGACATTGACTGAATTTGTTTCAGTCATTACACTCGTATTAGTTACAATATTAAAGCGTGTGCTTTTTAGACCTTGTTATTTAGCATCCCCAAAATAAGTTTTTAAAATGTATCATTCACGGTGCATCCATACAATAGTGTATATATATATATATGTATGAGAAACACCACCGCGAATATGACTGATGTGAAGTTAAAACATATGTCTTTACATTTGTTTTTATCTTTGGAGTCAACGTTGCTAAATAGTTCACCTTCTTCTTTTTCTATTATATGAACTGGTATTTTTCGAGTATTATTATTTTTTTTTTTTCGTGTATTATTGTTTATATATTATATATTTTGGTTTCGTCTGCTCAATAGTTATGAAGGTCCCACCACTTTTTCGGCTTAATTTCAATGAAGCAATGCCGAGGCAGTACTGGCAGTGAGTCAGCTAAGAAATTTACCACTTTAGGAGAGATGATTCAGATTTTTTAAGGGAAAGATTAGAAACGATTTAGTTAAGGTCGTCTCGTGGCCCTCCCCGACGCAGGTAGTGTTATTTCTTAAATATTCTGTTGCGTGTCTGATGTTCATTTAATTAACCTTCATTTCGGACAATCGTGAACCAGAAGCATGATCACATGCCGAGCATCTATTTCGCCATCTTGAACACACTGATGTGACACAGAGTACTGACCATCAACCCCATGTATGACTCCCCTCAAGTTCAACAGGACCGTGTCCGGAACTCTAAGATCATCCTCATTTAATTCACATGCTTCACCGAGCGCTCGAAGGCCACATTTTCTCTCGCTAATCAACCCTACCTCTATGTTTTATCAACCTCTCTCCAATTAGTAGTCTTATCCATTGACTTTTCATTTATTCTATATTCATATATTTCTTTGTTATTATGTTTGTTTATATTGTTGATATTGTTATAAACGTTAATATTTTATAATACATTCAAAAATAATATATTATCTTTATATGCATATGTTCACCTCGTTACATTCTAATATTTATGCCGAAATCTTAAATCGAAGCAACGTTAACCGTCCCCACGCAGCTTCACCACTTAAATATGTATGAGAACTCTTTTTCACATATTACACATTCAATGACTACCTGAAAATTGAGAAGTTACTCTACATTACAGCTAGAGTATTTATTCATTCGCTTGAGTCGTACTGCGAAGACAACGTGAGGGCCAGAATTCGACTAGGAGTCCCATTTGATCGAAACGTAACCAACAAAATCTCCCATTTGGTTCATTAAGTCATATAAGGAAATTCATCGTGTTTCCATAGAGCTGACATCGATGGATCGATGATACCTTTGGGAACATCTGCGGTCGTCTTACCTTTGCTTCATTGGGCAGAGGAGATTTGGTTGTAGCGACCCGCTCAGCGACTAGAGCTTCTGAGGGTGACTCCAGTGCAGGTCCCAGGCCCGGTGGACTGTCATCGGCGAACGGGAGGCTAGCAGGTTTCGAACACATGTACTCCTTGGCTCCCTTCCGCTGAGGACTTTCCTCAACTGCCGGCGGAGCGGTTGCATCTTTCGCGGCCGCGCCAACTACTATTACATCTGAAAACGAATTGAAACGGTAAGTTCAAGGGTTCGAGGTTATCCCCATGTCATATCATCGTCGACAACAAATATTACCATAAGTATCGAAACTAATGGCTGTTCCAGCTCGAACTGTGTGGTGAAGAACTGTACCGCACATATTGGCTTAAGTTGACCTAATGCATTGTTCCAGTTATTTTGTTAGCTTCCCATTGCGGCCGGTCCGTAATCGTATGGTAAAAGGATCCCAATGCTCAATATGCCCGAGCAAATCCTACACCACTCCCATTTGGTTCATAAAACTATAACAGGTTGAAACTATAACAGAGAACGGAAAAATCGATTTTTTAAGATGTAAAATGTTTTCCCTTTTTTGTATAGATCTCGAATGACTAAGTAACTTCCACATTTGGATGTTTCACGAACAAACTTCTAGATATTCTAATGAGTGATGCATTTTAGGTGACATAGTATCCAAGTAATCCTTCGAATATACAATTTGTGTATATATATATATATATATATCCCCTGGATGGTCTAGTGGTGAGCGTCTTAGACTACTAGACCGGAGGGACACGTGTGTGTTGGGTTCAAATCCTGTCAGACGCGGAGAATCTTTGGAGTTCTTTGTCATCTTTCTTTATCTGAAGATTCTTGTCAGGTACGAGTAAGGCAGAGAATAAGCAAAGGTGGCCCCGACAGATCCTCATAGTAATACCTAAAAGGTTGAGAGCTGAGGCCTCTCAGATAGGGGAACAGCTGAGGGTCGGCTAGAAAAAAAATACTAAGATATATAATACATCAGCATTATAATTACTTTCCAAATTCAAATATGATTCGAATTACACTTGAAATAGAGTAAAAATAGAGCGATTTCCGCCTTTTGCTTTTCAAAGACGGTCTCTGTTCTCACGCTAGACAGAAGGGTAATAGCAATTCACCTTTAGCCGATATCGGATGTTGCTCTTCGATGACGGCCCTAGGAGAGCGATGGTGACAAATCGAGCTCGTTGTGGTGTCGCTTTTGATGATTGATGAAGAGTGAACATGGTTGTCTTTTTCTTTTCGCTGAGGATTCTCTTGTAGCACTTGATTGTCGTGATCGTGCTGGCTGCTATCCGCAATATCACTCCGGTTACTGTCGTCAATACTGTTTGTCACGTTGTTGTGATCGATCTCTTGCCCAATCCCAGTGATGTCTCTACAATCGCTAAAGTCATCAGACCCCTCGAGCGAAGATGTACTCACTCTATGGCGTATTTTCACCTGAAAACATTTAGTGGCAAACACAAGGAAAATTAATCTTTTTGAAATAACAACAACTATTGTACATATGCCACCGTTATCATGGAAACTAAGCATACAGCATATCCACTCGATTCATCCTTTATTAAATATACATAGTTTCATCCAATCACGGCATTCAGTGATGCGTCGCCTTTCATGAGCTCGAATGAGCATTAAAGTATCGGCTGGTCCTTCGACAGACATGGTAAGATAACACAAGCAATATCAATGAAACTAGGTTATGATAATTAATCTTCTCTCATGGTTGAAATCAACACGGTTACGACCTTGCATGGGTCACTTAACAACTGCACTTCCCAGGTAACAAAACTGACTTTTACATCTGTAGCTTGGGAAATATTTCGACGACCCATTTGATGGCTTGACACATTTGACACATTCGTAAATTATGTCGTGTCTGGATTCCATAACAGGACTTAACGAACAAGGAAACATACTCCGTAGGTTTCCAATCAAGGCGGCCAATTAACGAGGCCCTGAACCAGCAGATCATAATACTGTATACCACGGACATTCGAGTTCTTCATAAGTGATTTTAGTTCTAAATTTTACCTGTCGTGGCTTAGAGGGCGGCGCCACATAGGTGGGTGTTTCTTCGGGACTTGGGGTGCGGTCACCGACCAAGTCAATCTGGATCTCCGGAGTTGGACCCTAAAATAACGACAGACCATCACGCGGTTATCATGGTATCTCAAGTTTACGGCCAAATTTAGACGTAGGCCATATGCTTTCAATACGTCTCCGAGAGACATACATATTTTCATGATTAATAAAAGCTTCGGAATGATACGAAAGGTGGTGTAGACTATATATTGTATGCACGAATTGTGCATCAATTAACCTATGATAGATATGATGGATGTTGTAATTATGCTGCCGCACACAAGTGCCACTGTCTCAAATGTTCAATTGATACAGATTTTTAAAAGGAGCAACTTCCTCATCTATATTCAAGCAATCAATTTTGGATTCTTATTGATTTCCTTAGTTGGGGGTCCCATCATGCATATTTCATACCTATTGCCGGATTATTGGGTTTTGAACGATTTCCGCCCATAGGGAAGGCACTGACTCACGCAAAAACTCCATATTGAACTTTTTTCCAGCAGGCACTTAATTAATATAAGCTCCTCCATACGACCAACATGAGTGAAATCACTGCTTAGAGGCAAATCAAAGGGAATTCTAATTAAACACTTTATATTGAAGAAGTCTACAATAACAGCATTCAAATAAACAAAAAAAAATTAAAATTTTCCAAAGTATTTCGACTGTGTTATTAGAAAACCCGAATGGATTGCGTAGAGCATGCCCGCCGCGTCCATGCTGGAAACTTTGAAGCACGTAATCATAGTGAGAGGTGTGTGTGTGTGTGAATGGTGTTTAAATTTTTCCAAGTGGTTAGTGTCACTTACGGAGAAGGAGTTCTCTCTGGATCGAGCAGGAAAACGATTAGCCATTTCCTCGGCCAGAACTGCCTCCTCATCTTCTTCCTCAACGATACTGAACGCCTGCTGGACTTGATATGCTGCTATGTTGCGAGCAAAAACAAATAGAGACAAATGCATAATTAGCGGTATTAAAGAATTTCTCAGATCAGTCGAAGCAGATAGATTTACAGTAATTCATATAAGACAAATACAGATCATGCAGAATCGATTGAACCCAGTGTCGTTATTTACTCCAGCTGCCTGTTGTAACATTGTTCATAAACACTCTGGTAGACAATGTTGCCGAACTGATATCACACATACATGCCATAACGGTGTCTGCTATTCAACAGAAAATCCTCCTTCGAGTGTTCGAAGTACAATTGAATCAGCCTGCGAATGCAATGCGGGTAAAACCGCTCTCTAGTAAAAATGCATACAGACCTATTTTCTTGAACGAACATGTATAAATAGCACTCGGTGCGTTTCTTTCTGACGGATGTAAAGTGATGTTTCTTCTAGGTATTGTCACACAGTATCAGGCTGAATGACAATAATGCATTTTCTTTTCTCGGAAAGACTTCACTTCACCAACGAGACGTAGATAGATTAGCTATGGAAAAAGATTGCGGTACGTCGACGAGACTCAACGGAATGACCAATCACAGCATGATCGCCACATCTCACACCAATGGATTTACTTTTCTGTGGTGTTGTTAGAGACGTAGCCTTATTTCACGGAGAAACTGATTTATGAAATGTCAATCTTTATCAATCAATCAACATTTCATTCACTTGATGTCAAGAATAAATACCAGACGCATGAAGCGACAGCAGTCGTTTGTATACCTCGAAATGTCAAAGAATATGAGAGAAGAAAGACTGAATATCTAGATCCATATCAAAGATGAATTCGCCATTTTTTTTTCTTTTTCTTTTGCTGTACCAAACTGCCGTGTACCGCTACGTTGCTCCCTTTGAATAGTCTTTATATGTAGACAGCCGGTAACCGAACATATTATAGATGGTCTCTGTGGGAGTCTTTTGAGAAGCATTATTATCCTTGTCAAGAAATTGTCTTGCCTAGTTTGGAGATCAGGAGACAGTCATGGTGCTCATCACCACCTAGGATACCACTTAACTATCGTTTCCCATTCCTAATTTAAGGGGAAAAGTACAAGGCCATTTAAGCTTGTGATATAAGGAGACTCTTAAACATGGAATTTGCAACATTTGAACATCGAAGATAGTGCAAGTAAATTGTGGGTCGAAGCTCCGGGAGCGGAAATTTTACATATTTATTTTTTTTCTAAAATAACCTATTTCTGCTAGATATTACATCATCCATAATAAAGCTTCTAAGCGTGGAGGGTTGCCGTGTTATTCTACATTGTAACCCAATCTCCTGTATCATAATTAAACTTCTTTCTACGAAGACGGCGTATGATTTGGACGACTTCCTTTGCCCGTGCACATCCTGCTGCTGGCTTTCCTCTTTTTGTCATGAAAATGTTATTAAAGCATATATATATATATATATATATGTGTGTGTGGGCGGCATAATTAATTCGCGAGTCGTTCACAAAAGCAACCCTTCGGTGTACTACCAAAATCTCGCAACCGAAACCTTGACGGCTAAGCGTAACAGACAACAGAACAATCATACTGACACCTCTGGGCGGTCATCTCCTTCGCGCGAAAGATAACGTCGTTGACAAAACTAGCCGCTGCCTCACGAATCTCTCGGTCGAGTTCTTGCTCGTCGGGCTCCGGTGACGTGAGTCCTGCAATCAGATAACACGACATGAAATAGAATGATTAGATTGTTCGTTTTGTCATGCCAATACACTGACGAGCATCAACAGTAGAAGCATTACGTACGACGTAACACAGACATGTTGAGCATTAAAATGTTCATTACATTGAGATAAGATTGTCCATCTATATCGGTTGGTTTCGTGGTCCTCAAGGGGTATCTAAGATTAGAAAGTATAATACAGGGCTGGTGAGCTGAAGTATGTTTGATTTTAGTGTAGTCCGGTAACGAAGTGAACCACCTGGAGTCCATTGGACAAGTATTTGTCCCTTTCAAATGTTACAATTAACCGAATCTGAACCACAATTTGTCAGCCAATTTATTTTAGATGTTTGCTTAGATTTTAAAGAGCTTAATCTCTTTAAGGGTGGGCTTTGAAACCCATAATGTTTCCTAGGTCAAAAGATTTTAGATATCTTGCTGAAACACTCCTGGACTGTTGAGCTAAAAACAAACCCAGTAAGCGCTATTAATATAAGAACACAGGCTCGGAGATTTCAAGAATTAATAAATATCAAAGCTGGTACCTTGCTACCCCTCAAAACGGCTTCGAAATTCGATGATTTTTGCAAAATCAGTTTGACTCGAAAATGGTGACATTCATCCCGCATTGAATTAGCAAAAAAATCGTGCTTGCGTGCTCGTTGAGGCTAGTTTGCAGCGTTGAAAAGTTAAATTGTTCTCTCAGCGAAATATGGTCGCATCTTTTATCTTAATGAAGAAGATCAATTCTTGTTATTCTTTGTGGTAAACGCCACCTAATCACTACTCCTTTTTTTTTATTTACTGAGGGCTCTAACTTGAATACATTCACAAGAACACGCGCCGATAAATGCAAACGATTGAAAAATAATAATAATTAATTTTTGCAGTTGACCCCTTCTTGATCCTTATTATTGGACCAATTGTATTATAGCATTCGAGGCGAAAACAGACTAATTCTCCGCGAGCACATGATATTGATATCCATGGCGAAGAATCAGTGCGTATTCTCAGGTGAAATTGCGTTGCGCAACGATAGAGTTGAGTGACGTGTTTCACGATCACAGATATATCCGGGGATGTAGAGAACAATCCGGTACTGTAACACAGTCGGTTGAAGCATTGTCCCGACAATCCGAAGACAATCAGTTCCAGTTTTAGACGATAAAAGTCCACATGATCTGATTCCTCTTTCCACCTGAACGCAATATTTATATATGCTCCATTTAAACCCAATAAAATGACATTGAGATGTCATGTTGATAACTACAATATGTAAATTCTTGTAGTCTTTACAGAATGGCTTCAATCGAGATCAGACAGTATAATATTCGTTTTGATAACAATCTGAGATCACATCGTCAAGGTCTTGTCAAAATCGATAAGTCACACATCAGTTAGAATTCGGAACTGCTGATACGAACGCACCACTTGTATTGAAACTTAAGGGGAACTGTTGTGGATATTGTTCTCATTATGGTGAGATATTCAAAATCGACAATATAACATTTCGACGAAAATTTGAAATGGTCCCGGATAGATTCCGCTGAAATTTTAAAGCTGACTAGTCTATGGCACAGCCTATCTAAAAAAGGTCACAAGGACCCTCGTGTAGACCAGGCTTTCAAAAACTGCATGGATAACTTTAGAAAAAAAGTATTTCTAGATGTCAGAAATAAATGAAAACCATTCGCCTCTACGTACTTTATCCAAAGCATCAATGAGGTACCGAAAACAAATTTGATTTGCTATACTAGTCGCAAACCTGACCAATATATATATATATATACATATATAAAGTAACCGTTGTAAAAGTATGACAGCCTATATATTGACGATAATCCCACCCAATATACCACCAGCAGAACAATGAACGGCAATCAGCCTAACCAAAACAAATGACAGTAATTAATATAGATTAACGTAAGTAGTTTCAGCACATCGAGGAAGAAACAGGATCATCTGTACTCGCTGCAATATTATTATAATATTTCATTAAGTAATTCCCACATCAACCATTTTTATTGGCTGTAATATGTTCAAATATTGTATCGCTCCATTTGGTTAACAAAGGCGTGCGTGAATAAATTGAATCTTGATCACGTATTGAGCACTAAATGGCACATGTATTGGTTACAATGAAAAAAGAAAAACCTTACATAAAATAACCATATATGACAAGCAATGAACATCAACCATCAGAAAGTCACACTTGCAGAGTAAAGCAAGAGAAATCGGATATAAACGTTCCTTGTTTATGTCGCTGGAATTGAAGAAATGTATGTCCGTTTTGATGCATGTTTTCAACATTTTTTAATATATATATATATATATATATATATGCATACATTTCGAATGCACAATATATCTATTGCCTGTAGTACTATATTTCTCATAAAAAATAGATGTTAATGGTCGCTCTCTTAATTGTGCGTGTATAGTTCGTACTGGGAGTGCCACAACCACTTTCTGTAGCAATTTGTCAATGTGATGCATATTTTTGAACCTTTTTATTATAGCAGTGATCACTTACAAAAGTTGACGGCCATCAGCTTTTGTGATCGTGATAAGGAAGAGATCAGGCTACGTAAGCACTTCATACAGCAGAGGCGGTGTGCTCTATGTTGTATAGCCTCCATATTTCTCAAAAATTGTCGTCATCTTATCCCGGTCGTTGCCATAGCCTTTCAAGTAAACAGATCAGTATCTCACACTACCACTTCAATCACCTTAAGGCCAATCTGAACCAATGTTTCTTTTTTGCTTTGTGCCTAGATGGCTGTGAAATTGCCATGACAAAGCATATTCGGTTCACTGTTTCTAAAAGTAGCTTCGGGATAACCTTGAGTTATTAGTTATCAGTGTTTATATGCCGTTATAGCCGTTATGATCCTAATAAGATATATAGACCTACATTATCATTCCAGCTGCGCCATTTCTTGCTAAATCTAAAACCATCTTAGCATTGTTTTAGAGGTGGTAAATTTCGCCTGCCTTTTTGTGGGCAATACAAGCCGCCCAGCTCACCACTATCTCCGATCAAGTAGCTTGTTCTAATTTCGAAACACATGCATCAATGATCAAGCGTAGACTTGCAATTACATTGCTAATACCCAGAACAACAACAACAGCACATGGTCTGTAGGAGACGTTAATTTCTCACCGACGAGTGCTACTTCGAACTACACTCCAGTGTACCTACTCTTCGCTTCGGACTTCCCGATCGATGTTTGCACACGTCATAGTATGCGCACACTCCTAAAGCTACCATGACTATGGTATATATATATATATATATATATAACATATATATATACAAATAGACGAGCAGCCGTGGAATGTATGATTTTCATTCACATAATGCAAGTATACTATTAAACATATCTACAAAGCAAAAGCTAGATATTTGTCAGTAAGGACATTAATGGATACGGGTTTATCGCAGTACTTCCGTTCGGATATGGAACGCTTTTGTTGCATGCATCATATAGTTGAGCTAATTGTATTTCTCGATGATTTACAATCAAACCCACGAGAAGGACTTGCATATCATATAATCTTTACCTTCTTCTAAAAGAGCATAGATGCGGTCGTGGAGGCGAAAAATAGAGGCCATCGTATCCAACGTTACACAACTATAATACATCTAGATATAAATGAATTAATATCCAAATTAGAATATATGGCAAAAACATGTGCAAGCAAACGTATGGTTTCATGGAGGTAAATGAGTAATTACAAACCGTCATGTGTAGGGGGTTGTTGTTGTTGTGCTGCGACGTCGCTGTTAAACTCAATAATCCGCCACACTGCAGAGCGAATCAGAACGCACCTCATCTCATTTCGATTATGTTATCCGCAATGTTTGAGGCTTCGATACAAGGCACCTTTAAAGACTCGTTGCCACTCGAGTCATCGGTGTGAGGCGGCAGTGGCCTTCGCCATTCGCAGCAGCAGCGCCTTTGCTGAGAGACACTTCCCTCATACTCGGGCTCCCAATCTGTTGCACTCGAACGTACACGTTCGCCTTCCAGCGGGCCTACAACGTTAGACAGCTATCGGTTGAGCCTCCTTCGAGAAGAGCGGGTCGTCGAAACATTCAGCAATTCATTCGGGTCTGTATTAACTCAGCGAGAAACTCACAGAAAACTACTGCCACTGGCACGCAGGCTGTTGGCCTTCGAGGTTGTGTATGTTTACACGATGGCGAAGTCAGCACATTCGAATTCGCGAGACGGACTCTGAGGGCACGGCCTAATAAGATTTGAGCATACTCCATAAATCCCACTCGTAGATGCGGTCAGGAGCATAGTATTCTAAATAAATAGATCAGTCCTCAGTGAGCGTGGCCAGCCAACGGACGCGACCGAGGCCGAATGAGCGGGACAAGAGATCATTGCGCTTATGTTGACGATCGATGTTCGCCGATGCCAATAACGACAACAGCTGCTACGATGGCAATGCCAGCAGTCTCGATAACAACGAGTAACAAGTGATGTTACCTCACGAAAAGCTCCGAAAGCCTAAAGGCGAAGCCGAGTGAAGTCAACGGGAGAGGAGGTACGGCGGGAACCGCCCACTGCAGCAGGTAATAACAGCCTTAATACAATATAATAGTAAGTAATAGGATACAAATTGACTGGTTGAAGGTGAACCATTGAGGATTTGAGAATGAGTTTGTGTTCACTAATGAGCTATAACTGCCATCCACGAGAATGCGTTATGTAAATATACATGTAATAATAATGTTAAATGTTTATGCTGAGTAAACTGTGCAAGTCACTAGGGACCTTCTTGACTTATCGGTATGCATAGGGCAGTATCATTGCCGAGTATTTCTGTTTAATTTAGACTTCAATGTGGTCACTGAGATCTTCTTTTTAAATTTACTCATAACCGAGTTACAGACATCCACAAAAGCTGAAATAGATCGTGAGACTGGGTTCGAACAGCACGCCCTTCTTGACAAGACGGTTTAAGGTAAATCTGCTGCTGTGAAGGTAAATATTATAATGCACGTTCAGGCTAATTTAAGGGTCACTAGATCGTATTGGGTATGATAACGTTATCGTACATGTACCGCAACAGGCTTTCTATGTGGTAAACGAGAACGCCCAATTACATTTATTAGGCTTATATCATTGGGCATAGTGAACATGTGGACATTCTTCATTGTAGCTGCTCACAGTTTCTAAAATGTTTATGAATTGTTTGTATCGGCAAGTACGAAAATCTGTTATTTCCAAGGACAGATTACGTCTTTGGTGGCAAATAGTGCTGCACCTTCAAATACATCGCCTTTCATGTGTTTACAAAAATAGCAACCAAAACATTCCTTCTCGGGCCAACAATTCTTCGTGGTGTGTTTTCACATGATCTTATTGTGCCTTGTAATAGTTAGGGGTAAATAAATATGTGAAATGGCCATATCAATTTAGTGCTCGAAAATGCAACGTGATGATTTGTGTCTGAGCTTAACGTGAACTAATGATATTGAAATGGACGATGGAGGTCAAAGATGTTTATGTTTGAATACAAACGAAAACAGTATCGTGGATCGTAGTTTGCACACAAACAAGCTTCCTCATCAGTGTCAGAGGCTGACTTAAGCTTGTGTCTGTCTATCGTGTTCCAGGTGACACTATGTACACTCAATAGCTGCTAATAGGCAGTTGGAAAAGCCACTAGGGGTTGGGATTAGGGGGAGGCAAAGTGGGCAAGCGAAGATTGGACCTCAGTGGAACAGGAGAACGGCTGCTTCTAGGTCTGATAGCGTGCATCCTTCACGCTGCTTGTGCTGCAGCCAGCTGTCAACAACTGAGCACCAGTCTAATCCGCCAGAGCCGTCTTCCCTGTTAGTGTGACGCAAGTGACAAGACCGACCGTGAAGACGTCGAAGGGATTTACTGGACCTGCCGCAGATGGAATCCCGTCCGCTTGGAGCGGGAGATCCCTACATCAAAGGCTGCTTGGGGATACGCCCATGCGGAAGAGTGTTGTTCTTCGTGGCACTGAACTGGCACACCTCTAACGTTAGATGCCGCTGTTGTCCGACGTTAGCGCAAACATAGGGAGAGACATCAAAAGCCTTTGGGATACCACTAACATTAATTTATTTTTTGTTCACATTCCCATTTGTGTCGACTCCTGTAACCATAAAATTCGGGAATATGTGAGTCCGTTCGAAGCCATCATCGCTGCTTGCCCAGATACATCAAACGGGAATTGTCATCGACTCAAGATTGGACTTCAAGGACTCTCGTTCCTCTTCCTCTTCTGGTGCGGGAATGGTCAGCCAAAGGGTCGCGAGTTTCTATTCATTCTTAAATCGTTCTCGTTCTCCAACCACTTCAGTTCGGACAAAATCATTGCTCTGCTTTGTACAGTCCCATCATTTTGTGTCGAACCCCAAAAGATGAAACTAGGAAGACACGCATACCGCCTGATCTCGTTTTCCCTTAATATGGCACTTGTGTTTTCGGAAGTGTTCATCTTGAAGCTGTTCAAACGTCTGCAATCCAAATGTAATTACACGTCTGACTAAATACTGGCCATATTTTAAAGAACACTGAAGGGTGGAGGACTCCTGGGTGGAGGACAACATGAATGAATATTTCACTGCCCCATCGATCGTATCTCGGGGGTTCGGGGGACATCTATCTTTCTACTCGGCATAAATAGGTAATTACCGCCCGATTTCAAACACCTTTAGCTCGTGTATAGTTAAAGATCAATTGTTCGATTAATAAACCCGGCTCTCACTCAACGCTTTAGCAACAAGTAGTTAGGGCCACAAGAACCGTATCCAACTGTAGACGATTGTTAGATGCTTTCTTATAGAATAAAATCATGAATTGATTCTCGTGATTCACATGACCGATGAATATATTGTGAAAATCATTCGCTACATTCAAGGTATGGGAGCCTCATCAGAATAAATCTAAAAATATGATTGAAAGTGAGCGAAACAAATTCTTATAGAAGCTACGTTGGGTACACTCTCCATATAGTACCACGGTGTGTCAGCCGTCTATCTTCTCTGTACAACAGCATAAGTATGCTCCAAGACAGCTGCAAACGGCCAACCTAACCCAAAACCATTTCAAGGACAGGTCTAACAACATGAGAAGCAAATGCTCTATCTTCCCAAGGCTGTCGCGCCCACTGAATTTATCAATAACACCGTATGCGAGGCCCATGAGCACGTGGATCCATAAACACCAAGATGCTCTATCTAACCTCTGTACCATGTGATTAAGTTTCAGGCTAGGGAAATGTGTATTGTATATGTCAAACTGTCATATATATATATATATATATCCGCTTGTGTAGATAAAGAAATTTTTCAATTCACTCAATAACATGGACATACCAACGAGGTTTGGCATCACATCGGCTGAAAATCGCTACCTGTCCAATATTTATATAGAGCTTCTCAATTCGAGCCAAATATACAGCAAATTAAGCAAACAACCAAAACATCATACGGTGCTGTGTAACAGTATATGCGGTATGTATTGTCGATCTGTGAGCTATAAGCCTAGTTAATTAATGGGTGAAAAATAGCGTTTCAAAGGGTTTTTGACATCGTTCCGATGAGACAATACATCAAAATTGTCGATAGTGTCGACTACAAGTTACAAAATAACAAATCATAACAGGAGCGCACGAACAGGACGACCAATGTCAAGACCGCCAAGCGATTATGGTTCAAAAGTCGGTTCAAATTTTCGGGCGGTTTCTATTTGATCCACGAGATTCTGCAGGCGCGCGAGTTTCGCGTTTGTTTCATCTCATCAACTTATATTTTTCCACTCTTTTCAAACATCTCCAGTACGAAAAAGGTGCTGGAAGATATTGCTGGGCACTGTAGTTGTGATTTACATGTTTTGTGAATCTTTACATCTAGGCACCTCCATCATCGCATTTCTGAAGCACGTCTATGTCTTCAAAGCAAGCGATAACGCATACACTGCGCCACTGATTTTGCTTGGTCCCCCCGCGTAACGAGTCCACTCACTGCTTCGGCTTTGCTGGTAGAACCAGTCCGCTGTCGAAATTGATAAGAAGCAAATTTCGACGTTTTATTAATTCAACTGCAATGGCCGAAGTGAGAAAGGATGTGATAGCCCTGATCTATTTGTCTGATACTTTATTTCCTTTACAAGGTTTTTATTATTCGAAAATCACGCTAGAACGGCTCCTTAGTCGCCGCAATTCAGAAGAGAATATCTCTTTACAGCTTTGCAGGTGCTGGAGTAAAATGCAGCACATCACACCGTTACCGTGTCAGCTAACCCTACCATAGATATTATACAACCTTTGAATAGGACGGCCAGATTACAACGGCATCAAATCGTTAGATGATCACAAGGTCCGGGAAGGTCGGTGCTATTGAACATCGTCAACAGTTCCAGAAGGAGGGGTGACGGTGTTGTCAAGCATCAGCATAGCAACAGCCCCCTTAAAAGAAAAGATGGTTACAAGGTGGATAGCATTGAGCGCAAGCGTTTGCTCATCGTTGACGATTCGAATGTAGCACGACTGCGTGTTCAATGATACATACTCTGTGCCAATCACTCTATTCCCCAGTCGAAAATATTATTGTTGCGACGACTGCTCAGATTACTCAAAGCAGATGTCAATCCTCTGACAATAAGGTTTCTCGAGTGCACATCCTAGTTGTCTGCATGCTAACCCCAATAATTTGTTTAAAATCGAGTGCAAAAAGGGTTAGATTGATATGGATTCAGCATTTGGTCGCTTTATGTAAAGTAATCGTCTCGGCTTGCCATTTTGGACAGCGTTTACGACTCTCGTTTACGAATCTCTCTGAATGCGTCCGCTGACGGCTCATTTCACGGTGTTGTCTTCTTCGTTGTCTAAGCTTATTCTAACGGCACAAAACGCTTTTCGGGGACACAAGAGGCTATTTCTCAAAAGAAACCGGACATTACCAAAAAATATAAATCATCCACTTACACCAATGTAATTAAAGTTAATCAACTTCTTGAAATTAGCTCAGATGTTGTGTAAGAAATTGTTCACTATGTAGCCTGAACTACCTAGGTAAGAATAACCAAATCCATTCTAAATATAAATTTATTCAATTATAAAAGTGGCCCACAATTGTACCAAATCCATTGCAGACATTGCTTTACTTAAATGTCATCGAATTCACTTTTTCTCTCCAGAGAGTTACATGTAGCTAATAGAGAATTGACAGCCGTTGGTAAAACAAGTCTAACGATATTTTCTCTAAATGATATACGATTTTAGAGAAACTCTTTCGAACAAACACGCATACCCAAACGGAGTTTGCACGCTATCAGCAGCCTCACCATATGGAAATGATCTCCTTGTAATCAAAACTTAACATCATTCTATTATGATGTTGGATGAATGATGAACAGATGAAGAGCGATGTCTTCACCTGTTCATCATGATCTTCATGGGTCTCTGGTAGGTTGGGAGGCCCTCTTCGCAGTTTTCATCGCTACGCAGAATCTGCTCTCAGCACTGACCTCCTCTAACCTTAAAGGAGGGTCCGGTTGATTCCCTAACTTTGAAGCTACAAGAGGTTTGTATCTAAGACAACCACAAGGCCGTGCAGTCAATAGGCTTAGCCTGCGATTGAGGTGTCTTGCTGTACAGTGTGGCTTGTCCCAAACCTACACAATATAGTGAAATATAGAACCGAGCATCAGGCGAATGTAGTCGGGTTGTAGTCAACCAATTGGTAAAGTAGTTAACATGTTGAAATGGCGCTGTTAGCATCTGGTCGATATTGCAAAGCAGGTGGACTCTATTGAATTTTGAGAGCTTGAAGCTCGTTCAAAAAACGCGGTCATACTGTAGGGTTTCGTTGCGAGACCAGATTAGTGATCCCCAGACAGAAAGCACTTAGAGGCAGGCCTCCTGGATAGAAGAACGAACTGCGAGCATATACCTCTGGCCAGCCTTGCTAGCTGAGCTGTGCTAGTGAATAAGGACGTATGTATATTAGAAGCTTGCTGAGCACCCACCTCGCTACTCGCTGTGCACATATGGTTGCTGCGGTAGTATGTAGTAGTATATGTATATATATATATATATATGTGTATATAGTTGGTGGTCTATAAATGAAAGAGGAGTGTGTGTGTCTGTGAGGAGCTTGGTCGGTTCAAAGAGATCCCGAAAACGTCCATTTTAATTTTATTCACGTTGTGCTCGACGGTGACAGTAGTGATAGCGATAGCTACGTCTCTCTCCTAGCGAGTTCTGCTTCGTCTTCCGCTCTGCTCGGCTGTTCCTGGCCTGCTTGTTTGAGCGGTTCCTTCCGTCTTGGCGGCGACCTCGTGGCCGAATACAGCAACATCCAACCGGTGGTAGCTTCTTCACTCCATCATCGTTCATAATTTTCCTTCGGCTCCTTGCCCCGTCCCCATTCTCCGTGTTCGTTTGGCGGACAGAACATATCGTCTAACCGCAAAGCGGATGCAGTACGTCGTACTACATACAATGCCAGCCGATGAGCACCCTCCACAGGATGACGAGGAGAACGGCGAGCTCCCTATGAAACGAGAGTCTTATTACAGATGGCTCTGCACGGCCGGACGAAGTTACGAGGGGACAGACAGGCGGTCCGTTCGCATGGGGCCGTTCTATAGGGGGGGGGGCCTTGGACGGTTCGGGTGAATGTTGGGAATAGTCCACAGTCAGACAGAAACGGAAGGCTTCCCTCTGGCTGGAGGAGCCGAACTCGACTAAGGAGCGAGTCGGTAAAGTAGGAGTTGCAGGCAGGTCCTGGGAGAGAGGATGAATTTGGATTCTTCGTTTTGGAGTCCCGTTCCGTTCAATGCCCTTTGGTGGCATTCGTTCGTCTATAGACCTCGGACGGAAAGTGCTCACAGACATAGGACTGGCAACCATGACGAGGGGTTTCGGACGTTCCTAGGGTTTTATATACATCGTAATATCTGCTCATAATCAATTGTCCTATAATATATTTCAGCTTGTTAGCCCTTATATAAATATCGAATTCAATAGTGAGCATTGTAGACAGATGAAAGTCACATATTTAAAGTCGATATTTTCGTTGAGACCTCTGCGCGGCAAGGTCGTTCTGCACGGCCTAATTGGAGTGACATAAAGATGTTCAGGGGTATTTACGGAATACGGATGCCAAAATATAATTGCACTACGTTTGTCCGCGTTACCATGAATACCACGTGTATCATATATTCAGGTGGGTATAAGAAAGTATAAAGTTGAGACCTGTTAGCATTTTTTTTGTTTTTTCTAAGGGTCGGAGCAACTTTTTCGCACAAGAGTGAATGAGAGTATCGAACAATCAAAAATCGCAATTATCGTATTTGATTAAATTTCACAGATATAACATCTGAGACAACATTCTATTGGGATTAGAAATTGGAATTTTGTCTTGCCGTGTTCGTTAGTGACAACTAATTTCGAGTAATGTTAATGCCATTAGTCGCATTTCTTCACTTTCTCCCGTAGACTGCAATGTACATTGCGTGAATTATGAATTCTATTATCTCGATAATCATTGAACAATTTCGTATTATTCAAATGTAAACCTCCCTCAATTTGTCGCTATGTATACCACTGAAGTATTTCTATGTTACTGGTCTTCAATCAATACAATAAAAATTCTCTTTTATTGAGCAAAGGGTTGGTAGATTATTTCACAAGTGTGCACAAATTATTATGAGTAATTCCGGGAATTTATCTATATTTTTATAAATGTTTAATGAGATGAGAAGGAGGAGGTGGTCACAATATGTTCTCCCGCGAATACAAGACGTGACCCCCCTACGCCCCCGGTGCGAACGTTTATGTTGTTTATGCGCTCGGTGCGAACTACCTTCAGTGAAGAGAATAGTTTGCCCATTGCTTGCGTACAGGCCACAATTTTTTAAGGAACCAGCGGGAAGGAACATTTAGGCAACTTTTTGGAAAAACTCGCTGTTAATTATTTTACCGAAATTCATTAGTGTTTTCCCATTAGTAATATTTGTGCGGAGGATTCGTGGCGAGTGATTTGATTGTTAGAGGGACGGTTGTAAGACGTTTTCATATGTTCGTAATTGCTATAACCCACAGCTCGACATTTGGACACCTAATTTCATTCAGTAGAACTGTCTCGAACGAGAAAAGAAGGCAAATAAAAATCTATATTGTATGCAAGCTATATAAGGAAAGCAAGATGCTGAAGCCCAATGACGATCTATCTGTGTTAGTACTAGGGGATTGCGTGAATATTTTGGACAACCGCTGGAAAAGCTCGACTTACCTTGTGACAATTTTTAAAGGACCAACAGATATTCAATAATGCTCAGATGGCGCTGACAATTATCCGATCGATAACGGCTGTACTATCGATGAAATCTAAGCGTATTTAGAAATGAAACTTCTTCTGTGGGTGTCGTAGATGCCGACATCAAGAGTGCTTTTGAAACAGTGCCACCTGAGACTATCAGAGCTAGTCTTCCGTCTGTCCGAAAAGCACTAACTAGATATCGGATTTCCTTTGTGGAAGATATTTTACGGTGAAGATGAGCGACACGCTTTTCAAGAATAGGGTTTGTGTCTACGGGTCGTTCTCTGGGAACGAATCTGTATAGGCAGTGTCATAACTGACGGGCGCGCTAATGGTGCCGCGTTTGTAACCGCGTGTTTACTAAATGATCGCGTGAGACACAACATAACTGATAAAAATCACGGCTACTATTTTGAACAGTTCGCTGATGACGAACCGCTGACGAACTCGCTGACCACCGGCATGCAAAATCGCTACGCGTATTATTTATACCATATTTTCTCCATATTTGTATGTAAACCTGCCGGCATCCGAAAACACCCCGACTTTTTGGACTGTCCCTCCATCTGCATTAAAAGGCTGAGCAAATTAAAAATACGGACTTTTCCTCCTCAAATGTAGCCTCATTCCGCACTGTATTCCTCCGATTATCTATAACAAGCTTACAACGGCCTTGGCTGAGTCTCTTTGTTTGTTACTTTGCACGCGATTCTACCACGTAAATATTTCCGTCAGTCTTTCGTCACATGTACTGTATAAGAAAAACTCGAAATCGGATGTTTATAATTATCGACCGGTGACCCAAGAGCCAATTGCATGTATAGTCTTTTAGGAGAGTATGATTGATCACATTATATGGTATCTTTCGCGCAAAGGGCTATCAGATGATAAGCAGCAGGTTTAAGTGAAGGTTAGATCTACGCCTATCCAGCTAGCACTCAGGATTGGGGACTGTATCTAACGAGAAAGCAGTATTTTCAACTGTACATACTTTTCTGGGTACACTCTCATCTCATTTTGAAATTAAACGAACTTCAGATTGACAGCAAAACTGCAGTCTGAGTACGTATTATAGTGATTCATGAAATATATAGATCCTTATATTATACTTTATATATTATAGATATCTCAGGTAATTATAAAAGTGGACGACAATTGACCCGATGCACTTAAACTACATCTGACAATAGTTCCCTCCAAATATCCTTAATATAACAGAATATCTAAGACAAGGAGGCTTATATCCCTAGTCCCTAAGCGCATCTAAATTGCGTTGCCTATTTGGATATCTAAACATATATTTGCGTGAAAAATTCGGTTGAACATGGTTCTCCTGTAACTGACGTAACGTTTCTCCTGTGAAAAGTTTAATTATTGTATACATGCTCCTCCCAATGTGTCGAAGGCCAGAGGTCTAAAGTAGCACTCATTCATTAATGAGACATATTTTCTGTTTTTTGCTTATGCGGCTATTTGGTTGGCTGCGCGGCTATGCTGTGATGATCCATGATCCGCGACTCACATAAGAACGTTCTAAAGTGCCAGTCACAGTGCAATCCCAAACCAGAATTTTGCCTCTAGAACAGGGAATTAACGACATATCATCAGGGCGTTTCTCATCACAGCGACAAATACCCATCGGTTCATCAATGCAAGGAATAGAAGTGGAACGAAGAACTCTGGCCAGGGTCTCGTTTATTAAATAGTGTCCCGGGCTACGACCCGCCTTTTTTTGACAGGAGAGTCCATGACAAGCAAGAGATTCAACCGGTTCTCCACAGTAACTTTTGTTAAGTCTCGCATTAAGTTCATCTCTGGTTGGAACAAAATGCTTCCAATAATCTCAAGTAGGATTCGGGGACCTTGAACAGATCAGAAGTCGAATACATTGACGCGTTGACACCAAAGAAGCGGCTGCTCTCAAACGAAGTCCACCCATCCCAATAGAAGGAGATGCTTGTTTTTGCGCTGTCAGAGAAAGTTGAATGTTTAACAAAGAGAACAATAAATCCATAAATTGGTAAGTGAATACGTCCAGCACATAACCTCCATCTGACATGTTGTAGCCTCTAAGCAAGTGAATACTTCTTCGAATAGACAATGAACAAACACCTTATTAAACAAAGACCTAAGAGCAAATGAGCAACTATAGTCCAACGTTTTTCACACTGTGATTTTGAACGTGATCGAAATCGGCCAGAAAGTAAGGGACATACACAACTTGAGGTTGTCACTTCCGGCCTCTCGGCATTCAGGAGGTGCGTTGCGAACTTCTTGTGTTAATAAAGATCCAGTTGAAAAGTCTGCAGAAATATTGGATGACTTTACTTTCGTCCGGATTTATAAATAAATCGGATTAAGGTTGAACTGCCAAGACATTCCTAACATCCGCTAAAACTGTCCCAATAGATTCACCTATGATCCAGTCGTCAAGGTGCCAAAGATTTAAAGGGAATGATAAGAGTCAACCATCTCCTTCAAAGCTACGCTGAATAAGGCGAAGCTAAGCGGACCACTTGAGTGCGTTGCGAAAGCCCAGCTTAACAAAGAGGGAAGGACGCGAACAACTAAGGATGAATGAACGGGTACCATGAATTGCAGCTTCCATGCCACCTAGGGTTTCAAAGCCAAGCTGAGCAGGAAGTCCCAGGACTGTAATAATTTTCTCTCTGAAGAATCGGCAGTTAACTTTACCGGCGATCCCTTAAAACGTTGAAGAACACGCGTTCTACGGAACGGCAATTTAAAGTTTGGTTCACTTGGGAAATGTCCGTTGGGAATGACTCAGGGATTTGCTTTAGGTCCTCTACAGCCACCTGCTGCTTTATATATTTATTTTTGACATGAAAGATATGATTCCTATCAAAGTACATAAACAGTGTACGGGCGATCCGAAATTCTATGAGCCCTGTGATAGTTACAATGGGAAGGGATCTCCGCAGTCCTCTATAAATGCATTATCAAGATGGTGTGACGAGAACGAAATGTTAACATAAGTGCCTAATTGTGCAGTTGTGTCGTCTAACTAGCACGACTATCTGTGTACATGTTGAATGGATACCCCCATTCTCCACTCCGTCATTTAGACGTTATTTTAGGTATTTTTTTCAATTTTACCCTACATATTACAAAGTTTGTAAGGGCGTCAAACTACATTTGTAGAAAAATATTTTGTTGTCTGACCCATAAAGTGGCTGAGCTTGATGTCTCAATTTACAACAGCTTCATGGTATTTAACAACGTAAACGTCCTGTATTGATCGGAAGTATGGTGTCCTTACCTAAGAAAACATATTGATGCCCTTGACAGGGTGCGAAGGGATAATTTCATACGCAGGAACTATTTAATCCGTGGTGTCTCTTCGGAGGGAGTTGATTGCGGTAACTTTTTTTTTTGAGAGAGAGAGAGGGAGGTGGAAATTTTCTTCAAACGCACGGACACCACCAGAGACGTTCCAATCTCGATGAAAGTGCGCCGATCCAGTGCAGGGTTGACGTGGATGACAAAACGCATCTGCCGGCTAAAACCATCCTCCGCTGAGAGCGTATTTCTTCCCCAGAGCGGCACGCTTGGCATTGTGGTAACTCCAACCACTGAGCTGCACCACTTAACCCAGAATATTCAGGAAATTGGAAAAGCTCAATCAAGATTGTTTTCTAGTTCTTTGGAACAATGATCTACGCAGTAACGGAACAATCACATAAAATTGAAGTTGCGCGCACTGAGTGCGTTTTTGTGGGTGGAGGCTGGCGCGCTCACCGACACAACAGAAGTGTATACTCCTACTTATCATGATAATAACAATAACAGTTATAATAGCTCAAATGTGCTTTTTTCCAAACATACAGTAATCAGGAATTATTGGGGGGATTAGTTGAGGCTGTCATAGTCCCGAGGAAGGCGATGGCATTGCCTCTCTGCCTCACAGCGAGGGACAGGCGTTGCAGAAGGAAAGATCCTGCGCGCTTGTCCCCGGTGGCGTGGATCAGCCTATGGTAGACCCCTTCGAGGAAGTTTGCAGTGAAGGGGCCGTACCCGCCTAAGGTCAAATTGTAACTGCTACTCCCTCAAGTATACTAAATTAATGACCGATCTACAATCTCATAGAGGCGAATACCGCAGCTAACTTAGTTGGCCTAGACTACGAGCAGAAATGGAACGACAACGGCTGATATATAGTGATTTAGGAGAATCTTGTGCCAAAGATTTTCTTATGAGTTCTGTTGAGGATCTCATAGGCGCCAATAGAAGGAAAGGATTTGTTACTAAACTAAATAATAACGGCGTGTGAGGAAAAAGATAAATCATCAGTATTTATAGCCGTATTCTAAAATAACTCAATTAGAGATAATACAACGGAAGTGCAATGTACCTTAATCTGTTGATTCCGATCTTGTGATAATAATAATAATAATAATTAATAATAATAATAATAATAATTATATCGAAACTGTACACATTTTCTCGTAAATATACAGTGGACACATACAAAACATATTGGAGTGGTTACTGGTATGATGAGAATGGAGATTATAAGTGCTGGTTATTCCGGTTGCTTTTTTATGTTTTGGGATAAGATACGATTCCTCCCGATGGGGTTCAGGTCATAACCCCTCAAGATTTCTGTAATTTTGTTTGTTCCCAAACAGGTTACTCTGCGTGAACACACATGGCAAATAGCTTACACGCAGTAGATTGCAAACACGCCCTCCCTAGTGTTTGTCGGTCCGAAATACTCGCACGTAGCAATATTAGCAAGAAGTGCGCTGTTTGCAATGCAACAGCCCGACGTTGAGTTTAACCATTGTCTTCTGATAATAGACTGCCAATTACAAGAGCAAAAATCGCGATTATCCTAAAAATGTATTATTATTATTATTGGTATGTACCCAATAAGAGAGCCATTATCGTTCGCATTCGTTCTCCGACGTTCCTCAATCAAGAACAACATTTTTATGGCTGGCTGCGAGCGGTCGACTACCTATGACACTGCTAATGATGGTGGCGATGATGAATTGAATAAATATTATACCTGAGAGAGGCAGGGGCGTGGAATAGGGGACGTTCGAGTTTTGCTTCCACGAAGACAGCGGCCGCCTCCAAAAACCATTCAAATGGAAAACAGTCACAGCCGAACGTCATCTTGCATAGTACAGTCATCGATCCACCAACATCAGTAACGACAGGGCAGACCTTGAATCGCACCAACTATTCCTCTCATCCATGAAACCCGCAGCAAGAGCAGCAAAGGCAATAGAGACAGGACGTAAAGCCGGTTGGGAGAGCGGATAGCATGGGGCGGGGAGGGGCTATGGTGGTGGTGGTGGTCTCTGTGGCGAACCTGTCGTCAATTGCTTCGATTCAACTTAACCAAACATACCGCCTTTCGCGAGGACTGCATAAGCAATCGTTGTCTTAATTCTTTTGGATGATTCTGGAGGCTGTGGTAAGAACGTTTTTGCACCTTGTTGAATTTCACCAATGGCGTATTGCTTGATCAGAGGCTTTGCTTGACACGGTGGACCTCATGGTCGTAGAAGCCGCACATGAATATACATTCTGTGTATAATTCACGTAGAATGATGCATTCATCTGCTCCTCATGCATCATGGAGCAAGTGTATGTACATACAGTACCAGATGGAAAGCACCTCCTTACTCGTATCCTGCTTGAGAATATCTGCGTAAGTAAAACATAACGTAATTAAGAAACCTGAAACGATCGGATATCGTTCCAGTCAAACACATGTCACCACTCGAAATTATGACATTTCCTGAAATTTTGCTTCATTAAAAAAAATATGCGATGCTGACATATCATAAATAATATACAATTCAACTAATGTAGGACTAAGCAGGCAGCGACGAAGTAGCATATCATAAATTATTAATACATGTTATATAATACATTTGAAATGGGCATCCGCGCCTCGTACCGCCTCCTCTTCCTCACCGACCTCCTGAACACAAATGCGGAACTGAAGCAGCGTCGCACGAGAAACATCACATGCTCCAAATCCTTGTGGACCTTCTTCACTTTGTCCTTCTCACATCGACCTTTCAATTGTCGGTATATGTCTCAAAAATCCCGCACTCTGTGAATGTGTCTGTAAAACTATTGTACGACGAGGGATGCACTGTAACAGATGGGGAGGCAGGATCGACAACGCTGGCCGTTATGATGTAGCAATACAAGACCAGCTATAGCCGAACATAAACAGACCCCTCGAGAGTGGATTATGCATACTCAGGAAATGAACGTACCCACATCAATTATGGATACGAAAGTGTGGTTTCACTTCCAGACAAACTGAGCTAACCTACGAATGACTAAGTCAGGTTTCGCTCACTCTTCATTCACAAACCGTGTGTATGTTATTTAAGGGAAAATGGTAAGGTATTATCCGTGTCGCTTATGTTGCCTTTAAGAGGGCAAAAAGGATGATTCCACAAGAGATCTTCTTCGAGCTCGGCTCTGTCACCAGTTGCTGTAAGTGCTACGCTACCACGTTTTGTTGCTAACGAATCGAGTATCATCTCGCCTGTCGCTGACCATCGTTCTGGAATTACCTTCCTTGAGAGATGCACTCCCTTATGTCGGTGAAGGAATTTGTCATAATTATGTTGATATATAATCACAATAATCACCTTATTTTATCACATAAACTTAAGCGTTATGAAGACTATCGTTAAGAGACTGAAAATTGTTCTGCCTTATTGTATTGTACCATCATGAAGTCTAAATCGAGTCAAGTTTGTAGATATACTTGTTGCTATTTGACAAGGACGTGATCAGAAGCAGGCGTAGGCTATTGTTCAGTATTAAGCCCCTTTCCTGTTGACGCCCAACGCTTTGTGATATGCAATAATGTCTTCAAAATGAATCTGTAGCACTTGACATCAAAGTACTGCACTTGCACCTACAATATTGTCGAGCCTACACCATAGCATAATATTGCATGGTGGGTCAGTCATGCGCGCCTTGCATTCGGAGGTAACCCGTAGATGCGCGGGTTTGATTCCCACAGTTACACGTTTGCATTTAGGGGTTCGCCTTACGAAGGAATGCTAAAGCACTATGGTGGGCGTCAATGTTCGCTGAGAATCACACCGAAAATATTATTAGCACAGTACAATATTAAAGCTCGAAGTCGCTTTTGTTTGTTTGGTGAAACTCCGCCCTTGAGCAAATTTGGCGAACGAGGAGCGAGCCTCGTTATCGTTGGCTGTGGATAAAAACTTCCTTCCATAAATTGAACAGGTGTTATTGTAGGTATACTCCACTTATTTGATTGCAGATTTTGATGGCAAAACTCCGGTTTGAGTCATAACTTGTTCACAACTTAACGCGCCAATCAAAAGAAACTGCCCAATTCTTCAATCAATTATTGATTCTAACATAAACACAATAACGGTATTCGGAAAATGACGAGACGGAAATTAGCTCAATAGTGGCGCGGATGCTTCCCTCTGCAGCATTGAGTAAGATCATTGCTTGAATCGTAAACTCTAATAAATAACAGTGCTTCGTGGTTCCATATAGATTGTTGCATGTTGTATAGCTGATACATGTGTGTCGCACGCACACATACAGACATCACGTAAATAGCACTTAAACATCTGACGTTTAACACTTGTCCTTGTGCATTTGATACTTAAAGCGAACAGCACTTATGGCAGGATGCATGTGAGGATATCAAAAAACAGTAACAAAGATCCTACCTCGATAGGTGATAACACGTCATCCACTGCAGGTCTACCATAAGGCTATCCAGCGATAAAATAAACCCTTCGGTTATAACTAACTGGAAGGGCCAGTGCCATTATACAAGGACATGTGATGCGGGTGTCCTGACGCCCGACACGGATACTCATTTAATGAATAGAAGTCAACTGAGAACCACAAAAAAACGCTACACGATGCGTCGTCCTAAAGATAAAAATCTTTACGTCTTTTTTTTAAATCTTTACTTTTTATAAAAAATCTTTACGTCCAACGTAAAGATACGCATTTAGATAATACGACTTGTTAGCGCTCGCTTCTATTCTTCGTAACGACTGTTATTAGGTATTGTAATTTTTGGTAGAAAAATGTTTATTAAATAACGAGCCTGCTGCCTTTGTCGCAATGGTTTTCATTTGGAGTAGAATAAAATTCATCTTGAATGTGCTGATAAGGCTGGTCCTTGGCAGCCTAAGTTCGTTTGTGTCCTGGGAGAGTTTTAGAGGAACACCGCAGCACGTTCACCGCAGTGAACCCGGTACTTTGACCAACCCGCAAGCCAATACGTGTCAAGCTGGAGTTTCTAACCTCCTTCATCAGATGCCTTATCTACTACTCCACGAGTTTCTATCCACTGCCACTCACGTAGAGGGTCGTCCTGGGGCCAGGGCTGTCCTGAGAAGACTACACGGAGGTGCGTGAACATTACCTTATTCAATCACTTAGTGACAATACATGCCGAGCTGAACTTCGCGTCTCGTTACCGTTGTAGCCGAGAGGCGCGTGTAGTGCGCCTGTAGTGATCCACGTCGCGATTAAAGTAAATACTCTGCTGCAAACCTTTGTCTGGCGCAACAGATCCTGTAGAGGGAGATTACCAACAAATTCCTGTAAATACCGATTTCACCATTTTGGACAAGTTCGGCATCTTAACAAGAAGAACTTATCATTGACGTTGTTGCTTATTGCACACTTAACGAGCAGATTATTTATGTTGTTCACGTTTCTCTGAATATTTGTATGCTTATTCTGAATGTTTAGTATAGACAATCAACGGTTCTGGCTATAATTCAGTTCACATCGCCTAAATAATTTCTTCCTTGAGGCAGTTTTTGCCAGTAGTTTTCCGTTCTATATTCTAAATTATCCGAAGTTTGAAAACATATTTTCAAACTTCTGATAATTAATTAATTTATTATTATTATTACAACAGTGGTTAGACTTATACTTAGATCAATTAATTAATTCAGACTTATGGGTCTACTCATAAGTACAGCGTTACACGAGGGACATCCCTCTCGCCATCATCCATACCAAAGTACTACTATAGATGTGCTTATGACAGACTTTGCCTCTATTTCGAACCGGGTACTTTTTTATACTTCCCAAGAGCTTGATGTATCTTGTTCGATTCTGTTGCGGCCGCAACTTTTGGGCGATGTCGCGCATTCCCTTGGGATTACTCGTTTGCGCCTAATATCGTGTTGAAGGCTTCGCGAGGGAGTGTCAACGAACGACCAATCAAGTGCTTTACGTGCCAGGCTGCCGATAGACCATTTGATGATTTTATTGGTGGACTTGAGAATAAACAGCCTGGGATAGAATTGTGTGATCGTGCCATTTTATCGAGGTCGGTAGAGTCGGGCCAGAGAGATAGCAACAGCCAAGTTGAACTGTGCACTTCAAATGCCCAGTGGGAGGGGAACACCAACGTTTACTATGCAACCCACCAAGAGTCTGTGTGTGGATGTCTTCAGTGTGAGAGGTGTAAGCAGACCATAAGCGAGGTAGGCATAATGGGGATATAATCTTGCTCAATGATTTCGAACGACTCTTGATGCACGCAGGCCTCTGAATAGCCACTTCTTTACTTCAACACTATTACCAGTCGTGTGTCTCAGGGGTAACATGAGACAAATTTGGACTGTGGGCCAACTTCCCAATGGAGGGTATTGTGATCTTCGATAGTTTAACTGTTCTTTCGAGCTGACCCTCAGCTGTTCCCCTATCTGACAGGCGATAAGGGAACATCTGAGGATACTAAAACAAAACTGGTTCAGTCTATTGGCGTGAACCGACACTGTTTGCTTAATCGAAGTAGAATTGTTTTTTTGGTTCTCGTCTTGCATACGCTACGTTCGCGCGACTTGATATTTCTTTTGGGGTTCCAGGTTGCCACAAGGCTTGAAGGTTACCTAGTGAAGAGGAAGTGGAGTTCAGCCCGAAGGGTCGACAGGGAAAATGCAGAGGAACATGACCAGTAAAGGCTTTTTTTAAGGAAACTTCGAGAACCTAAAAGGTTGAACCTTTGTTCCATCGAAGAGGTGTGCAAACAGTTCGCGTGGAGGCGGAAAAGGAATACAGCCTGATGGCTCATGTTAGGGTGACGCGGAAGGTCTTATACGGGGGCGTTGCCGCCCAGCACCACTAATGGATAATAATATAAAATTAAAACAGATTCTCGTGTTACCCCTTTTGCCAAGTCAATTAGCGCACGTTTGTATTGTATTGTGATAATGATGGACTATTTTTGCAATACTAATGTAAATAATAATAATAATAACGTCTCTCATGACTAATTGCCGGTGTAGATGTTCATTTATGTTGTATTACATGGCTTGTACCAATTCGTTTGGTTAATAAAGGAGTATTTTCACACAATTTCAGGCAGATACCAACGCATCGGCGATTTGCGTTCCTAGACAGGTCGTTCTAATGAATATACATAGTCTGTAAGGAACAAAGGAAGCTTAGATAACTGCGAAGTGTTAAAAAAGACCAGGTTTATGTTCGTGCTCATATTTGAGATATACGGTTACACCTATAACATAATATGATTAGAAGCGATCCTGAAATGTATCAGATGTTACATCGTTTGCTATCTATACTTTTGCTACTTTTTTGCACATAATGGACGAATAGTTACAGTATGCCCTGGCCAATATTTTCAACCTGTGTAACCTAGCCAGAGAGCTCAGCTAGCTATGAGAGTTTCTCTCATGGCGCTAGTCCGATTGTCGAATCTATTTCCTTTCAAGCTGACCACCATTGATGACTAACCATTTCTCTCACCAATACGGAACAGCGAAAGAAAAACGCCGAAACAATCATCTAAGAATGCTTCGCCAGTTGAAGGCTAACTAACACATCTCACTATCAGTCGACGATGGCTCAGATACTGATGCTGATGATTCAAGGCTAGGCGCCTTCTACTTCGGTTCGTCCTATTTATTGGACAGCTGTTACAGCGAGCGGTTGCAGCATGTTCAGCAAAAGCGAGCATCAAAAGAAGCACTGGAACCAACGAGAGCCTTTTCAGTGGATTCAATGTCTCCCTGGGGATCTGTTGCCGGTCCCCGGATTTGGGCCAGGCGTCGCATCTTCTTTTACTTGGCATCTTCTCGGCCTCTTTTGTTGCCCGCCACACAGGCTTCCATCCCCTAGAAGTGTTACATGAGACCGCCTTTATCGGGAATCTATCTCTAAGACTAAATCGTAGGAAGATTATACGGAACATCACTGTCGAGTCGTTAATTGTTAAGATATTCCGTAGTTAAGTCAGTATACGCAGCAGAAATAGATACTATACCGCACCGTAAGTCCTGTACTCGTGTTAACTACAGACAACTGTTATTTGCTGGACTTGCTGAACAAGATCGTGACATTTCTTCATTTGGACATCTAGGATTCTGGAGATACTTTTATTTTAAATACGAAAGCCCTCCTTTGTCTAACCTAATCAATCACAATCATGGGCACTCACAGAAATACTACCCTTCGCTTATGGATAGATGGTACTAAATCTTACTTTATATTACACGTATTGTTGACAACTCGGTATTTTTCTCGGTTTCTTTTTGGTTTTTCACGTTCTTTCGATCAGGTGTCGGACACTTATTGGCAGCTGAAGTTATTTGGACATTTGCAAGGATAAAAAAACCTGATCTTTACTGAATCTAAGACAAGCTGAACTTATTTGTTGAGTTGAACGACACAAGCAACCTACTCCTCCTCATCCTCCTCCTCCGCAGCAGCAACGGAGGAAGTTATTTAGAGCACCCGTCCGAAGCGATGGAACAGTATCGTGCCTTAGTGTTCGAGACGCGCTCCCCTCGAAGCGACCCTGGCCACCCGAAGAGGCAGCTAGATCTCTGCGGCAGGCCGTTCTAGGTACGCTGGTGCTCGTTTAGCCTGGGATTCTTTAGCAGCCAGCTGCTGTTATGCTGGGGCCTGGGGGAGGCTCCCTAGCTGGCGGGGTAACAATGGCGATGGTGGTTATTTTTGAACACGCGATGACAGTGTGTGCGAGTGCTAGTGAAGGAGAGGACAACAGGAGTCAGGAGTTGCCTCCCCCTTCGACGGGCCGCCCGCCCGACCGCCCGCTCGCTCCTCAATGATCGCCGCGACAGAGAGCAGTGGAACGTGACGAAATGCGCTCACTCAGCACAACAGGAGAAATAACACCAGCAGCAGAAGTGGGAGACTAGTAGTTCTCTTCAAAGCAGCTGCACTTGTTGTACATATAGAGACTGGGAAGGCAGCACAGAGCATTGCCAAGACTACTGTTACCTGTCGAGGGGACTGCAGACGGCTGCGCACACCTACTAGCTGCTGCTTGCTTTGCGTGCACTGTGTGTGTGCTTCTGCTCTCGGGCGTTCGAACAAGCAAACAACAGTGGTATAAGCTCAAATACGCCCACACGAGCAGGCATACAATCGTACGTACACATGCACGCAAACTCCACATACGTGGCTTTTCTTTACTTCACTTTAATTGAGGGCGACAAGTCCTTTTCTCGTTATCCTGTTCAACACCGACACCGGCGCCGCTCCACCGCTGTCATCATCATCATCCTCAACCGCCGACCCTATATTGCTGTCCTCGTAGGAACTTCCTTCGTCATAGAATATCGTCGTGAACTTCTTCTTTCGGCAGCCTTTGTGAAGGACGTTTAACAAAAGACCCGAGTCGCCTTGGTCGTATTGTATCGTGTCAGTAACTGGGTTAAGTGATGAGTCATTGTTGAGTAGTGCATAATTATAAAATCCAAGGACAATGAAAGCAGTCGCATATGATAGCTACAACGCTTTAATTTTATTCTCACCCTGAACACAAACAGGTAGAAAACTACAATGCCCTACAACTGGCCCTGGCCTTCTTCAACTCGCCGATATATAGCGTACATGTTTGAAGAAAATCCTTGTAAAAGAAAAGGGGAAATATGCATTCAAAAAATGACCACTAAACAATCTAGCCAATGTCATCACCTGGCGATTTAATGCTAGAGTGCTCCAAGCGAAGCAAATATGCTATTTTTCTTCTTTAGAAATTAATTGGAGTCCGTCGAGAACTTCGACCATAACGTTAGCTTTCCTCTGAGAAACTGTGTATTGTAGCTAAACTACAAAAAATGCTAGTAGTTATTTCCATGCAATCCTATATCCCCGCACTTAGAATATTGATCAAAGCTGATATTCTTATCATTATGATTATATAAGAATCGCCCTTAAAGTATGAAATATATAGTTCGTGTATAGTGACTTTAACATCAGGCACGTGATTTTACTGACGTCGTGCCAGAGAAATCATATACATAATACCAGATTTTTAAACCTTAAGAAGGTATACACTTATATATTAGGTTTCCCGTTACAGTGGTTGTCGGCCTTCCGTTGTCATCTCTAATCATCGTCTTTTCTTCGCCTCAAGCCTCTGCAATGGATTAGCCCCATGCACAAGGCAAAGTTCTGCTGGATTAAAGTAACGTCGTTAGTAGTAGTAGATAGTGATCGCCTCTATTGTTCCTCTCTTTCTTCTTCTTCTTCTTATTATTATTCCTCTTGTTCTTCTCCTTACTGAGTACTTTGCCTGTTCTATTCGGTCGATCTTTTTCGCCCTCGCCTCTCTCTCTCCCTTTCTCTCTCATTACATTTCCTAATGTTCGCTTTTCGCTGTAGCAGTCGTACCTCTCTTTTTGGCTATTCCTTTCGCCTTTCCCCTTGTTGAAGGTCCGCCACTCTTATTCTTTGCCTACCACGTAACAGACTATGGTCCTTGATTCGGGTGAGGTGGTATTTTCAATCCTATTTAGAGACCGCCCTGTAAGCCCAAACGACGGCCTCTTCTTATATATATATATATATATATATATAGAAAGAAAACAAAGCATAGAACCGTGAATGACACACGGTGTACACGTGGTTAGTTGAAATTGGTGAGCAACGGGTGGTCCGTTGGCCTTAAGACTATCAGATATAATCTTATATAATATTCTACACATACTCGCGTTTCCCCATGCAAATATAATATAAAGCACTCCACTCGGAATCACTCATTCCCTCAGAAAATGGGCAGTTCGACATGGGTGTGGCGTTTGCATACTTAGGTCCATCCATAAACAATATTTCGCCGGCGACACATTGCGAAAGAATGTCGAGCAACTAACATCAGCAATAACAAGTGACGACCAACCGGATGCCAACGAAACGAAACCCGAGCAGCCCGTCGATGGAAAAAGCTGGCATAGTTCGTAAGCCTATCTATCTATCCAACGTATTTCTCGTGAACGAAGCCATTTCGAGAAGTGAACAAGAAGCAATAGCAACAACAACAACAGCAGCAGCAACAACAACAACAGCAACAAGAGAGCCAAGTGGAAGCCAAGGAACAGCCGAGAGGCACAAATATTGAAACAACAGGAGAAATGATTCTTTCAGTTCTCTCTCTCTCTCTCTCTCTCTCTCTGTTCTCCAAGCGTCCCTCCGTCTCTCATTCTGTTTCACTACTTTCGACAAATTGAGATTCGGTTAGACAACGATCTCTCTCTCTCTCTCTTTGTCTCTGCTTGTCCATTCGTGTTACTTCCCGGTTAGCGTACGCAGTTGATTCCGTCCCGCGGCGGTAGTGTTCAACCAAAGCCTACGGATAGCCGAGGAGCACAACGTAGAAGTGTACGGGGGGCGGGCGATAGCTCTTCTCCACTCGGGAGCATTCGTTATCGTGGTGGTAATACTCGCCCGCGCGTGACTACGGTTATGGTTCGCGTCGACGTGTTCGTCTACTAACACCGCTAAACAGACGCCAGCAACAAAACAAATGTGGTAGACCCAAACATGCTTAGCATCGTAAGTGCATAATCAAACAGTGAAAGCGTCTGTTGTTGAATGGCCGGTAATCAACTTTGATTATTGCAAGACGTTTGTGAGGCAGAAACAGCTGTGAAAAATGTCACTTTCGTCAGGATTTGTCACACCGATGCTGGTCGTCTGTGTTGCGGTGTCATCGATGTCAGCTCATGAAGTGTGTAAGTTAATTTCTGCGAATTCGTCATGTTTCATTTGTATTGCCTTTGACGATATTATGCATTTACAAGGTGGGCTACGCAAGATTTTCAGCTGTATCTGATATCTATGTGCTTAACCGAATTTATCCTCTCATCAGGAGACCTTGTCCCCCTAAACACTGGGTTCGGTTGATTATCCTCATTAAAACCTGACTTCCCTAATAATGACCGGAGAGTGAGAGAGTTTCAAAAATCGGATGTTGCTTGGATAATCATTTCAAATGTTGGTCAAAATGTAATTTTTGAAATATATCAAAAAGATGAATCTCATGCAAATGAGTTCAATATGAAACTTGTGTATGGGTTTCCATTGAAAAATGCTTTCGTATTTATTGAGGCTATTTCCTACTGTTGTCTACTTATTGTGCAGGCAAACAAAACTTCCAAAAGTTTCACTGTATCGTTGTCATTGGTGTTAATACATCAGTGTGTCTCTTTGAGTTATCATTAGCAGTGGAAAAATATCCTAATAGACCCAGGGATTCCTTCACTGGCCACGAGTTGAATGATCTTACACTCAGGCGGATAGTCTTACCAAATATCTTGTCGTCTGAAACGAGGCCAATGAAGTTAGAAATTTTAAATCGATTTTCGACCACCTCATAGTTCCAAGATCCTATGTGCACACCGTCTCTCATGTATTTTTCTGATCTGAGAGGCCATTAGTTCGAGCCTTGGAAGCCACATCACATGAGAATATATTACACAACATGGCTCTTAAGACGGAGGGCGAAATGGTCGAAGTTACAAACATCGTCGGTCGGTTATGCCAACGCGGCAAAAGCGTCTGTGTACTGTAGCTTTTTGATTCAAAGCTTCATTTGAAGAATCCACAAAAACAGAAATTTCCAATAAGAGCCTGGGTGAGGCCTTTATGACACCAATAGGGCTTATCTCTAACATCCAATGTGAAGAGAAAATAAATGCAACAGTAAATGTTCGTTAGGCAGTCAATTCCCTGTAGGGGATTTTATATATATTACGAGAATAAGGTACACAAACTTACCTTATGATATAAATAGATATATAATAAGCAGATACTATCCTCGTTTTAGGTGCGCTATTCAACTTCATTAATTGATTTGACGTCAATCCTCTGCATCAGCATATCATTGGTTGTCGAGGTTACTTCAGTCGAGCAGAGCCCAAACAAAGAAGATCTGCATAATTATGTACAAGCTGTTGCCACCATCGTCGAGCTGTCGAGCACGTTATACAGTAGAAAAACATGATGATGGTGGTTGTGGTGGTGGTAGTTTAGCATGGAATAACGACAATGACAACTCAACAACAATGACAACGAGAATCTCATTACTACCTGTTTCACAGATATTTGATCGAGAATGAATGGCTCTCTGAGTTTTGTGTGTGTTTATCCTACTTGGACAGATTTGATAGATTTCCTTTATATGATAGATAATATATTATATCTAGTTTCAAATATCGGTCCTGGCAATTTTGAATTTATTTTTATATTGATAGTTGATAAGCAGGTAATCGAGGCTATCATATTCGCGACAGTATTATTATATGTTCAGCAAGCGAAAAGTTACTATGTCAAATCGAGGACATACTAAAATGTCATCGTTTGTCACTGTCCTGTATATCACGCAAAAACGTTTATGTAGATGCCGCATGGTGGGACTCGAAGCAGTTATCTGTCTCTTTGCATTTCAATATAACAGTCAGATGTAGACGGCAGGTTGAAAATTCAAATTGGACTAGAATATTGCTTTATAACAGCATCCCTTGCAAACGACGAGACTGTAGAGTCTGACAGCAAAGCATGGGAATATAGAAGGACCAAGTGGGGTACTTCATGTGTAATGACTTGGAAAGCATTTATACCTTTCACGTTCCAGGGGTAACGTGCTTACGCAATTGCAACTTGTTTTTAACTGGACCTTTTTATAATAGCTAAGAGATCAGAGCATCGATAGAGCCGCTCAAGCGGGGTGCAATTTAATCCTCGAACAACCTTCGCTGTCGGAACTCGCACGCAGTTCGTAATACTATTTCTTATGGAATAAATTAAAACGGATTTCTCCTAAGAAGATTTCGCTGCGATCTCCATAGAGGTAACTGAGTAGAAGAAGGTCAATTCCGTATTCAGACAAGTGTCTCAAAGACATCCCACTTCAGTTCGTCCCTATTTGGCTTGGGCTTCGTCGCATAGCAGACGAGTATTACCCTAGAGCAAGACCTGATATGTTAACGATTCGCCAATTGAAGACGCTCTTTCTGATCTGTGCTGGGTGTATTTCAAATCACCTCGACATTTCACTCAACGTCTGCAATGCAAGCATGAATACTTTTGTTAATCGCACTTGCTATAGGACCCACTGACACACTGTCAGAGGTTTTTCCGTTGAGAGCTGTTATTATCATGTTCCGGTAAGAAATACGATTTCCCTCCCACAAGAACGATGTACATAGCTCACACTGCTAATGCATAGAATGGCTAGAGGGATTCTTCTAAATGACATCTCTTCGCCAATCACTAGTGTCGCTAAACACACAACTCCCCACTTTACCAGCTTCGAAATTACTTTGACTATTAAACGTCACACTCACCGCTTGTCTCCTTCCCGCAGTTTGGTGCTTACGTCCTCGCGAGACTCGATCACTCACATCAGAAAAAAAAGTTTGTGGGCGAAGTAAATACGGCAGTTTAGATGTGAAAACGAGGTATTTGTCGTTAACACTAAAGTTGTGTGTTTGTAATTAGAGGTTTTATTTGAAATTTTCGTTGTACTCACGTTACCACTACAATAACGTGAATGTAACCAGTTCTGTAATCAATAATTACTTCTCGATATGGCAGGGTATTTGACATGTGCTCCATTGACACGATTGCTGGATTTCTTTTATATTACTTTCATTTTTGGGTAAGGGTCTTTCGTCAAGAAAAAGCGATAGTTTGATTCCAAACTATAATAATTACCACATCATCGCTAATTGCGCATATTGAGTAATCGAATTCGATGGAAGGAGCAGTTGCCCTCCGGCAGCCACCCCATAACGGCGGTGGGATTTTCTCATAACACATGGAATCTCACACGCTCAACAAATACTCCCCACCGCATACCTTGCAAAACGTCGTCCCGAAATCAATTCCAGGGTAATTTCACCCGCTGGCCTCAGGGTTTTCAATGACCCAACCTGTTTGGTCAAACGCTCTTCGATGTCTCTGTATTTCTTGCTTTCGTGGTGCTCTTATCTCGCCACCGGCAAATGGGGCCATATCTCTCCGTGAGCAATACAGTTGTTAGCAATCCGGCTGAAGTGTTTGAACTCTGATCAAACTAGGCGAACGATTTAGAATTCCATTTGAGCACACGTGAGTAGGGAACGACCCTTTCTGCAAAAGAACCTAGCATTGAGCGCACTGGTAAGCAAGGTGGCTGCGAACAGAGGATCAGCAATGATGCGGAGTTGGTTGTTATCTCATCAGCATCATTTATTTAGCTAAGCTGCAGAGATGAGAGGGCACCTAGCCATTTTCCACTCAGTAATCATTGTTCGACCACTGTCATATCGTTCGATCCTTAAGAGGGTCGATTTTGATTGATTTGGATATTGTCCAAATGTCAGACCCTAGCTGCGAAGTTATCTCGGCTAGAGTTTCCTCAAATAATCTAGTTTATTTGGGAACTCTCATGGAGTTCCTTCAGGAGTTTCTTGTGTTACACCTATTCAGCGTAGAAGTTATTCCCAGATTTGAGATATCTATGGGTTTAAACGTTTCTAGTTCTGTGGGTTTTTGCTCCCCCGCAGGCCTGTCGCATAGGGAAACAGCTGAGGGTCAGCTCGAAAAAAAAAACAAAAAAAAAACAGTTCTGTGGGTTTTTCATGTAGGACTTTCAAGTGCATGAATCCGACTTTCATTATCATTGCATTTCGTAAAAGTCTTCAAAGACGAGTCTCAAAGAAGTTCCGAGTAAGGAGCATTTTCACAAAATTACTTTTGGAGTTTGACAAGTAGACCATATAAATTTTGTCTTTGTATTAGAAAAGTCATCAAGAGTTGAAAAAACTTGGGTGGTTGACAAGGTGAACATCTTTGTTGGGACAAAGTGAACGATTAAAATTAACAATGGTCAATAAAGGAACCTTCTAGAATAATAAATCGGAAACACTTCCTTACCCATTGTAAAATTGCAGCTCCTTCAATAAACCAATAAACCTTTACCCAGTAATACTCTAAAGCACATTGCAACGTCCACACACAACGTTTCTTATGTTCCCTCATGTGATAATCGCATTAGCGATAATAATCGTAGTATTATAAGATCAGTGAAGGATTTGAGAAAAAGGTTTGATTTGAGTGGACACCTTGTCGACCTCAACCTTCAATTTTGCAAATTTACGAAAACACCACTTCCCAGCCAATGATTAGGATTATAACAGTCCATTAGCTCGATAAGCAATTGCTGCCAGCAAACCTCTGGAACCTCCGGATTCCTCGAAGCTCAACACAGGCGGATGCTTCAAACATATTTGTCTCCTAAAATTGTCCACGTGGATTCACATATACAAATGTGAATATGTTGATGTTATTTTGACCTTCTGTCTGCTTTCTCATCGACACAATACGCCCTGCTGCAAAATAGCGCATTTATTGGGAATGTTGACTAAAAGCATAAAATCTATGCAGACAGTATTATGATCAAACGTGCTCATTGGTCAATAATTATACTGCAATATAATCGTGCCCAGGAGCTAGGAGTAATTGCAGCTCTCGACAAGTTTGCTCGAAGCTACCAAACCCTGCCATCTATAAATACATAAGAAATGCTTCCCCGCAAAATGAGTTAACTCCATTCGATTCCCATTGGGCTTACGTACCTTTACACGGAAATGTTTCAGATAGAAGCCTAGGGCGGAAGTCAGAGCTAAAGTGGGATTGAATACTACAACGACATTTTGAACATGCATATATCACGTAGGAGTACAATTTACATTTAGTGCCTGATAGCTGTTCGAGAGTCATAGAAAGCGAGGGACGTGTAGTTGGTCACATGGGTTCTATCCCCACCGTTGCAAATTTGCACTTAAAAGGATCCGCCTTATGAAGCAATGCCGAAAGCAGTTGTACCGTGGACGTTAAATGTTAGCTATACTGATTGGCATTCCTTTATATACAGGGATATTCCTTCATAAAAAATAACGGAAAGAGCTTTTGCCTCAACCTAATATTAGGTTTATGCGAGCACAGCCGCTGGACTTTCACAGCGCCGTCTGCAGGAACGGCTGAGTTGCTTTCAAGACAAGTAGGTGAAGGTGCACAGAGCTGTTGAAAGTTCACGGATTAGATGCGAATTTCGTCCAATGAAATTTAAGAAAAAAATTCAAACCCAAAATTCATTAATATGAAAAAATAACTTTTTTAGTTACAAATAGCCCGGCGGCTTATCTTGAGTCAACCTAATACATTGGCATCTTAGTCAAATTTGAAATGAAACAGTTCCGTTATGTTGAATTAATTGTCTTTATCACAAAAATGACTGTGCCTCCAACTATTTAACATGTGTTAAATCCGTGTGAAGCTGTTCTCAGTTTCTAATAAGCGGAACTTTAGCCCCGAAGTTTGATATGAATGAGTCTGAATCGACATGGAATTGATGTACAGACAACGTCTGTGTCCTTTTTTTAATTGAAAAAATAAGGGTACATTTAATCGCGAGACCGACTGTGGGAGTCATTTCTTCGGGATGTTTCAGATTTCATCCTATCACCAAGCTCGCTGACGGGCGGCGAGGTCCTTGGCTTCGATCACCTCAGCGGCGAAGTTTTTAATTAGTTCGAAAGATAGCCTATCCCTAAGGAGGGCTACAGCCATTTCTATGACTGTCATCTCTCCGGCTGCGTGCCCGAGTTTTCTTGCGAGTGCCAGTGTCTCTTCCGTGAACGCGGCGCACCAGGGCGTCATCCTCCTCTCCTAAGTGGCTCGAGTCGATACGTAAGGTCCCCATGTCGGGTGCAGTACCAGGATCTCAGGTCTGGAAGGAGAGTCTTCGTCTAGTACCCTGGGTCCCCTTCCTCGACTGCCGACCACTCTTGGTTCCACGCGTCCAAGCTCTCCTCTTCCGTCTGCTGCTGTGCTGCGCCTTTGTGTCTTGTTGCCACCTCCTTCATGCGGATATGCCAGGGGATCTGCCTTGCAAGACCTGTGTAGCTGCTGCCGATGTTGTCCTGTTTGCTCGGCGGACTCTTTGCGCCATCTGTCGCTGTGTCTTGTTAAGCAGTTGTTTGATTCGGACCTTTGAAGCGGCTGTCTCCCATAGTGGAGCCGCGTAAAGTGCTATGATTTCCGTCACGCTCGCTAGCAGTCTTCTTCTTGAATCCGAGGCCCCTTTCGTCTTTGGGAGGAGACGAGAGAGATCGCTTATTGCCTTGGACGCTTTTTCCATCGCGTATTTAACGTGCGGCGTATTTGTTAAGCTCTTGTCTATGATAATTCCTAGGTATTTTACCTTTGGCGACAGAGTGATCTCATGGCCGCCAAGCCGAAGGGAGAACTCCTCTCTAAGCCGTTTTCGGCCGTTCAGTAGTATCGCCTCTGTCTTGTTGGGGGCTAGCTGTAAGCCGAGGGTGCTTAGCATGCCGGCCATCTCCGCTAATGCCCCGTTTGCGAGCATCTGCAGAGTCGCGCCGTCGCGTGCCCGTACCATGAGTGCGAGGTCGTCTGCGTAGGCCACTGAGGTGACTGGAGGCGGGTGCTGGATTTTTAATATCTTGTCAAAGGGAATGCTCCAGAGAGTCGGCCCCAGGACCGAGCCCTGTGGGACGCCCGCCATGACTCGGTAGTCGCGGTAGTCAGAGAGGAACCTCCGTTCCGAGAGGTAAGTGGCGATCAGCCTAGGCATGTAGTGTGATATGCCGTGTTCTCTCAGGGCGTCGTTGATGGCGTCCCATGATAGAGTACGTCTATGTCCTACATAATAAATAAATGTATTCTTAAGTAAATATATTCAAGACTATGACTAATTTAAAGCTAGTGACGGCTTCCGTTTCACGTGTATGACTCAATGAAAACCAAATATAACCAAACTAACGGCACAACGAATATGCGGGACACTTTAGTCTACTATAATATTCAAATCTGATTTATAATTTGTTTGTCTGCACCACGTGCACCGTAGGGCGATACTCCAATCTCATGTTTATATGGGCTGATCTGAAGGACGCCTTTTGATTTTCGATAAATGATTATATATTTATATTCATTAGGTTCTTTTCCCTTCCCGTAGTCCGTAATGGATATGGACATAATCTTCCTTAATTTATACCGAATACTGAGATAGGTATTTTCTGCATTTGGCTGTGCCAGAGGTCCTGTATAGATATTCTACTTAACATCGCGAAATCAAGTCTCTTTAAAGTCTTTATTTATGTGCCTATCTTAAGCTATTTCAATCTCACCGTGGCTTCGTTATTTATGCATGCGTATGTTATCCGCCTAGAATTGGAGATATGCAGATTCTTGAAAAGATTCATTGAAGGTTTATCCGTAAAACTCAGGCAAGATGTAACCTTACCCAATGCCACTCTGTCGATTTATCGTAGGTATGTAAAGAGGATGAAAACTATAGATCCGAACCTGTTTTGGAAAATATTGCGCGATAAATCTATGCTTAACGATCTGTTTGACCTGACGCATACCAGAGAAAGCCTGGCTTCGTGATTAAGCCCATATATAGCCATCGCTTGCTCCGATAAGGTCAACCACATGTGCACATGGCGAATTGCCCAGTTGGTAACTTGACATCTTACATCAGTTGATACCCATTCTCAATACCTCATTTGCCGAAATGTATAATAACCAGCCGCTTGTGGAACTTGTACATACATGTTCTGTAGCCCTTAGATGCATCTTGTCGATGTTATATGACCTGTACTTTAAGTACAATAATTGTCGGCGCCGAGTCATACATTCCCATAGTTGATTTATTCTGCATCTCGTTAGGTTAACCTACCTATATAGTTTGAAAGCAGCGCAGTGGCACTCATCTCGTTATAGTTCTCCTATTATTCTGCTGAACGAGTCCAGTTCTCCCAGTGGAATAATCGCAGTGATCATAATACCTTCCGGTAGTTCTTTTGACTTTTATCCGATAACCTGCCCGTTTTGAGTTCAAACCGTTATGTCGAATGTTGTTCATACTGTTTTGCGGTCCACAAAGTTTAAGAAATGTTGAAGAGTACAAAACACAGTGGAAATTTACCGGACAGTGTGGCTATCCAAAGGTTGTGACACAATTGACCTCGATGACATTGGGACAATGCAACTGTGTTGAGCAATTAGGCTTTTCAACTTGCATCGAATCGACTCATCTGTTGCATACTGATTTAGAACAGAACCGGCAACGCATTTATAAACGATTTTCTCTATGTTTTTTTTATGTTTTATAGAATATCTATGCCTGTGCTCTGATATACAGTTATGCAGACTCAATTGAGCTTTCATATTGTGCAGAAAAAATAACTCGTTTCTACTCAACGAGTAGACATCAAATTGATATGTTTAGACAGAAATTGCATAAAATAACATGAAAGCAGGAGTGCTATACTAACGCGACGCATAAAAAAATTTCTTCTTTCAGAGGGCCAATAAAAATGGCTCGAAAAAACACATCTTCTAAATATTTCGTCAGTGGTAAAGTTCATTAGCAATAATTAGTAATCATTTCATGCAGTGAATAATTTACTGGAATTCCCTTCGAAATTGAACATCTTGGGGTGATATTCTAATTCAAAGCACATCTTCTGCCACAATTTCACATTGTATTAAGCACGACAAATGTATTTTTCAGATTATCTGGAAGAACTCTGCGGAGAGAACTTGTCGGTAAATGTGAACGAGACGACCAAGTTTGTTGTCCAGCTCTCAAAGGACAAAAATCTAAATGGTACTAACTCGACCTGGACAGACCCGAGCAGTTCCTGTCATGGATCACTCAATTTTCGTTGGTCAGGTTACCAAGAGCTCTGGGTAACAGTGAGGGTACGAAATGCTTCCTTTGCTTGGAATCCAACAATTCAACAGCACGGCGGATGTAATGCCGCACACGCTCTACAGGTAAATGTCTGAATTCAAGCGATGACACGAATATCATATGTGTTTAAGTTTGTTGAAAAACTTCGACCTGTTGAAAAGCTTGCTAAGCCTTCTAAAGGGAAGGTTTGGCGTGGAGGCACAGTCGTCTAGCGCATGAACCTTGGTAGATTAGTTAACCAAATGTACTACCAGCTTGTGCGCGACGGGCTAGTTATGTGGTCACGCCAAATCGGCGCAATGTACCGAGGTTTTAATTACCCTCAGTGGTGGGAATGGAACACAGCACGGCACTATATAAAGGATTCGAAACTCGACTTCTAAAAGCCAAAAGAAGCAACATTGACAAGTGCTTTAAGATAACGGCCCAATTAAGTCATCGTATCTCTCGATAAAATATATTAAGAGCCGTTCGAGGTTCAAATTGCTGAGTACAGACGGGGAAAGACACCTGTTTTCTTAGTCGACACATTACAATAGCTGTATCTGAGATTGGAGGGCACTTTTCGAGACTACGAACCGTTCGTACACTTTCTCTTGTTTGAAGGGGCTCCAGTGGCGTGCTTATATATGTAAGATGTTATTATTAAGATAGGAGTGATACTTGTGAGTGGATGAGTGGGTGCTCAAAGTGACTTCGCACTGCACTGCCTTTCAGTACTTATAGTCAGGAAACTACGGTTCGGATTCATCTTACCAAGTGGCGAATTTTCTGGGGAATGCTTTGTCTTGTACGATTATAGGAGATGTCCCACAGCAAAGGCGAATTTGGTTACATCGAATATATATATACATATAAATATATACATCGCAGAGTTATGTTCCAACGAACACCAAATTAGAATATATTAATGCATCTTGCATATGTATATATATCTTGCTTTGAATTTGGGCCATGGAGTGAGAGCTTGTTTTGCAGCCTTTCATCGTGTGGTCTCTAGCTCTGGGCGCCCCCATCTCTATTATGCGAATAACTAGTCTCACTCTTAGTAATCTGTGCATATGTTCCTAAGAGATCCCCAGCCGACGGAAATCATTAAACAAACATGTGCGCTGTTCTCACGACGACAGATATATCAAAGTTACTTTGTACATATATTTAAAATTCGAACAGAGGTTGTCAGGAATAACGAATGACGCTGGTTTCGTATTCGTGTCTTTGTTCAAATGCGGATTGCGACATTAATAACGCATTAAATCCGTGATTATTTGATAGAGTGCACTGAGTGTATTAAGAGTGTAAAGGACAAAAGCAGGGACAATGAGTCCGTTCTGATCTGACTTGTTTTTATAGTGGGCACGAGCACCAGATTGCTATCCTTGCAGAGAATGATTTTGTCAACAAAGTGTCATATAAATACAGAAAAATTACTGGGTCTTTGTAGAGTAACCCGTTGGATTGACTGATACGGACAATGTGGCAGGTACAAGTGTATATATATTAATTGGAACGATGAGCTGGTTTTGGAATCACCTTACTAGGTTATTATATCAAATAGGCACCTATTTGCATTGAAAAGTTACAGATGAGGTAAATTTAACATGTCAGCAGGTTTGCCATTCTATTTACTTTATATAACACTGCGTAGTGTTGTTATACCGGCAAGAAGTGTAGAGCTTAACGGCCAGGATCATTAATCCCTTCTATTTCTGCTCTATGCAGAATTTCAGTTTTAGAATAAATATCAATTCTAGATAAATCTCAAATGGCAAATCAATTGACAGTTGTAATTATTTACAGATTGGTACCTATCTAATTTGTTGCTTGATACCGTAGTTGGTGTCCCACGATGGAATTCGCAGTTTGACCGGCCCGTCCGAATTCAGTATGCGCTTTATAAGTGACGTACAATTAAAATACTTCCGTCTCGGTGTGAGCGGAACGAATTCGACGTTTGAAATGACTCTCTCGATTCAACCATTCAACCTGACTACCCGAGCTGAGTATTTCAACAGCCGAAATTATCATAACGGTAGGAAAATACATTGAAAGAGCGATAGATAAATTACAAATTGCATTTTGTGAGATCGACGGATACAATAAACACATGCTTTTCCACAATGAAGTGTATGATATATATATATATATACAATCTTTGAACATCATGATAATAGATGACCCGCAATTATATTAGCAACCAAACGTACTCTCAAGGTTAAAGGCCGAATCAACTGCCTTATCGTTTCGATCACTACCATGATAATATCGATGAATTCGACATTTTGCAAAAGTCTTCCTCGAGGAATACTGCGGACGTCAAGTATTCGAGAATGTCACCGATGGAACAATTCGCTGGTCACTAAATGCAGCTGCCCCAAACTTCGACGAACCACCCATGGATCACTGCTCGACCGTGTTTACTTTTCATAGCACAAAAACACTACCGGGTGAAAACAATGTAACATTGGCTCGACCGCTCCCGTATTTTGTAAACGTCGAAGTTGGAGAGAGCCAGTTACGGGAAACTACAATACCTCAACATGGCTGTCTTGTGGATCAACAAATCGTGGTGAGTAGCACCATAGCCACATAAATCTATTAGTATGATGACTATCAGCCAAAACATGAACGTGCATATGTATATTATAAAATTGGCGCGTCAACGTATACGTATGCGTTTGAACACGACGCCTCGTTCCGACGGATTAGATGAACTGCTGGATTGGCTAGAACAAGTAGCTATAGATTGAAACATGTTTCGACGATTTGCCAACAACAATACAAGATCATATATGTGTACGCGTAGAGACTTTAAATGTAAAGTTGAAACACAATATAACCTTACGATGCTATTTCCACTCCACTTAACAAGTCGTTATTATGTTAAGAAGTGTAGACTGTTGCCGCATTTGAGTTCCACTTGTTGATTTGATGCGGGAGCTCAAATCATTCAGTGTAGAATAGCCAATTCACTATGCATGTATAGCATTTGGCTTTCGTATGCTGATACAGATTGTTTCATATTGGATTATAGTCATTTTTCTCACTCAATGACACAGTTAGTTAGCACGTAGAATATAATAGATGTGTGTACAATATTTGTATCCGCGGTACGTTTACGTGATATCGCAATCGAAATAAATCACACTGCTGTGTCTCTGTATTTTGTTATTTTGGTCAACTTAAGCTTCGTGGTTCGGGGTGGATTCATACCCTGGAGCCACGACGACGCAGCTCAATACTGATGCGTCATTCAGGTCACACCACTCTCGGATACTTCCGCCGGAAACTCTTCGACGAACAGTTCGCCAAGCTTAATATTAGCATTCGAATCAACGAAGGTAAGAGGCGACCTCTCGAATTCAACTTCATTCGTTTGTGAATTAGTTGCCAGGCGTCCCGTTGTGCTCAGCCCCGTTTCATCTTCCCTGCCGTGCTATACTATGCGCTGACATATCGTACCCTCTTAAGTTCGTCTAATTTCGTCTCACAGTTGCCTCCCGGACAGTACTTCCCTTGAGACAATCGAATGCAATCCTCATCTAGTTCACTCTCCGTTTGCAGGTAGAGTAGCTTAATTTTCTACAACGAGTGCTTAATCACACTCGTGAAAGCGTTTCCCATGCAGGTGCACAGTTCTTGCTGCAACTTTCTAATGTCGAATCGCACGAATCGATTAATTGCAAGAAAAAAAGTACTGGGCTAGTACGGCTGGTCCGGCTGGCTGGCTAAATGCTACAGTCTTCGGCCTTCGAAATCTTCTGCGAGGCTGCAGTATTCTGATGGTGCATTCATAACACACTTTTGCTATCATTAGGCTTCCATTCAATGAAGATTTCTTGCTTTCTCGGCACACAGATATTCCGTAATGAATTCTTTCGTACATGTCAACTGTTTATCGCACCTGCTCCGTTTATGGATAATGGATTCTTCATATTCTCTGCTGCTAATGTTTCGTGTCATTGTAAAGGTGCATTATACATTGCACCCTTCTGCATAATGCCAAGATTATCCTGCTGCGTGGAGCTTTTTGGTTTGGCTGCTTAATGTGAGCAATTTCGTAGAAGGGAAAGGATACAAACACTGTTGCTAGATTTTTACAGTTGCACTGTTTTATCTTGGTGGGAACAGAGGAAATGGATATTGGGGCGTTATTTGAGAATATTAACCCGAAAAGGAGAAGCAAAGAAAGTAAATGGAGAGAACTAACCGAGCAGGTAGAGACAAATGTATGGGGAGACGCGTACAAAATTGTCATGAAGAGGTTTGGCGCGGCCCCTCCCAAGATGGCGAGGGAACAGGGAATGAGGGCCATCCGGCACCTCTTTCCTACCCATCAACCCAGGCTGCAGCAAGACGACCATGACACGTCGCCGCCACCCACTGTTACAGAAGAGGAGGTACGCGAAGCTGGGGAACGCATCGCCGCCCGTAAAGCGGGAGGCCCGGATGGTATTCCCCCAGAAGCGATCAAAGCCTTGATCAAAGAGAGACCGGACTACTTCGCCACGATTGTAAATAAGCTTCTGACAGAGAGGTCCTTTCCTACCCAGTGGAAGTCGGCCAAGCTAGTACTACTAGCGAAACCGGGTAAGCCGTTGGACTCCCCCTCGGCTTACCGACCTCTCTGCCTGCTTAGCGTCGTGGCGAAGGCGTTCGAGGCAGTGATAGCGAGACGGCTAGTGACCGAACTGGAGGAGGGCAACCTCCTCTCGGACGCCCAACATGGTTTCAGGAAGAGACGATCGACGCAGACCGCTCTGGAAAGCGTAATGAGACTGGCGCAAGAGGAGAGAGAAAGAACGCCGAGGACAAGGAAATTTTGTCTTGCGGTGCTCTTAGACGTGAAGAACGCCTTTAACTCCATCCCCTGGAGCACGGTGTGCGAAGCGCTGGAGAGAAAGGGAGTGTCGCGATACCTCCAGGAGGTGATCAACAGCTACCTCAGCGAACGGAGGATCAACTGGGACGGAGCAGAGCACGAAATGACGGCGGGCGTACCACAGGGATCGGTCTTAGGGCCGATACTGTGGAACGTGGCCTACGACGACGTGCTGAGGCTAGACTACCCAGAAGAGGTCACACCGGTGGCGTATGCAGACGACCTGGTGCTCATTATCAAGGACAAAAAGGAAAGCGACATTAAAAGGAAGGCGAACGAGGCCATCGCCCAGGTGGAAGCTTGGATGACCGCCCACGGGCTTCGCCTCGCACCGGAAAAGACAGAGGCCATCTTCCTAATAGGGAGGAAACGGCTGAATGTCCCCATGGCCCTGATGCACGGGACCCAAGTGGTCACCCCGAAGAAGGAGGTAAAGTATCTGGGGGTCATGCTGGACCAAGGCATGACCTTTAGTGCTCACATACGATATGCCACCAAGAAGGCGGAGCAGGCGGCAACAAACCTCTGCCGGCTCATGCCGAGAACACGGGGTGCCAGCGAGGGGAAAAGGCGTCTGTTGGCAACCGTTGCAGAATCGGTGGTGCTCTACGCATCGCCGGTTTGGCGACAGGCGCTGAAGAAGAAGTGTAACGTGAAAGCGCTAAGAAAAACGCAGCGTGTCCTGGCACTGCGCGTGTGCCGTGCATACAGGACCACGGCCACCCTCACGGCCCTGGTCCTGAGCCGGATGGTCCCCTGGGACCTGAAGGTAGAAGAAAGGGCCAAGTTGGGCAGAGACCTCAATACCGGCCCAGTCGCTGTAAGAGAGGAAAGCATCAGAGAGATGCAAGCAGAGTGGGAGCAGGGAGGGACGTCGAGGTGGACCAAGTCCATCATCCGCGACCTAAGCGGGTGGTTCCACCGAGAACATGGTGAAACCACTTACAGACTTACCCAGTTGCTCGGCGGGCACGGGTGTTTTGCGAAATACCTTCATAAATTTAAGAAGGTAGAATCGCCGTTTTGTGTCCACTGCGACAGCGGGGCAGAGGACGACGCAGAACATACACTGCTGAAGTGTGAAGCGTTCCAAGAGGAAAGACTCAAGATGGAGCGGAAGATAGAAGACAAAGTAACCACCCAGAACTTAGTACAGCACATGCTGCAGAGTGCAGAAAAGTGGGAAGCAGTGCAAGAGTTTGCAGAGGAGGCCATCTCGCGCAAGGAGCGTGCGGAGATGGCCCGGCAAGGGCGTTCGTAGAAAGAAAAGAAGAACACAGCCAAAAATTACGAAGTAATCATGTACATGTTCCGTAATTTTGTCTTAATAAACTTGCCACCCACAAGGTCGTGGGTGGTCCAAAAAAAAAAAAAAAAAAAAAATCTTGGTGGGAACAGAGGAAATGGATATTGGGGCGTTATTTGAGAATATTAACCCGAAAAGGAGGACGTGCACAGCCGTGGAATCGAACTCCGGATCTTTTCGTTGTCTGAGAAGGTCCCACTTTAGGCCACTCGGATACAGGTGTCGAGACCTTGTTCCGTTTGATTTCGCGAACACACCACCACCGTTCGAACAGCATGTGCGATTTTGAAATGTATACAATTATCCCGCCCTGCTCTACCGTGACGTCGGATAAGTTATGGCATAACTTGTCTGCATTTCCATACGGATATTAATTTTAGTCATATGTTCTATTTCAATGCGAAGTACAGTCTGCGATATACGGTCTTGGCATTTTCGTATTTCACATGTAACTTCACATCTTCTTCCATTATGTCCTGAGAACAAAATGATCTTGTCAGCTAGATGTAACAAGGACTCTCAATGACGACTCAACCAAATATGCATTTTATATTACTTTTCCCCTTAGCTGAAAATGGTGTTTAGGGTAAATATAAAATCAATACTAAGGTATTTTATTCGTTGTTAAAGCTATCTGGAACTATCACACTCATCCTGGTCGCAAAATCTCCCTGATAGAGACAAGACTTTCCTATGATAAAATTGATATTATATTTGGTTCGATAAAAGTAAATAAATTGGATAAATGTATAAAGTATTTTTGAAACCAAGTGGCACAACTCGGAATCGCGAATACATTACGAGAAATGAAGTTAATTATCTTTTACTATTTGTATTTCAGGTGACGAGTATGTCGTGGACGTAGAATGTAAGTCTGTCTATCTATTTACATATAGCACACAGTATCTCCGATTAAATAAAAATAATAATTTATTATTATTGTTATGCAAAGTTATTCCCCGGTTTTGACGCGCTTGAGGGATGGTCTGTCCTTCGATTCATTATATAAGATTGGAAAATAGAAAGAAAACTTAAAACGGAAGGAAGAACTGACTTCTCTGCACACTTCAATATGTCAGACGAATATACTCGAGATTCTTACTTATGTAATCCGGTTAATATCGATCTAACAACTACAGCAACACATCGCCAACCTTTACAAATGGAATTGTTGCGCGACTTTTATTTATTATTTGGATAATTTATGATGGCTGTGATGCCCTTCGCAAAATCGATTCATCTTCTTAGTTTATTCATGCGATACCTTAGTTTTATCACTGAACGTTTCCTACCGAGATCTCACCCATAGTCTTCGTACGATAGACAAATATTAGATTTCAGTATGTCTAAACACATATGGCATGAGGTAGTATTGAATGGATAGTTCCGAATCATAGATATTGGTATATATCTAACTAAAGCCACTAAATTCACAGTTGAATAGATTTTGAACCACTAAACTGTCTCACACAACAAGGCGAATCTTCGCGACGTTGAGTTATGCACTAATTTTGATTCGTTGCTGTGCCGTTAAATATACATAAATCCAGCCTTCTTTGCCGTAGGAATTTCATCTATGATTCCTTAGCTTATATTAGAAATGTGTGGAAGATTCTACTCATTGAGATTGAGAAGACAACGCGATATACTGAATCGAATCGAACAGATAGCAAACGCGAGCAAGTGCAAATAAGCAAAAGATTCATTGAAGTCGGAAGATGAGAACGCGGTTGCTAGGAACTAAGGAATCCTTGTGGATCACGAGAATTTGCAACGGCAAAGGTGTTGCTGAGCTACCACCAATCAATGATTCCTTAGTGTTCGATTTTTTCATTGGACGTTTTCCACTGTGATCTCTTACTTTTTATATTAACTGAAACGTCGTTCTATTCGTTACCTACTTCCAATACCATCTTAGGTGCCCCACTCAAAGATACAGTATTCACTTTTTTGATAATCTACTTTCTTTATAAATTTCAATAAAGATCTAATTCGTACACTCGGTTTGCTAATCTTGATTGCTATCTGTGTGACATTCATGTTTTCGTGTTGTAGAATATCCGTCATGCCACAGCTTTGATAAACGAATGTACGCATTTCATATGCCGTGCATGATGCCATTATTGGGATGCCGTAAACAACAACAATAGCTGGCAGAAGATATTTTTTGAGGGCTATGCATAGTCAGGGATTGTTGATCGGCAATAGACATGTTGATACATTATCGTACGTCTACTAGTCTGTGGTCGATTCCAAAGAAAGCAGACCGATAATTATTTTGACGGCTTGTTTTGAATTTCATGCTGAAATTGACAACTATAAGTTTGTCTCTAAAATGCAATAAAAGCGGTTATAATCGATGCGTGAACATTGTATATATTATTTATTTGCTTAGGTTATGGGCTAAAGACTTAGTTGCATCTCAAATATCATAAAGCTATGTACTTCGTTTCCACTAGCCCCAATATATTGTAACTTGATAAGATAAAATCGTCCCACAAAGGTTTGTCTTATTTTGCGAAATAAGAGCTTGGATGCCTCCAGAGTATTTTGGCTTTAAATCTGAATGAAGGGAAATTTTGAGATATAAATGCATATGTTAAAATAAGCGCTTATAGCGTAAAAACAAGAACGCGTAGGAACGCAACGTAATGAAAGAAAATATCCAAGATTCATACTATTTTCCTACAACTCCCAGGTTCGCCGATGTCTAATCCGCCACTTTTAAGATCAAACATATAATAGAATCGAAGGAGACAAAGCTACGCAAAAAATATGTGCACTGGAAAATACCAAGTATACGTGAACCCTAAAGTTAAAAATACAATCTCTATCGACAGCCAAAATGCTCGCTACGTATTTTTCCATTAAAATGGACACCTCTGGAATATTTGAACAGATGCAGTTTGAGATGGACCTGGTGATTACCAAGCTTAGGATCACTTTTAGTAAAGAGTGCTACCAGGTTGACATATCAGAAGATATTTCTTCTAGAAATATGCGACGAGCAATTTCGCTGTCGTCATCTGCTTGTTGTTTTGACTTCACAGCCCTAAAATCCTTGCCATTTTTCCATAAAAAGTTTGCCCACGTTTTATTCAAAATGGCAATAGAGTTTTATACTTTACCCGTTGGATCATTTTTTACTGGATCTTAAAGTGGACAGCCGATGGAACATATCCACGTGTGTACACTAAGGATGTAGAGAAATTCATATTTTCAGTCTATGAGCTTTTAGCTGGACAGATAGATGTATTTGTCTAAACAAAGGCCCTTCAACCATTCTTAAAGGAAAATTTTCTCTAACGGTTTTATCTTCTTTCTGGCTCAAAATCGACTTGCATTAGCTGCCAGATAGACGTTATTCTACGAACCACTACCGTAGAAGCTATTTCCGAAGTGTACTTGTAAGCATCTACTGAATGGATTTACGAAACCATTTCGGAACGGTTGTCCCGGGTTATCGTATAATACCGGTCACTCTAGGACACATCTCGAAAGTCTGCGAGAGCGATTCTCTCCTCAGTTTCTCTTATAGGCCACTTCGTCAGAGTCCGACGTGAGGCAGTAGCATTATTAGAAATGTCGGTGAGGAGCTTAAATTTTCCGTTAAGTCAGAGTTGGACCCTGTAGAATGATACGAACCGAACCTGCAACTCGTTGTCCATTGACTCGTTACTGGAGAACAGACAAATCTCAACGTAATAAACAATTCCAGGTGTTTCTTGAATTTTCTGGACGATCCAGCCACACTTACCTGAAATAATAAATACAGTTTAATGTTAGCACTGATGAAGGAGCCTAGAATCTTCACTAAAAACAAGTGTGACTTATATTTCAGACGACGAACAAGAGACCCCCGAACTTGAAGGTAAGTCAAATATAGTAACTAAGCATGTCAATGTTCATGTGATAATGAGTTCTTCTATAGACTATGTCTCTTTTCGTCTCTCACGGTTATGGACGCTTGGTGATAATTGTCAAAGAGCAGTGACTAAGACTTGAACGTAATAGCTAGTGAAAAGTACAATATAGATAGAATAATATCAGTGTGGCCACGGAAAATCAAGAGTAGGCGACAGTTGACTACTTAAATTGTTCATTACAACGATCTTGCTCAGTAAAGGATCGTATTTGAGTTTTCAGATGAGTAACGATTGGATCGACATGCCCGCTGCAGTGAGGGGCTTCCGGGATGATTTTAACAAATAAAATAAAAAATAAACATTTTCGTTCAATAAACCCTTCCTTCATTAACTCAGTTCATAATTCAAATTTCGATTACTCATTTGTTAATTCGTATTATCACTTTGTTTGTTATTCGGGCGTAGTACTACCAATTTACGAAGTAACGAAATAATCGTCATATCAAAGTAGAGTTGATGGGAAACATCATCACCGAGAGATAGCCATTTTTAATTGTGCTTTACTTTGTATTGTGTGCATAGATATATGTCAACATGCTTCCCGGTATGGTAAGAGGTTTCAGGTTAGAAAGAAACGCTAATGAGGAGTATACACAGAACTCGGTACAGACATATGAAACATTCGGTTTTTGAAACCCCAGTGGGTAGTTGCTTTAGAAAATTTCGCTAAATTACGATTTCAAAGCATGTAACATGTTTCCTATTATCTAATTAGTACTCTTGCGAAGGTGAGCAAATTCGGAACACCCACGGATAGTATCATAAAAATCGTTAAAGCGAGCAAATTCACGGTCTGAATCTTCATATCTAAGAATGAAATGGTTAATCTGTGAACTCATTGGAAGTACCATTAGCAACTCGGCCATACCCTTGGTATTGCTTATTAACAGCAAAAGAGGTATATTCTTCCCTAGCTAGTTACTGGAGATAAAGAATTGACCGTTTACGAAAAACCTCAAAGATAGAATGCGTAATTGAACCCTGGTGAACTGTTCACATCAATGGATGATGGGTGATGTTGTGTATTTGGTGGGTTGCCACTGTGAGCTGCTTGGGCGCGACGAAATGATTACTGCAGACCATTTAGTAGCTTAATTCATTAAACCAAGCTAGCAATTTGACAATAAAAGACTCTTTACAGGTAAATGACTGAAAAAATGCCTAATAAAAAATGATGACGACTCTAAAACCTTAAGTGATTCGGCAAACCAATCTGCCGAACCCCGATTATAGTCCAGGCCTTCCTAGAAGTGACTTTGCATATAGAGTGCCACAGGTCAAACAAAAGAAAAAGCGGGACTACTATCTGTCGATCATGTTGGATGTACGAAACGCATTCAACAGCTTGCCGTGGCCAGTGGTACTGAAAATGCTCAGGACGCAAAGAGTTCCGACTTACCTAACCCGGATAGTCGCTGACTACCTGAAAGACAGAGACATCTTCAGCGAAGGCGTCCGTTACAAGATGACAGCGGGTGTACCGCAAGGTTCCATTATGGGCCCACTCCTATGGAACCTTGCTTACGACGGAGTGCTCCGCTTGAGGCACGGCCTCCCGGGGGGCACGGACATCGTGGCATACGCCGACGACATAGCACTCACGGTAAAGGCGCGCACGGAAAGCGAACTAGAGACAAATGCCAACCTTGCATTGGCAGATATCTCGCTTTGGATGCGACCCAACGGACTGGAACTTGCCCCCCAGAAGTCTGAGGGGATCCTTCTGATAGGGAAAAGAAGTGCCGGGACGAGCTCTGTCTCACTCGATGCAGTACAAATCGAGCTGAAAAAGACAGTGCGATTTTCTCGGGCGTTTATCTCGACCGAGCGCTACGGGGATCCCCTCACATGGCGATTGCCGCGCAGAAGACTACGAAAACGGCGGCTCAGCTGGCCAGGCTGATGCTGAACATCATAGGTCCGAGGGAGGGAAAGCGACGGTTACTGATGAGCGTGGCTGAGTCCATCATACTCTTCGGTGCCCCCGTGTGGCTCGAACCAGCCTTGGAGACTGACCGCAACTTGAGGGTCCATGCTGAGGGTCCAGCGCACACTTGCGTTACGAGTCTCGGAGGCTTACAGAACAGTAAATGGGGACGCGGCCTTTGTCCTGGCAAGCACCATGCCATGGGACATTAAGGCCAAGGAACGGAAGAAGGCATGGTCGGACCCGACGAGGGATAAGGCAGAGCTCCGAGAGGCCAGTCTCAATGAATGGCAAAACCGATGGAATGGGATCAGTGGGAACGAGCCGGGAGCCAAGGTTCGGGAAGCCATCCCTGATATCAGGGAATGGACGGAAAGACCTGGTGCCGAGCTGACCTATTATCTGTCCCAGTTCCTTAAGGGATATGGTGACTTTAAGGCCTATCTATCATGCTTTAAGGACATTGCCTCCTCCTGCACGCTCTGTGAGGCTCACGACGAGGACGATGCCATGCACACACTGGCGAGCTGTGCAGCGCTTAGCGAGGTCAGGGCGAAGCACATGCCGATAGAACTGAACCTAGATGAAGGCATGCGAGCCTTCGTCAAGTTCCTTTGCACATCGACTGATAACTGGAACAAGGGTGAGCTACTCGCGAGAGCGTTGCTGACCTCCAAGGACAGGCTGGAGAGGGACCGCATAGCCAGACTAGCGACCGATGCAGTTTCTGCACAAGACAGAGGACTAACCGAGGGATAGGACACGATCGGCGATAAGCGCTAACTGCCGGTCCCTGCAAGACATTGTTCAAAGTAATTCCTCATGGATAAGTACTGAACAATGTCCCAAGTCACAAATCGGTTAGAGGTTTAGTCAGTAAGAATCTGACACTACCACTCGAATACACTAGAAGTGAAGAGTGGTGCCTATGCAAGGTTTGCCTTTGTATATATAAAAAAAAAAAAGGTCAAACAAAAGAATGATTCAGAACATTGGCAGGTGTCACCTCGAACGGATGAGTGAATGGATTGAACAAACTAGTTAGGCTAATTAAAAACAGTCGCGAAAAGAACTTATCCTTCAGTCACTATTGAATGTCAACATTACGGCGGAGTTACGTAACGCTGGAAAGAACGATATGGTCTAAATGTTGCACCGTTCAGAAGCTTGTTTTAAAGATCGCGTAAACGTCGAGGTAAAATGTCATATAAATGAATCGATTTAAAATTATATTGCACTTAAGACACTGAGAGTAGTAAGTACTGGATGCGGGAAATAGCTCTAGCAACCGCAATAATGTGATTTCGAAATTTAATCTATCTGTAGAATTTAACCCTCAAGGCTTTGTAAAAATATGCTTTAATACACGTTAAATCAGAAACCCACGTATATGATCCTGATTGCTGATCACGCTCTTTCAAGACAGAGCGTATAGAAATCCTTTGGGTATTTCATTTCCTTACGACAAATCCATATCTCCGTTTGATTTTTGTACCACGCAAGGGGGAAATGAAGTCAAATGCTGTTCGGATTTCCGGAAATCCGAATCCATGCCAATTATCTTCCGTAATATCCGTATATACTAGAAGATAATTGGCATGCATTTTATAAATATCGCTTAACTGCTCAAGGCTCACGTCTAGATCTTATGTAAAGATGATACATCAGCGGGGCCTGGTCATGAACCCTCAGGGACTATTCGCCCGGTAGGACAAAGACTCACCTACCTCGACTATGTAGCTGTGAGCTTGTGAGCTATGAGCGACATCAGCCAACCACCGAGGGAGCGATCCAAACGATGCCATCTCCAAGAGAAGAATATCATAGGATAATCTGGTCTATGCACGCGAGAAATCAAATAAACCATGTGTAAAAACACATCACGGTTGCGTGCGTGGGTCCAATCAGGGGTTCGTTTCCCACCACGGCGGAAAACAAAGGGTTTTCTTGCCAACATCGTGATCTGGATTGGGTCTACTACGTAGTCCCATGCAGTTTTTCTTCAGCAATGATCTCGGGAGTAATCCCATGATGTTCATTCATTCTATGAAATAGTTTGCACCTCATGCAGTGACATACGCACACAGACACACACTCTTTGGTGATGTTCTCGAAATCTAGACGACTGTGAAGGTGGCACTACACAAACAGTCACACTGGAAGCCAGTGATAATATCGTGGAATTAAACCAATGGTCATTACCGCGTTTACGTGCGCAGGTTTTTTCGGCTTGGTCAGTTGCGCAACAAGCAGCATTTTGCGCTTAGAATTTCACAGGATTCGTTTTAGAAATTCAGAACGAAGTTTAGACCTTTATGTCGCCGGGGCTCTTTTATTTTTCTCACACGTTGTAGCGTTAGTTAGAATAAAGAGCAGGCACAATGGGGAATAAGCGATTAATATGTAGTATCGAGATTCGTTGACGTCTGCTATAGTTTACCACAATTCTAAAACAAATTATATCATAGATATACTTCTCGTTGCAAATCTAAGGTTAAATTGTGGACAATAGAATGTGAATGTGTTAAACTACAGTAAAAATGATAATCTTAAAATCGTTACCGTGGCAGATACTCTGCCATTCAAGAACGTAATGTGTTACTTCTTTGAGGGCCCATTTATAGCGTGCCGTATATATTTCACTGTATAATACTGTACAAACATAATATTGTGCCCTTGAGATGTCCTTCAGCAAATGTTTCTCTATTGGTTGAATGCAGGATAGTAGCAACTTTTCAGCGATTTCGACTAGCAAATTAATGAAAGCCTTTGTGAAACCCCGGCAGCTCAATCAGAGACGATTATGCCCATCACTCAGATAGACCTAAGTTCCAGTATTGTCGCAGTGATGGCTGCCTCTACCAGAAGCGGCACAGTCAGCAGTCGTCAGATCGCTATTGAACGTGGTGTCAGCAGCATTAGCAGCCGCCGCCGCCGTCGAAGCTCAAAACGTCGATAATGACACATTGGCTGGCTACCTCGATGGAGACGATGAATCTAATTTGTTCGTAGAACCTCGACCCTCCAGGCTGTGACATAGAAAAATTTCTCATTTTTCCGAGGACGTGATGAAATGAGAGACTATTGCTAGACGCAGGAATCATGGTCTCGCTGGAGGTATAATGAAAAAAATCGAATTCACATAAAAAAATTGTCTGATTTACAACGATGAAAAGACAATAGAGACGAATGACACATGTGTAACGTGCAGGAATATAGTTTTATACTTTAGATTTTCTCATCGAGTAGCAACAGTAATCAGAGAAATTTAAGTGGTACTCCGGTGTGAAATAAAGTTTCTATTGCACCAACTGAAACAGTCTCAGGGTTATTCCATGTGGCAAGCTTTGCTGAGGAATAAAGACGAGTACTGTTAGGAAATCTTAGCGACACAAAAGTATCACAGATAAAACAGTACTAAGCATAAATTAATTCAAAATTTTTACTTTACTCACCAAGACTGTCCGACAACGTTTACAATGAAAAAATCTCTGGGCGTATTTTCTATAAATACACAACGAATTTGAGTATTTGAGATATGTATATCTCCAACTCGTAATTAGAACATTGATTGGGCTGAATTGATATCTCAAAAACCTCGTAGCCATCCCGTTTCTCTAGATGTATTCTATTTACGTACATCATGGTTTAAAAAAATAGGGTTTCTCTCAATAACATTTTTGCACATATTTAATACAAGAAGACTCTATGCATGCCGCACGTTCTCTTTGGAACAATGGTATCCACGGTATAATGTTTTTACACTGATTGGTCGAAGGTCAGTTTCGTGACGTTTCCAGTTATTATTTGATTGAGCTATGGTTAGCGAACAAAGAACCTGTTCACTAACCTCGGCCCCAGTCCCAGCTAATCTCCCCCCCATAATCCCTAGAAATAATTCCTAATTACTGTATGTTGGAATAAATGGTTAGTAGATATATATACTGTGAAAAAAAAATAATAAATAACCTGTATCGAATTCAACTCTACGTTCGCTGTTGCTATATAGATAGAGATTCTATATGGAATATTATATATTGAAAGGTACTATTTGAGTCACATTTATCAAGGCGGTATCTTGGCACCGCCCTAAGTTCCAAACGGGAGAGGCGTACAATATCACAGGCAAGACATTGCTTGTATAGTGTCATATATAGATTAGCATTTTTGATAACGAAGACGCGCATAATTCAGTTAATTTTCCTGGAGGCAGCAGGGGCGGATTCTATTATAAAATACGGGGTGTATAGCGAAGAGTCTGTGTAATAAGAACGCCTAAACCTTTAATCGAGGGCTTAGCACACAGTCGCACGGACCCAATAAACGCGGGCAGGATTATTTTTACCGAAATGTAAGATGGCACACTTATTGGCCGAGAATTTCAGATCCAGGTTGTTCGAGCATTCAAGAAATTTGTCAAGAGTTTCTTAAAGAATAACAGAATTTTTCACATCTCCAGCTGTAAGCTACATTTTGACATCATCTGCATAGATTTTGACCCGTATAGAGTCTGTAGAGGGTATGTACATAAGGTAGGTAACTAAGAATAGTGCCTTGAGGGCAGCCATATGTGGCGTGAGCGGTGGATGATAGTGTGTCGTCCACTCTCACTCTCAAGACCCTCTCCTTGAGGAAATAAGTGATCCAGCCAACCAGTTTTTGGCCGACTCCAGGAATCGAGGAAATAGTTGGATCAGTTGCACGTGTGTGGTCGTCTCAAAGGCGCATTTGAAATTAAAGTACGCCACAATCGAATGGTCGTCCGTCATTTATTAGCAGTGACCAATCATTTTGGGCTTCAAGAAGCTGCAGCACTGTGGAGTAGGCAGGCCGGTACGCGAATTGCTCTCTTGAGATCAGTCCTTGGGCGTTCGCATTTCGATAGATTCCGTCCGCAATGGCTTTTTTGAATAATTTGCAAGCCACCGACGTGAGCGAAACCGGTTTCTCTTATGGTTCGGTTCACACCTGTGCCCTTTCTTGTGGACGGGACAGACGATAGCACTGCGACATAGATCAGGTAGCGTTTCATCTTCCATAGACCTTTGGTGGTTACCCAATACAACTTAATTTATTTAATATTTTTTAACGAGAACTCAAGCATTGCACAAAAATTGCAGTTCCGTCAATAAATAAATTTGCATCTTAATTTGACTGCGGCAATAATTTACTAAACAAAGCAGTTGGTTTAGTTGTTAGAATTTCAAATGCGGCGAGCATATGATCGAATCTCACGAGAAACGATTGTGAAAACCCATTGTGTGTTCAAGTGTTCAAAATGAACCAACTCTATGGAAGAAGCTAGTTTCGTTTTAAACAGGTTTGAAAAACTCTATTTAGTAGGGTTGCCTTATATTTTGAACATTTTACACTGAATATATATATATATATATATATATATATATATATATATGATTGGGATCAAATCAGTGTTATTCTGGAAGTTTATCGAATCGACCAATATACTAATCAAGCCGCAAGCCTGAACAGGCATGCTTTTTACAGCATATCGACGCATAAAGTAGAAACTTCGCTGAGAACCTACGAACTTGACTTCAGTAGGGAACTCAAGAAAATAAATCGAATTACTTATGAATGTCTTCCGACTGTTCAGCAAATTTATTTCTAGAGGGATCTTCTAACTTGGGCGATGTTGTCAAAATGATAAACAAATTCACACAGTCAAATCTGTCATAAGCATCATGCACATCTTGCTCGCTCATTTTAAGTTTTTGCACTAAGTTTTTTACTGCTGTTTTGATTCCAGAAAACGAAAAGTTACATCTAGAACGTTTTATCATTGCTCTTCGAAGTTTAAATCTTGTGCCATCGCCTTTTTTGGCTAACATACGGAATGTGTCACAAGTTGAAATGTGTCACGAACCAACAGACAGGTTGATATCATCATGTTTCCTCTTGCATTTCCGGTGTTGGTTATAAGATGCTCCCGCTCAGCTGCAACAGTTGGGAGCATAAGCCATTGGTCGAACCTCGAGCAACTCATCCAATTCCAGGTTTTGCCTGGCCAGGGCTATGGCCATGTAAGCATTGCGTGCAATTTTGCGACTCACGTCGAAATCTTGTTATCTTTACATTTGAGCTTAGCACTCACAAACACTGCCACCGTGTGCATCTATATTTGGAAACAACAAGTCATTGGAACAGAGTGACCACATTGGAACAACATGGAACACAGCGACTGAATATATCTTAACTTAAGCATTGTAAAATTGCAGTTCCGGAAATAAACCGCAAATATTATGTTATGTTATATACTTTCATTAGACTTGATACATGAAACACTAAGAACCACAACATTTTTAAATCACAACAATGCAGTTTGTATAAACGAATTAGCTGATATACCATATTTTGATCGGTTTCCTAAACCTTTTCCAGATCTTCATCAGGATATTTGGTCCCAGTGGAAATCAACGAGACGATGCGATGGCTCTGTCGATAGTGCATCAGTCTGTTTGCTGGCCTGAGGTTCGATCCGTACTGATGGCCAAAGGCCAAATTTTTCTTTCCTATAAACACTTTCCATGGTATTTAAACCCATGTGGTAAGGTACTTACAGCAAATCGTAATCGCGTGTAAAGGATATCAACAAACAAAGCAAGAAACAATAAAACATGCGTGATAGTGTAGCCATAAATATAACACGTGCGGTTGTGGCAGCGAAGCGTGGCCACGTGCAAAGGAGTATCAACTCTTACCTCTCAGACAAGACAACACAGCCCGAATGGAAATGGATTGAGCCGCAATAACTCGTGAATGAAATGCCGACGTAGACCAACTCAAACTCCGTGGAGCGATTGAACCGGGCTCATAGATCAGCCCGTGAGGGAGCCTTCTTCTGGACGAACTCTTTAGTGATACTGTCTGTCTCTGCAACAGCACTGAGCAGAATTCGCAGAACAATAAAGTGTTTTATAACGACGACATTTCTTGTAAAATGCAAAGCCCTGGTTCGAAAATCCGCTCACACACCCACTATCGTACTCTTAAATTATTAGCAATTATTGTATTTAGTATAGACGAGCGAGCAAGCCGTTAAACAAAATAACCCCGACCACTAAAATGATTTCTAATGTTGACAGGACAATACGAGCGAATCAACCAATTTGGGGACATATTGTTTTGATTAGTATTTCAAATGCCTTAAGTTTCAGTGCTACCGAGATTCCGCGCACAGCTTTTTTTTTGTTTCTCCTAGCTAACCCTTAGCTGACCTTCCTTCCATGTCAGAAAGGCCTCGTTACAATTGCTGTGTACCAGTATTGCTTCAAGGTATTGCTTAATCTTTCTTTATCTGAGGATTCTTGTCAGGTACGAGTAAGGCAGAGAATAAGCAAAGCCCCGACAGGTCCTCATAGTAATACCTAAAAAGGTTAAGAGCTAAGGCCTGTCAGATAAAAGGGGAACAGCTGAGGGTCAGCTCGAAAAAAAAAACAGTAGTAGTATTGCTTCAAGGACCTATCGTGTCGATGGACTTATGTAGGATTTCTCCGCCAAACTCCTATGTGGCGGATAACCCATACGAAAACATAGAGATGTGGTCAGATTATTTGATCATCTCGTAATGGGAGAGAGGATCGTGTATTAGCGCGCACCGCTGATGGATAGTATGGTAGACGTCGTGGTATAGTGGATGCAGTTTTTATATGGGGATGTATTGGCTGCTACAGTTGGTCGGCTATGGAGTGTACGTGAAAAGCGGGTACGTAATGCTCAACTCAACAAAGACTAGAACGAAATAAGAACACGTCGTTTTCAGGGCTACGGCACTCGGTCAGAATTTGGATAGAAGTTGCTTTTCTTTCGGTTCTGTATTCTGGTACAGCGTAGCGGCTCACCGCAGCCGCATGGATAATACTCAGTCGGCTGCTTGGAATGAATTCGGTGCGCGTTGGGCGCCCTGCGATTTGTCTGATTTCGTGGCAGGGACAGGGGGAATCACGTTGGTGCTACATTTAAATTAATTTTTGTAATGCTAATTCCTCACAAATATTATAAGACAAAAATAAAAACAACTGCATTGGCACAACACATGGGAATGGATACTACCGCACGCACATTGTATGTATATAGATATATATACATATTATACATGTCTGTATAGTATTTTATACACATATAGATTATATATAACTGTATTATATATATATATATATATATATACTGATTGATTAAACCCTTGAAAGTTTTGCTCGTTCTGTATCGGGATAAGAATTAATTCACCGTTGTTGCTCATATCAATCATAGAGGTAAAACAACATTCGTGAGCAAACATTCTTTTGCTAGGATATCATTATTGATTAGCTGATAAGGCAAACAGACGACGACGACTGGCGGCGGTGACTCCGACGAGGTACAAATGCTTACAGCGCTACCGATGCCATCCATATTATAATCGACAATAGGAATATCATATCAACATATATATATATATATATATATGTTACATACCAACCAAGCTAGTAAGCAGCCGCACACATTCAAACGGAGACGCCCACACCGAACTATAGGATATAGGAGTCGCAGATTTACGGATGCGGCCAATCGACGGATAGGCTGAGCACATCGACTGGCTGCTGTTGCCTTTGGGGCCAAACGAGGAGGCTTTCGACGAACATCCGGTGAAAGATGTCAACCTGCTCAGCTGAACGAGCAGATAACAATCCTCCCAAAAACAACAATGATCGCTGTCACCGCAGACGGCTGTCCCATGGGAGAACGACATATTGAGACTTGCTTACTGAATGTAGCTGACAAAAAGACACATCGGTAACGAGCGAACGTTACCCATACACACATACCCACACACACGTACATACATACATGCAAATGCACACAAACCGCGAAATTGAAGGAACACTTGATGTGTACATAGGCTTATATAGGACGAGCTATTTTTTTCTAACAAATGATCGCAGTTATCTTGAATGAATACTATCGAACTCTCAGCATATTTATGATGTGTGCATGCTTGCAATCTCGTCCCATTTGAGTTGCTGGATAACTTTAGAAACTAAATTTCGATTTGTCGGCAAATCAGTGACGGGCAATAGCTTTTACACTACTCGAGCATCACTAAAGCTGAGGCCTGTCACATAGGGGAACAGCTGAGGGTCAGCTCGAAAAAACAGTTTACTCGAGCATCACTAGAATTATGACGAAGTGAAAATGGCTGTATTTTTCAGTTTCACAAAACAAACTCGTTTTATGTAATTCGTGGGACTGTATGGGCAAAGGTGATATGGAACGGCGTGTTTCGAGGATGTGTGTTTCATCCAAAATTGTAAAAAATCAAAAATTCGGCTTTACCAATCTGATTTGGGCCCGACAAAAGTTCTACCAAGATTATTCTTGGTAGAACTTTTGTCGGGCCCAACAAATCCGAGAAGCTTTTGGGGCGCTACCAGCAATATGCACTACGGCGACATCAACAATAGTAGCTCCTTATGCCCATTTACAAAGTGTTACTAATATTCAAATTCATCCCCAATGCGACATACTTTGTGGCTTTGTGAAATGAAGAAAGCTTATTTACAATTATTAGGTATTTGAGAGTCCGCTGTATTCATGAGTTTTTCCGGAGTGAAAGTCTATAATTTGAGCCTACTACTGATGACCACTAAACGGCCCTATTAAAATTTGAGAATTCAATGTTCTATTTATGCACGTATTTGAAAATCAACATATTATAGTTCCAGTTGTGTAATGCGAATCTCCGTACAAAATCCTAGAAAAAAATCGTATAAGTACAAAATCCTCCAAAATTGCCAAGTGCAATAGGCCTTTTTACGGCAGGATCCTCCCGGCGTCCAGATAGCTCCCATCGGTGCCGGAATCAGGGCCGACCTCATAACGTCCCGCAACCCCCCCCCCCCCCCCGCAGGTATCGCAGGCGATGTGAAAACAAACGCTGAGAGAGAGAGAGAGAGAAATATGCTCGTGTTCGTGGGGTTCACCGGGCCAAGCTTGTACCTTCATTAGTTGCAGAAAAGCTTGTTGACGCGGAAAGTTTTAAACGAGGCGACACTCTGCTTCTCCTCTCATGCTTCAACCTCGTGTACACCTACATGCTTAGCGATGTCGCTTTGTGGCCTACTCGAGAGCGCCGCTTAACAGTTTCTAATAACCTGCGAAGAACTTTCCTCGCTTTGAATACTGGCAACTTTTCGTTGATGTGACCCACGCAGCCACATACAGGCCTTTATAGCTTCTGCTTAAACGAGCGTTACAAATACGTTTGTCCGAAATGATTCTACTGTTGAACCATAAAGACTCCTATTCTAATGGCAGTTATATATATATATATATATATGAGAGAAAGAGAGGACTTACTGTCGAAACTAAAGTACTACATTGTACACTTCTGGTGGTGGGTGCTAGCTTTAGCCTATAGACGAGGCTAAAAGTAGAGATTGATCATCCCAGATAACAACGTCAATGAAAGCATAAATTCAGTCATGGCTCAAATGTAAAGATAACAAGATTTCGACGTGAGTCGCAAAATTGTACGCGATGGTTACATGGCCATAGCCCTGACCAGGCAAAACCTGGAATCGGATGAGTTGTTCGACGTTCGTCCAATGGCTTATGCTTCCAACTGTTGCAGCTGAGCGGGAGCACCTTATAACCAACACCGGAAATGCAGGAGGGAACATGATGATATCAACCTGTCTGTTGGTTCGTGACACATTTCAACTTGTGACACATTTTACTGTGTGAATTTGTTTATCATTTTGACAACATCGCCTAAGTTAGGAGATCCTTCTGAGAATAAATTTGCTGAACAGTCGGAAGACGTTCATAAGTAATAAATTCATTTTTTAGGTTAATTTTTTGACAACTGAAGCTTTGTATGCGTGCAGTTCCGTTAATAAATCACAATTGAAAGTTTACTTCTTGAGATGATTTTCTATCACCGGGGTCAGGCGTAGCCGCATTTGTGATAGTTCCAATTTGGAAAATGTTAGAAACCTTCTTTCAGTATTACTCATCGGGCAGCTACGAGACTTAACCCACAAGTGGCAGCCCATTAAAATTGATGAACAATACATAATTCAGACGTACGTGAGCCACTTCTTAAAAGATCTGAAACTCTTTTCATAGGAATGCCCGAATTAAAACCGTTTCTTTAAATTTTGACTGTCCAAATTGGGAACACTAATTTAATAGCACGCGATAAGCGGCTAAACATTATCATGAACTGGGAATATATTATATATTATATCTATTTAGCCGACTTGATATACACTTCTAGTACACAGACATGGGGCGCACTTTTCACCCATATTTAACGGTCTGCGCTATGCAATGCACCTAATGATATTTCCATTAGTAACCGTTTATCATGCATTTCAAGATGTAACGTGTTTGACCTCTACATGGAACTATTCCTGCAAAAGTATCCCTGTGGGTCTGCTCGGCATGACGCGAATCAACTATCCTCCATCGTTACTATGATGTCCAACTTACTCCGTTCGAAGGCAGGATTAAAAGTACAACTATGAAGTGGGCTTCGCAGCGATGGAGCCGTGACGGCGGCTTAATAATGTGTGTCGAAATGAAAATATTTGATAGGATCACCTTGAGACAGTTTGACGATACAGATACCAACCGAGATCGTATTAGCCAGCCAGCCTAACAAGGGATACTTTTTTCAACGTACTGGTTAATTAGGCACACAAATGGTATTTTTTTGGGTGACGTGTATGTGTCATGCAGATGCGTGTTGAGGCGGTCCGTCAACACTACCTGTGGAACTCTCAAACCACACCAAACCCTATTTCTCACCTCCGCCATATAGTTCGGAAAGCCAGAGGGATTACCTCCAGGCTACACGTATACTTCCCTTACATCTGGGGGAGCGTCAGTTCAGCTGAAGCTGGACTGTCCCTGTGTTCGCCTGCTGCCTCTTGGCCCCTTTCTCTGGTCCAGCCCCCTCTGGAAAAGAGCGTATCCTGTCTGCATCTGGTTCTTCTTCGCTCCTCCAGCCTAGTTTTCTCGCCTATGAGTGCATCCATCCATGTATTATTAGAATACATGAAATGAACATTATTCTAATGTCCATATTGACGATGTCTAGTGTTGACTCCGGATATAATGTTTCCTTATTTATGTGAACTTCGGTAGAAAATTGCATTCTTGTCCACTTTTCAAATATATATTATATACTTACCTATATCATTTCCTGGTCGTAATGATTTTGCATTCTCTGAAACGCGATTCCAACACAATATTATGCCAGAAGTACTAGCACCTGATAATCAAATCGGTTGGGAGCCAAACATTCCCAGGTGGGGTTTCTACTAAACGTCTCATTGTCGTGCCGCAACAAGGATTATCAGAAATGATCGACGGTGGATACATATCAAGCTGCAGAAGTTCAGACAGTTTTCTTTGTAAACCTGGGGGAGCAACCCTGCTATAAAATGGAATAGTAGAAATTCACGAAAGCGATTTTTATTTGTTACAGTTGAAGTTATCATGCGGAAACACCGCAGCTAGTTAAGAGGACAGTGGCCAGATGAATAGCCCAGGGAGCTCTACTGGTTTAACCTCATCATGCGAATATACACAAGTCGTGTTAATGCAGCAGCTGTTTTTATATTTAAACGCCTCTTAACAGAGGCGAGTTGACGTGCATGTTAAAATCAAGTTGCATATACATACTATGCTATATACAATGTACATATGTTATGCATATTCAGCGCGTCGAGTCGCTGTGCGTTCCCCTCTCTTCTACGAGTTTATGCAACAAACCCGGATAAGCCTAGATGTGACTGCTACTCACATGAATTCTAATCTGAATACATAGGCAAGCAAATTCACATACGTTTCGGATACCGATCATCAGCCACATTGAATATCGGCTCTCCTCAATGCTATCATCATATGCTATGTGTATATTGCTCTAACCTCAACTAATGCTTGCCTTTTTCTAAATTGCACACACCACAGGGCGCATACATATGACACAAATTGAAACTAATCGAATGACAACGCGCCAACGTGTATTCTCTCCACGTCGGTTAGCAATGATGTATTGTATCGCCACTCGCTCTCGGCATTATATAATATAACGACCGACGTCTTTTTTCTTCTACTATATTATAACCACTTCGTCATCGTTATCCTCGTGAATGTTCAGACAATCTGATCATTGTAGCGAGGCGCATCGCATAACATGAGACCCATTCCAATACATATGTAACAATTCGCATAATCTCATTCTTCATTAATTGTCGTCAGGCCATTCAGGAAGATGACACAAGCATCATGGCTGATTGATAAAATCATCACTGTTATACGAACGAGGATGACAGAATCATAATAATAATAAGAATAATAATATGAGTATGAGGTTAATCCCCTATACTGTATTCTATATAGGTAGTACAGATCTGTTATTTTCTCATCGCTGACCCTCAGTTGACCTCCCATGACAGGCCTGGGAAGTATCTGGAACCCATCGATACCGCTATATAGCATGGCTTCAGGCACCTCTATTCTATGGGCAGTGTCTATTTGATTACGTTGGGTCCTCAATAGGCAATTAAGCCTACTCATGTGTATAGAACGAGTAAGCAAGAATTATTGGCACCCACCGTTAATCGATATTTATAATATAACACAAAAATACTGTTTTCTCTAAAACAAATACGACATTCAGTACACCCATTGAGCAAAATCTGAGTTTTACCCCACGAGGTCCAATGTGCCGAGTGATCTGATTTCGACGCTTGTTAAGGTCTTGTCTAAACTTTAATTCAGAAGTGGACCTAATGCTTACTTGCGTGTTATATCCCATTACAGTTTTTCTTTTAGCCCGCCACATCAGTCCAGTTCTCCCAAATTCTCCACAGAGTTTTGTTCTCAACTCGGCTTGAAATAAGTTGAATACACAACCCAGTGTGAACACAGCGCAGGCAGTTTTTACCGAGCATTTTCTCATGGCAGGCTAGTTAGATAGCGTGGTTGCGAAAAACAATGAACACACAATTGTGTGTTCACAATGGACACAATTCTCTATATTTTGTTCTGACATGTGTGAACATCAATGTAAATTATCAGGTACACCGAAACGTAAAGTATAGCACTGCGCTATTCGACGTAAATACACGAAAATCATGTCGAACCTAATCCATGTACTTGTCATTATATATAATGGTATATGACTAAACCTTGATATCTAATTGATCGTCTGTCTATCACACACGTGCACCGTCTACCCGGGATTTTTATATTGTTTTCATCCTGAGGTGTGCGGTGATCATTTTTAGTGATCGATGGATATTTCATTTTTAGTTACTTTTTTCCCTCTTTGTGTATTACTATCTGCCAGACTAGAAGGCACGCATTGATATACCACACCACCAAAAACAAGCCGTGAAGACAACCGTTTATCTACCGTAACGGGACCATTGTCTACCTCTGTGACCATCAGGCGAGTTGATCAGTCCATGTAAATGAAATAAGTTAATGTTTTCATTTAGTTTCCAATTGAATTGCACTGTAGCAATTTCAGTTGCAGGCCAACTGTGTCACTCACTCTAACAGACTATGTTGCAGATTTTTGCATACAGAAAATAAAGGTGTTTGTGTCTTGCAAATTGTCAGGTGTTGATGTAATCATCTGTTGTCATGGCGGAAGTCGAGAATCGCGATGTATGCAAAGCATGATAAAATGGCGAAAATGCAATCGGATTGAACTGCTGTTGAGTTCGAGTCGAAGAACTGGATTCAAGCATTTAGGTAACAGGATCTCGCTACAACGAGTTCCATTATGCAGTAATGGTACGATGTAAATATTAGATTGATGTATAAGTTCCCGGGGTTTCATGAACAATGGAAAAATCACACACTCAGATAGATTTAAACCAATTCACATATTTATTATGTACTCCCCGTTGTTGTTCACGACCTTTTCTCACATTTCGATGAGCTGATGGATTCCATTTTTCCAAAAAATTTAGTTTTTTGAGTTGACGAAAGCGACCGACCCCCGTTCAAGGTCCTCTGAATCATCTAAATGCCGGTCACCCAAAAAATTCGCCAGTGAACAAAACAGGTCTGTTGGAGCAAGGTCTGGCGAATATGGTGCGTGCGCAATAACTTCCCATCCGAACGCTTCAAGTGCCGCTTTGGTGTTTCTCGCTCTTCTTTGAGGGGTTTAGCCTGACGTGTGGCTTGTACTTGATTTTCTGACATGCGTTGGGTATTTCTTGTTTTAATTAATCTTATCGATCATATCTCCAATAGCCTGTAATGGGCCTATGGAGATATTTTTTTATATTTACATCGAATAATAGCCGAGTGTTAGCGGCTGCATTTTTGATTGCCTGAAGACATGCATATATGCATGTCCCACAAAATAACTTGTTGCTGTTCAACGAACCTGTGGATTAGATGTAAATACAAAAACCCTTTTTTATTGAGAAGAGGAAATTTAGGAATCCCGATAGAGAAATAGGTTGGGGGCGAAATACCTTGGAGTCATTCTTAATCAAAGGCTGAGCGGCCTGGCCAACATCAGATACGCTACACTTAAGGCCCAACGAGTATCTGTGAACCTGGCGTGCCTCATGCCTATGGTGGGGGGGAGTGTCCGAGGAGAAAAGGAGACTACGGCATCGATAGCTGAGTCTGTGGCCCTCTGCGGTTCACCAGTATGGGCGGAGTTGGCGCTCCGTACTGAAGTCCGGCGGGTTCGAATCCCACATTTGCATTTAAAGGGGTTCGTCTTACGAAGCAATTCCAAATTCAAAAGCCTAACATCGTTCAATTGCACGGTAGCAACATCGTTCAACTGTGTCTCAACTCTCTGGGGCCATTCTATCCAGTTCAAATGTGATGAAGTAACGCTGTTAAAAAAAACCGGCATGATGTTTACATTGCGTTGTGTGTTGAACCCGTCGCAAAACTACGTTGAGCGCAGTATAAACGATTTCGAACCAAATCGTTCATAAAATCGTAATCCACAAACTCAAACCTGGCAGAAGAGGGAATAATCACCCATAGAAAACTCTAACGGATTGGTAATGCGACTTGCAATTTCAGAACTAGCTTCGTACCATAGGATCACAGCATAACTACGAAACTCGAAATTGATTTCCTATCGATTCTCATAGATCATTTTCTTAATGTGATCTTTTTTTGTCTTTCAGTGTTTCATGAATTATTCTGTACTTATTAAATCACTTTCTTATATCTCATTGATTCAAATTAAAATTGTTTATATATATTTGATGTAGTTTGTTCTCTATCGTAATTGGTTTGAATGTGAGGTACTTATCACGGATGTATGTTAGGTATATAAGGTCTATATTTATTGGTCATTTCCGGAACTTGAATCGTCATCATTATCATCATCATCATCATCGCCACCTGAAGACTATTACAATCGAGACGATATTGATGCATCAAATTTTAGTGCACTAAAAACTTGACAAACAACTCTTCTGTCAACAAGTGAGATGCAATCGAGTTCACACTCCGTAAACATAATGCGTTTTGTAGTGAGATAGCGGAAGAAATGTTCCTTATTATTTAAAATCAATTTTTCAGGCTAACTCACAGCCAATAGTTACCCTCCACGAAACGACTGCTTTCGGGATTGCTTCATAAGACGGACACCCCTTCGAAATGCAAATGTGCAACGGTGAGGATCGACCCCGTGCTTCTACGTGTCTCTTCTCCGATTGCAAAACGTATACGAATGCACCACGCCACCGGGCTCGGCTTCTTTGTTATCCTGTACTGTTCGTCGTTATATAAGATTTCGGTATGGATATAAGATTTCGTCGGCTAATAATATAAATGCTTTCTAACAATAATAGCATAAGCTTAGATCTTGGATCATATAATAGTATTATCGATGATATGGATTACACAAAGCTATACGCAAGCGGATTATGAGGGATGTAACATGAGTGCGGTGAGACTGTACGCTAGCGACTGTAAGGTGTCGCTCTAAAACCTGGTCTTCGAAGACCTGCACAATAAATGCACGCTTGTCTATAGGGACCATATTGACATTATATATAAATGTATATATATATATATATATATATATATAATGTCAACATGCTCCCTATAGACAAGCGCGCATTTATTGTGCAGGACAGAGTTTACTAATTGAGGATGGGCTGAGCATCCCTTCATAATAATGTACATATTCATTAGTCACTTCCTTGCCTTCCTTGTTGTCTTAGCCTCTGGGTGCTCCCCACAGATGCATAATTGACACCGGAATATCAAGTTCGAATTGGACTCAATACAAGTCTTTCTCTGCTCTCTGCGGTTGCTCTTCTGTTTGGTCTCAACGACCTTTGAGCAGAAGATAGAGAAGAGACGTCGGCAGCAAACCATGATTTTATAGACAACGAATTCGATTCGCTCTGTTGGAAGGTTCGAAGCAGAGAGGATAGGATTAAGTATAATATATATCTCGTTAGTGTGGCACTGCGTCCAGCTGCCTTGATTCAGAGTTTCCAGACACAAGGAGTTGTGCGTGTTCAGCTAGAACTAGGCAGGCGCCTATTTTTAGGCTGTTTTAAGGTCCCACTAGGCACAATGAGCACTTGCACGACATCTGACGTTCGTAAACGTGGATCCCAGCTCCAGGTTCGACGATGTTGGTATATTTCGATATATGAACCAATTTAGTTCTGCACATTCAGTGAAACAGTTACTCACATAGGTGCACTGAATTAATAATTAAATGGACGGTTCTAACACATACAAGATTACCTCATCGAATCTGACTTTGAAGTTCGAGATAAATTTGGTTTTACCTAGCGTTTATTGATGTAGTATATAATTTATTCGGGGGTTTCCTCTATCTTATTTCTAAAAAACTGGCATCACTTGAGGTGGTAAGTTCTCAGTTCGGAACGCCTCAGACGTAGATTGACATATGCAAAATTAGTGAACAACAGATTTAAGTAGATACGGCAATGAATAGGATGCTGACGCGTAATCCCTGTCCGGCTAACGAGGATGCGTCAAATCAGTGAATGAATACATATAGGATAAATTATAGTTAGGAAGTTGTGCTGCTGTTCCGTTGAGCGTATCCCTTCGTATACTTATGTTGTGAGTCTGCTGTACGAATCCAGTGCCCCCGTTTGAATATTTCTGTAATCGTGTTAGCTTTCGGCAGGTTTCTTGAGTTATAAATGAATAGATAATTAAGCCTACTAACGCGTAGAGATCAGTAAGGAAAAAAATGTTTGGTACGTGCCGTTAATTTATATTTTGAATTACCTCGCTAAAGTTCTCGTAGAAAGTAATAAGTAAACATATATATATATATATATATATATATATATATATATATATATATATATATATATATATATATATATATAGTAGAATATTCCACCTGGCTGCCCCACGAGTCCAGTTCTCCTACAGGAATATTATATATATGTATATATATATATACTGAAAAGAATCGAATGAAATGAAAACACGCTGATCTTCTGCCTCGTGATTGTGAGCGACTCGTTCCCAGCCTTATATGTATATAGTCCGCTGACTTCTTTATGCTTTATATATTATCACTCAACTGTAACGAGCCGAGTACTTTCTTGTTTATAGGTCGGGTCCGACGAGTTCGTTCTGTATCCCAAAGCAGGGCGAATGGTGGATTTGCCAAACGACTTGGTTGTGGCGTCGTCACATATATATATATATATATATATATCCACTAACGACTGCTGAGTATCCTCGCTAACAAAAAAGCCAAAATATATGAGTAGAATCGCGTCTCCATCTAAGGGCTTTATCTTCACATGATCACCAAGAGTGTTTGCAAATGACCCTAACTTACCGCCTCTGATTTTCGATTGAATCCAATGCTGACTTCCTGGGGGATCCAAGCATTTTTGAGATAGAAGGCCTCATCAGGCTACACAGTCTGAGCACGGCCGTCAAATATATTTGAGTCGTCTAAGATCTCGGATCTAATTCTAATAGATAAATGTTTAGCCTGAAGAACTTTAATACCTTGGAGACTAGATCTCATAAAAGTTTGGTAAACAATCCCCTTCTTTGGAGAGTGTCTCCCTCTTTGACGAGGCCTTAATTAATAACCATCAGGTGAAATGCCGCCATCGTTTGAATATAAGGACGATCAATGGTCGAAGCGGGGGCAATTCAGCATAGGCCTCCGGCATTATTTACTCTAGCACATTTCGCAGACATCGATCGAATCAACTACTTCTAGCTGTTCCCGGTGTCGCCCTGTTGTCTTTGTAAACGACAACATCTGATTGTTTTGAATTCAGGTTCAAGTGCATAGCTTCAGCGCGGAGTTCATCAATAATAACCCATCAGGAGAAGAGCATATATTACAAATTTGCATATTTTGCTGAACGTTCACAATAGAAGGCTACGAATATACTAGAAATTGGGCTCGAACCAGGCGAAGCTCAGCTGCACGTGCTACACAATAGCTTCTATTTTATCTAGGCAGTTATAACGGCACACTTTTAGCCTGTATCACTCGTTGTCTGATAGCCGAAAGTTTTCTTCTATTTTAATTTGCCTAGGGGAAGTTCCTGCGCATATTATTCTCGTTCGTATACAGCGAGAAGATGCACGAAACACCCAAAGAGTGCCAACTTCAAGCGGATGTTGTACCACGCGAGATTCCACAGCGATTAATGGCAATGCTAATAATGAAGCTGAGTAATAATACTTTTACCAGCTAAATCTATACGTTAAAAGTAGGTGCACACATCGTTTATACAGAGAACTAATTTCGAGTTAGATCCCGGCAAAGCTAATGCTGCCTTATTCGTGGATCCACGTCGTGCGTTTGATAGTGTACACCATTAAGGTCTGTTTCTTGTAGTAGAGAACGTTCGATTCTGGGACTGTGCAGTAAATCTAGTCGGATCATTCCTCCAAGACCATGGGCAGTTTATGAATATTGGGGGAGCATGTTCCGCGGTCCTTCCCGTTCGAGTCGACGCTTCCCGGGGGTCTCGAATGGGACCACTCGCTCACCTCTGCTTTATCAATGACTTCGCTCATGAGGTTAAGGAATCGGTTTTGACTTGCGTCGGTGACACAACCTTCTAGTAGTCGCGAATGCCACACGAGGGGCTTTTACACACAAGATCGTCCTAAATAGGCGGAAAGCCCATGTTGAAGAGTTTCGGACGCATCGCTCCGTATCCTCTATCCCATCCGTAAGTCTTACTACATAGAGTACTGTGTGCATGTTATAATTTGGAAAGGGTATTAGAATGCAGTATAAAGTAAAACTATGATAAACAATAATAGAGCTATAAATAATAATACAAATAATAGATGTTGACACGTCTTGAACGCAGTGGGAGTTAAAAACATTCGACTTTAAGAGTTATAAAGTGGGCAATACTTTCTACTGCTACTTGTCCTTCGAACAGAACTATCGCTCAAGTGGCAATAGACCACCACCACTTCTACTTCAACTGGGATCCCGGCCACATCAGGTGCTTTTGAAGGCAAGCAGGCCTTAATAGTCCGTTACAAATGTCAATTCCTGGGGCACATTGCAACCACCTGTAAAGGCGAGACCCGTTGCTGACGATGTGATCCCAGCAGCTACTTAGTTGCAGGCTGTCAGGACACACTGAGTTGTGTAAAGTGGGACGCACGACTGTCACCCACAATATTCTCGAATGCCCACCTTGGACGAACGAACTAAAGCAATTTACAATACACGTCAACATACTTCAGCATGTTAGGTTAACAGACTTGACTGGAAAATTACGTAACACTTGTATTTTTGATACCTCTGCCCCCCTTCAACAAACAGGACGATCATATGCAGAAGTAGTTAATGGCATACGAACTGAGAGAAAAACCTTTTGCCATAAGAATTCAGTTCGATACAAATAAAGAGAGTCATTAAAGCTAGGAAAGTAGAGAGCAGAAATACGCGTATGATGGGTTCTGGTCTATGCTTATTTCTAAGTTCACTGAAATACCCGGGCTCTGGGAGGAACAGCAAAACGTCACTCCAAATATAACCCAAGACAAAATACACAAGCTTACTAATAAACACGTAAGTTAACACAACCTTAAAGAATCTCTCCCTCCCACCGATAATTTGGCGGTTCAGGCGAATCAGATCCCACACGTGACACGCCAGCCCCTTAGTGCTGTCCTCTGTTTAAACGTAGAGGTATGGGTAAACATATAGCTGCTGTCCATAAAGAACATCGGGGGCTATCACTTCCGGTTTATCACAGGTTATTGAATAGAGGTTACAAGGGTGTTTCGAAGGAACCAGGGTATCAATGTCGTTGTTAAGAAATCAGGCTAATGTTGTACAAGCCTTTAGTTCTACTCTGCTAAAAGTAGCTGAAAGCTTTTACAGCACTCTTTCTCTCTCTCTCTCTCAGGATGCCATGACGCCTGGATGTCACTGTGAGAAACCATGAGTTGAGGAGGCGCTACATGCAGCTCCTCAGCAAGGACCTCTTATCGCCCATGAAGGGAGAACTGGCACAGAGTCTCGCTTCAGCTTTTGGCTAAGGTATGTAAGGACATTCTAAGGTGGGGAAATGTTCCTGAAGAGTCGAAGCCTAATATATTTGGTGCGCGCCTCTTTGTCTTCGGCAAAAAGACGGGTTGTTCTGCCCTGTCCCGTGCTCGCTAACTTCAAGGAATATTATTGCGGAAATAGCTGATAGGGACAACAGGGAGAAACTAAATAGAGTACTTGGACGAAGACAGCTAGGATGTGGTCCTCGTGGCAGACTTGAGGCTACAGTACATGCCGCCCGGGCCTGTCTTCTTAGCCGGACAACACAAACTGTCCCAGTTAGGTTGGATTTCCGGAATGGATTCAATCGACGTACGACAAGCTAAAAGAAATGTACAAGAAATATTTATGACGCTTTTATTAAAAACGTTGGGTGCTTCTGGCCCATAACGGCTGATTTGTTACAGAGAGTATGTGAACTGTTTGAAAAGCGCCCGAACATCCACGCTTCGGCGCAAATCTTAGATAGCGTCTTTCGTTAGACGAACTACGAGGTAAGGTTGCCGCTCTTGTGGGCACAATCACCGAATGGAGCAAGACAGAGAGGTTTCTACTTAAAATTGTTTTTTTCGAGCTGACCCTCAGCTGTTCGCCTATCTGACAGGCCTCAGCCCTTAACCTTTTACGTATTACTATGAGGACCACTCCTCTTACCTTTGCTTAGGTTTCTACTTGCCTGGAGGTAGTATACGATAATAAGAGGTAAGTGGATCTAATATGGAGCACACGGACGGTTGGGCCAATTATTTACCTACAAGGTAACATTTAATCATAGTAACAACAGTAATTATTATTATTATTATTATAAATAAATATAACGAACAAAAGAAAAAAGTACCGCAAGCCCGAAAATCCAAGCTGAAAAAGAAACCGCGTGACAATTATATTCGTCTGAAAATAAGAAATGTACGAAAAATAATGAGAAAAAATAAGAAGCCAGAGCCCTAGGTATCCTAAATATTAAATAACGAGTCAACAGAATTGGTGTCGCTCCAAATATATTCGTATTCCAAATACATGAAAGGGTACAAATTAACGGTATTTTGATTACTAGCCTATTCGGCCGGACTTTTTCAACTGTCAGTGCCAGTCTGTCGAGAGCAGAGGCTTACTGCATTCGTGTGCGCCTTGCAACCGGAGGAAACACGTTGATACAAACACGGGTTCGATCTCCACCATTGCACATTTGGATTTATTGAAGGAGTCCGTCTTATGAAGCAATGCCGAAAGCAGTTGTACCGTGGACATTAGATGTTCGCTGAGAGCCAGCCCGGAAAATTTACTTTTAGTGCCAGTCTCTGCATGGCAACCCCATGGACGAGCCAGCCGGCCAGGACATATTTCTAACAAGCTTAGCTTGTTATTTGCCTCATCCATTAAGAAGTGTTTGCTATGCGATTGGCAGCTGTGGACACATAGTTCGACTTCTTCCCCAAGCCTTTTTATCATGTTTAGATTCTTCTAATCCGTTTATCGGGCAGCTTGTTTGCTTAACGCGGATATAATAACACATAATTTACGATAAAAATATATAATATATTATCTCCGACGAGACGAGGCAAATCTCGTTTTTTCTCATTCGCCCAGTTACACAGAGCATTGACACTTTCATTAGCTGCAAGAAAGAAACGTCTCACTGTGGTGCCTATATGTGTTCACTGCGATGCGTATAAACGCGAGAGTCTTTCTATGCCTGCAAAAGACAACTGCCCGCGAATGATGGATTTGTTGATCAAGACGCTTCCGTCTGTGGTCAGAGTGTTTCGTGGATGCGCGTGTGTGTGTGTGTGTATCTACGAGAGTTATCTTATCCCATATCAAGTACGGACGGGGATAAGTCTCAACCCAGTAGAGACGACCTAGATTGAACGACCAACGAAATGCTGAGCCGCACCCTTTTACCTAGTTACTCCAAGGCCCGTCGTTTACTGAGACGTCAACATGGTGCCGGCTGTTCGACTTGCGTCGACCATTTTGCAAAACAGTCTCGCAAGCAAAGCTCCACCAGCCATATGCAGTATACCGCTTAAATTATGATCACAGACACAACTGGGCGACCTCCACAGACCTTTTTTGGCTAATCGATATAACGGTAGGACCCGATCATCGAGCCGCTGTCAGCGCAACCAAACGGCTGAAATCCGACAATTATACTTTAATATTATTACACTATTATTCCTCTATTACGCACTATTCTCACTTATAATAGTAGCCATTGTCATCGAGATGAATAAATAGACGCTATCGGCACCCCAGAAGAGTGCGATTCAAAGTCTCTTTTGTATGCTTCAAAGGCAGCAGCGAAGGCTTTGCATATCTGTAATTTAAGATTAACGCTGAGACTGTCTGCTGAGTTGACGCGGCAGTGCTTGTTAATTGATTGTGGATGGTCGACGCCCACCCCCGGTCCACCAGGAACCCGGATCTTCGTATGGATGTATTAGAGTTTGAGCGCTTGAATTTCGTTTGAGAACTATTTAGTTTCGCAGACAACGCCTAAGTTTCACTTTATTAACTGCTGCACGAATGTCTTACGTCTTATTTCTGTCTATGCCGGGTAACACAGAAAATAGTCGCGTCGAACCTTTGGCCTATACCGATTCACAGCCTAAATTTAACGTCCATGATACAGTTTTCGGCGTTCAATCAAGGTTCTCGTCCAAATTGAGATCTCGTTCCGTAAGGGTATCTATTTTACAGGATGTAATATTACACAACTCGTTTGAATAAAAGAAAGAACAGATTTTACAGGATGTTGATAACTTATTCGCCTGCTTAGCAGTACCGAGATGTATAGCACTTTGATGAATATGTCCTACAATTTGAATTAAAAATAAATTAAATCCACTGTTTAACCTGGCAGGCCCCTGTTCTGGAGTTGCCTGTAAGATAAACGAGAGTCGAAAATGTCGACAGATGATGTCATACACAGTATTGTATCTGTGCTATTAAAGTGTACCGTTTTTCATCGATAGAGGGAAACTCAAGCCGTAATGCAATCTCTTCAGACTAATTTGCATTGCGAAACTATTTGCGCGTGAGGCCTAGCTCTGCTAAATCTTCCGAGCAGACTTATCCACTGGAACAATCTAATTTACAAAAGCAGAGTAGAAAAACGCGTCTATGCCTCAGTGGTGGTGACAGCTTAGATGAGTTGTCCAAGTAAATTAGTCAAAAATAGCCCATCTCACATAGAATCACTTATCTGAATAGAATACACAGTTATGAATTTACAGTTAACTATACTTGCTATTAAAAACACAATAATGAAATTGCCAAAAAAAGGAGACGTAGTTCTATTTTCAAGAGAATCATATCGTTATCCTCCGAGCTTAAACCTGCGTCGAGACAATGTGATCACAAACTAAATACAGTGAAGGTACACACGCTAACAGATTTATCAAAATACATGTGCTGTGTCGGCTTAATAAACCCTACGGTGTGACATAATTTTAAGGTCACAAATTACGACATAGACAGGAAGTAATAATAAAATACGTATATCTGAATCATTTTAGTGAAAATGACTATGTAATTGTCTACTGTTTCGATAAGTTCATTTCAGTATATCCAGTTTTGGCAAACACATGTTGGCAAAGTTAACTGATCATATTATATATTAAATAGAAGTATATATTATATATTAGCAGTCAGTCAGCCAATGTATGCGCGCTGTCCAGATTGCATCATTGTATACGAGCGTAATTCAAACACAACATTGAGGCACGTCTACTTATTAGCTAACGCCCCTTAACACTACAATAGAGACAAACGGTGAATCTGTGTAAATTATCGAGTTTGAGCTCCTATTCGGCGTTCGAAGCAAATTATAAACCCTATCAGCACATTGAATACTGGATATCGCAAAACAACAGGGCGAAAATTTGTTAGCTGAACCCCGATGGCTCTATCTAGTTTTATTAATTCCTCAAACAGTCGGTACAGTCGACAAAGTCAGGCTTTTCAGATTTCCTAAAACCTAAACGTTCCATTGCGCGCGTTCGGCAGAATGGAAAATGTGTAATTTATTATGGTTTGTTCTTGCCCTGAGCAGAGCGACAAGGCAGCAAAGCATAAGATGCGTAGAATGACAAATCAAATCTAATTACGTCAAACAATTCTTCATAATAAATCTAGCTAACACATGCCTCCGCCAGATATGTATATCATACAATGCTAAATATGTAGCTGGTGTTGATGTGCTCTCTCTGTCTGTTATCTACGAACTTCTGTATGTATTGTAAGTATCTACCAGGTCTGTCATATGGGGATGCTGTCAGAGCGGGTGGATCTCTCTCTCTCTCTATATCTGTCTATATATATATATATATATATATATATTAGAACATGTGAACGTCCCGAAGTGAAGCGCACCATATGTGCGACGTTTTGCACATTTGAACGAATTGTAGTGGTTTGAACGGCGTTGTCTGATTTCTCTCCAGCTAAGATTAAATATACTATACCAGATTCACTTAATAGCTAGACCACGTGACTATAATGAGAGTTTAAATGCTGCAAGACAACCGAGTTGCCAGGACGTCCTCATGTCAATGTATTCGATAGAATGTTTTTTACTCTTTGAATCAATTCGAATGAAAGAGAAATATATCTTCCTCTCCTTCTACGTTCAGCCGCGAGACATCAATCCAACATATGAACCTTATAATAAGTTTATAATTGGGCTAACGAAACAGCTTGCGTTCCGCGGCGTTTATGTTCGGGGCGGAGTTTCTACTAAGCCGAGTCTCCCGAATTGAATGCAACCCGTCACACTGTTATGAAATAATTACTTCATTAAACTAATGAGGAAACAACCGATTTTTACATGAGTTGATGCTGCATCCATCCATGTATCCACATGATATGATGGCGGATCTTGGGCCGTATTAGGAAAGGCCTCCGAGGTCAAGATAAGAACAAGACAACGAGGATAATACCAAGGACGACGGTAATCGTCTTTGATAACTAGCTATATAGGCCCCCATAGGTCTAACGACGGGTAAATATCTGTCAATAGAGTGATAATAGAGAAAACAAGTAATATTTGTTACCATTATTTTTTGCAGCTTAACTTGTGGCCTCTATATCAGATATCAGTTTACCAACCCGAACAAAATTTGAGCACGCGCGTCCATTCGCGATGAGCGGCATGAACTCTTCACTACGTTGGGCTCATATGCCGCACAATGTGTTTGTCCAAAATGTTTGTTCTTGATATAACGTCTCATAACAATCTATAAAAGGTAGCTTAACAGTAGCTGCAATATATTTGTGCTACTCAGATGAAGAACATATTGTTATTCGAATGTTAATCGCCTCCTCAGAGTCCTTCCCTTGCAATGGCGAGGAAGAAGACCATTGACATAATATATCAGGATGTCCCCTTCAAACTTTCGCCTCTTTAAATGCCAATAACTTTTGAACTAAATGAGTTAGAATAAAGATATTTTGGTTTGAGTTAGAGGCGTATAAGTCTTCAAATTAGATGTCGAACACTCCACAAGCATTTTCATCTGCTCAGCACTCAGTATATGGGGAACCCATTTTGCATTGATTTTCTTCATCTCAGTACATTGGTGACAATTTTATGACATGTCACCCGAGGAATCCCAGTTTCAGCCGACAAAGACCTCATGTCGGCTCTAGGACCAAGCTCTAGTTTGCTCAAAAGCTGCCTTGATTCTGTCAATCCGTTCGTCCCTCGTTGCACCTGATTTGTGGTCCCCGCCTCGGTGGCCATCGGTGTCCATATCTCCACTGTTAAATCGCTTGCACCAACCTTGCACCGTTCGCAGGCATAAGGCAGACCTGCCGTACGCGTTCACTAATTGTCGATGGATTTCAGCTGGAGAGTGTTTTTGGAGAAACAAAAACTTGATGTTTTCCCGTTGATTTTTGGGGGAATTTGAACTTTCTGCTGCAGTGTCCATCTTTCTGATCGTATCGAAACCACTTAATGTTCGAAAGGAAGCCACGTTCCGAGCACGGTCTCACCGCCACTTCTGTATGGCTTTGACTTCGTATCTTGGGATGGAGGCTCAAAAATACTAAACGTTTTTTCACAAGCGTGCTCTCGCGCTTCTTTCTTTCCTATTTGGATTTAATTGGTTTTAACTGGCAACGATGGAAAACGTACAGCATGCAGCCTGCTACAATAAAATGTATCATATTTCGGTTGTGCAAAATGATAACGCACCAGTCAGTTATCGAGTGTTCTCGCTAAATTAATGACAACTCCCCAGGCCTCCAACAACGCCTCTTTTAGTGAATTCACTGATGTATACTGTCGATTCGACGCATATACTCTTCGGACAAGAATGCTCCAAAGGTTCTCCATCGGGTTGAGATCAGGAGACTATTCTGGCCACTCTAGGGTTTCAATATATTGCCGTCCTAACCACGTACGTGTTCAAGCGCTGACATGAATTGAGGCGTTATCTTGTTGGAAAACAATTGGCAGTCGATGAAATCTGCTCCTAAACGGTAGTAGGTTGTTGACCAACATCTGCTGATAGTCCTCGCTATCCATTCGAGATGACATGACAGCGAGTGGGAGTCTGCCAAGAGAGGTGAAAGCTCCCCAAACCATGACGGTGCCGCGACCGAAGCTGCGCTTTGAGAAGTACCGCGGCTCTTTACGTACATCATGCCAATAACCGTTAAATCCATCTAGCCCATCCAAATTTAACTCTTCTCGTCACTGAAGACGATTTGAAACAACATAGTACCTTTTAAATAGATTTGCACCCAAAAAAAAAAAAAAAAAAAACTGGACCCTCAGGATACTATTTAAAAAACGTTGCCCCAATATTCATCAATGTCCAGTCTCCGTCCATATTGTTGCGGACGAACTTTAGTTGGGCAGTCGTGTGACGTTGTTGAAGACGAGGTCTGGTTTTCATTTACGCCCGTATGATATGCGGATAACGCCTAATTGTCTTTAAAACTGTTGACCTATGAACCTGAAGGTATAAATCTTGCCCGATTGCTTCACAACTTACGGCCGAATTCGAGGCCAATCGACAGATATGCATGGTAGTTCGCCGGCTGATCTTTCGTGGACGTCCTTTAGACAAATTAGGACTATACGTCGACGAACTGCGTAAATAATTTTGCACTACGCGAGGACTTCTGCCAAGTTCTCTGGCAATTGCAGCCTGTTTAACTGCTTTCTCTGCATCAATAAGGCTCAATAAGAAGCATGTCCCAGGACTGCAATACAGCATGAATGTTCAACACAAACTGGATTAATTCAGCGAGAACACTCGATAACCGAGGGTGCGTTATCATTTTGAACAACCGAAATATGACACATTTTATTGTAGCAGGCTGCGTGTGATGTCATGTGCGCTGTTCTTTGTGGAGTGTATGTTATTTGACAGGAACATTAATCCGATACAGAATAAATGCCTCAAATGTGTATTCTTTGTAACCATTTGTTTGAATTTAGGGGTGCGTTGAGTTTATGCACACCACTGTATAGCCCTCTTTAATTGATGGAAGCAATCTTAGTCACACGGGCTTAAATTGGAAGAATAGGGGCGGTGACGCCAATCTTGTTGGCCTTAAGCCAGGACTTAATTTCATCGCTGCGATGTGCCCTAGCATTGTCATCGAGCAGCCACACTCGGCACTCCCTTCATTCGGATCGACTCTTTCGCTGCCTATATATCTTCAAATTGTTTCACGAACACTCCTCGCGCATTTTCAGTTGGCCAGGACCAAGTTAATGAGGGACCCATTTTGCACTTTTTTCTGCATGCTCAGATGATTTGTAATCATTCGACGACATGTTTCACGAGGCACGCCAATTTCAGCCGACAAAGCCGTCGATGACCAAGCTCTAGTTTACTCAAAAGCTTTTTCGATTATCTCGATCCGGTCGTCAAATCGAGACTCGGGAAGGGATGGATGCCCTCGATGGTCATTAATGTCCCAGTCGCCCTGCCTAAACTGCGCACACGAATGGTAGACCTGTCGTCGACTCAGGGCATTATGGCCGTGCACACTGACCAACTTTCGATGGATTTCAGCTGGACATTTCTTCTCTTAAAACATAAACCTGACATTTTCCTTCTGAGAATGCAAGTCTGAAGGACCTGGTGTGCCGGTTGCCATTTCGGACACCCAGTGAAAGCTGAATGCTAGCGGCTTTCACGGGGCCATCTTGCTAATTGTTGTGTCTCACTACCCGCCAAATTTGAATTCAAACCGACCAATAATAAGAATACGGCGTAAGGCGATAGGAGTGACATTTTGGGGTCAGCCTGATAATCAATATTCCTAGCAATTAATACGAAATTTAATTTCTTTCACAAATTCTTACCACCTATTAACAACCATGTGTGGACGTGCATCTAATAGTGTACAAGAGATATGTGTGTGTTTACTGATGCGTGATGTTTACTTGTGTATTTCTCTTAAAATTTTAAATAAAATCCGTTGTCGAACTACACAAAGGAGACAACGAACTAATTTCTACTAATAGTGACGATTGTTATTGACGGTACACTGGGTGGATCTGGTAGTATGAGAAATCTAACTCACAGGGGAGACATAGAAATGCCTTCTTCCTGTGACGACTGTGATTTATTTAATTATTACGGGCATGCGAAAGCCTAATCACAAAATCAACTGAATCGCAACGAGGCAAGCCGAAGACAATTATCCACAATGTCTCTGACCGAAGTAATCATACGAAGGACAAAAAGCGATCAAAGTTGTTTTTTCTTTTGCAACACAGAAATTACTGCGCTGCCAAGCGCTCAATGGTAGAACACTCAAATCGGCCAGGCGAATTTGCCCTTGCTCAACAGGGACAGGACAAACAGCAGAATTGAAGCCGTCGACGTATCAGGTGTTAGTGCTTTGATAAGGATTACCACCAACCATCACGTAATGATAGCACCGATGGGACCCGGTTCTATCCACCCGTATCGGTGAAATAAAATGTCACTGGTTGAATGACTTCGAAGAAGAGAGATTTTTTTCGGCTTCGGACGAAGCGGCGTTTGGACATCATGGTAACATTTCAAGTGTCTACGATGTGGTAAAATATACAGTGGTAGAGAGTAAAGTATATCTTTAATGCGGAACTAGCACTTTTTGATACCTACGCATTAACGATCGGGTCGGTCTTTGTGCATTTGAAACCAGCATACATTTTTCTCATCTTTCGATAGACGTACATAGATTTGCCTATACTTTTTCAGTCCAAATGATAATAATAATAATACAATATATAATATTAATTTAGATTTTGTCATAGCTAAATCCTACCTACCATGGTGATATTTGTAATTTTTGAAAGTTCCTTAAAAGTGTTTTATTGCAGTTAGCACTAGGGCCTCGGTTGTCAAAGCTGGACAGAACGCATGAGGTGCTTACCAAAGTTTTGTGGCCCTAGTCAGAAATTCAATATTCAAATCAACTTTATAAAAAACACGAGGGCAGGAGCAGGGGCGGTTCGAATAACTGATATTAACTAAAGAGGATTTTCCAAGTTTTATCTGACTTATGTATATCACATAAAATACAGTTTCAGATAAGACATAAATTAGTAGACGGATAATAATAATAATAATAATAATAATTCTTAAATCATACCAGCCTAAATCACAGAGCAAGTTGTGTAATTTACGATAGCTTATACACTCCGAGCGGAAGCGTTTATTGCTCTGCATGCTACGTTTGAAGGTGGCAATGAGTGCCACATGGAATGAGTTCCATATCACGAAGGTTGACAATGCCGTAGTATGAGAAGATTTGATCTTCGAGGGATACAGATCGGAGCCAGATAAAGAACTGGAAAATAATCAGACTATCATACTCAAGGAATAAAAAAAAACAGATCTCTTGGTCTATCTCAGTAACACAGAGATAGGCCGAATGGCATCACGCTTGACGACTGATGCCATATTGAGGATTTTAGAAAGAAGGTCTAGCCAAAACCACTATAGAGTGCGTAAGTTCAAGAAGGGATTTATCAATATACAGAATGATGTGTTCTTGAAAACCCCTGGTCTAATTTAGATTTTTGTCCAATTATACACTCAAGACACATTGCTAATGAGCTTAGCGGAATATCTTACCCACCGAACTGATTACTTAGCATGTCTCAACATTAGTCAGTTCACTCTCAAAGCCGCAGGGAACTACATTCGAATCTGCATTATAAAAGTGAGATTGTGGCCAAGACATGGACCTTAAGTTGACCGCTGAGATCGCTGTATGTATGCCATGATTATTTGACACTGGATTGCTAATTCGTACACCTAAATAGCAATCGCTATGTTTGGATTTGAACCAAGCACACATAACGAGAGAATAATCGTTTTAGGAAATCATGCATCACTTAGAAACAGCTAATATGATATGGTGTCTAATAACTTCGACGACGTCAATCGTGAGGTTGAAAGAGAAACAGTGCTTTTTAAGGGAGCCTTTTCAAGTTGATGTTTTATGCACTTCTCAAACAAATCAGATCATAATTTAGTCATAACGACGTTGTCGATAATTACAACAACACGTCCGCAGAGGCAGCAAACATATGTGCACACATCGATAGATATCGGGGCATAGAGCCTTCCTCGAACCAACGACAGTCCTACCAAACGGCACGCATTCGTCTGTGGTAACAGCAGCAGCAGCGGTAGTAGTATTACCACCACCCTTAAGCGATTTACACGCTCTAGCCTGTCGCGTCACAGCGCAAGACTCCGACGAAAGCACGTTCGATTTCGCTTCTGTTGGGGCTCCTCACGACAATTTTCAAGCGCACGAATACGGCGCTCCTTTTATAGTTCCGAAGTGGTTTGATTCGGGATGGATAGTGCTCTCTTATGAGCTCACAGTCGTTCGTCTGTTATCCACGAATGGAGAAATTCTCAGAAACATCACCAAGGGTTATTCGTGCAGTACTGCGTAAATGAACAGTTGCAGTACAGCACGTTGAAAATTTCGAGTTCTCCTTAGCAAGGACGACGGCTAATCTATCACAAATATTTTGCTTGGTTTTGATCTTCGGTTGCAAACATCGCTTCGAGTATAGAGCATTAGTCGCAAATGCTCAATTGCCTGCTCAGAATAAATCTGAAGTAGAGAGAAGCCTTCTCGACTTTGCCATCCAATAACGAACGTCCATTCGTCGAAACGAACCTGAATCGAATAAGCGCGACAACAATAAGCCGCTTCCTTCCATCGAAGTTCCAAGTCGGCGATATTCACATGTTGTTATGCTGCTTGGTAGAGGTTAGTTGTGCCTGAGTGTGAACTGCAAATCCTCAAAATGCTTTGAGTGGCGATATAGGTGACACATAGAATTAGAGTCAAACAGAGACCAAAACTCAGACCACGAGGGGCTACCCTGGACAACAATAATCCCCATGAGACTGGTGTCTATCGTTATAAAATATATATTTGATATTAACAGGTTAACAGTCAGTTTTATTTCATATTGAATTACTTAATCAAGTCCCAGGTTTTTCGATGACGGCCTCACTTAAAGTAGTTCATGCTCTAGGTATTAAAGTCAGAACCCGCGAGCGATTTGAAAGTTACCCTTGTGCGAAGCATTTGCACATTTATTTCACCGCTGTGAATATCTTTTTGTTAAGAGTTGCCGTGTGCTATATATAGCTCATATTAATAGGCTAATATAGTAATCAAGCAAATGTATGATAAAGTCCACCATACAAATGCGCGCACTACGGAAAGAATAAATAATTTGTTGTTCCCATGGAGAGTATCACACTTCATGAACTCGGGGCATCTTATATAAATATTCGTCTATAGTCCTTCTCCCATAGAGAAAAGGTTATTTGAAGAAAATGCTCCTTCATAACCCCTCGTAGAGATTAAATAGTGGTTGGGTTCATTAAATATTACTCCATATTACAGCTGGTCCGCAGTGAACAAATATATATATATATACTGATCAACGTCGTCTGCAGCTCGGTCCCAAGTGTACCGTCGACCTTGTGGAGTTACAGGTAACCAATAATAGCGATAAATAATAATATTGCAATTAAGGGACGGCCCATCTTCCGTGTTTATACTCCATTGACCCCAATCACAGCCCTGCCTTAAGCAGGGTTACCAGAAGACTATATAGCACCTAACCGTAATTGAATTATTATATTTATTATTACTTACCCTTGCCGTTGCAATATTATAACTAGAGATTAACCGCAGGCTTAACACGCCTGGCGTATATTGCCTTGAAATTAACCCAATGATCTCGCTCAGTGTCTCTTAGTAATGATTGTTTTTCGACTTTGTTGACAGCATCCCCCTATGATAAAAAGGACTTGGTATGACACTTCATATACTTCGTATAAATTGCTTTACCATCTCCCCAAACTCGAAATAACAGATTTAGCACTGATCGCATTTTGAGAGGTCTACGACTGTAGATCTCAATAGATGGAGGCACCGTCGCTGTCTATTGTAGCACGCAAGTCACCTGGCTGTCGTAACAGACCTTCTGAAACAATAGTACCAGATTTCTATTCTAGCATAATATGCTGCCCAGTGATAGTTTTACTCAAGGGGTCATAGGTCAACTCTATGGAGATCATCATATTATCTGCCGCATGGCGATTCTGAGAGATGACTCTCTGATCCAGCTAATTAAATTCAGCAAACCAGAAACGAGCTCATTTGGTCGACGATCACCATGAGGCAACACACACAGTTTAGCACATCTACAAACAGTTCTCCTTTTTGATAGATGTTAATATTTTAGTTATAGTTAGCTATAGGCTATACATATTTGAGTAATTTGACTGACGAAATTGGGAAAGTATATTTTCATATCTACAAACGTCTAAACAGTCCTGACAGCTAAACACGCTACGAGCAAATGTACGACTCATTACAGCAACGATTTAGATTCCTTGTGGTAATTGCAAAAACGTGGACGAAGCCCAAGACAACAAAACAAAATTAAAGGCAAGCTAGATGACACCAGAGAGAGGATACGGGATAAACACCACCAAATTCGTGAGTCTGACGACAATATTTCGACAGATGTGGTTCTTTTTTTTTGTTTCGTTGAAGAAGCGATTTAGCGGCTCATTCGGGCGATCATCGAACCAAGGAACTCGCTCTGTTGAGCCATGCAAGCAAGAGTCACGTCGCGGTGGCTGACAGCCATTGCCTCGATTCGATCCTACCGTGTTCGTCTTTAGCGCTGTCGAAATCAAAACAAACGCATACATTGAATCGCTCATCTGAATTGTGTACACAGCGATAAGTGTACCACCATCTTGGATTTGATCGTATAAGAACGAGAACGTGCCGCTTAATCCAAATCGATCTATTGTCCTCAACTAAGATTAACGATTAAAAGCTCAACAACTGAGACCACTTTTTTGGGACGACCTTTCTTATGAACACATTGTGTACAATACCGCAGGGGGGGACTCAATGTATGTGGTGAGGTCACTGAGCAAGTAGTGTTTACAGTAATTTTAGAGTATTGCGTCGTAGAATTCATTGTGGTTAAAACACACACCTCACATAGCATTAGTGAAATTTATCATATGTAACTATGTTTAATCCTACACACTTCAAGGACAAACCGGTTTTCGATCCACACACACAAGTGTCTCGCATGAAATACAAAACCTCGAAGTACTGAGCTTGTTATTGTGCCTTCGTGGTGTTTTCGAAAAGAGTAGTACATCATAGAGACAGGTTTAACACGTAACAAAGGACCGTTTCAAACCGAGTGCAAATTTGGCAACTTACAGATCTGATAATTCTATTATGTAATATTATGGAATACCGAGTCCGAATTGGAATATCTGACATGATCAGTGAAAATTCCAAGGGAGAAATTTCCTTTGCATACAAAATAGAAACTACAAACAATCAAGAACTAATATATTATCTATATATAACTAAATATTTAAACCATGTTTATTTCACGTGGAAAAATGCTATTATGAGAAGTAATCTATCCAACTTATTCCAATTTTGGCTTCCACTAGGTTTGGCTATAAGATATCTGATGCGAAGTGAAATTACCTCACCTGGAAATAATGTAATTAAAAGGACAATGACGTCGATAATCTGAGAAAGCAACGTAAACGACTAGAGAGCTCCTTCCGAGACAAGAGAGCCATGCCTGATGTGAAGGACCAACATGCAGCTAAGTTCTATTAAATAGTGGAATAATCGGATACAAAGATGACGGATTAGTCGAAAATATAGTTGAAAAAAAATATATAGTTGAAAAGTCGTCGCTGTCTGAAGCTGGCTATTACTTATCGCCGCAGCTCTGGAGAAAGTGCGCTAGTCAACCAATGCTATTTTTCCTTGAGGAAGATCGAATTTGACATTGGCCGCTCAGTTGGAACGCTTTCGGTGGACGGAGAGCTGCCGAAGAGAGCTGCTTTACATATTCATAACTTGTTCTAGAGCTAGTAACAACAGCAGTAATAGTATTTGTAGTATTGCTCAAGAGTCAACCGCACTGGGCCATGGTTCGGAACGTAGTAAGAGTATCTCCAGAGTTAAAGAAGTTTAGTTGAAGCTGGAACGGGGGTACGATAGCAGTAGTAACAGAAGCGTCGATGTCACTAAAGCGGTAATAATATAATTAGTAGAGGAGAATAAGTAAGGAGCTATTGTTGGCCCTGCAGCACTGCACCGCTGGACAGTACGGGCAAGCCAGAAAGGGATGAACCTAGTATATATATGTATATATAATATTATATATTGAGAACAACATTCATTACTTCTGTATCGATTTATCATTGGCACAAACGTCTGAGACTTTTAGTGAACAGAAGGCTCACACTACCTAAAACCCCTGAAGTAAAGCCTGGTGTTTTTCCGTGATGAATTTTAGCCTGTAACCTCTCAAAAAAATACTATTTGCAACATTTTTTGATGTTGCAGCCCTTTCAATTTTGCTTCGTTTCTTCATTGACATAACTTGCGCATCTGACGCATCGTTCGAATTGGGGTCCGAACCAATGATTCCCCGATCGGACACTCCCGTCAGGTGATTGCGTGATCCGCATTCACCCATCACTATTTCTTATTATATTATTGTCATTATTATTCACCTTTCGTTGTGGGTCGGATTTACCACGGCCCATGACTCTCAAATTGCCGTTCGCCACACCACTGTGATGGCTTCATGTCATTTGAATGGTCGTTTCTAAATACCACAGACAGAAGAGGTCGACCGATATGTGGTGGTGTAATACCACATTCGACGTGTCGACAAACGGAACAACACGGTGGTCAGAAATAAATGTCAACATTAACACAATGATCATATTGCCAGCATGGTTCAGCAAGAGCGACAGCATCGTAATCAACGGACTTAATCGTTTGTCGCCGCTGGTCTGATGGCGCCCGGAGCTGCTTGTGTTGCTAATGTTGTGTGTTAACGACGATAGGGGATACTGAGGATAATAAATAAAGCTTCTGTTAAAGGTGAGTATTTATGTGCTATGTTCCATACAGAAAACGGGGGCCAGCGTCTCGTGTGACGCTGAACAGCATCGTTAGAGCTACTGTACGTGTCATTAATATGTAACACTGTCATAATAATAATCACATCATTACGAAAAGGTATATAACGCAACAATTATGACTGACTTTCCATGTGTTTAAAAATCTATATAAAGTATATGTGTTGTTGCGAGCGCGTTGCTGATAATTACATACATAGCGAAACCATTACCCTGCATCATATATATGACAGTTAACTATTAGATTTACTTAGTAAGTAACGAGCTTAGCGAAATTATCTATAATAATTATATTTATAAAACCCAAAGCTATCCAACTATGTATTTTTACATATACGCTATGCAGTTAGCATCCATCGTCTGATTCGCAGTAAATAGCAGGTAGACAGCCATTGTCAAAATGTAAGCCCTGCAAAATCTTCGAGGATGTATGAGATATTAGTAGTTACGCCAATGCTACCTTCCTAAGAACACACACGTGTGTACAATAGAGGAAGGGGGAATTCTGAAGGCGAACGAAAAGATGAGATGTTACTGCGCTTGTACCGAAGCAGTAACTCAATACAAATATGTAAATGCTGATGCCTTTTGCTGAACTTTGCAGACAGTCGGAATTATTTCATCCGTTTTATCTATAGTCAATAATGCAATTTGTAGTGCGATATCTAGCTTACTTATAAATGTTTAGTCGTAAGAGGTAAACAATTGTTGTCTAATTCAACAATTGTTGTGTTCTAATTGTTTCTAAAATTAAATGTTCATAGTTTCAAAGGAGCTTAAATCGTAACAAAAAGGTAGGCCCCTCGGTTCGATTTGGCATCTTCACATGAACTCAATGGAGTGCTGTGTCTAGGTGACATATAATCCGTCCCTGATTAAATTTGGTTTTAGCCTAACCCGAAATTGGCATTTCCAAGGTAACAGGTTCCGTAGTCTTCCAAATAACAGTCAGCACTTCAAATTCATAGCATATATACCTACTGCATACAGCCACCTTTTTTCGCTAATTGTCATATTCGCTAAGGTTGGTCAATCGTTTGCTGGAACACTCCCGCAGTTCATCTTAGAATTACAATGGACTCAATGTCGGGTCGCTTTCATTTCATACATTAGTATTACTTACATGAGGTAGTTGTATTCGGCTCGACGGAAAATCTAAACAACCCTTTTTAGGTGGTGAAATCCTTAATCCGACCACATCACACCCGTCTGTCTATAACCCACCCAGGCAACGAGAAATGATGACGAGCTTGCTGCGTTTTTTGTCTTGTACAACAAGTGAACAACAATAAGTGAGTCAGCATCATTTAGAGCGTGAGCTAATACCCATCTAACGAAATAATGCATTTCGTATGTTTTTCCCGAATCACTGCTGAGACAGATTCACTCAGCAATTGAATTTGCACTGAAATTATTATGAAATGTTCACTGTAATGCCGACGTCAGCTGATACGAACAGTTATGTCGAAAGGGATTTAAGCGGCGATGAGCATCGCGCACTTGTTCACATGCGGACGGTTGAGGTGTATCTCAATAAGAAATACTCCTTCATCTTGGGACATGTAGACACTAAATATATAACGAAATATCAGAGAAATATGCTATTCCGAAACGAATGGCAAGAATATTTTGGAGCCAGCGGAATTAACAAATGTCTTTTCGGCTTAGCTATCGATTTCAGATTGCTCCAATGATCGCATCACCTTCGCTAGAATCAACTCATCATAAGTGATGATGATGATGATGATGAGAGACGTCTGAAACGCTGAAACAACATGGGATATGAACGAGGTTGTACGAGGGCATTTTAACCCGCCAAGATAAATGGAGCATAACAAACAAACGTACACATCCGACTGATGCAAAATTTCCTAAATTCGCCACATATAATTTCATCTATCACGTGATTTATTTATCGCACAAAGTTGTTGTTTCAGTGAAGCATATGGTGCAAGGCCTTTCGTCGATCCGAGCGCAGCTGCATAAAGAAAAACAACAGCTATTATATATTGAGTAGTCGATTCGTCAATTGGAGCCGCATAGGGTAGCACTGTTATTGTTCGAGTCGTGGCATTCATTCGGCTGCGTTTGAATGTTCTTGTCCTTCGTTGCCTGTGTCATATGCCTATAAGTGCTGATCGATCAAGGGTTGCTTGCGGTATAAAGCGCTATTGGCCAAGCCTGCCCAGGGACGGACTCGTCTTATAATAATAGATCAACGTATACAATTATAGGCTCTGTGGATCAGATACTTATGAGATGTTTAAATTGGTTGTGCATGCTTGATAAGCTTGGATAAGCTACCCGCTCTCACCAAGAAGGTCCAAGAACCAAGCTGCGCTCTAAATCAGAATACTAATCAATTAACGATGACTATAGAATAGTTCTGCAAAGTTCTGACTATTTTAGTATTTTCCTTTGTCTTTTCACTAGTTTCAGTGTTACCCTAAGCTGGATCGAAAAATAACTACTTAGAAGCCAAACTGATTGGTCAAACTTTCCCTTCTCCAGCAACGTGGTAATGCTACATATATTATATATATATATGTATATACATATATATATATATTATATATATATAGCATATACACACACAACAATTTGTCATTTACTTCGCGTTATGCTCTTGTGTAGTAGTTTTGCTTTATTTCTTGACTAGATCTCACCTCTGTTTCCTCCTTTCATTCTGCCAGCATCCGTGAGCACAGTCTCTGGTGAACAACAATCCACAGGTTGGCACCAAATGAACTTCTCGCACGACACTAAGCAGTAACGACAAGCCAATAAGCACGTCAATATCAGTAATTAATAGAGTAGAAGCGCAACAAAAAAATTGCTTTCCGACACACACACACACACACACACAAACACACACACGAGTAACATACAGAAGAGACAGATGGCGGTAGTGTTTATCACGTATGACGAGTACAAGGAGGATCGGCGACTACAACTAGACGCAGCAGTAGCAGCAACAGTCGGAAACACAATGCCGATGCACGAACGAAACAGCCGTTGACACCTCGACAGTCAGAGCGAGAACAAGCGCGCTAGCACAGCCAGAACGAGGCAGGGAGGGAGAAGCCCGCGATATCGACAGGTTGAAAGAAGGTGAACAAGGGAGTATGATCGAGGTGAGACTACCACTGAGAGATAGACACCAATCGTCGAAGAATCTAGCTATCCAACCAAGCAAGCAACCATCCACCTATCCCGAGCAGAGCTGCGCAGAGGCACGCAGTCAGACGGTCCAATCGTTGGACACGGGAACAACGACAGAGGTCGACAGGCGGCACAAGACGCACAGGACAGATCGTGGACAATCCCGGCAAGGTGAGATCTCAGAGACAGCAGCGCTCACTTACTCACTCAATCAGTCTCTTGGTCGGGCACAAAGTTGAACTTGTTTCAACGTTCGAGCGGTGCTCGTCGACGGCAATCGCTTTGTCGAAATGTAACGGATATCGAACCACATCGGCTACGTATTGCACCGTAGAACTAGTTCATCATTAAGATGATGGTAGCTGTTACGCGGCATTAGCAATCAACAGGTCGTTGAAGTTGAAATTAGAAGGAATTTCTTCTTCAGTATTATCATCATCATTAGCGTCCTCATCAGTGGCAATGCTTGTCCATCGAACAGCAGCAGCACTGACCATCATGTGATGACTATTAGCACCATCTATCGGTCTGAGAGAGTTCGTTCGTCTCTCGGCCAGCGATCGCTGTCATCATCGGTGGAGGGATGAATGATGGATGAGTCGTTAGTTGGTTGAGTATCCGTGGTAAATAAATGCCGCCTGTTGTGTTCGCCACGGCTTGTTCTCTGCGTTCGCGTGTGCGCGCGGACGATCGGACAAGTAGACGATTGCTCGGTTGAGGTTTGAGGCAGAACAGAGCTCAACGTGTAATCGTTGTAGTGGCGATGATTGAAGTAGGGTGTATCTATTGATATTTGTGTCTCTGTCTGTATGTGGGCGCCTTCGCTCGGCTGTGGCCGTTGCCAAGTGTGACTCGGACTTAGAGTTAAGCTGAGAGCGTATGTGTGCGTGTTTGTCTGGGTGAAAATGATGAGAAGTGGCTTCGTTCGTACTTCCTGCTGCTGCTGACGTCACTGCCACTGACTTCTGTCACTGATTCGAGCTGATTGATGCGTTCTCTTCTGCCGTCGTTGCAATCACGCCGTCAGAGTCTCCTAGTTGCTACTGTTCGTATCTCTCTATGTTGCTGCCGCCGACGCTGCCGCTATCAAGATACTATCGGCGTTAGTTCGTCCGTTACTCGGTCTATTTGATCCTTTCGAATACTGCTGCTGCTGCTGCTGTGGCAGCCGCGGCGCCGCCACCGTCGGAACGCGCAACTATAATAACTCAAGTATATACCTCCGCGCGCTCAACACTCGCTACGAACGTCAGCTCGAGCGCAGGTCGCTGTTGTAGGTAGGCTTTTCAAGTAGTTCAGTTGTGGTCGTCGTCGTCGCCGCCGCCTCCGCCAGCCGGTGGGGCAACGAAGCAGCCAGGTGGCGTTAGCTGGCCGACTGCCTCACTGTGTGAATGTACAACAGCCCGCGTCCGATGGGAGCATGCGCGCGCAGGAAAGGGCTCAATCAGCAGCAGCTACACCATCTCTGTCCTCTCTCTCACTCTCACTCTCTCGTTCGCGCTCAGTGACAGCAAACAGAAGCAACAGCCACCACCGCCACCACGATCGCTGCCATACGGACGAACAAGCGGTCGATCGGTCAGATAGACAGCAGCCACCCGCAACTCAGCATATTATTCGTTCACTCACTAACTCAGTCATTCTGAGCACCGTTGTGGGTTGTCTATAGCATCGATAGAGTACGGCCGTGTTGGCGGCTCCTGTATGGATGGATGAATGGACGTCTGTCTGACCTAATGCATGTGTTGCTTCAATGCACGAGACGCTACCCACGGGAGAGGGATGACCACTCGAACGAAGGGTGAGGGAATGACCGACAACGTTGATGATGGCGGTGATGGTGCTGATGATCAAGAACAGGAACCAGCAGGGTTCAGGGGGAGAGAGAGAGAGAGAGAGGCAACCAACAGGTGGCTGCATTACCCCGTTTTCCCAGTTGCCCCTTTGCTGTAGTGGCAGTTGCAGCAACCGCAGAGCAGTTGCATTTGGACGAGGACAATATGAGACGAACAGCGGAATTTCCTTTAGCTGGTTGCAAAGGTATCCTTACGCCACTTCTGATCTACAGAACGACCACAGCTACGGCCATCAGAGGAACTGGCAGATGGCCGCCATCTGAGAAGGTATCAGTTAGACAGGGAACGAGAAAGCTAAGGAGAGGCAGACAGACCGAAAGACATCGAGTGGAATAGTGAGCGTTGACACCACCAACCCCCCCCCCCCTCCAAAGCATTCTCATTGTTCCACCTTTGGCAAACAAGCAAACCAACTACTGCTGTGGTAGCTCACTGCCACCGCCGTAGCCATCTCGTCGACGACCTCCGGATAAAGTAAAGGAGAAACCTCTGAAGGGAATGAACGAAGGGGGGTGGAGACGACGGCGAGATTGTTGTTCCCGTAGGGGCTACAGTGTTCGCTAGCCATAGGATGCGAATGGATCGTGTAATGACGACAATCCAGCCTTCGTTACCTTATGAAACGGTGAGCTCGAAATATCCTACTACTAAAGATCGCCTCGTCTAGGTTAGCTTCGGCTGTGAGCCCCGGCTGTGTTATACCTCGATCGTCGTCGTCTATTTCGTGTTTGGAGGAAGAAATGGATCTCCGCCGCAGAAAGAGTCTTTGCTGATGGCTGGCGCTAACAAGGATGATTTTGATAGAAGCGAAGAGAAAATACGCTTCGCGTATGGTCACGTTTGAATCACTGAGGAGGGTGAAAGATCACAGGATTGTGACGAAGATGAATATTCGAAACGGTGGCCATGAAACACACACCCAGGGTTCGAGACCTGTATATCCTATATACGAATTCCATTAAGTAAATAAGCTTTATATTGTCGAACAACATTATCTTCCAATTTACTTGATGACTTTCCTATCGAATTTCGTAAAAATTTCTGACCCCACATTGGACTTGAGGTTTAAGCATAGGATACCGTGAGTGCAGTACTCGCTGGTAGCTATGCGATGCGTAAATGGGTACCGAAGACATATTAATACTTATGGCGAACCCTCTACAAACTATGGATAACTGGGCATAGCTTGTCTAGAAGCTATGCCCGAAGCTATGTTCGAAAGATATTTCGAGCCGGATATTTCGATACAGCAGATGTACAGCCTAGATGGTGAGGGATATAGTTGACATGTGTACCAATCAATACGCTGAGAAGTCCAGCTCGGAGTCATGGATATCCGTTTTGTCATACACAGACTTACAATAAGGGTTCAAAACGGACACAGTAACGGAGATAACATATGTTTTCAGGGGGTCAAAGCGAGCAAACCAGTTTATCTATAGATGCAAGAGTACAGCCTACTGTGACAGCCGACATTTATACGTAATACATATATAGTAAGCTTGGCTTTTGTTGGTAACTAAGCTTGGAAGAATAGCTGTCTTATACATATTACAATTAAACGTTGTGGGAAGCTTAAAAAGTGCTTCCACCAATTCGCCAACAGTGAAATTCATCAAGAATAAGAGCACCAAATAACTCTATCTAAATAAAATCTAATTGCGGTCCTATAGCTGTCAGTACTTTCCAATGAAATTTGTCTATTTTTGCCGTAAAAACTATTTTGCTATTAACAAATTTATCAAATTCTATGTTATTTTCTACCTGGAGCTTGCTTTACAGCGATAGCCGAGCTTACAACACCTTGACATTTAGTATCTATTTTCGTCACTCTAGAGTGGCTGTATTGTGTGAGCATGCTTTTGCCAAGTATGTAAGCTTATAATGAATACGGTCAAATTTTGTGAATTCCCGTACTCAGGTTATATGTAGTGTATCTAAATACGAAGGTCATGAACCAAAGGGCATATCCGAACGAAGATCTTTCATTGGCATATGGCACTATTCATCTTTTACCGTCAAGTTTGCCTGCATCCGGAGCTCCTTATGAGCTATCGAAAAGTAGGAGACCTTTTTTTTAGAGGAGGAAATTTTCTTCAAACGCACGGACACCACCAGAGACATTTCAATTTCCGTGAAAGTGGGCCCCGATCCAGTGAGTAAACAGTAAGAGACTATTTAAGTTTTATTGCACCAAACAACGTTCTAACATCAGATCAAATTTTAGAACTGTTTGATTTGTTAATACTTGCCATAGGCGCTTTCTCATATAGAATATCGGCTATTTTATCAGGGAAATATCTAGATAGAATTGAAAGAGATTTTTACCCAAGAAAGCTCAGCAAAGCAGAATCCTCTAACTATCTTCATCTATGACAGGAAGTTAATGCCAATTTCAGTATCTTCAGACCCGTTAAAGAAGCGACGGAGAATGATGGGGATGCCAAAATTATTTGAACTGATCTCCGGAATCACAGCAAACAGCGGTTTTGTTTAAAAGAAACACCTTAGTAGAGTTCTCCAGAGCTGACGAGGTCATTCCGAGAGGAGAAAGGGTACATATCCAAAACCTTAAGCAACTATAATACTAGGAAAAGTTCACATAGGCCATTTGAGCGATGCTAAAATTGAAGCATTAGCGCAACGTCCATATTTGCTGGGCAACTCTCGATGATAACATTGAAATATAGAAAAAAAACGGTATATGCTATGCCAGGTATTACGTCTTCAGCTCCTAAAGCTCAAATTCATACCAGGGAGGAATCGACGACTCTATGAAGTAGATTGCATATGTCTGCCCATGGGGTGACACGTTCCTACTCATGGAAGGTAATTATATCGGAAAACGGCCCGCGATTGCAAGTCATTCCTACAGATTAATTATACACAAACCCTGCAGCCATTATAATCCTGCTAGTAACGGAGCAACGGCTGAAAGAATGCTGTGTATAGACAGTACCGAACCAAGCTATGAAGGTACCAACCATGATTTGCATGAGGCACTAACTCTTGATTCGAATAATGAGTCCAAACCGCAAAATTTATTACCGGCAAAAGTCTCTTGGAAAATCAATGGGATGTAAATGAACGAAAATTCATGAGCGGCAACGCAAAGACCACCAAGACCTGACTTTGAGAATACGTTTAAATTATACAAAAAAGATGCCTTGCAATCGCTAAAAACCATTGCGCAAATCGAATACAAGAGCTATTCGAGAACTCATAGGTCCACAAAGAACGTTACTATAATATTTTATCAGAAAATCTCTATAATCAAACGCGAAGACGGGTCCCCAATGGGTTCTGTCTAGTACACCATCCACTGGAACCTAAAATTCAAGTAACACCATTGATCAAGGATAATACAAAGGCACATTTATTAAATAAAAGGGGTGGTGCAGAAACGATTGAAGTAGCCACACACACATATAATATATATAAATATATTAAATGACACCTCTACTTCAAGTTTTTGAGTAAGGGTGACGCATTACAGTTAGGTGACTGACAAGCTGCTGTTAGAAGTATTCTTCCTGCGCAGTTCCTGACAGTGGCCCAAGTTAGCAATCGGTTCGGGGTTTTAGTCTGTGTGAGTCCGACACTACCTAAGGAAACACCTCAAATGTGAGGCCAGATGTCCATGACGGATTTTGCTCCCAACCTCGTTAATTAAAAAAATAAAAAGTTAGGTGACTGGCACCCACCTTTTCCGCTAATTCACGCTTTGTTTTTCAGATAGTCGACCCTAGCGACATTAATCCTAAACGTTCCGAATGCCACTTTTGAACCTGGTCACTCAGTATTCAATTCAGCTCAAATTGAGCAGTCCTTTCACTGGTGACATCATCGCTGTGCACAGAGCAAATTTCCCTGGCTGTTTTCGCTGCGTCTTAAGCGCGGAGAAAGGCGTAGAAGACTCAGTGGCCCGAATGCACCTTTTTTCCATTTTGAACGACTATTTTTGGGGCCTTCGTAAAGAGGAAAACGCTGCATGCACCAACTGCCGTCATGTTCTAATTTTATAGGAAGGACACAGCCTTCGAAGGTAGTGGGTCTATGTAAACGAGCAGTGCCCGCGAAGTGGGAGAGGGAAGGGATTAAAAAGAGTTGAGGTGAAAGAGGAGAAAGGAGGTGGGTCGCCTGGATGTCGTCGCATTTCCGGGTTGGCCTGCCCCACAAAGGGTACCGCGCAATCGGGGGGTGGTTGTACAGTGGTTAACCTAAGAGGGTGCTACCGTTCCGTCCCAAACGAGGCGCTGGCCTTAGTGGAAGGGGTTGAGGCTGAGGACATCGGGGCGCCGCCTGTCCCCAATGTGTAAACCCTGCGGCTAAGTAAGGGACACCGGCATAGAGGAGGGCCCTCGCTAGAGTGTCATTAAGCATCACGAGGGGCGGCTGACGACCGGAGTTGCGCTCGCAGGGTAGGCGATTGTGGCTCTTCGCCGCGACAGGGACCCCGCAACGGGCTACAACCACAGGGGTCCTGAGGTGGAGGCCTACACGTAGCACTTAGCGACGTAGCAAATGTCACCTAAGCAGTGTTCACGGGTGATGCCAAGGCCACCGAAACAGACAGAGGGAAAAGACCGGGGACATGATCGTCGACCTTCCGCAGAACAAGGTTCCGGTGGACCGTGTTGAAGGCGTTGCGAAAGTCGAGCTTGTCTAGGGCCGCAGCTGGTTGAGCGTGGCTGAAGGCGCGCGCCAACCGGCTGGCCACACTCCAACTTGGTTGGGCCGGGCCGGGCCGGGTCGGGTCTCGACCGTGTCCTTCTCGTTGGCCCACGCTATCTTAGCCACCGGGCGGCAGATCGTGGTGAAGGAGGTGGTGAAATGGCGGCTCACCGAGCCCTCCATCTTCTTGAGGACTTTGAGGCAGGCACCGACGAGTGTAGGCCGTAACGTCGATGGGGCCGTGCATACAGTCGACCACCTTAACGAGGGTCTCGAGCAGAACCTTGGTTATAACTCCGAGGGAAGAGCAGATACCCTAGGTGACCCTGGGTGAATGCCGTAGGGGCCGGTGAACAAATTTGGGGGGGAAAAGGCAATAGCCCTAAGAACCTCATCAGTTGATGTTACGGCCAAGTCGACCAGCGGAGGATGTTCGAAAAAAGTGTAGTCGGGAGCGGGGGGTACTCGCTCTGAGGCCGTCGGGGGCGTCGGGGAGCACAGGACGGGGGCAGCGCCGAAGATGTCACCTTCGAAGAGTTCCTGTGACTCGACAGCCGTCTGGCCGGTGTCCGTGTGCCCCAGACCGAAAGGCGAACATTAGAAACACCTCGCAGGAGGGGACGTCGTTGGTGTCACGGAGGATGTCTGTGAGAGCCACAGCGACAAGGGATCGTGCGACTTTGAAACCATGCTGAAGACGCGGGCGTCGTGCATGGCCGCCTGCAGACGTAGCTCGAGGGATTCAGGTGGCTGACGTGGCTGAAGCAGTCAATGGACCTCCGTGTGCCTCGCCGGCTATGTCCTACTAATATATATATATATATTTTTTTTTAATTTATATTTTTATTTACCTTCAATCTGTCTTACTATAACATAAAATATTTTAAGATAGAAACGATGACCCCCTGACTCTAGGCCAAGTAATAATAAACGCACTATATTCAAAGGTAGATGTGTACAATAAGCAGTAACAACAACATACAAGTGACTGATGTGGCGTCTCAGTGTTATCAATCAGTTGTCGAGCCCGGTAGCGTGGTGCATTCGTGTGCGCCTTGCAATTGGAGGAGACGAGTAGGTACGCGAGTCCAATCCCCACCGATGCACATTTGCAATTAAAAAGGGGGCCGTCTTATGAAGCAGTACCTTGGACATTAAATGTTGCCTGGGAGTCAGCCCGGAAAATTTTTTTTTAGTGTTATCGGTCAGTTGCGCAAACATCGTTTCTTTTACATTAGGAAGCTTCTTTTCAATACAAGCGAACATATATTTGTCGATGGTGATAAGTCTCGCCATGATTGGAGGAGAATATTTAGTTTATCTATTTGATACTGGCACTTGAATGCGACCGGCCTAGCCAATTTCACATTAACTTTTTCAAGTCTCTCGATGTCCCTACATCGAGTCAGATACCACACCGGTGACGCATACGTCATGAGTGGTTCCACGTATTTGTTAAATGGTCTCCTATATTGTCTTTGGTCATTTATAACAATGGATTGTAGGATCCAGTTCTAGCTTCGAGAGCCCCGAAGAACAACACCAGTCACCTTATCCTGAGTAAAGGTAAAGGTTTAATGGTTTATTGAAGGAGCTGCAATTTTACAATGCTTGAGCTCTCTTTTTATGTCACACGGCAGGGCTCGAACCTGCGGCCTAAATATAAGCAGATCACGTCGAAACTTTGTGACATATTGATATGCGTTGTCCATTCAAACTGCGTTCCGAGTTGATGAATAGTTGTGCTGCGACCTAGCCGACAGGCAAACTGAGCCCCTGATATCAATCCTTACTTCTTGGAATTTCTATAAATGTCCTTGCAGATAATACTTCTTAGAAGTTTGCAGGCAAACGCGGTCATCGATACGGGCCTCTTCTTGGTCGATCCCACCTCCGACCCTTGTTTGTATACAGGAGAAGCAATGGCGATCCGAAGGACGTCTGGCACTTGAGCGCAATCCAAAGAACGTCGAAGTATCTATGAAAAAGGGACTCATATTGATAGATCCAGTTTCGCAAGATAATATGTTGACAACCCACCAGGAGTCTCGCTCATCTTTGGCTGGGGCTTCGCGAGGAGTTTCTTAATTCATATTGGACTGACGTGCACTTCATGCATCATGTACTGAAGGGGGCCCCTGGGGGAAGTCGGGTCATTCAGATCACGGTGATAGCGCTTGCCAATCGAAGGACATAGAATAACAAAGAACTCGCACAGTATCTGTGATTTCTAATGATCTTCGATCGCGAATGTTCCGTCACGACACTTGATCGAACTCACGGAATCTCTGACAACTAGTCTCTTACAAATGTAATTGGGAATGACCTTTGAATCGATGCTACTCACGACATTGTGTTCGTTGGTTAGCCGCTGTCTTCGGGTTACTTTATTTATTTCTTTCGGCAAATAGCGAACTAGTATTGTTAGCTAGTCATACATACTATAATAGTGACACTGTCGCTGAAGAACATCTCCCAGTTTATTTTCTCGAACTTGGCTTTGGTTGCAGCGTAGTGTTCCGTAGAATAATCGAGTGCAGGGAGAGCACTCTGGTCCTCACACCTAGGTTCGGCAATGCAGGATTTTCCCAAACAGACCGAACAGGATTTGGCAATACTTTGACATTCGACATTGAATAATGATCATCATTGGAATTTAGCCCAGTATTAGACGTAGCTTAAAGCTTTGTGTTTCATTTCTAAGACCTTGTCAAGTCGCAAGTGCGTATGGGGATGTCCGGCAGTATGTACATAGGTTTTATTTATCTAACATCTCGTATGAAGGCTAAAGCTTTTACTGGTTTAGTTATTAGAATTGCAGTTCCCTTCCGTTGCGGGTCTCGAACCTGCGGTCTCCGGCTTCTTACAGCAAGAGATTTAGCTGTCTAGGGCACCGCGCTGAAGATAACTATACGAAACAAGGTGTGGAAGATATCCAGTAGCAGGATAACGATCCAGGGCATCGTTAGGTTTTTCTCATACTAACATGATATGAATTATAAGATATGATAACACAACTAACTAATTATCTATGATATGATCTTTCACGCGACTCCGTTGTGTGCTATCTTTTATTTATTAGGTTGGCCAATAAGTAATTTCCTATTTGGGATTATGTAGGTTTACCAACACGAACGCAGTGGGTTCCTTTACGAATCTGATGGGCTTCTTTGCGAATTTATTCCGCATCAGACGAAGATCGAGGTAAGCTGGATACATCAGCAGCACTCGCCTTAGCGATCAAATATGGAGACTAAAAACGTCCATATCCGACATTGTCTTTTTTTTCACTATTTCTTTCAATCCTTTGGCAGGAAATCGCCGCTTCGTTCGAAAAAAATCAGCTATGCCTAGGTGTTTTCCTGGATGTATCAGCAGCCTTCAGTTGTCTTTGGCTCTCGGTTTTCTTGCACGTACTAGACTTCCTTGGTTCGCTTTTCCTGCAGGCACTAGACTGCCTTGGTTGCAACAAGGTGGTAGTGAACTATTTCCGGTCGTCCCTCGCAGGTAGAAGGTAAACGGTCCGCCTCAGAAAGTTGGACATGTCCGTGAGTGGCCTGATATTCCTCTATAAAACGTTACTGGCCCCGCTCCTATGGTATGGTTTATCGGTAGGGGGAGGTTACAGGACGATTCTTCGCAGAGGGGAGGTTGTTCAGAGCGGCGTTCTTCGTGAACATCTTCGGTAAACGCCGCATGGAGTCCGTTGCTGACATCATGAAGATGTTTGACCTGCCTAAACTGAGGGTAGTGTATTCAGCTTTGGTCGTACGCCTTGCCTTTAAAATGTCAAAAGGTTCTATTCCAAACGACATTGCCTTCCCTATCGTCCCAGCTGTTAGATGAACTGCCATTGGCCAACCGAGTTTGTGATGCCATCTGCCGTTAAAACACTTATCGCGACCGTCTCGGGTTCTCTTCCTCGAGAAATTCGTCTAAGCTCTTCAGTTAAAAGATTTGCAGGAAAGGCAAAGAAGTCTTTAATGCTCATTCCTAATATCTGCTTGTGTACAATGTGGTGTTCAATAGTTTCGGCCGTGATGGGGCAAAAGGCGGCGTGATATTGCAACATGATAACGCTAGAGAACATGCGCGTTGGCGACCCGCCGGACTGTAACTGGTTTTGGTTAGAAGATTCTGCCGTATACGGCGTCTAACTCACGCATTGCTCCATAAAATATCCACTTATTCAGATCTATGGAGCACGGCCTACGGAGGAATCGTTTGAAGACAGAAGCAGTGTCTGGAATTAGCTGCATGGATGGATCGCCTCCCATGACGAGATGATTTTCCACCACGAGATACCCATACTGTCTGGTCGCTTTGCGAGACTTATAGCAATCGAGGGACACTATATTCATTAAGATCCGCTTATTCCTCTAGAAGATTCAGCAATCCAAAGTAAGTAAAAAAAAATGGAAATTCTAACTGTACCCATTTTGACAGTGCTACAAATAAACACCGATAAGCAAAATTCGGGCGAGCCTAACACATCTATACTCCTTCATGACGAAACTTCCTTAGACGAAACCATGTGCGAAAAAGTAGTCAATAAAATAGCTGTATTAGTTGAATATATTGTATTTTGATGGTTATATATCTGTTCAGCAATCATTAACGGAACACATATATGCATTCAGCTGCTATACATTACTCAATGCTGCTTCTATCATCGCAGGTAATGAGATATGAGAGCAGGTGTATGCGTTGTTTGCTTTGAGTTAGGAGCTATTCTAATTGACAAGGGAGAATGCAGCAGAAACTGGTGGTCGCGGAACATCCCAATGATTGCTTCAATGGACCACAAGGAAAGCAGAACCGGGGACTTTCCGCAGAACTCATCAACCGATGAGTGTGTACACACACGCAACGAGCTGGACGACAATGTACATCTAATTACTGTGTAATGGAAAGCAGCTGGAAATGAGATACTCCCACCGCCACCGTCACAGCTGCGGCTCGTCTAGTACTGGACAGTGCAGCCGGTAAATAGCAGTAGATAGCAATAATAGCGACACATCGATGAATGACATCACACAAACAGCTGTAGAATCTTAGCAATGGATGTGGGGAAACTGGGCCAGGCTACTGATTACTATTGATCTCCCTGTGGGTTGGTTGTTAGTACATAACTTCAGCAGGTGTGCAATGGCCAACGAAGACAGCGATCATAGGTGATCGTGATGGGACCTCTGTACACAAGGAGGAGAAGTAGAACGACGACGACGACCTAAGAGCGGAAGAGTGAAGAGTGTCTGCCTATTTATTTCATTTGTGTCAATGATAGCAGCAGAAGACAAGATAGGCTATCTATTCTTTTATATTATATAATAAATACTGAGCACGGTGATAGGCTCATATATGATAAGGCGCACGCGATCGCTGCAGAGTTATTTAAGGAACACTCTGGTTCTCGCCTCCATTCGGTGTTCTGATTCATTCGGCGATCTGACCTTTCTGAGTTAGGTTGTTCAGTGCGTTCTTCGCAAATTTTAGCTGATTCTGGTATATTAGATTATATATGTCGAGCCCTTTGGTGGCGTGGTGCATTCGTGTGCAATCGGAGGAGTGTAACACTTAGGTGCTCACACGGGTTCGATCTTGGTAACTATTATCTCCAGCAAAAATAACCTTTTCATTACATTTTTAATGTTTTCGTCTCTCAAAACACAAAACATCGAGAGCCAAAATTGAATCGTATTGTACGGGAATGTTTTTCATTTAAAAAAAATGGTGCCATTCCCTTCATAGTAATCATGGCATCGGTTTACGGGAACTTTAGCGTTGCAGTAATCGCAGTTCTGCCAATAAACGAATCGTTTGTATTGTATTGGTGGTGCCTTGTAACTCAGCCTCAGCTACCGTTGGATTTATTACTTTAAACGTTCCAAAATTCGTCCAGTTCTTCTTTGATTGATGATACATACTGCTGGTTTCAAATATACTGTAATTGCTATCACGCCAGGATGAAATATTCAATGTACAGATAATGTCGTCCAGCTGATTGTGTCTTTCTCCTCGCATCTAGATCGGCAATATACGGCCACGCATATTGCGCCTGATGGTGATTCTCATTATTCCTAAACAATCTACAGCTACTACAGTGAATCGCTATGTGTTAACATAACAGATTAGCTGTATGGGTAATCGTGTATATAATATGTAACTATATCGTTTTGATGAAGAAATGAAATTAATTGCGAAATATTTAATCATCTCAGACAACTCAGTTGAGCTAGGTCTCGTCAGCCTCTGTCGTTTCTCAATATTAAATATTTACTTATTCCCCTATATATGAGACTTGGGGCTACCAGTCTATGATGAAAATAATAACTAGATCATAAGAATAAATACAGCTTCAGTTCACTTTAGCCCCACTGAGGTGGCCATTGTGGAATCGTCGGGGGCTGGGGAATCTGATTACCACCACCACCACCATGAGTACCTCCACCTGCTCCTTGACCTCCTGTTAACACAGGTCGACCGGTTTCCTTGCGGGCCATCTCATCAACCATGGCGGTCACAGCTCGGTACCATTCTTCACCTGTTGGCGCAATCTGACTAGCTGGCAGCATGAAGCCAAATTGTCCTTTATCACGAAGTTCGATCGCGTACGAATACTTAATGCCACCACCCTCATGGGCCCAATCGGCCGCCCCTCCAGCTGCGGCCGAGAGTAACTGTTGCACAGTGCCAACTTGGTAGTGAACGCCGGAGTATCCGCTGATTGCCCGCTGGCCTGCGCGAGCTACTTGCAGCTGATCATTGTAGAAACGGGACTGGATGCGTGGCCCGCTACCGTATGGCAGCATTATTAGTTGGCTGTACGAATGAACGGTGAGGAACATCTTAACTCGCTGACCGAGGGATTGAACGCCATTTCTTACAGCCTGTGACTCAAGCTCCGAAAATGCCTGCGGTCCACGGTAGATATCTGAGCAAACGTCGCTACTGGTACCGGGACCGCCAAAATCGTAGCCGAAGTTTCGGTTAGGATCCACGCCTTGGCAACTGTACCCTTGGAAGCGTACGCGGTTCTTTCTCCACATTCGATCGCCACTCCAAGTTCTAGCGTAACCGTCCGCGTTGAGTAACGGGTAAATATAGAAGTCATACGATGCGAGTAAGGCACGAGCGGTGGCGTCCGATTTTGCTCCGGTGACGAGTTTGTTAATGATATAGAGACTGGTAGCTGGCGCAATCCATTCGCGTGCGTGGATTCCCGAGTCAATCCAGATCACCGGCTTATTCCCGCCGCCGCCGGAACTGATCTTCAGACCTGGCAAGGAAGACTATCAATGTTACAAGTGTTTTGGGGACTTTTTTTTTAGCTATTGTCGCCTCTGCATGACCAAAAAGGAATATTGCGGATGTCGGTATCCGACATATGCGCTAGGTTCATTAGCATTGTCTGTTCTTCTTACCTTTAATTTGCCGTCCTTCGTACGTGGATCCGATGCTGCTGACCTGTGCAATGTCAGAGTACCTGTTGGCTATGGCATCAATATAGGCGGAAATTTCGTCGTACGAGTGGTACTGGTTAAGAACAAATCGGGATGGATCACTTCCAACTAGAAAGAGATTTTGTTGAGGGTTTTCGATTTTCTCATGATCGATCCACGATTGAAGATCTCTAGACGCGACAGTATGAGCCACTCTGAGTTTTTTCAGAACCGTCTCCACTGGGTCAATCAACTCAGGCGGCACACGAATTGAGACATTTCTCGCCACAAACACGGGATTCCAGAAATCCAACGAGGATAACTCTCCTTGAAGACGTTCGAGATCTTCTTTCTGCTGCTCATTTTCTATCCTCGCTACAAATAGGTGATGGTTTGTGTAATTTCGAGCTTGGCCATCGTCTCCTGCGTAGCCATTTTTCGCTTCTTCGTATGGGATAACTTTAGGGATCGTGTCGATACGAGCTCCATGAATTTGGATCACAGCCAAAAGGGCGGCCGTCGACAAAATGGCAAATTTAGCCTCGGACAACCTCATCGTCAGCACATTCAATTCGATTTCGTCCAGTGGGCTAATGCAACACAGCTGTTTGGCGCTTTATATATTCCGTCCAGCTGACGGACGGGTTATCGTGGGATCGGTAAAAGAAGGGCAAGAGACATCTGACAGCGGTAAAAGGTGGATGAGGAGAAGAAGGAAGAGAGGATTGATTCCTTTTCCTGTTGCTTCCCCGCTGTGTTCAACACCGCCGACGGCCCGAGCGCTCGGTGCTTGTTATCTTCTGAAAGCTTCCTGTATGGATTCTACAGCAACGCTACGAATACTGGATAGATAATCGTGCTGTTGTGTACCAATGCTAAATGACACAACATAGCTGTTGTAGCCTAGTTACGTGAACTGAGCTGCTGCTAATATGACGTATCAAATCGTAATTTATGGTCGAAATCTCACATACTATTGTGTTATTGCAACTTCATACGAAAATGGTTCCTGTGAATATCCAACATATGTGTCCAGGAAATCCAGTGTGAAATAGGATATTTAATATACTTGATGTTGAGTTACTAACCAATTTTAGATGGGATGCTATTTATTACTAATTGTAGTAATATACAGACGTTTCAAGAGTACAAGAGTGAACTATATCATTTGTATGTATACGTAAATTTAAGCTTGCGTTCTTGGTGGTCACATAGATTTATTTATGTCAATACACAACCAGAGGAAACCTAATCAGACATAGCAAATATCAGGGAAATGAAAAACCCGAATATAATTGTCTCTGTGTACTGGAATTCCTATAAACCAATTATAATATATTATCCATAATGTATTCATGAAATCATCGCTTCCAGCTTTGTTTCGAGTCAACAAGCCTCAACCAGATCTGCCAAATCCTCATAGTCGATTATCTGCAGCTGACGTGCGCCGCGGTTTACGTTATATAGGGTGTTATTTCTTGAAACGTTGAAATAAGATAACGCGATCCACTGCATCATCATTTGCCACTCAGCGAAACTAGTTATAAAAGCGCAAAACACATAGACACTCTAGGATGGTCACAATGGCCTGTAAATAAACAGCGACCACCCTAGACCGCACGGTCGTTAATATGTAGTAAAGAAATGGTATCACTTGAGTTCATAGGTTAAGTTGAATGACTATTTGTTGCTTTAGATGAAACAAAAATCGCACTGTTATAACTTGACTATATAAGAAAATAATGACAATTGAATTTCGCTGATTGTACAATGTCAAAATACAAGGCACTTCACTGACTACCCCCAGACAAACGACCTTCATTGTACTAACAGACAGCGACAGTTCCCATCCTTTCTCCTTGCAGCTCCTTTAATAAACCAATAAAGCTTTACCTTTACCTTTCTTATTCGCCTTCTTTGATGACAACTACTTAAGTCATAACGCGTTCGTCAGTTAGCCCTACATAATTTTCCAACTGGCAGCATTCACGTTATCCGGCGATACGTGAAGTGCGTAGTATGTGTTGCCCACACGAACCGACATGTTACACCCCCCTACATTTGGTGACATAGTAACGTTCATTTGACATGAAGAACAGAGAACGTCCTGCAACATATATCTTCATAGACATTTTTAACATTTTATAATTGATGTGTACCTCTAATTAATTAGCACCAGCAGCGCTCACCTCATGCGCTTCAACGTATTTCAAGGTTCTATTAGGCCAATGACGTTTTCTTTTAAATTCATGCCGCTGAAGTTACAACTCACCACAAGAACAATTTTCAACCTTCAAATGGAAAATGCGGTACAAAATAATGGGTAAGATAGCAACGCGCAGACACTAAAGAAAAAAAATGAGGAAAGCCCTGCCTTGTTCGGTTTAGTTGACAAGAAAAAACAGGACATTACAATGGCCGAGCTCTGCGTTCCGCGTACTACCAGATAGCATTTAATTGTTTTTTTCGAGCTGACCCTTAGCTGTTACCCTATCTGACAGACTTCAGCTCTTAACCTTTTAGGTATTACTATGAGGACCTGTCGGGGCCACCTTTGCTTATTCTCTTGCTTCCTCGTTCCTGGCGAGAATCTTCAGATAAAGAAAGATGATAAACAACTCCAAAGATTCTACGCGTCTGACAAGATTTGAACCCGTGTCCCTCCGGTCTAGCAGTTCACGACGTTCACCACTAGGCCATACAGGGGACATTATTGTAATTGAAACTGCCCTGTACCAGGGTAATCGTAAACTGACCTGTTTGCGATTTTCACGTGGATTCGATTTCCGCTATTCAACCTCCGAAAAATCCGAAGAAGGTTCTCATACAACTACGCGAACCATCCCCAAGAAGATTCAAGCAGAACAGCTACTTCAAAAGGTATCGAAAAGGTACCTCAAAATGCACATTCTGAGAACCAAATGGCCGTTTGTTCGTGCCCAAATTCTCGACCTTTACTTTTTAAACTTTTGCAACTTACGGGGTCTTTTGACTTTTGTTGGGCATTGGGACTTTCAGGCTTTCTAGGAATTGGATCTATGACTGCAAAGGGCCCGTCTCAGACGACTCCCTGTGCTAATATCGCTATTCAACCTGGGAGTTAATAAGTATTCGCGAATTCGGTTGAAATTGGTCAACATTATCAGTGTGAAAATGAAGCAATCAGTTTGTCAGGATGCTCCCTCTGCGACCTTTAACGATGTTATGGATATAATATGAATTGAACCCTTATATATGAGTCTCACAGGAAAATAATAATATGAATTGAATATAACCCTTTATGTATGAGTCTCATAGGAAAAATTAAACTATCTAAGTGTGCGGTAGAGGCAGAATTTAACGAAAATTGCACTCAACTGCAAAAAAACGCAATAAATTAAAAAAACGCAATAATTTGCAATATTAAATAACGTTCCATTCAACGACGAGTTGCTTCATCGACTCGCAATTCTGTTTTTCATTAAGAATATATGTATGGTTCGCTCTGTCGCACGCAAGTGAAAAATTAAAATTTAGCAACACATTGAAATTGTTCTTGACAGTTTGGTTGCAAAAACCAAACGAAGGAGCTGCTTTTTAGCAGACCTACACAGAACGCATGCACTCGTTGTCCCGTCTTGGCTGCCTTTGAGTACGGAGCAGGCTAAAGAATTATTCTTAGCGCTTCTGAGATACGTGACATACGTAGAACTCCAGGAGGTTGGACGGTTGAGACTCAGCCGATTCCATGCCGGTGCCCGTCAGGTATGACTGCACTCACTGATATGTTATATTTTTCGACGCGAAGGTATAACAATTAATAAGAAGAAATAATGAACAATCAAATCGTTCTTCATTATTTATTGCAATCAAATTCAAAAAACAGTAAACACGGAGGGAGCCTTTAGTGTCGAAGTGCCTTGTAAGAATCGAGTTTAATTTTATCCCCGGACAGAATAGTTTTGCAAGTCTTTATAGCTAAGTAATCGATATTTGACGTCGAATATTTTCATTATACCTCACAATTTTCGAAAATAAATAACAATACTGTTAAAGAGAGATCGGATAATATATAAAGCGAGTAAAAAGGGATAATACATATACATAACGCAATCGAAAAAAAAAACAGATTGTACAACGGTGCATGTATACACAACACCCATATTTATAATGGCCTCCTTTGGCTGATAATAAAGGAGTACTTCTTATACATGTATTATAAAATTTTAATATACCTGACATTAGCCTTAATGTCAATCTAGATGGAATCATTGAAAACTTGTTATATTTAAAAATTTAGATACTATAATTTGATCTGGATATTCAGTGACTTCTAGCCAAAATAAATGGGTTAAAACTATACTCAACTGAACGTCCATATTGTGTGGCGCTCCTATATTTTTAGTTCGTGGTGGCGAGTTTGATGTTCTCAAGGCGGTTGATTATTGGATAGTCTGGTACATTACTCCAGGCAAGCATCGGTGGTAAAGTGCTCCAGTCAAGTACCCGAGATTGTGGAGTACCTGGTGGGGGCCATACCCACTGGCAAATGGCACGTTGAGTTAGGCCGTTTCGGCTGTCTTCTAGTTTAGTCGGTTGGAGGCGGTGTTCAGCTACATTCGATTTAGTGTCATTGTCATCAACGGAGCTAATTGTAGCTAAATGTAACGCGCTAAGCCCAGTGTGAAAATAGCCATGGATTTTCAGGACTTCAGTGTCAACTTGTCGACCGAAAATCATGGTGAAATCCTTTTAGAACGTCTGGCAGAGCAGCGTGGCACCAAACTTTGCGATGTCTCCGTATACTCGTCCGAGCGTCGTAAATATCAATGTCACAAGGCTGTACTCGCCGCAAATTCCTATTATTTTCTGGATCTTGTTCAGGGCACCTCGAAGATAAGCACAAGTATTCCTAGTGAGACTCTATCGCTAGTCCTAGAGTACTGTTACACCGGCAGGGTTTCAGTCAACGAAAATAACTGCATTGGTCTTCTGGATGCTTCCGCATCACTGATGGTCACTTCGCTTGAGCAAATAATATCGAACTTTATTGTTCGAGCGGCTAAGGCAAATCCACAGTATTTCGTTGACAGTCAAATATTACCGATGGTCCCTTCGCGCCTTATGAACTACTCGGTCGGCGATACCCTTATCGCCAGCAGCCGTTCGAGACGGAGCGCCCTGCTGCATGTGTTCGAAGGACTCGCACGTTGGGCGCATGTGGATCACGTCACACGGTGAGCTATATTTTAATCGTGTAATTACTATGAATTAGTGATCTGGTAACACAATCTGTGTGTTAGTATCAATCAGGTGGCAATAATTGATGACTTCGATCGTTCCGTCAAGTGAAGGCGGACCTTTGTGAAATATCGATATATCGAAGTTGCTGGTTTTTCGAACAAGGAGAAAAATTGAAGTTGAGGTATGTTTTCTCTTGAAAGTACGAAATAGCTAGACCGGGGTAATGCGGTGTTTTCAATGACATAACTGATTAAAAAATCTGTAACGTGATAATTGTGATGAGACAACAAACAGTACTGGAACAAAGTAGCTATAGCTCCTCTGCTACACATTTTATAAGGCGATAAATATACCAGTTCCTCTCACAACTTCATACTGGTTTGTCGTTAAAGATGAAGATAAGCAAACACAGAGATGATCATGCACTGATTGAACCGACCTCACATACAATGGTGTACCGAAATAATAAAAATAATACATACAATAGTACAGTACGCGCGACCCTCAGATGGTAAGTTAGTTAAGTTGGCAAATACGAGGCAGGTTTCAGGTTGATATGAGGCCTCTCCCCTAAATTGGTAAAAATCCAAGCCACGTCGACACGCGTATAGCATATTTTCTAGAGACACGTTGTGAAACTCGACTAACTCCCAGAATACGCAAAAAGGTTTCCGGTATTTGATATACCCTTACATGGCTGGTGTTTGCCATTCACAAAATGGGCAACTGAATAATAATAAATGGTAGGTCAATACAGCATTTCGATTCCGGGTGAGCTATTTTAGAGCGATGAAATACATCAATTATAATAGGAAGTCGTAATTGATTTTTCTTTGTTATTTTTCTAGAAAAATAAAAGGAAGTGCTCACTGATGTCGTAAGAGTAACTCAACGAGAATTCAAACTGTGTGACCATAAATACTGAATTTGTTCTCTGATTGCAGATGGGATGTATATTTAGATCTACTCAACCGTGCTAATCCCTGTAGTACCAACGTGGCACGCCGTCAGAATTCCTCTCCCACAATGAGCGTTAGCTCGTCTATGCCATTACTTTTAACGCCACAACATGAACAACAGCCAGGTCAGCAGCAGCAGCATCAGCACCCAATTCCTGAATTGTCACCCATAAGATCGGTCCCGTTACAGCCACAGGAAGACCAACCCGAAGGTTGCTTTTTGCGCCAAGATATGCTAGGCAAACAATCATTAATTCAAGAAAACGTTTGAAGTCAAAATTCAGTGGTAGTCGATTTCATTTACTAGGGTGCTGATTTAAGCATTTACAGGGGGTACACTGATTTGCAACAATCATCATACATTTCTGATGTTCGAATTCCTTTCTTCACTTGTGAAGAAATCTTTAAATCCATGTCAAATATCTAAACATGGCCTGCGTGTGTTTTCAGGTTTGTCAATGGAGTGTCCGAAGTTCAGTGGGGTTACGTCCTGCAAGCCAGAGGATTAGCCTTCCAGCGTTCAGGCCTTTCGGAACCATTCGGAATTTATAGTTCTTCCAGAGAGAATCTTGATATCGATGAAACGACAGCTACGCTTTCTGATCACATCAATGTAACTCTGTAGATGGACCACTGTAAATGAACTAAGCGAATCAAGCCGATGATCAGGTGCCACGACGCACACCAGCTCTGAGATAATAATAAACGGGAACCCCGAAATTCTACATTGCCGGAGGGGTGGACATAGCAATTGTGTTATTTTTGGTAGAGAACACATTGATCGCAGTAGCAAACGGCGAACGAAGCCAATCGTTGCAACTGGAACGAGACGAGAGCGACATGTGACAGGCTCCCCCCTTGCTAAGCTCTCAGTGAGAACACTTGTTTTATATTGTCGTATCAAGAGACGAAGTGGGCTTGTCGGCAGATCTGGAGCTTGGTTGGCATGTGGAAGGCCTTATTGTAGTAACAATAACGAGGACGAAGTAAACTGAATCAGATCACTCCACTGGTTTTGGTAAGTTCTGTCTCGTTAGCCTGCAATTAATCTTTAAAGATTGATGGAATTGTTTTCGCAGAGACGTAAATTGATAGCATCTATGTGACGGCCCAGTTTATCGAAAGAGCTGCGATTTCTATGGTGATTCGAATGGGCTTTGAACAAATAACTTGTCGTTGGGGCGCCTTTCATCCATTGCTGTCTGCTGTTTGCTCGATCTTGCTTAATAATTGCTTTTCGAGCTGACCCTCAGCTGTTCCCCTATCTGACAGGCCTCAGCTCTTAACCTTTAGGTATTAGTTGTTGTATTATAGTTGCTGTATATTAGTTGTTCACAGACGGGAAGTGGACAGAGGTATTGAGAGGAAGTCTGGTCTTGAGAGAGTGACAGAGAGAAGGGAAGCAGCTGAGAGTCAGCTAAACCACGTCATGTCCGTACGGGCAAGGAGAATGTGTGGTGCTCGTGGCTGGGCCTGTATACATATCACCGCCCTCACTGAAGGATGCGCTAAGGGTGGTGCTGTTGAACATCGTCAACAGTTCCACAAGGGGGTCGGTCACGGTGTTGACATGCATTAGCATGCCACCCCCCCCAAACCTTTAGGTATTACTATGAGAACCTATCGGCGCCACCTTTGCTTATTTTTCTCTATCATGCTCGTACCTGGCAACAATCTTCACATAATGAAACCTCTGTCTTACTTAATCTGTTACAGAAGGTCGAGCCCGGTGGTGTGGTGCATTCGTGTGCGTCTGGCAATCGGAGGAGACACGTAGGTTGCACGGGTTCAATCTCCACCGTTGTACATTTACATTTTAAAGGGGTTGTCCGTCTTATGAAGTAATGCCGTTAAATGTTGGCTGTGATTCAGTCTGAAAAATTTATTTTGAAGGTCGAGTCTGACACAAGGTGACTTGATTGTCATATAATATACACTATTGCTGCATTTGGAACGGTTTTTTGTTAGTGGAGATATACATTTAGTAAATTGCCATTGGATGGATTTCTTTCTAACTCATTTCGTTTATACGAGCCTTTTTTGTAATTGACTGCGTGCAACCCATATTTCGTGTGTTCGATATCGTAAATATAATATATGAGAGGGAGAGAGATGTTTTGTCAGATGTATTGAATGCCTATTACAATGCGTACATATATGTATGTACAGTAAATAAGAATTCAAGTCCTGTTCTGATTAATAAGATGTGTGTATCCATCTCTCTGTCCGATTAAACTAGAACAGGAGGCGTGTACCACCTGGATTCATCTTCAGTTAACCACGAGTTCATAATTCCAATTCTAAAAACGTATACATAGAATTGTTTGTACATATATTTGGTGTGGCCGATATTGCCGCTCTATGAATAATACACCATGGCCTGTTTTCGACACCCACATATGTTACGATTCATCTTTACCAAAAGGTGAATTATAACGAATATAAATTATTTTCAAGGCTAAATAAGTCAAATTCGTGTACTTGATCTTACTTATTTTCTATATTATTCTGCAAACCTATTAGATGTATCATATATATATATATATATATATATATATATATATATATATGTGTATATGAAATATTGTACCATACGGGGAACTTACCAAGCACACCAAACAGAGCTGTGAGTTACGAGAAATAATCTGCTTTGTAGTTTGGACTCGATCAATGGAGAGACTTCATAAGATTGCATTACGCCAGCGAGCTGCCTCTAGCTTCCTAAGTCTGGCTGAGGGAGTGAGGCTCGACGATCTGCTGACCGAGCTGTGCGTGCAATGATGCTATTTATGTCCTCGACGAGGGATTCAAAGTCCCTCACTATGCCGCTTTGCTTCCAGCCGTCGAATGCCGACACAGAGGCACGCGGCATTACAACCCCGAAGAAATGAACCATTCAAATAGAAATATACCGACGACGACGCAAAGTCGATTTTCAAAGACGAGTGAGTAGTTTCCCCACCCCCCTATTAAGAACTGAAGGAACCAAGTGTCTCAGATCACTGCCGTAACATGAAAATGGCTATTATAAAGCCGACGTATATATATATATATACATATATATATATGTACACGGTGACCTTGTAGTCGCTTTGATGTGTGAAATCTGGATTTACTCTTCTTATCATGATTATATAACTTTTTTTTTCTCAATCCCTCTATTCCAAACGGTGTAATACCCCTGTGTTTGCCACGAAACGGCCTTCTTTACCAACCTGTGATTTTAGTTTGTTTTGCCTTTATTGTGAAGGTAGAGAAATTCTGCTTAATAGGTGTTTAGTTCGTTAGGACAAAAACAGCGATTTGGACAAAATGCGACGATTAATATTATTTGAGGAGCCACATGTGAACCATATGTTGATTAGTTGCTGTTCACAAACATACATGTCCCCGCCACAAAAAGCCAATACTCACCTGCTGTGCGGTCAGCAACCACCTGATGTGTACAAAGTTGTTGAGGCATCCCTGAACCACCTATGCATAATTATTACGACCTATACCTTCTCCAGCCTTTGATTGCGAAGAAGGTAACGCCTGAAGGGCAGGGGTACAACGATGTATCCGGACAAAGGCAGCGATTATGAATGCTGTGGCGGTCTGTGGATTTAGCTTAGCAGAACAGAGATGAGTGAAATTCACCATAAAGAGCTTTATTGTAATATAATACAGTTCATATTTAGAATTCGACCTATATATTCCATCTGTCAATTACTCATCCGTGCTTATGAAGATGCTGATTTGCATTCCGTAATGTTAAACAGATACAATTGGGTGCCTGTACGCGTTAAATGTTAAAACGAAAATTATTCGGAAAAATAACAATTTCTACCCTTGAGAATTGCTCCTGCAACTGGGACTCTCAGTTTGGGTAATATCATCATACGAAACATTTTATCTTGATTGAAAATGCATATTATTTAGTTAACTATATTTGCATTGCAACGCCATTACTCGGTGACAAGAGCAACTATTTTTCAAGATTGTGCCGCAGTTTGGCTAATTTATTCGAGTGACTGTCATTACCACTTAATAGGGTTTATAGAATCGATCGGCGCAGATTTTCCTGCAAGCTAAGGAACTATGCAAGGTCAAACTCTTACTTAGATCGAAACGCACTATAGAAAATATATGGTGATTTAGCTTCGAACTTTTAAAACGATACCATGTTTACAAAAACGGGTACTTAATTATTTAATAAAAAACTGTACGTAATTTGAAAAATTAGAATTCAACATTAAAATGTCGATTGTCATCTGTACCACTGAATAGGCCAGCTCTCAAGAAACTCTCAAGTACGGCCGTGCCGTTCCCAGTAAGCCATAGTCAAGAATTTGTCCATCTTCCAGAGATCGCTGCAAAATGTACCCAAGTAGTGCAGCCGGATCTAGCGCGTTATGTTTGAAAAGTAGAGTTGACAACAGTTCAGGATAGTGACAACGTTTGGAGCCCATTTCCATGATCATGTTGGATACGGCTGCTTCCGACAGATCCATATTATTGACGCAGGATACATTGCACAGGGCGGAAAGAAACTTCATGCGTCATTAAAGACAGTTCCGTTTTTCTAGACGAAGCGTAGGTAAATTCATAGTGCGAGATGATGGTGTGGCCCACATCTGCCACTAACACTTCAGCGGAATTGTGGCACATGAGTGATAAACCAAAAGGCGATGGAGGAAGTAGAGGACTGAATCTTCGAAATTGACTTCCATTGCTATTATAGTTCGTGTGTTTCATACAAGAAGGCATAGCCCTATGAATTATTGCGTCGAAAGGAACGGAAAAACAACAGACCCCGTTTTCAATGTGTAGTTTGTCGTTGAATTTATAATACAAAGCAACAACGCTATTTCAGGTACACTGAGGGATTGGAAAGAATGGCTTTAGTGATTCTTGGGTCGTGGGTTCAAATCCAGCCATAGCCGCGGGGAACCGTGAATTATTCATCCTGGACATTTTTCGTAGTAACATCAGCATCGTTTAGTGAAACCGCTTGTTTGGTAAAATAGCTTAGGACAAAATTGCTTGATTTATGGACATACAAGCTACGAAGTCCCAAATCAATTCAATAGAAAATGCTGCAGACAAGGCGAGGCACCGTATGCCGAACTGTATTATTATTGCCATTACGAACGTGTCAATTGGCTCAAAGAGCGAACTCCAGAACTTGCTGGATAATACTGAATATGATAGATGATGCGCAGACCCTCGCATCGTCCGCAGTGGCAATGTGTTCCAGGCTTAGGATGTCACAGCGTCTGGCATAACCATGGCGAAATCCGTGTTCTGTGAAGCACTACGAGCCGATTAGTCCCGCTAGCCTCTATCCGTTTGCTATAGCCTAAATCCAAGGTAGCTCTAAAGGAGTTGACTTGGAGTTTGAGCTAGCTTGGGAACTCCTCGTTTGAAGTTTCGGAGCTCCTTCTGTGTGACTCACACCAGGATAATATCGGTAGGCTTCTGTCTTCGGTAGGTCGGCGCGCCGTTTTTTGTAGTCATGACATGATAAGTGTAACATACACTAATAATTGTTGTTCATTCGTATAATGGATTATTAAATTCATACCCGCATTGCTTATATACGGTGCACTACCGCGTGGCTTGGCTAAACTTATTCTTATGTATACATCATATGACATTTAATGTCCAATCCATTACGAACACCTTATGAACACAAGCTGTGTGTGTGTGTGTGTCGCATGATAGTGAGGACCAACGCTTCCTATGCTTTTCGAGTCAGATACTTAGCCACCCACGCCACCGCACTGAGTTCAGAGACTTCGGCCTATCTGTTCGGGAAATGTCACAAAATTCTGGTGATGCTATATATATATATATATAAATATATATATATATATAATAGTTCGGTGTAAAAAATATATATAAATATATATATATTTTTATACCGATCTATTATTTACATATTATACAATTATTATATTCTCATTTTAATTTATCCCCGCAAGAAATGTTTTTGCTGAAGTGGGTTAACGAAGGTCGCGAGGGAGCGAGCCCCGGACGGTCGGTAAGCCAGAGCGTGGCGGCTAGACACTTTGACTTTGAATGGCATCTAAAAGATGGTCGGACGTCGGGTCCAGCGCTTCCTCACCACCGTGACAGAGAAGGAGATGCCAGCTGGTATCTTACCATTGCATGCCTTGAATGCAAGGAGAGCAGTTTGAAGGCATATTTCCTTGAGACAGGTAAAAGTGTTGAAACACATCGGCAACAGAACGCCTGCGACGACGGCTGAACACAGCTCTCAGAGTGTCCTTTTCAATGACTTTACCCCCGTGAAGCGTTCCTCTGAAGCCATCACCGCAGATTGTGACACCGTAGCATAGCAGAGGAACCTCAACCTCAGGAAATTCAAATTCAGGTTCAAAGCTTGCAAAATGGATTGCAGTTTAGGTCGGATGTCTTCGTCCAGGTGGAGAGCGGCGACCGTGCTCGAGCCGACGGTCTCATAGTGATGACTTAGCTCATCAGCAATAGCTTGTGGAGAAGAAAGCGGGCCTGCAGTACTCTCAAGAGAATGTGCTAGAGAGTGTGCTACTGAACGCTTCAAAGCCAGCGTCAGCATAGGCCACGTCATTTGCATAGGCCACGTTGAGCCATGATAGGCCACGCTGCACATGATCTAAGAGGTTTGAGACTCCTTAGGGCTGTGTTTCCAAAGCAGGAGTGAGAGATTCCTTTGGACAATGAATGTGTCTACCGTAACCTGCAAATAAAACCAACACTAGGTTGGTCAGAAAGGAGTGCACCAGACCACAGGTGAGATCACTAAAGTCTCATCACAGTTGGCAACCGCAATAGGATCGAGGCAAGTCCCAGGAGCCGGCCGCGTTACCTTATCGATGACATGACGGAGATTTCTGAATGAACTAAGCAACAAGTTTATATTCGAGCCTCGTGTAACTGTGCACGGTAAGGATCCTCCTGCTAAAAGAATATCCTCAAAGATGTTAAGCAGAATATCCCTGTACGAGAAATGATTGGAGTTGAAATGAGGTAATCCTCAAATCCAGATTTCCTAATGTGCACCCGAATGACCTGAACGTTGCCATCATCACTGCTCTTTGCCGAAGTCGCTAGAACACTATAGCCAACTCGAGTAAACACACCAACTCCACCTCCCAGTTTAGCAACTTCGCGTCCCGATCTAAAAAAATTTAATTCCGAGATACCATAATCGCCGTTTTTAACCACGCCTCGCTCACCACATCCGCGTGCAAGCCAGAGCCCTCCACCTCCAAGAGGTCTGCAAGCGCCTCGAGTTTTCCCGATTTCTTGAGCCCTACATACAGATCCCGATTTGTCGTAATCTTCACTACGCCGAATTTGTACTTGTTTTAAACTTTTATAACTTTGATCAATTCTCATTTCAATAAAATAAGGCCTCGTCTTTGAGACCTTAGGTATTACTATGAGGACATGTACTGGTACCTCCATGTAATACTATGTTTTATCTCGTCATACCCAGCAAGAATCTACAGATAAAGAAAAATATTAGAGGAACCCAAAGAGCCTGGCAGGACTTGGACCCACACCATATGTTCCGTCTGCGTAGCAATCCAAGACGTTCATAACTAGACCATCTATGGAACGATGCAGCAGGATCTTGATGTTGCGGGTTGCAAGTATTTCTGGGTTAGACGACGGACCAACTGACTTTCTAGAAAAATAGTACAGGAATGCAAGAAACCAAAACAAAATGGAATGGCGTAGGAGTAAGGCCGGAGACGTCGAATCTGTGGGTTCCCGTTTCAAGTCCCACAGGACACATACGCGCAATTCGGTTCTTCCTAGCAGACTTGTCAGTTAGGTTATCTAAAACGAAATATCTAAAAAAATATAGCGCCTATGAAACGACAAGGGAGCTTCAAGGTCCAACGAATTATCAACTATCTAAATACGGACCAACGTCTAATGAGGGACCAAGAGATGGCAGCATTAGACTCACAGCCGGTAACAGAAGCATTCTGACCTTAAACAAGATCATATGTCCACCAAAGTAATAATAAAAGAAAGGTCGGCACGGGCGGGCAAAGCTCCCAGAAAATAAATGGAATAGAAATCCGTGCTTTTTTTGGCCGGTGCATAAGTAATTTCCACCATTTTTGAAGTGGTTTAGTTTCACAAAAATTACCGCCATGGGTTTCAAGTTTGGAGGGTTTTTTTGGCTGGGTGCATTAGCAGGTTGCGTAAGCGATCAAATACAGAGACCAAAATCGTGCATATCCGACCTTGTCTTCTTCTTCTTCACTATGTTCGTTCTGGCAAAAAGGCGGCTAAGACCATGACGACTGACGATGTGTGAAGTGGAGGGGGAATAAGTATATAGAGTCTGTGGGGAAATGAAAAATAGACATTCTATGATAATCCCCAACGCAAAATGCTTAGACCTAGGATTCATGGCCACGATGTGATGCTGTACATTTGATGGGATCAGAGGGGTCGTCTATTATGAACCGTTGAAAGGTAAAGCATTTCACATGACAACTTAGCCAACTGAATTTAGACATTAACAAGAAACGGCCGTGGAGGGGCAGAGGACGGCGGTAACTGATAATATAACATTGTTGCTTTGTATGCCTGCCATACTGTGACCGATCCTGGCTCAGGAATTCTGCCGTGCCCGGTTATAGTCCACCGATTGCTCCATGCGATTATCACCTATACAGCTCTATGGAGCATGTCGTGCTGGGGAAGCGCTTTAAGGCAGAGGCAAAGGTTGGCCAGATGGGTGCTGACGAGGTGCTTTACCGAAGCGAAATTTATGCCTTCAAATAGATGAGCGAAAGTCGTAGAAAGCGAGGGACATTATATTGATTAAGAATCGTCTATTCATTCAAAATATACAGCGAGCCAAAATGAATAAAAAAACATATGTACCGACTTAATTAATGGTTATTTCAATAGTCACAACGATAACTTGATCTCAATGACGTCATGTTATAGCAGAAGAAAGGAAGCAGCTCAGATATCCTGATTTATGGAGTCACTCTCACAGTAATGGGTCACATAGACTTGTTCGTGTGTAAGCCTATTAACTGTAACGTAGGCAATTTGTCCAACTGATTCTGTTAGGAACCGAGAGAACATGAACTCGCCCCGTCCAGTGCTCTTCCGTGATTGGAAAACAAGAACGACGCGAGATCCAAATGATATAATTGTCTAATTATCATCACCAAAGTCACGAATCTATTGATGAATACTTAATGCGAATGCCTAACATCATGTCAAGGCGACACGACGGTGCAAGCTGTATGCATCGACTTCCATTTTTGTTGAGGCTTAGAGCATACGTGGTAGGCAATTCGTGCGAATTGGTACATTGATCGAGGGTTCAGTGTAGATATGAACAAAATTGGGTAAACATGCTCGCGTATATAATAAAGGGGACGATGTATAATGTAAGCGTTCTTCGAACAATGCGTATGTTGTGCCAATAAATTGACTAGTGTGTTTTCGACTCACAAACTTAAGTAACTTCAATCTCGAAGCTTAAACCTGACTGCAGAGTTGAGTTCTATTTCCTAAAAATAGAAGATGGGACCTTAGCACGTCGATATGTTTGTTCAATACGATAAATATCGTAGATATCGGGATTATCTGAAGAGGCTACAGTTTAGTTGGAAACAGCTCTCCATTGCACTCAGACAACTGTTGCCAAAATGGATGCAGTTACTCAGTATGGATTTATCGCAAATAGAAAAACGATATATGGTTGTTTCGAGCTGTTCTGCCGCTCACTGATTCTGTGTAGGCGGAACAAAACGAGGACCGAGTACTGAAATCTTAACTTTCGTTATGTATTATATTGTTCATTATTATTATTAATCGACTGCTTCAGTTGGCTATACAAATCAGAATTATATTGAGTACTTATCAAACAGAGCAAACACAATATTTGTCCACAGTAAATCAAACTTGTTTCGTGTGTGGGCATACAATTGATTGTTGATTATGCTTACCAGATAGTCTACAGACAAGTCGTGGGTGCCACCCTGTACTCGACATAATTCTAATCGATATTTACTAATTACCCGATCACTGTTATAAAAACCTGGTTAATCTATATATATATATATATATATATATTAGGTTATTCTTGTGTTTGTATAGACAGACAGATCGACATCTGCGCATAAGTGTACTCTATATACATGTGTTGCTATGACGTAGTTTTACATAACGTTCATTGGATATGCTCCAACAGTCCTCTTCGCAGAATTCGTCATCGAGAAACGAACGCGACACGTGGGTGCCGCAGTTCGCTGCCAACAATCGGATTCACAGATATGGAAATTCCATTGGGAAAACCGATTCTGTGAAGGCTTGAGCAGGTAAGGGCCAACGTGGCTGGTCCATCCATCATGGTGGTGGTTGTTGCTGTTGTTGCACCACGTTGTTACGGTAGCGATAGTATTGTTGTCGTCGGTGTCGATTCCCAACGTCTCCCGTTACAGCTGTCAAACATCAAAACTGTTGACGTATAGAAAGAGCGAAGTCGAGGCTGCCTTTACCAACGCCGGAGCCGTCTGTACCTTCACATGATGACGCTGTCACCAGCAAGGGAAGCAAGCAAAGAAGCGCAACTGATAAACGCCGATTTGATTATACCACCACAACGTGGCCGACACCAGCAGCAGCAGCAGCAACGTTTTTAATAAATTTCACCTGTGCGTAGCTAATATTATACATTGCCCCAGCAGCAGCAGCAATAGCACCGACATCAGCAGTTGTATTAGCGGCGGGTTCAACATTGAAAAACGCCGTCGGTATTAGGTAAGCGGCCATGGGCGGTAGTGGCTGGTTGTTGCAGTCGACAATACTGCTGACACAAAATATACAAAAATATAACCACAGAGGGCGCTGCAGCGCGAGCCATCTCCGACATTCGCTCTCTCTTCGACAATCAGGCACGAAACACGATCCCTACCCATGGCATCACCATCCAGCAGCAGCAGCAGCCTCAGCATCAATACCTCTACGGCTGAGTGCTGCCCCTATAGTCACTCGGTGGTGTTTGTGTGCTGCTCCTGATACACCACCACCACCACCACCACCACCACGATCATCATCACCACCACGACAGCTCATGCTAACAATAGGTAAGCCTGGCTTAGCAGTATTCGCGCGGAGTGGCGCGGATCGTCTGCGCTCTTAGCTGTAGCCAGCAGCCAGTTAGATCGAGCTTACGAGCTGGATGTACAATAGTAAGTATACGGAACAGAAGAGAATCTGTCGACGAGTCAGAGCGAGGCGCCGCCGCCGCCGCCGCCGAGTGACAAATAGTAGCTGTGGTATGACAGCAATAGGGACAAAAGCAGCGGCAGCAGGAGGGGTAGCAGCCATAAACGGACGAGGAGACGCGCAAACGAAAGAGCGACAGAGCCGGCGCAGATCGTCAACTGCCTCTGCTGGTTGTGCAGAGAGGCAGCAGAGAGACAGCGAAACAGACGAATCATTGGGTCGTCGAGTCTAAAGCCAAGAAGATCAACGGTGGAGAACTGGTACGATTGGAAGGGGAACGACACAACGGGGTGACGGTTGCTTGTTGTTTTCTTCATCAGCATCATCAACATCATCATCTTCTTCGACGACGACTCTTCTCGTTGTGGTCGAGTGTCAGCCACCAGCGGTGATCTCGTTCTTACTATCGACGCTGCTGCTGCTACTGCTGCCATTCGTGTTGTTGTTGTTGCTGTTGTTGTTGTTGTTGTTGTTGATGATGGTACCGTCATCATCGTCATCATCCTGTTTCATGAGATAGAATTAACACGAATAAGCGATACGATCCCTTTGTGTGATTCACAGTGCAAAACCGGAGAGACACAAGAAACTAGACAGTAGGTTGGCAGCTGAAATCTATCGACGCAGTCAAAAAGGGCAGCCTGATATGCTCACCATATACGTATAAAGATACGCACGTAAATCTGTGTCTCGGTGCGTATCTCCTCAACCTATTTGGGGGGAAGTGGACGTGCACGAATGATTCGTGTATCATCGTCTTTATAACCGATTATAACGTGTTATTATGATGGATTGCTTCTAGTGAACTCGTATATTGTTGATTTTAAGGTGTGCGTGTATATGTGTACCAGAGTACTACTACTACTACTGTGAGGAAACTACGAATTTTCGGTCTCGAACGGACAATTCCAAACAAAAGTAAGTAATGAAATGAGCAGACAAGTAATACTCTCAATGGAGTCTCACCCTATGAGTATGTCAAGGCGTCTTATACTATCATGCCTGACGAATGAAGGTTCACCTTTATATATGTATATTAATATACAATGGCGTAAGTCTGAGGATTTCCTTTTTATTCAAATTAGATATTTGTATCACTCTGAAGCGAAATATCGTGGTCGGGTATTTTATTTTCATTTTGCCGAATACCATGATACTCCATCTATGAAGTCAGAGCAACTGTGACGGGATATCTCAGTTCATGCTCGTATATACGGATACCTGATCCATACGATCCAGGAGATTTTGTACCTAGCTGGATAATCGGGCGCGTAAAGTTACTAACTTTTATCGAAATTTCCACTTACTATCAACGTGCACTTGAGAAAGATCTATTCAGACGAGCAGACACTTTTTCTTAATGTTAACCATGAAAAAAGTGCGAAAAGCAACATTTTTCGATTTTCCGGGATCCCAGTACAGGTACAAGTTTGACTTCATTTTGTTTTAAATACAGAATTAAAATTACCAAAGTTGGGTGAAATGTTAACGGCAAAATCAAGCTACGAGTAGGAGCTTATTATAACAAATTCTATATATATATATATATCTAGGGAACAGTTTTGAGGGTATCGAAATCGACCTTTTCTCTTAGGATCCATTTTCAAGCTTTAAAATAACGAACGCGTGTAATTTTTCTTTCAAAATTCCAAACTTCGCTTAAACACACACAAAAACATCTTTCAAAATTGCAAACTTCGCTTAAACAGTAGATATACTACTGGAACTAAATTATTCATAATTTGTTCCCTCTAGTGGGCATATGATAGGTATTGTGTTCTCGCTTGTCACCCACTCGTGAGTCTATTGCTCAATTCCCAAATGAACTAGTCATAGAAATCCATTGAAGTGGCTCATAGGCTACACGATTGATTACACTGCTTCCACGTTAGTGGCTGTGCGTTTATCTATCCTTGCCTAGAATCGCCCAATCGGGATGTTGACATTAAACAGATGTTGAATGATGGGTTTTAAATTCATATACAACCGTCGGGCACAAATCATGACCATAAGATCTTTCCATGCTAATGATAAAAATAGAAGATTCTTACTCAATCGATGCAAATATGCACTGGAAGAAAAAAACTACCTTCAAAACCGTATATATATATATATATGCGCAAAATCTCGAAAATGGCTCTAAGGATTTTGATAATTTTGAAGTGTTGGGTTTGATCTGACCAGAAAACTCGCTACTGAAAACGACATACCTTTGAAGACCGATTTTCTACTTCCAAATGCAGATAATAATGATGATATGTACAGAGGTAGCTATTCATCAGAGTGACATGTGGTCATCCGAACATGTGGTCCGATTCGCTCATACACGAAGCAGGCTCAGTAGTCTTCGTGTGCGATCGTAGACCCGAGACCTCATTGACTCATTGATGTTACTGTTATGAATTGTTATGTATCTGCCAGCAACTCAATCCGTTCAAGCTAACTCTTCCAACGGTAAAAAAGATTCATTCTTCAAGATGACTCTCTCAAACACATTCAGACAACGAGAATCAGTATTTTGAATAAATAAGTATGTCTTAATAAATTAAGACATACTACAAGATAGAACATAAATCGATCCAGAAGAGCCCGGTATTTTCCACTACGTTCCCTATGGGATGGCGAATAAGTTGAACGATATAAAGTGACGACAGCCACTCGGTCCTGTGCTCAAAATACAGATAACCACGTATACAAATATCATTGCCTCCCATCATTGTTATTACGTAATGGTAATGAAGTCGTGTACTCGATTCCACCATGCCCGCTACCTGCCCGACTGCAAATAATCGAGTACTCATATCCTATTGTAAAGGAAACTATCATACTATAAGTCTATCATAATATACATTTGTTGTGATGCTTACTTGTTTAGCCTCGATATCTCAGATGGTAAAACTATATGGTTGGTTGTATCCAGTTGCAGTAATGGACAGGTGTCTTCATTATTATCCGTGATGAAATAGCGTACCTCATTTTGAAACCATTTTGGGTGAACACTTTCACATAAAGCTTCTTTTGTGAAGGTTCTATTCAATTGATAGCCATATTTTCCCCCATTGACTATGTAGAACGCATATGTCGAGGGTAATCACACAAGCACAGGCGCACACACACACACACATATATATCTATGGCAAATTTACAGCAGATTCGTGTTGACCTCATCATCGACGCTCACTGTTATTATTAATTCCTTAACTAATCCTGATGTATGAAGGAGCTGCAGACTCTCGAGGCGGACCAGACCTTATCCCTTAAGCCTGTGTATACCAACAGGGCCGATCCATTGAAATATTTTCATCAGATGAATCGTAAGACTCCAAGTGACCCACTCAAGTGAATCTCGATTTATTTCTTGTTCAAGATCGTCATCGAAAGATCGCTTTGTTGTTGGGCTAGCGTCAGCAATAAGCAGATAGATTCTCACTGATCATTCAATGTCACGGCAATACAATGTGGGTTCGACTGTCATCAATGCTACGAAGCTATTACAGTACAAACATGATCACAAAGTTGTAGAAGGATGACGCATACCACATATAAAGGCGGCATTGTCTAACGTTGCGCGCTGGCTGCTTGATATCGTTATGCACACTTGGCAGTGTATTCAGCAAAAGGGTTATCGTAGCGCAGTTCCACAAATCAGCCGAACTATAATAAAAATAATATATCTTTATAGTACAAGTACCAAGTGACGTGTTAAGAATTCATGGGATTATTTAACATTCTGTAACAAATAGAGTGTATCCAGTCAATATGGACGCAGAGAGAAATAGTCTACGAGAATTTTATGACCATCGACGCTGCCGTCAGATTATAGAGATCACAGATGTTTTGCCCGCTCACTGTTCGCTAGTTGATGCTGAAGTTTAGCTTGAGACAAAGAAGGTCTAGTTCTTCAAATTTGAAGGGGGCCGCACAAACGAACTCGTTGTTGTTCACTAAGTTTCCGTTATCCCTTATGTCTAACCACTGTATTGGTGAGCAGGTCTCCACAGTGAAGGTACGTTGGATCGTATTAAGGGCTGGGGCCACTCACAGAGGTAATCACATCGATAACGTGAAGCAAGTGGTTGTTGCCTCGAGATTTATATATAGTTTTGCAAGCTGGTTAGCACGGGTTCTGGGAGAGCGGAGCATGTTCTAGGAGCGAGAGGTTTACTTCGGAATCGCGAGGGAATCCACTGCACTGCTTTTCGAAGGTTTACTATCTTAGTCGAAGTATGGGTATACTTGGGATGCTAAAAGCAGAGTAGACCGAATAAATCTTGGTTCGAGGAAAATCCTCCCTGGACCAGCTATCGCCGTAACAGGCAACTTGGCTGAATGCCGCTGTGGTCAGTGCAAACGGCTAAATTAAGGAATTAAGGAGGAATTAAGGAGCAATCAAAAGCTACTAGGTTACCTGACATGTTTAAGTAATGAATATAAACCGATATGAATATTTCATGCTTCACGAGGCTTGTGCAGTTCGCAATTCAACAGCCCCGAAGAATGTGACTCTTTAATACAGCTCTGGTCCTCATTGTGTTAAGTTCCTCTATATAGACCAGTGCGCGAACTGGTGGGCCTGTTGACATGGGCGTTATCATTCTGAAATATAACACTTAATTTTCACTCCCGCATACCATCTCGTGGCACTTAACTGTGGTAATAGTTCCGTGTACATTAAACTATCAATGTAAAAACCCCACTTATATTAACAACAGAATGGAGCTAACACATTCTAGTCACGTTATTTTTTACTATGGATACCCTCATTAAACATGGCTCAAATGAGTACAACATATAATGCAATACTTATTCCTCTCTAGGGTTTCTGAAGGTCGTTACCAACGTTCGACTGTAACTAGTTCATTTCGAAGACTGCTCCGGGGTCGACAGGCTTTGTGCTCACTCTTGGCTCTTCGTCTTACTGGTATCGCTCATTTCGGATTGTGTGATTGAACATTATTGCATCAGTTTGAGGTTTTTGGAGTTTTTTGCCTTGCTATTTCTCTCTGCTCCAAGAATTCTGTCTGCCAATCGCATGAGCAGATGATTGTTTATATCTTATATACTCCAGATATACTTCACATAACCCAGCTTGTTGCATCAACATTGTTCTGCCTCATCAGGCAATAATTAGAAGTCTAACAAATTTAATTTCCAATCATCAATTTAATGTTATTTGGAGCTGCTACTATATAAGTTTTCCGGGCTGACCCACAGCCAACATTTAAGGTCGACGGTAGTGCTTTCGGCGTTGCTTCATAAGACGGACCCCTTCCAAGGCAGAAAAAATGCAAAAAATAAATTTGGAGCTGCAGTGAGATAGCAACGTGATTAAATGCTAACTGAATAATATGCGCTACTTTTATGGAAAAGTGACATTGGTACACTTATTCATGAAAAACATAATCTCTATTCCAGCTAAAACCAATAGCTCAGTCACTATTTATAAGTGCGAAGCAGATTTTGCTCATACGTGCATACATAAATTTCGCTATTATGAGCGGCGCGTGATACATGATCATTATATATATATATATATATATATATATATATATAACCTAAATTATCCTTAAGGTCCAGAAAAAGGGGGCCCCGACAGGTCCTCATAGTAATACCTAAATGTTAAGAGCTGAGGCCTGTCAGATAGGCGAACAGCTGAGGGTTAGCTCGAAAAAAGAGAAGGTCCAGAAAAAAGTCAGGGTTACAAAGGACAACAATTTGAATCAGATTTATTCAACAAGAGGTGTCCTCCGGCAACACTGAGATTCACGAAGAAGACGAGTACCATGTAGCTGGATGTTTATGAAATTCTTTCTCTCTCGTAGAAAACAGACGGCAAGATAACGGCTTTGTCGCTGAAGTGATACAAAGGGGTCTCCGCAAATTGTAAGACCCATTGGTTTATATGTAAAGCAGTAATTAGCTCTTCACATTTCTTGAGCTCGATTGATTCAACTAATTGCGTCTATGATTTACTTGCAGCCACTTTCTTAATGATATTCTTCATGGGGTGGTTCATGGTGTCTACTACGTCTGAGATAGACGCCTTCAAGTTTCCCAATTCCGAAACTCGTTTAACCCCGACTAGAGTTACTTTGGCAAAGATGTGACTCTTGCTTAATTCCAATTGATATTCGCTATACAGTAGACATAGATCACTCAAAATCTCTTGTTGAATCATACTGGTGTTGTTCAAAAGAATTTCCACAAAGCCAAGGACGGAATTAATTATCTTGAATTTCTGCGCATCGTGAATGCGGTCTTTTCGAGTTAGTTTGAGAAGGTTCTTCAGAAGCACTTGTGCTGACTGTGAAGATTGGTTGGCGCTGAAAGTCTTCAAAGACCTATTAAGGGTTTGTACGAGAGGATCGTGCTCGAGGTTCATGAGCGATGATAAAAGGAATGATTCTGCAAACACCTGCGGCCACTTGGAAGCAAATTCAGAAAGACAGGAAATAAATAGGGCTCCAGGGACAGCCGTCTGATGTTTGATGTGAGCGAAAAATAAATGACGACCAACCAGGGCTAGATCTTGTTGAAGCATTCGCGTAGTATCTGCTGCGAGGAACGACTGAAAGAGTAAAAATGACATTCACGTATCAATCACGTCACCTGTTATTAGTAGAGTACACGCACTCGCATAAAACAAATTCAGAGGAGCTGAGATTTTTTGTATTCTTAAACACACTTTATCAAGTGGGACTATTCGGCAATGGATACACACACGCGCGCCATTTTTTGAAAGAAAATCTTTGTTTTGAGGGCCACGACGTGTTCATTCCGAAAAAAAAGTTGACTTATTCTTACATTATTCTATAACATATATATTTTGCATAAATTGTGTTTCATTGATTAATATGTTGTTTGGGGGCTTAGCCTAGCTTGGCAACGTTCAGTATGAATACAGTTGATGGAGGACGTACCTTTAAAACTCTCGTCACTTGCTTGGTCGGTAATTTTGACAAATCATCGGCGATACATGCTAGCCGATCTGACGCGCTTGGTCCTTCCAGAAAGAGGACTCCGACATCAATTTCACTGCATCCTTGATGAAGGGCGGCTTTGAGATCAAGTAAATCGGCTTGTGCTCGCTCACCGATATCCTCAATTGAAAGCAGAATCCCGGGCTCGTCCTCATCTATCTCGTCCTCATTGTTGTTGGACTCCTCAACGAAGGCGTCAACGATCGCAGCAGCTTCCGGAATACCTGTTATCAAACAATTATATATATATATATATATATATATATATATATATACGTTATTCAATACGTTTCCTACCACATATATCATCCCTGTATTGAATTCAAAATAGGAAATTAGACAGAATATATAAGACGACTGATATTCAGTCAGCCATTCGCTCTCGAAGCGTGTGGATCACTGCAATTGAGTTTCGCAAGCAGCTTTGTATTTCCACGGTTATAGATTGCTGTTACCTGCGAAATTGTACATGCTTGACACCTGGAGATTTTTCAACTGTTTGGGTGCTAGCACAGGTCACTAAGTTTGTGTTTCGCATTTTGTGCAACATTACTTTCGGAATCTGCTACACGTTTGTCGCCCGGCCGATACAGGATCCTTCAGGTACAAGATCGCATGGCTTCCTTAGTTGAAGTTGCGCATATTCGAAGACCGACCCACGTTTCATCGTTTAAGACCCAGCCACCAGCTGAACTCATTGTTTTCCAACTTTTACTCGGTGCCACCTGGTGTGGTCCATTTGTGGTACCTTGCGGCACTCTCACCGACCGTGCCCCCGACTTGGTCACCAGCTGTTCCTCTACCGTCCTCGGCAGCTTACTACGCACCAGAACATCTCCTCTCACCGTGGTGACAAAGCCCCTGAATGGGCGCGTGCTAAACACGTCGCAACTCAACAGTTGGAACGACGTCGATACCAGCTGTTAATGAAGATTCTATCCGGACCTCCCCAGAGTCCAATGTCTCAACTGACACGTAGTTCCTCTTATACACCCCATCTCCCACCAGCCTATCTTGATACTCAGCCAAATTCAGATACTATAGTTGTTGCTTGCTGAATTCAAGGTAACTCACCCTGTGTGTGCCCCTGTCAGGGAATTGGGAAAAATTCACTTGGCCCTTGTGGCGCTATTTCGCAAGTTGAGCAATCGATGCTCAACGTTATCAACTATCGTTATTATGACGTTATCATCTCGGGTTTTCCGGTCACCGAGGGTGAAACCGGATATATATCCCGGACCTGTGTCACAATCTCTGCCCAGAGGTGACGCTGGGTCGTAAGAATATTGACGTTGCTTATCGTCTCCCCAAACGAGTTCAGAACGGGTCGATGAAAGTGTTGATCCTTCGTCATTGTTCGGTTCCGGAACCGTCGGATCCGCAATAAATTACGCATCAATCATCACACGTTATGTCGAGCCTGACACCCCACTATACCTTAATGACCATTTCTCATCGTCTAATGTTGCTCTCTTTAGAGTCGCCCGGGAGCTGGACAGACAAAAGAAGCTCGATAAAGCTAAAGAAGAAGATTGCAAGATCTTAGTAAAATTTAAGGCTAGTTATATCTGCTTTATCCATGTCTCCTCGCAAAATAAATTCATTCAACTCACACTAAATAAATCATATCATGTTATGCTTTAATCATAACGTGGCTGACCTATCTAATTCTTGTATCTCAGGGGAAAACGCACTGCCTAATTATATTAGCATCCTTCACTCTAACATCAAGGGTCTGAAAACCCACATGAATGACTTGGACGATCACAAAAGTGATAATAATGTTTCCATTATTGCCATGGCCCCGGTGGCGCGGATCAGCCTAATAGTAGACCTAATGGTAGACCCCTTCGAGTAAGCAAAGCTATGCATTATCTTATGAGTCTTTAATGTCAACATTTGTGACCCTCGCTCCCACCGCGATGATCACTCAGATATATTAATATCATACGGCTTCCACAATATAATAAATAAGATCTTCTGCACTGGTCCTTCCGGTTCTAGCTCCTGTCTCTACCATATCTGGACAAACTTATCAGCTGCGTCGCTCGTTAAATGTGAAATAATACATAGTAAATTCAGTGATCACTTCTCCACTTCTCTAAGAATCCGCAATTCCTAGCACCGCACAGCGTCACTCCCAATTACTTCAGCAATAGAACTTCCTATACTTGGCCTAAGATTCCGTAATCACGAAATCTCAACGCCTCTTCCCTCTTTGGATCTCTTGGCGCCCAAAGCGCTGTCAACAGGGCTTTTGACTCCGTTATGTCCCTAATTAACAAATACACTAGGTCCATTGACCGACACAGGCATTCTCATGCCAATCAGCCTTGGGCTCCCCTTTAGTTCCTAATGCTGCTTGCCAGAAGGGATAGTACTCATGTGAGCTGGGGAAAGGCGCCCAATAGCGTTAGACTGTACTTCGCCTATATCCGTGTCGGAAATCTGGTTGTATCCACCAAACTTCTCACGGAAGGTTAGTGTCTAATAACCTATCAGAGGAAAATGACCAAGGTCTGTTGTCAGTGTTCGGGAGGAAGGGACCCACCTCTTCCATCTAATTTGTGAGGTTCAACGACTTAATATCGTCGGATACCCCTGCTGTCTCTGTAGCCCTCAACAAATACTTCTCGTGTTGCCTCGATACTGTTCCGCATCGCAAGACTTCGCACACCATCCTCACAACTTTCCCACCTACACCACTGTCTCGTTTCGCCTTCACATATTGCCATTCCGACACGGTTGTATATATTCTTTCCAATTGCAGTACCTCTTCCCCTGTTGTCGACCAGATTCCGGCTCTCGTCTTACGCAAATGTGCCAAGCGACTTGCCATCCCGTAGTGGTATCGATCAATCTCTGCATAGAATAGGGCGAATTCCATGACTCTATCACACATTACCGTATCACTCTAATCTTCAAAGGAGGCGATAAACAGGTTTGCGGCAACTGGAGACCAATCGCGGTACAACCCCCCTTGGGGAAAACCGTCGAAAGAGTTCTCCTCGATCAGTTGAGTTCATTTCTTGCAGAACACAACATCCTCACCCCAAACTAGGTTAGCTTCTGTAAGCGTTGTACCACCACCTTTTCGATAGTACGACTCTCTGAGTCTCTGTGCAGAGCAAAGAACTCCGATCAGCACTCGTTTGCTGTCCGACCCGATTTTCGTAAGGCTTTTGTCTCGGTTATTCTCTACAAGAAACTTCGTGGCTATAGTCTCTCCGAAAATACTGCGAATCTGTCTTCCATGTCAAATCGTGGTTAGTGCGTCGCCATATCAAGCGTGCTCTGTTCGGTATATAATAAACAAATTAGGTTAGGTGTCCCCCAGAGAAGCTTTCTATGCCAAATACTATTTTATATATATATTCGTCATCGATATAGCCAACGTCTGTCAATATTGCAACGTCCACTTTCAGGACGGTATCTCTCTTCACATAAGTGCAAATGATCCAAAGGAAATGATTCGTACAGTCAATGAGGATCTTCTTGCTCTTGCAACCTGGCTTGAACCAAACTACCTCTCCTTCAATGTTTCCAAGTCCACATTCGTCCCATTCTTAGTCCTTCTGGTGTTACCGAGGATGCGACAAATCTTCGAGGCACACCTATTGTATTCACGCTCCACGGTAGCCCGCTTCGCAGGAGTGATTCTCGACGATCAACTCACAGGAGTAGAGCATCTTTTTAGTCTCAGACTAAAATTGGCGGGTGTGGCCATAAGTGGCATTAAACGGGATAGAAAGTTCCTCGAGCCAAGCTGCTGCCTGCTCCCGTATCATGGTCTTGAACATTTAGTCAACTATGCCAACCACATCACACCTATTCTCACGCTCTTAGAGTCATTTTTCGCTTATCTACTCTCGATCGCTCTACATCAATTTTCATTTCCAATAACACCTTACCCTCCCCTATTCATATTACTTTAATCTACCGCTGTTGTCTTACGCTGGTCGTCTCCTCGAATAATCCTATTAGTACAGGCTCCCTGTAAACAACGCTGTCGCAATCCTTTGGCAGGACTCTCTACTGTGGTTATTTTGAAGTACAATTACAGACGATAAGATATGAGATCAAGAATTAATCGCCTATAATATATTGTGTTTTATTCAAACATACAGTAGTTAGGAATTATTTCTAGGGATTAAGGGGGGTATGGGCGGGGGGGGGGCTGCGGTCGACAATGTCCCGAGGAAGGCGATGGCATTGCCCCTCCAATGAATTAATTGGATATTATATATTCCTAGTGATGTAAATTCTCTATTCTCTCTCGTACAAATAACCCAGTCGTAAGTGGCTCTTGTTTATGCCATCAAACCGTTAACAAAGAACTTCTCTTGTCCATGATACCCTCGCCCAGACCCTGCCTCATGGGCATGCTTACTTATCCACCTAAATGTTGTCTACTACTCACCAATAAGCATCTCCTCGTCGCTCATATCTAGCATGTCGGGATTACGCTCCTCAATGATGAAATCGGGCTTCGCCTCAACTTGGTAAGAAGGAAATCGGCTCACATTAGCGTTTTCCCTTATTACCTCGCAAAGTAGATTTGCACGCTCCTTCAAGCTGGCTCTTGGAGTAACTTGCATAATATCAATATACTTCGTCATCGCGTGACACGGCGATACGATGAGGCTGAAGTCCCTTGAACCTTTTTGGGGAAAATCTGGCTGCTTCATTTTTCGCCGCGCGTTCGGACGATTCGTGATATGGTTGATGGACGGTGCACTCCCGAGTCAATACAGTTCCTCCCCAGTTGACACGCTTGTCTACTGATAGTGTGCACAGACTTCGCCTATATAGCAACAAGGGAACAGATGATCAACATGTTTCTTTACAAGCTGAATGACCTCCTGTCAACGACCTTAGTACCTACTAATTCGTTAAAGGCTCAGTTAGTTAATCAATATCCCCGACTTCCTACATGCGTGCAAGGCAGATTATTCAGACGGTCACTTTGCTCAGGTGCTCCCGTCACGCAGAGGACTGACACATCGGGCATCAACCTAAATGCGAACAGCTTCGAGCAGGTATATACCTTCGTCGAACAAGACAAACTATTCTCTGGAAATAGCGCTAGGCTCCAGAACGTCTATATTTGCCAACTGCGAGCAAGAGCGGCGGCTGTTGACAACAGACAGCGGTACACTATGTATATCTTCTTGTTGCGACGTAACGGTTCTGATATAAAAAAAATATCAAAGTAACCAAAAAATAAACGGGTCGATAAACAGCGATGGTGGGATGTCGACTATGATATTCGCGTAGACTTTAATATTAAATAATAATAATAATAATAGGAACAGACACAAATAAGCAGAAGTACTGCCAGAACGGCATGGCCAATATCAATCTACGAGCGATCATTTTAGCTTAAGATTTAACAAAGACATGTCCCAGATGCACTCATTGAGTCCCTAATTGTGGATAGTATAAATAAATGTGAAAGTTCGCTGTAGAATTCTAATATAAAATATATAGATAATTCGTAGTATGAACAACTATATACATGGGATTCAGAGAAAACAAGTAAAATTATTACAGCGATAGCTTTTGAATTTCGATTGAAAACTATTTGGCTGCAGGGTGTCGGTAAACTAAAGTGCAACGATATAACTCGGGTCATTCTTTTCACAACGGGAGTTATTCGGAAAGAGATTTGAGACGGGATACAAACTCTAACCCAACGGTTCCTTCTAACAACCACCCATTGAACAAAGCATGAATGACTTTCGGCCTACAACTAATAACTTTCCCACTAACTCCACTCCCTCAACAAATGATAGCTCGTACCAATGAGGGGGAATAAGCATAATTTGGTGTAATAAAAGGAGTCTTTCGATGGGAAATCCTTAGCCCTTGTCACACCGGATGGGTACGGTGACCGCATAATATTTCGATGTCAGGATCCAAACATAAAATATAAGATCATCTAGATGTTACATTTAATGTGTTTGAAGATCATGGTCTAATACGGATTGTTGTAATAGTAAAATCCTCAACATATAAATGCATGAGGACATGAGATCCCTGTTCAGTTAAATGCAAAATACTACAGGCAACGCCAGACAGCATATGCCGAATAGCAATGTTGTTATTGTTATGGCTGTACTCAAAAGTTTTAACAATATCCTCAATCTCTCTGATCGCTGCTTTTACATAGAATTTGAGGGCAGGTGGATGAACGCGAAACAGGAGTGACATGTCATCCTACGACTTAGGTAACCGTTTTCCAAGAATCAGCTGCAGATTTCTTGAGGTATATAAAATTATTCAGAATGATGAGCATGAAAGGGCCCATAATAGATCGTTACGGCGTTCTGACGTTGATCTCAAACCAAGATGATTCGATATCATCTACGTTGACCGACGACTGTCTTCTGTCGGACAGATATGAAAGAAACCAGTTAAGGATGGTGGAGCCACAGCCAAGGCCCTTGATCATTTGTAAGGAAACCGCTTATCTCAGGCAATAGAAGTGGCAATTACGTCCAAAAAGGCCCCAGGGCAAAGGAGATTCGTTTTGACATTGTCCGCAACTCCTTGCCGTAGGGCTACCTTTGTGGAACGTGACCTACGAAAACCAAACTAGCACGATAAATAGAAGTTCATTGCAGTGAAGTGCGTCGCTCATATCCTTCTCAAAGCCCTTGGACAGGTAACGTATAAGTGGTCGGTAGTTAGATGGGAACCTCTGCTCAACCTTGTTCTTGAACAAAGGGACAATCCCAAAATCCTTTAGCTTACATCAGAGGGTCAGACCCATCACCTTCATGATTTCCAGCCCCCTGACATCCGTGAAGTTAATCGACCAACCATGAGTAGGCCAGATAGGGTCTAAAACAGATACAATATCATTCTCTGCTGGAATGGCGCATACTGCTACTGATCAATCTCAGCGAAATGTCTATTTAGCTCGCTACCAATAACCTGTACCACCCCATGGACTCCCCCAATACGTGGGGAGTTCAACTATGTTAAATAGAATCGTACTATTGTTCTTTAATTAAGAAGATATCTGTGCTTCCCTCAATCACTCATAATTGTTTGTTTATAGTTACAACTTTCAGATGCCTGCAGTACAATACATTGGCATGAGGTCAGCTTCATGGCTGAATATAAACGGCAGCTTGCACTGAGTGCACGCTTTGTGAAAGAACCTGTCTGTGCCATATACATCCTATGCATTCGCTCGCAAGTGCCCTACTCTTTTACTGAATCGATTATATTTCTTCCCCTACACGAAGGTCTTCGATCTTCGGCATTTTCGCACATATTTGTAAGCGTTGTGTCAAACTTCCTCAAATTTTCGAAACGAGTATTGAACGGATATGCGCTAAGATCACACGTGTTCTTATCTGTTGCACACTTCACATTGGGATGCAGGTGGCTTCTGAAATTCATGCTACCATCGACGATTGTGTTCGATCCCGCGAGATGCTGGTGCACCTTAGCCAGAAGACCGTTGGGATTTCGGTAACTAGTGAAGTATAGGAATTTTCTGCCGATTAGGCTCGTGAAGACGTCCACGTGCGTATTTCTCTGTGAAAGTATTCTCCTTTGTGGACCGTTTCTATCCAAGCTGCATCTTTGATATATTAGCGATTATGTTCATTGCACTATTTACAGTGTTACGCGCTTTATAGCTTTCTTTAAATAGCTTCTAAGTCGGTGGTAGTATTATTAAGGTTAATTGCTTAAGGAGTGCTATCGATACATCCACCGATTTATACTATTGTGATGAGCCTGAGACAGTTGTTTGAATCCTGCCAACCCCGCCCGTGAGAGGTGTCGATTGCTCCTCTCGTTGCCATTTTTTATACGGATAGTAAGTGTCTACCGAGAAGTGTCTTCTGATCGGAGATTCTCTGGTGGTACCCTCGGTCGCAAACGAAAAACCTTTTATCAACTCAAACTTTATATAATGTATCGTCCACTGAGCCACACAGTCAATACAGAACCGTTCTTTTACAAAAGATTGTGTTACTTTTTCATATGAATACATCATAATCAAAATAAGAAAAACATGCTTCCAGTATGGTAGCACTATATCTCATTGTTGATGTGGTCGAAGCATTCTAGCCTCGTAATTGTCGGCTTCATGATCTTTCTTTTCTTTATTGATTCTGTCATTGTCAACTTTTGAACCTATTTCATTGAAAACTCTTTCGGATATTTTACGTCCCCGATACGTGTGTGGAGTATTTTTGAGTTCTTATAATATCTAGTCGAATCAGGGATCTCTAGTTCTGGTACCATGGGTGTCTACCCACAACAACAACAAGAAGAAGTGTGATGAAAGAGACAAAGTGTTAACTAACTGTTGTCTTATTATTATTATTATTATTATTATTATTATTATTATCTAGTCACCTTTCTTGTCTTGGATATATTTACCTGTGAAAGGCCACAACTCTCTAAATCAGTGATTCTACGTAAATCCTAGGTTCAACTCAAAGCAGTCTAGTCTTTTCACATCGCGACGAACGTTATTCACATAGGACACGTTGTAAACCAAATCGACACATCACACACAGACACTGGATGTCATCTCAATTACTCAACTAGTGCTAGAGATCCCAATATTCCCTCTCATTATCGAACACTACTGTCAACAACAACAAACAGCTGATTGTTATGGCGCGCAAATAGAGCAGCGTCATGATACGATAGTGCCAGCGCAGGAGCGTACGATTGGTTGGGTCGATCGATCGATCGGGTGAACAGACGGACGGTCTTTCTTGTCTCTTCCTTCTCCTGTGTGGTTCTCTCCATACAGAGAGGGTAGCGCTATCAGCATCAACAGCAGCAGCATCACTACCAGTAGTCGTAATATACGCTTCTAGAGTCGTAGCCGCCGCCGCCGCCGCCGCCGCCGCAACCGTCATCGCCGGCGCTGTTGCTGGTGGTGGTGGTGGTGGTGGTGGTGGTGATGGTGGTGAGTGAGCAAACGAGTGAGAGAAATGGGGACGTAGCGGCGGTCGGTAGCCGTCGGGGCGCATTGAACAAAACGAGCCCTTCCGAGGCTGAATGCCGGTAGTGGTGTTCGGGGTGGCGAGAAAGCGTACGATTGCCATCGGCGGCCAAACGGCGGCAGGTTGACTTCTCTCATCCTGTTGTTGTCGTCGTCGTCGTTGTCGTTGTTGTCGACGACAGTGAGACTTCGTCTGTCAGTGCGGCTGCTTCTGCCCGTGTTGCAGTGAGCGGGCAAGCAGCGAACGATCGATCGATCAATGGTGAACATCTTCGATTGGCCGACGAAGACCAACCCAGCCGGGGTCGCCGATCTTTGCCGTTCATCTTATTTGCCTCTGTTTGCTGCTGCTGCTGCTACTGCCTGTCGTAGTGTTACGGAACGCGGACGACCCAAGGGGCAACGAAGAATTCATTTCGTTCTTCTCGTTTGAATTCTTTTCCGCGCTCCGTCATCAGTGACACCGCAATCATAATAATAATAATACCATAATAACGACCACCACGGACGACGTCGCGGCAGTTTGTAACCAGTCAGTTGTTGTAACAGGGTGAGTTTAGATCTTTTACCACAAACCACCACATAACAACTACTAAACAACTATTCGTGAAGGAGGAGACGATGATGATGCTATATATATATATGTATATATATAGTTATAGGTCCGGATCGTCTTACGTGTTTAATCCCGTATCGATCACCTATTTATACAGATGTAGAGAGATGCGTATAGATGAGGAACACACATAATACCCATATACAAATATATCATTAGCTGCGTATTCACATCTATTCACATTTACTCTAGTATTACACGTACGTTACAAAAATGAAATATATCAAACATTTAGAAAGTACCCACATCAACAATAGATAAGTAGATGGATCGATAGATACATTTGTTCGACAAACTCCTATCAATGTTGCTGTTATAATTATTATATCAGTATTATCAAGTTGTATTACATAACTGTATGTGCAACATACAGTTATATAATACATTTCTCGCCTTCAGCTCGTCATTATTATATTGAAGTACAACACTCTGCGAGAGGAACATTATGTGTTTACATACGAATGAATGACCAATTAACTTAATATTGAATTGAATTTAATATAATATATATTTATCGAAAATAGCGCCAAAGTGGCATACCTTGCTAAGCAATATAAACTGATGGCTCTTTAGAGACCTCGACAATGCGTACGACAAGACCCCCTAGGTAGATCGTAAACGTACTTAATAGCCGAATTCTAACGATTCGTGACAGTCGGAATTCAACATTGAAGCTTCCTTAGTTTCATGTAAATTTGTAATTTCAGTCAGGGGTTATTAGTTGTCTTGTGCAAGCTGAATCGATGGAAAGAGCCTCGGTGCAAATTGCTGTTCTCTAGAAGCAACTCAGTAATTTATAATTAAATAGAAAATCAGACGTAGATGAGAGACCACCTTGTATCCCCTAAGAGCGTCTTGCTTTCTCGCGACAAGCATCTGCAGATACCTTCCGATATATAATGTCCCCTAAAGGATATAATATCGCCGCGTTCTAGGTTTATGAGCCTTCACTAACTGACAAACCTCCTGTGGGCTAGGTCTGTCTGGAATTGATATGGCAGCTCCAGTGGGTGAGGTCAGATGGAGGGGATCTCGGACTGTAATGTCTTATATCAAATTTAGTGGCTCATTTGTCCTGATGAATTAGGATCTGATGTGATACCATGGCTAGGCATTGATCTTGACAACGTGACGAACGCGCAAGCCTACATTATTTCTTAACTGACATTTCTTAATTGGGAGCCTTTATCGATAAAGTCAGATAAATTCTCTGTCGATTTCTCTCCCTCGTAAAATATTATTTGTATTATATGTACGCATTTATCTGTTGTTATGTTGTCTTCAAAAAGTAGAGAAAGTAGTGTTCAAACTTCTCTAAAATAACACAAATGTTTTCGATGGGGTTCCACGGGTTCATGCTGTTGCAACGATTTGAAACGCTGTGCAAATTAGAAATATAGAATTCCGCCCAATGAAGACATACTTTAGTCTGTTTTACAAAATAAATTCTGAAACAGAGCTAAAGATAGTTCCACATATAAATTCAAATAAAAGGAACGTTTTCAAAAGTATTGGCACATATTTATATTTGTGTGGACGATACGGCGAAAATAGCCAGGAGTTGTTGATTCGAGTCCCGCTATACGATACATGATACACAATTTGCGATTGGGTGCCTGGATCATATTTCATGGTAGACATTTTGTCCCTCATGAAACCTGGTTAGATTCAATGATAGATTCTGCTGAGCTAAGTGGATCGACCGAGTGGTTTATCTTGTTCATCACATTCTTCGCAAGGCATTCATTTAGTACTTCTCGTCTGCTCCTGTACATATATATATATATATATATATATACTAAACTTTTTTGAGCTAACTCTCAGTCAACATTACTACGTTACATTATATACTACTACTACTACTACCACTAAAATGGTATCCGACCCCACCAACGGCGCTTAAGAAGACTCGCTTTAGTCTTCGCGAATTTCAAATTGGAATTGAGCATTTCATTACTCAGTATTAATTACTTAAATTTTTTCACTATCCAATGGCACCTATCTGGTTTCTTCGAATCAACTTTTGAACTTCTGTTGTCGGCTCATGCGGCGTATATTGAGTATCGGATTAGCACGGTCCACAGTTTACTAAAATGTTGCACGTCCTGTCCGGACAGCTTTATTAAACAACTGTTGCTTTGGTAAACTACAATATCTCCAATATCTTCAGAGCTCTAATATCAATTTATTTATTATTGGTCCCGACTATTTAGTCCTGGTGGCTAAGGCCACTATACCGATATGCGACCGAACCATATTACAGGTGAGCACATTGGCCCACTCAAATAGGTAAACACCTATCTAATAACTTTACCAAAGCAATTTATTCAAACATACAGTAGTTAGCAAGTATTATTTCTATGGATTATGGGGTGGGGTGGGGAGGGGGGGTGAGGTCGACAATGTCCCACTCTAATAACTTGTAACCTAAGCTTAATAAGCACTTCGTTATCCTTGTTTATCTTTCTCAATCTAACAGAAATCTGATCAGTTTCCATCCCCGGAGTTTCGGAAAAGGTCTTTACGATACAAACGACATATATATATATATATATCTAGAAGGGAGGGTCACGGTGCTGTCAAGTGTGTCCCCATGATGTGTGGCTATATATATATATATATATAGATTCATACAAATTTAAGCTCCCTTGAGTATATTATAGGATTTTCTTAAGAAACCTACCTTTAAAGCAGGTGTCCCTCCCTCTACCGGATAACGTCTCTGTATACATTGTTTTAACTTGGTTAACTGAATAGAATTGAGTGAATGTGAACTGAACACAAAACGGATGCGCGAAACTGGAAATATGTAAATATAGAATTGCATCTAAAAACGGACACCCGCTTGACACGCAGTTGTGTTTATCTCGTGTTATCTTCGTCGTGCAAACAAGTCGCTTGTATTTTAAAGTAATTATTCACAATGCCCCAGTCTTGCAATTTTAAAGTAATTATTTGGGTGACCTTGTTAATCATATGCCAATGTGCAGCACGCAATGCTATTTCAACTTTTATAGTTAAGTACCATGTTGTTGCCAGTTAAACTTTTATGGCGCGTAATGAGCAAAGGTATGATGATGGAGGAGCTGGCCTAGGCTCTTTCTATTATTCTATTGCTATACTCTAATCGACTTTTGTGTTAACATTAATCACCACTGAAATGGATGTTGCTTTGAATTGTTCAATAGATGTCACCATGTGACTTTTTGCCGATTTGCAATGTATGAACACAAAATGTAAAATAATACTCCTCTATCGCCATGCCTATGTGATGTCACTGAGCAAGGTGGCTACAGCATTTGACGACTGAGTTGCCTCTCGGGTCTACTCGAGATATGGAGAATAGTAAACCAACTGGTGCAAATAAAGCGTCAAGTGACCTTCGCCTAAAATGCGACAGCCTCAGGGGTGGGTGAGCGGGGGTATCAGATGTTATCACTCCGGCTGTCCCGGCTCAATATTATCTTTGTGATACCTTTCGGCTGTCGCCGTGAGCCACCTTTGATCTAGAAGTTTTTACGAAGAATAAGCAACACCATTAGTGAACTGGTGGATTGTAGCCAGGCACGGTACAGGTGTGGATGTCTTTAAGTGGAATCTTGAATACCTCATCACCATATATTTATACCATGTTATATCAGTAGTTATATTTCAAGTTTGGTATAAGGTGTCTAGGTAGACTAGACGGTAATATCGGGGTTGTATCTAGGGACACAGCTTGGACAAATATACCGGATATCACAGATTCAGATCTTTCAGTGACCTCAGCGAGGTGCGGATTTTTCCTCCAGACATAGTTCGTAGCAATGCCATAATAAGGATAAGTATCGACAAGTGTCTTCTGCTGGAAGAAAGTCTGAGAGACAGCTGCCAACGAAAACCCATTAGCGCATATTTTTATACAAATTCGATTAAAGGCAGTAGCAAGACTCGAACCTACGACCTGCCGCGAAATAATTTGCCTAAAGAAAGCTGTGTCAAATAAATTTAGCTAAAGAAAACTGTCTCAAATAAATTTATCTAGAGAAAGCTGTCTCAAATAAATTTAGCAAGAGAAAGCTGTCTCAAACAACTCAGCATTTCTTAACCGAACTCGGTACGTTGCGCCCGGTGGCGCGGCGCATTCGTGTGCGTCTGGCAATCGGAGGAGACACATAGGTGCACGGGTTCGATCCACACCGGTGCACATTTGCACCCTTATAAGGGGGTCCGTCTTATGAGGCAATGCCGAAAGCAGTTGTACCGTTTATGTTAAATATTGGCTGTGAGTCAGTCCGGAAAATTTTATTTTGTTTTAATATATCTAAACATAGCATCTCTGTTGTTATTGTTGTTGTTATTACTTGGGCCATGATTCGGAAACTAGTTGCGTACTACTCCCGACCATACGCGTCCCGCGGGATTCGGACCAAATCTGTCGATTTGTATCTACTTGCAAAGGAGTTTCGTTGTCGCCTTAATCTGTCCCCGCATACAATCGCTTTTGTTCGTTGCTTGTGTGAATCTTTTGAATCGTTCCCGGGCGGTTCTGCTTTCCTGCCACCATAACCACGACCATGTTCGACTAATGTTGTATTTTGGATTTTTTGCTCGTTAATGCTATCAGTAGCATGAAACTGTGCGAACACAATATACAACTTTTTCCTTTGAATTCAATATATTGTCCATCTGTCGACCGATTTCCTCAATCCAGATATTCGATTGAATTTCATGTCGTTGCTAAATCTACGGGGACTTCCCTAAAACGGTGGCATTTACGGGCACCTTATGGAGACGGTGACGTATTGATGGATGAGGCATAGCAAATATGTATGTAAAGGTAAAGCCTTATTGATTTATTAAAGGAACTGCATACATGTTTGTAACATCTGTGCCATTTCAACAAAATAGCTACAAAGCGAAGCTTCTGTTGAGTAAACCTTGAAGAGCAGCGGAGATTTATTTCACTATGCGGCGTAACACGTTCATGCCAAACTGTGTCAGTCCACATACAAAGTTTGTGTGGACTTAGATTCATAATTATCTGAATACATTTAGCGAAAATTGTTTCTGTAATAGTAATGATAAGCGCTATGGTATCTTTGTGTTATAGCACGCTAATGCGCAGGACAGTGAAGAAGTCAGTCACTATTACGCTCCACGTATTTTGCTCTTCATATAAACTCAAATATCAAAAATGAATCTTCCCGGCTGACTCAGAGCCTACATTCAACGTCCATGAAACTGCTTTCGGTATTGCTTCATAAGAGAGATCCCTTAAATGCAAATGTGCATCGCTGGAGATCGAACCCGTACACCTACGTGTCTCTCTCTCCCCCGATAGCAAGGCGCACACGAACACATCACGCCACTAGGATCTCGACTAATCTGAAATTCTTTTTTTTGGGGGGGGATTACGGAAATGCATGATGCAAATACGTTTTGGGCGGTCCATATCAGCACTAGTGTGGGACTGACAAAGGCCGCACTAAATGCGCGTGCCCCCAACTCTAACCCAGATGGCTCGGAAAGCTTGTAGCTGACTGTTCTATTCGGGGATCATACAACCCTACTACTGTTGGACACTGGGCGGGGGCGTCAGACTAAGCCGAGCCGAACAGCTTCTATTCCCTCACCCGTGACCTCCCTATCCTCCACCCTCCCAGACTCTGCTATCGGACCATTCTGTCCTGGGGAGTTAAATGATCTTTGCCTGGCTTTCTCCAGCTTAGCCCTCATTTTCATTATAGTACTATCTACCCAGGCAACAAACACGGCCCAACCTGAAATACCTACGCAATTTCAACTATCTCTTGTATCATAGAAATAAAAATGTCCGTTTCGTACGTATGCTCGTAACACATGTAGTGATTCTAAATCAACCAGAATCAATAGCCAAATCTCAGTTAACTAATTAATAGCTTGTAACACACACGTCTATATATATATATATACAATTTTTAGTACAATCTATGCTACAGTTTGGGCGCATCGCATAACTGCTGGGTCTGAAATGGACGCGGCAGGTACACAATGTATGTATGTCCTTCTATTTGCCATGAAAGTCAAGGGAGCATTTGAGGTCAACAACACAACTTCTTGGAAGAACGAGTTGGCTCCAAGGCAAACTCTATGTTATAGTATAATATATTATTGATCAGTCGATCTAGACAGGCGGATATCTAGCGACTACTGAGAAACAGATTTAACAGAAGGTCAGCTCTAGCACGCGATCGCGTGTCCCGCCTTGGAATTGGTAACATTATAAAGGAAACTCTGTGGGGGGTTCCCGTTGACACTGGTCGCGTTAACGCGAGACCAAGTCTACCCAAACATGTTTTTGTCTTCCGGCGTCTCAGGCAAAATTAAGACTCTTGTAAATGTCATAACGTCGACTTGGCAAGTGCACGCGGACCGACATCGGTGACTTCTGTGACGTTTATTTTATAAACTAAAGTGACGTATATTGTGGATGACCTCCACTATTTTAGTGCGACTCTGATTGAACACAACGACCTCCTAATCATTCAATTGTCAATCTTTGAATATCTTCAAAGTCGTAAGTTGTTTTTTCTTCATATACCTTGCATTACGAGAACGGCTTACTTACATAGAATAGTGTACTCTAAACATGTTCTCCTTATAGATTTATTCTACGTCTGATATTGCTTATGGGTGTGCGTCTAAAAAGAAACAACACAAATTACCCAAACAGTTGGCGACTTGTTCTCCGAAGAGAATACAATAAGCATACCACAAGGCACACACGATCTCCCCATCTAATAGGTGCCCCTTAGTTTTCGTTGATAATTGTAAATTTACAAAGTTAGGTAAGTGAAACAAGCCACGAGAGGTTAAAGTTGACTAAAGCTTTGCAACGAGATTACAGGTGAAATATATAAATCTATCAGAAACAAACAACATGCCATTATCACGTTCCTCCACTAGGAACAGCTGTCCTAATTCCCGTCAAGGCCATATATAATAATTAGGGCATATATAATAAATAGGCTCGTTGGTGAGAGTCCCACAGTACCAGACGAGTACCTTAGTCGTGAAGTCTGGTCCGCATAATGCATTTTGCCCTTAATCTCGTAAAAAATATAACAATAATAAAGGCCTCCTCATAACGATATGTTTAAGGCTGAACTACAACATGGGCAGATTGTATCTTGAATATATATGGTAAAAACATGTATGTTGCGTGGAAATCAAGCAACCTTTCGAGGATATTCCCATCAACATATTTCTGTCGGGTTAAGGTGTTAACCTGAACAACTTCAGCCTTCTGTTTGGTTCTGAAGATTTTACTAAACGAAGCTATCTGCCGCAATTCGCTTACCTTCTCACCCGACCAATTGTATTTCAATAAAACTAATTTTGTTCTGTTTTTATGAGTACAAAGTCCCGAAAAAAACAAAACTTTTTGAAGAGCTAATTAATTAAGTACACTTCGCTCAGGGCATTGCAGTGTTATCTCATTCATAATACACTCCAAAATTCTCTACTGCGTAATTTATTACTTTCAGTTAAATACTCTCATCAATGGCTTATATTTTTATTCATATAAATTCTATATAAATTGAACACAATTGATAGTCTTTGTTTGTCGATAAATAAATTATCAATAGCCCTGTACGAAATCGATTAAGCTAAGCATACGTTTGCACAATATTTCCCTTAAATTCGACCACATTCCATACTAATTGTATGCACCGATTGTTTTAACAAAAAGCTCAATGCGTTTCTATTACTATCCTATGGTCTATGACTAAGGTACGCCGATCACTGGCATACGACCTTTGAAGCTTTGTATCTAAAACAAAAGTTTGACCTCATGTTAAAAATCCATTAATGGTGACCGGCAATTTTCTGGAAAATTATTATTATTACGAGAATTATTACGGATTCCGCGAAAACGAAATACTATCATAGTCTGTTTGAATGACTGCTTTGAGTTAAGCTCACAGGTCAATTCATTCAGTAACAAATATCTTCAGTCCAGTTATATTCACAGTATCTACCATTACTAATTGTAATAATACTTAACGACCCAGTCATTTCTTCGAGCTAATTACCTTAGTGATCGCCAGGTTGCTTACTGACCTCACTTTTAAATCGCTCCTCTTATATCTTGAGGATGTTGACTCAAAAAGGTGGACGTCAGCAGCCTATTTCATTTAATACCCTCAATATGTCTCGCTAAAACAAAACCGTTGATATGTAAAATTGTCTTACTCCACTCATCAAAGTATCTCTATCAGACGATATTGCCAAATGATTTTTCTAAATATTTGTCCCTCCATTAATCAATTACTAATCTCAGTATGTGAATGAATTGACCACCGAAATTGTGGTCTACCTATTTTCAATTCAAATTTTTGTACTTACATACTGATTCTATTTATTTCACTTCGTTTATTAGCTAATACCGGTTGTATATACATACAATACATATCTTTTGTCTGTGTCGGTAACTTTCAGTTCGTACTCGCGGTTTCTAGCTGAGATAGTATGGCCTTGTGCGACCCCCGAATGATTGACCAAATCAAATAGAATTTGGTTTGATGTCAACGCAGTCATTCCCAGATATGTATATGATTTGATGTATTGAATTAGTTCTTGTTATTGAATCTGAGCTTAGACTCGGATTCAATAACAAGAATTAGTGTGTTAATTTGTCGCGGCTTGCGGCCCCCCAAGTGGAACCATCAGGCAGGAGTCCCACAGTACCATGGCAAATACCTTAGTTGTGAGGCCTGGTCTGCATGAGCATTCTCCGTCATAAAAAAAAAAGTGGAACTTCGTTGCTTCAGTCTCCCGCATCTTAACTACGAGGTTGAGTTCTACGTGTGTTGTCGAGCTTGGGCCTGGCATTGAGGACATACCGTCGAAGGAATCAGGATTCCATTGAGCGTTGAAGTGTATTTTGCCATATCAATTTCGCTGAGGATTCTGAAGAGTCCCGTTGAGGCAGAGATAGAAGCTGGGAGCCATCAACAATGTTCGGGAGCGCTGGGAAGGCGCTCGTGCTCTCCGTAAAATCAACTGAACTTGGACTTAAGACATCCACAAACTCAAGACACAACGTTGTCCCGATCTTTGTGAGAACTGGCTCATTGAGCTCAGTAAGCGCAAACTATGACAAGAGTTGACGGTTTGAAATACCCCACAGTTTTACTGCACGACATTTATTACTTACTGCGCTAATCTCAATAAAGATTGTTCAAATATTGTGTCATCACTGCAATGGTATCCCTTGCGCACAACGCGTAAGGTATTTCCAAAGTTCTAGTTCGCAAGAGCGCGGGTCATTTCCAATCCCAGCCCATGTTTCGTGGTATCGGATGCGCTTGGTTGTTCCTTGCTGTTATCGCTGCTCACCTGGTTGGTGCACAACAAAATTGTAATCACCCTGGAATTTTATGGACAGGAAATTCGATGTGGCCGTTTTTTGCACGTCGTTGCCGCACTCAGGAAGACTTTTGACCAATGCACTTTAGGTCATCGATCTATAACTGCAGACGATTCTTCCCTTGGGTTAATTAATTATTGGTTTACATAATCATACATAATTATAAATGAGTACCTGTTGTTGTCGAATGTTGTACAACGATTATAATTCTCACCATTAATAATTATTATCCGTTCCCATTATTATCATTATGGCCTCATAGGTACAATTCGATTATTTTTCCTCATTATTATTTTGGCCAAATGTTTCGTCGTCTAAAAGGTCTCTTACTATATCCACCCGGCCGCCTGTTTAGATGGCTCAAACGTGCGTCCTAAAAATTATATGAAAATATGTGTGTTTATTAACACTCCACAAGCTCTGTGCAATCATTTGTACAGGCTGATTTAACATGTAGCATTTTTGAAAACAATGGCTACATTGTTTTAATTACATGTCGTTTCTTTCAGATTGTAAACGAGTAAAATAAATCCACACACTTCGGAGCACCCTCGTGCTCCCCAAACAAACTTCACGATGGGCTTCCGGGGTGGGACTCCTGAACTCCTTCGAGGATTTCTGCTGTTCTGCATCGTGGTTGCCTCGGCAACATCGGCCCAAAGGTTCGTTTCGAAAAGATCACCTCACTATTTTCGACATAATACTGTTGTCCGGTTGCCACAACGACTCATAATCATGTATAAGATCTTCTAGCCTCTCAAAAGGTGTCTCTACGCTCCGGATTTGTTCTACATTTCAATTGTCAAACAATATATATACATATATTTCTCTGTTGAATATAATCAACTGCTATGGAGTGTTACGATTCATCGTTTTGGTTTACATATAATAAAGAGCACGTGAGGTAGATGACACAGTTCCGCCGAGGCCAAGTTCAAACTAGCGGCTAATTATGATTAGTACATTTTTACTCAACATAGTTAGTTTGTTGCTTGTATGTGTGACGTTCTGCTCTACAATGAAATATTATACTTCTCAATCTCCCGCATTGCACTGCTCGCAAACAGGACCGTGTAAATAAACTACAATAGTTGTATCGAATATTTCCGCGGGAACTGAGGACTAATTGCATATGTGTCCCGTATGGGTGAAATTGAATGAGAGCGCAATTCTATTCACACGTAATGGCAGAACAGAGGAATGGGTCTCTCCATTAATGAACAAAAATCAGATTTATTAGACATGGACGCGAAGCGACCTGTATCGAGCATAATATAAAATTGTCGAGGTAGGAGAGAATGAAGTAGACCGACAATTTTGGTTTCTCCGTTTCCAACAACCGCTTAATATTATGCAGAGATCAACATATTTATTATAATATATTAAACGTTACAATAGGTCGGTTATGCAGAGATTAAAACCTTGTGGCCTAACTAAGGCCATGGCCTACTTACTAAGACCATGGCCTACTAAGGATAGCTCAAGAACTGCGGCCTACCTACTCTAAAGTTATGATTATCCTATAACTTAAGCCTTTGTTTTTATGATCAAAACTGGAAGTTATCAATTTCGATTATCTTTGTTATCTTTCGATTATTACTTTTTTTTAACAAAAATCACAAAATAGATATTTTCAATAGCCTCACAAATACCTGGGATAATGGTAGTGTGTCTTAACTGTGCGCATGACAGAATTCATTTGTGGACAAGTTTAACATTACTGCAATAATAGCCTTAATTATATTCGGTCAATAAAGAAGAATTGGTATTGCATATGACGTACCTGAGAGCACCTAGAAACATTTACCAAGCATTATGCGTTATTTTATAACAAAAAACATACTATCGATCTGGACAGGCGTATTTAAACATCATGAGTCATTCAACCGCGAAAAGTATTATGCAAACGAACAAGAATGATGCTCATAACAACAACGCACAACCTGGGCCCTAACAGAGGGCAATATTGCATCTTGTCGAATTACTGAGATTGAGGATCTTCAGCAAAAAAAAAAAAAAATATATATATATATATATATATATACATATATATGCCTACTTTTGCGCCCTCCGCTGAGTGATACTGCCGGTAGAGCATTACTATACATCGGTAGTGCGTTGATCTGAACTACAAAGAGGCAGATAGATCGACCAATCGGTCAACCATTGACAATCATTAACAGCCACCCCGGAGAAACCACAGGACTCCACTCTCGCTGTTGGTGGTGTCGCAGCTGAAGCGAGCGAAACAACACGCACACACTCACAAGGTTTATACGAGAACAAACCCTACAACAACTTCAGACTTGAATCACTGAGAATTGTCTGTTCATAGTTCCTTCTCCCAGTGGGCTCCCATGAGTATACGAAATTGTAACGAGCCGTGTCAAACATAGATAGTTATAATTAGAACAGCAAGGCCATACATGCATGGAAACTGAGAGTGCATATATGAAAGCATCTATGTTCTTAGAATATTCAAAAATGTTCTCTCCCATCGCGATGTACTGATAAAGGTCAAATAGACATATATATATATATATATATATGAACATGCAGTGTATTCAGTTTCGTATGTAGCTTCTCCATTTTTACAGATGACGTGGCTATCTGCCCGGCGTGATTTTTTTCATTCGCGGTAATATAGTACTTTCCACATACGCGGATGCTGTATCAACGTCAGGATAAAAGCGCTTTCCAATGTTAGTTTAGATGGCTCATCGTTTCTTTCTGCGGTCGTAAATAACGAAAATGAAATTCGTGAACAGACATCGACGTCTTTCTGTTGTTTTCTGTTCGGCCCTAGATGACGTCGATCGTCAACACTCAGTTGTAGATAATACGTAAGAGGCAGTGATAAACATTTCTGTCGTATGAATCTCATAGCCACGATTTGGAAACGGCAAGGAAGTTTCATTACATAATTAGTTCTTGCAATAATAATAATAATACCTTCGCAGATATTTGTTCTTTGGGAATTACTTTCTACATAGACGTTAACATCATTGGATTAAAACGTGGACCATTCTGCTTGCTTGTTGGAAACTGACACGCCGTTGTCGGCACTGGCACAATTGTTACTGTTCTTGCCACAGTGACTACGTACATATTATGATCGGATGTTTGTGTATTTGTTCTCAGGATAGAACGTTGATTGGTTCGTTTGCAAGAACGCTCTGAAACCGTTCAGAAGTAATATTCCCGATGAAGGCCTATTGCCCATGGCTCTGGCGGGCTACCTACGGGTCGTGTCAATTGGCATTTGATCTGCTGAGAATTACACGATCGTTTTTATCATAATCAAGATACCTCATAGTTTGGTCTTTGGTGTTTTTTGAGATTCTTGTACTATACTAGGCATAGCATTGTCTATTATCAAAGCAAAGCTACAAAGCAAAAATTTGATGGGCGGTGCGTCTAGAATATCAGAAAATTGTATTTTGCACAGAGGAAATTACATTATGGTTACTATTGATTCTGCCGTCATATTCAATCGTTCTCCATGATAACTAACAATCATTTAGTGTGGAACAGTGCTTGCCTTTCGTAAATAAATGTGTAACTATTGAGGCCTTTGTGTGAGACAACTTGTGGTAACCATCACACCTAAAAATGCACCTGTAGTGTACTTTTAAGAAAATTTGTGAAACATGGTGTAAAGTATAAGCTGGTGTGCAGAGACGTCATCGTACCAGCTTCCTTTCCATAAACACAAGTATAAAATATTGAAAAGAAATATTCTTAAAAAGTCACTTCTGATGACTATGATCAGATTTCAAGAATAGTTTTTTTGCCGTCGTCAAAAATATGCTTTCCACATCACTAACTTTTTTTCCTTTTGAAATACATTTTTCTATAGAGATTTGCATCTTTCATTTAAAAAAATGAACGAGCATATCTCTCGAAGCCCTGTTTCTTATATGGTTGCGTACTTTGACAAACTCCCTGCTGTAGTGTATTTCTTTACGTTCCTGCATGACTTGCCGTGATCAGTAATTTGGAATATCTGTCGCCCTTGTTTTTGAATTTAAGTCTTATTTCTGCTTGCATTATCGTGCTGGGTAATACATTATAATTTATACAATTATAAAATTGGGCGAAACTTGTACCCGCTGAACGTGAAGTACATCTAAGAATAGCCTCGACTATATATCCTTAATAGAATATTTAAAACAAGGAGATAACACTCTACCAGTCCTAAGATGGAAATTGGCACTTTGGATATTTAAAGAAAATCTTTGAATTTAACAATCGATTTTACGTGGTTCTCCTGTAGTGGACGATAGCCTTTCTCCTAATATTTGTAGATAGTTTAATAATTGTATCCCTGGTCCTCCCAGTATTTTGAAGGCCACAGGTCTTTGGGCCATTGGGAGCATTTATAATTCTCATTCGTAAATATGGCGTGTTTTTTTTCTTACCCGGTTGTGTCTGCAGCAATGGAGATCTAGGCTTTGTATGCCTTCTACCAAAAGTGATATATGAAGGAGATAAAAACATGTTCATTCTCAACGTGGAGAACCAAGACCAGGATGGGAAAGTTACTCTTAAGGTGGTGGACCAGGACAATAACACCATAGAGTATTTTAGCAAGGACTATGAGCTTAAGAAAGCGAACGGAAATACATTCGAGCTCGATGTTTCGGGCATTAAAATCAACCGGACCGAATCAAAGGTAATTATGTCTGCTTTATAGAATTTGTTTCTTCCAGTGGCTCAGATGTTCAGGATCACTGTTGATTAGTTTTTACAATTAGATTAGTTGAAACCTCTCAGCTCAAATAACCATTTTTGGAAATTTTGTAGATAAAAATAAGTAGTATTTAAAATTCAAGCTTTTTTTCTACATCAGGGTCAACTGTTATACACTAAGACAATAAAAGCTTATCTGATAAATGTATTTCCATCTATCTATATACACGTTTGTCCGAGCACACTCAGTATAGCAGCCACCGATACTATCCAGTTTTTATTTTTATTAAAATAAATTTCCTTATTTTCATACAATTTGTAATCTCACAAGAAGGATTTGCGATCGATGCCAAATCCAGTTCGATGTCGCTATAGATTAGCTATATTATTTTGTATCCTCATTTAGCGCTACATGACGACGTATCGAGTACTGCTCGATGCTGAGTTCGGAGGCACCAAGGTGCATAGGAACACGACAATCAAAATCAACCCGCAGGATCTACTCTTGCTCATACAGACCGACAAGAAAATCTACAAGCCGGGACAAAGAGGTCAGTTCTACCGCCAGAGACAAAACAAACAATTGCTCTACGTTTATACATAGGAGTCACTTAGTTCACGATTGTACCTCAGACCCGGACAGAAGAGAAGTTGACTTTGATTTTACGAAATTCCGCTTTTTAACTTCAGTTATGCGTTAAGAACGCATCATTGCCAGGAACGTTGTCAGGAACTCTATCCTGACAATGTATCATAACATTTAATGTAAATGTTTACGATTGATAAAACCGAGAATATTGCGATATCCTTGTAGGGTTTATCTGTGTGCTAATTTGCAATTATATATCGTGCTATTTTGTGTTGGTATTTCATGACCAGTTTTCATTCGGGCTATGCCTCTCGATTACAACCTCCGACCCCGAAAGGATGGCTATGTGACGGTGTCGGTCGCCGACCCATTGAACAACGTGGTGGCTACTTGGAAAGATGTACCCCTAACAAATATGGTTGTACAGTTTGATTTCCAAATCACGGAAGAGCCTCCGATGGGAACGTGGTATATTACCGTCAAGTATGATGGTCAAAAGTCACTACCAAAGGTCAGTATTATCAAACGTAATGCCCAGTTATAGTTACAACCGCAAAACTTGACTACATATAGGTTGGCATTAAACGGCTAGCTCGAAATATTATCAGTATCACATTAGCTCAACCAATGTATTCGGTATCTTGATCTATGCACCACCTCCGCTAACTTGAAGGCTTGCGCTCTGTTGTTTCGCTTCTTGGATATCTATATTCATTGTTAGGTCCTGCTCACAGTAGTGTTTAGCACATGTTCCATTTCATAAGTAATGACTAGGTAATAGCATGATCATTGCTTCGATAATATAGTTTGATAATTATCCGAGCTGTGCAGAGCTGCCCGAGTTATTCAGGGCTGGCGACCGTGCATCGAAGATTGACTTAACATTTATTAGTTCAAACGTAGTTAGTGATGCCACTAAGTGGAGAGTAAGGCACGATACGGAACCTCTCAGTGATCGTTTGTAACTTACATTTGGGGCGGAGGACTCGAACCAAAATTGGGAGGGAAACGCTAAACCAAATAGACAGTACTTGGGGCAGTCAGACGGATGGGCATCGACTTTGTCCTGCTAAGCGAACCCAATAAAACAAAAGCCAATTGGGCGCCTCAATGGATCGTTGGAACCCGCATGGACACTGCCATCTGGTGGACTGGCCGAGAGATGGACATTGAGATAAGGAGCACTGGCTCAGGAGAAGGCTTCTGCTGGGTGAACATATAATAGATGAGCATTGCGTAGGCTATCAACAGATTCGACGCCATGCTCACGACTGCGGACGGCTGGTCCAACCGTGCGCGTTTCTTGGACGAAGGACTCTGAAGACATACTGAATAAGTGGTTCCATACCTTTGGGGAAGTTAAATAAATTAAAAAAAAAAATATATATATATAGATAGTAGTAACCGTGTAGATAGGTGTATGGATAAAGAGAAGCTCAAGAAAGTGATCGACAGACTCGAGTCGGGGGTATCAGACCGGATGACATATTCAATGCACTCAAATGTATATCACACGCAGCCATGGTTAAAGTCACTGGCAACAGTAAACGCGAGCCAGCATACTGGTGGATGTTTGATATTGTTAGGAAAAAGCGTGTTGCTGCCAGGAAGAGAGTGACACGTGCTGGAGCAGGATAGAGCCGTAGGAAATGGGAAGCATTCAGGGATGCAAGAAGGGAGCTAACTAAATTAATGTGATGATGTCAATAATGATATATAGGGGATGGTTACAAAATAGTGGCAAAGAAATTAGGTACCCCTCTCGCGACGTTGGATCAGCACCAAGCTATGAGGGTAGTCGATCGACTTTTAAGACTCGAAAAGATAGAACACTGCTGTATGAAGGAGTCGAGTGCATGATGTCCATGGGGATCCCACAAGGGTCGGTCCTCGGGCCGATATTGGGGAACCTCGCATACGACGAGTTATTACGAACTCCATTTCACGACGGAGTAAGGTTGACTGCATACGCTGATAATGTAGCTGCCATGATCAGGCAAAAAGTGGAGCCGAATTAAAGAGGAAGATTGCTGACACCCTGGCAACCCTCGAGCACTGGCTCGCCAAAACGGCCTAGAGATGGCACCAGAGAAAACTGAGATTGTTACATTCAGCTGTAGGAAACGGCATGGCTTGACTGATGTCTCGTATCAGGGTCACACTATCCAGCTAAAGAAGAAAATTACTTACCTCGTTCTTGACAGCGGCCTGACGGCCTCAGAGCATGTTAAAAAGGCTGTTGGCAAAACTGAAACGGAAAAAGGCGATTGGCAAAACCGGCCATTGTTGCCCTCACGAGACTGACGCCACGACACGAGGGACCAACAGCTGGAAAGAGGAAAGTGTTAGCATTGGTAGCGGCATCAATCACCTTGTACGTAATTCTTACCTGGACAAATGCGCTCCGAACAAAGAAATATCGGGGTGCTGCCCAACTGGGCGCAACTGTGTCGAAATATTAAGATCACGAAGGCCGGTAAGACTGTCTTCGCAGAAACTGCGCAGGCGATTGTGGGGCAAATTCCCTGGGACCTGCAGGTAAGGGAGAGAGTGGACCGGTTTAACGGAATGGCAAAGAAGAGGGTCAGGAAAAAGGCGCTAGCAAGCTGATAACAAAGGTGGTCAATAAACACCGAGGACAGTCGGGAGGCTGCTTATCAAGGATGTCCAAAAATGGCCCTCCAGAAAACATCGGGAGTTTGTCCCGGAGATGACACACTTCCGAACAGGACATAGCCTATTAAGGACATACTAAGTTAGGATTAAGAAAGCGGAGTTACCGATCTGCCTGATGTGCCCGGCCGGAGAGATCGACATTACGTTATTGAAGCGTGCACTCACTTTACTGAACAAAATAATAACTGGGATTGCGCCCGAGCTGAGTAAGCCTTTCCCATAGCTGGAGGAGTTGGTTCCGGTGATGCTGGAGTCCCAAACCGGCTGGGGTGCCCTGACAAGGTTTGCGCCGGAAGAAGAACGACGGAGATCGGAGGCAAGAAGATGAAGACCAGCAGAGAAATCAGGCCGATGTCGTGCAGCAGGAGGAAAAGAATAGACTAAGAAACACCTATATTAATATATATAAACATTTTGGGTTTTTTCGTACATATAGTTCACATAAGAGGACGATGCTGCTGGCCGAAATATAGGTAGTCCGAAAGGTAAAAATGGGTCATAATCGAAACAAAGTAAAACGACTCACATTCTGCCCTATCCGACGAAATCTCATAATCGACGTAACCTGATGGGGAGAAACAGAAACCAAAATGAACTTGTCACATCTCGACTGAAAAATCCGGTCCAAAAAAACAAACGGTTGATCCAAGCTTGAATCGCTACTGGAAAAGGGCTAAATGTGGATAATCAAAAACGGTGTGTGCTTTTTGTGCTTAATACCTGTGTCATTGCATTCTGTCCCAAGTACTCGCGGCATCTCCATACAGTGCAATACACTTTATTTGACAAGGGCTAAAAGCAATGTCTAGGTACCTGCGCGGGCTAGACAAAGAGCACGCCACCTTAAAGGCATTGTTCACATAGGTTCGTACAGTTCCCTTTGTTCCGAAAGTCAAATATGCATGTGTAGAAACGCTGCTGTCAGTACTGGTCAAATTCAAGAGAGGCCGAATACAGGGTTGCCGTTTCATGTTCGTTTCATTGAAGATAATAATTTATACATCTGCACAGATGCCCTGATCTCAAATGATGTTGCTGCTACCGATTGCGTGATCTCCAAGTAAAACCGTGATACCTTAAACAATATTCACTTATTTATTATTATTATTTTATTACCCTGCATTTCCTTCCTTTGGTCGTATATATATATATATATATATATATATATGGTTATGTGGTATACTGCATGCTCACCCTGCTACTGGTGTCGTCTGTGCAATTTGCTTGCTGAATCAACTTGTCATGGAGAAGGTCCCCCGTGATGGTCAATTTGCTGATGCCGAATCGGAGTTGCAGACAAGCACGTTCGTTGTTGCTGAATACACGCTGCCGAAGTTCGAGGTTCGAATCACACCACCGCCATTCGTGCTCATGGACGCGACCACTGCAACATTCAAAATCTGTGCCAACTACACATTTGGTAAGCCAGTTATTGGCAAGCTCAAGGTCAACACCACACTCACCCGCTACCACTGGGAGAGTCATCCTGTACCAACGAACTTTGTTGAAGACAAGGTTGGTGAAATAGATCTACTTGATAACTAAAGAAGGACCGCTAGCGTTTCTTGATTGAACATTGTTCCCGATATTCATGGTGCACTCGTGCAAAGAAAAAATTATCATATTTGAGATTAAGGAAGAAATTATTGTAGTCGTTAAAGCCCTTTACATCTAGCTCTATATTAGAGGCCTGCAAATACTTATTTCTTCTATTACGGTCATTGTTCTTCATATAATTCATCGCTTAGTTCTGTCCGGAACGGAAATGAGCAGTGATATTTCCCATCGAAATGCCTTTTTTACATGGGTATCATTTGATCAATTATTGTATTTGAATACCTTCGTGGATATTGTTTCAGATAAATGGATGCTACGATCTAACACTCAATACGTCGTCACTAAACCTTACGAACCCATCGTATGAGTACCGGCAAATTCAAATGGTGGCCAACGTATTTGAAGATAAAACCAACGAACAAAGAAACTCGACATCTTCCATTTCACGCACAAACCAACCGCTGAAGCTGAGTTTCCAGCCAGACACAAATGAGAAATACTTCCGGCCCTTCATGAATACCTATGGACAGGTAATACTCAAAAATATCAAAAGCAAATGAACACCTTCTCTATTAAAGGAGGAAGCCGCATCTCAAAATTCCGCCAATGTGGGTCAATCACCTCGTCCCTAACAAGAACTTAATAATTGTTCTCGATGGCAAAATCACTCAGGTGAACTTAAGCAACGAAAAGATATCTGATTGCTGACTCATCTCTTTGTATCTGCTTTGAAAAATAAACAGATGCAAGTGCAACGAATAAACGAAGAAGACGGATTGATCCTGAATTTATCCTGTAAATGAAAAAGCTTTACAACTTTAGAACTCTGAGGGCTGCAGTATTTTTTTTTTTGGGAATTGTTGCTGAACGAAGAATTCATTTTTAGCTCATGGTTTTATTGTTTACTGATTTTGTTTTGCTTAATTCCACAGCTAAAAGTGTCGAAACCGGACGACAGCCCCGCATCGGACGAACCAATCGAGCTGTGTCTTACAGCTAAATCCGAACTGTACGAATTTCACCATCAACGAACCGATAGTCGTCTCATGTGCAAGAATTATACCAGTGATGAGCATGGAATGATCAATTTCGTATTGCCGCCCCACAAGCCCTCGGTGGTTTCCTTCAATCTCGAGGTGGGATAGCTCTAACAGTTGATTTACAATTAACTAATGCATAGTCAATATATTCGCTTTTTTTTACATGTTCCTCAAATTATCGAATGTTTGAACAAACTTGGGCTAATTTATGGATCGATTTTGGAATGACAGATTGGAGACTTTTTCTGTACCTTTTTAGGCTGTTGCTTTGAACTACCCGACGAAGAAATATCCAGGTCACGATTACAGCATCCTAATCAATCAGCCGCAAGCGTCCAGCTTTTACCGAGCGTTCTTCTCGAAATCAGAGCGCTATTTACAGTTTGAGCCCGTTCCTGCTACCAAGCAACCTTGTAATGCTCCCGTGAACCTATCCGCATATTACACCTTCGAGGTTTGTCTTGAATTTCTGCCGTACCTAGAAAAAGTTGCCACACACACCCCCTGTGGTAAATAAATATTTCATTGTTGAATACATCGTGGTTATTATTAGTATTATTACACACCTAGGTGTGCCTCTCCTGAGAAAGTAGAAACCTATTCTCAGATAGCAATTGGGTACCTGACTATGCCCGTCACCCAACTAACTTTTGCTCAATCAGATGATTTGTACGAAATCATCTCATCGCAATTTTTCATCCATCCATCCACTCGCTCTGATCAATCTCAGCTCAGAATTGTTCTGATTAACATTTGTTGTTTTCCGTTCATATCTAACTATTGACATTCAGGACGGAGATCAGGAAGTACAATTCAAGTACGTGGTGTTGGCGCGAGCTCGAAACATTCTCTCAAAGACCATCACCGTTCAGAGACCACAATCTTTGACCGCGAGACGTAATGAAACCGAGCTGCTCGTCGAGAACTATCCAAACATTTGGAGCGATATGGCCAAGGCCGATGACAAAAAGATCGGACGCATCGACTTTGAGGTAATGTCAACGAATTAATTTTTTTTGTTACATTTCATATAAAAGATGATTTTTTTATTTAGATTTAGTACAACGCATTAGCTTCGATTGGACGCTGCACATCGTATTGAGTACATATTATGATACCTCATTCGCGACGGAGTGAGAAACACTGAGGCGTATTCTCATGTCAGAAAGTATACAAAAAGTTCTATTGATTTCAAACTATTCTCGTTGTAGCTTGTGCTTAACTAGATTTTGTATGCGGGGGCCATAATTTGTTGTAGGTTGACCCTGGATCATCCCAGCTGCCACAGTTAACAATCCTCCTCTACTACATTAACAACGGCACCGAGATAATCGCAGATAGCGTTAAAGTCAAGCGGGAAGTCTGCTCTCCGAACAAAGTCGAGCTTAACTTCTCCGAATCGGTTATTCAACCCGGAGCCTTCGTAGAGATGATGCTGTCCGCCTCGCCAGCGTCACAATGCGGCTATGAAATTGTCGATCGGAGCGTCAAGTTGCTAAGCGGAGGCGAACCAAATCCATTCCTTAAGTATGCACGCATCTGTTATATGTGAACACTATACAATGTCATTGTAGATAATCATCAATATGCAAAATATAATCAAGCCTTTAGTGTCATTATGTAATAGTGAGTGCATTTTTTTGCAAATTTATTACTGAGATTGGAGTGTCCGACCCATAGGTTCGTGATATAACCTGTTTCATTTATACGTCTAGCATGACATTGTGAAATAGAAGGGATTTCAATCGATGCATGACAGCGTCTGTGATTTATCTGGCCATGTTTATGACTAGTGTTAGTGCAGCTTGAGCGACAAAGCTTTTCACGCAATTAACACTTATTGGTCTCATTGTACTGGCGGATAGCATACGAATTTTTGGGAACTAAGTGAGCCTTGACTATGAATAATGCGTGATCGAGTCATCTATTCATGTGGGTGTTCATATATCCTCATTTTTTTTCTTTTTCTTCTTCAAGGTATCGAAGTGATCTTCCGAACCGTGAGATTGGCCAGTGGGAATATCCTCAAGCTGACAACTATGGCCATTGCTCACAAAACGGTGGACAGAGTGATTACGTAGACGTCGAAAGCGTGATGTTGGTAAGAATGGGACTTTGACACATCTAGGTGATAACAGTCACATTGAGTATTGCATAAGTTCACCATAGCAGATGCTAATGTGCTATCGGCGCCAAAATCCAAACTCACAGAAACATCAACATATATATATATATATATATACGGGTCAAGTCTGGCTTATATCTATCCTTATGTTCTACTTAAACAAATCTTTAATAGAACCCCGGCTGGACTGTTATCGAGTACAACATAAAGCTGAAAATCAGACCGTGCCGTTCTACACGAGAGGGAGGTCCGGTACCAGAACGTAAGTATTTAAATATTGTTTATGCAATCTGATGTCTTTTTGATGCGAACACTACAGAGAAGATACCGAACAAGGTCTGTATGAATTTCCGTCCTCAGTAGAATACCTTTATGAGAATCACAACTATAGACCACTTACCTAGGACAGGGTTTTCGCGAGAAGCTCGATGTCGTGATCATCAACATCCACTGATACCCAAACAGAATTAGACAGACAACTGTATGTGTTAAGTTAAAGCCACTTAAACAGAAATAGGCGCAGAACAGTTCGTGTAAATCCCCTTGAGAAGTTGCTCATAATGAAGGGGAAGCCACTACTTAAATCAGTTGTGCTAATCCTTTGACACGGCACATTAATGATGGTGACTTTATTGAACGTCACCTAAAGCCCATCCGAACCAACCTGTATGAGCAGTCGAAAGCTCTAAACATGAAGCCCTTCGAAGCTGACTTGAGCGTATTTGTTGATATTGGAATATAATTGTATTCCATTCAATGCCTAAGGATGTTGGTCATTATTGTCGTCAACGACTTTCACGTTGTTGTAGTCTGTTATTGGTACTCGTAATCTATTGGAGAATATGTTAAGAAGTATTGAAAGATTCCCAGCTCAAGTTCTTGCCATGGCTCCACCTGGACCACTGGCGTTCCAATCTGGATCGGTCAACTTTCTACAGAGCGCCGCATCTCCTCGTGGTACGTTGGCCAGTTGATCGTTCGTTGGCTCGTTCACGAATTACCATCGAGCCATGTGCCCTCTCCGCTCTCCCCTTAAACTAATTGATCGCCACTTCGACTCGCACTAACGCGTAGTCTATTTCTCCTGTAGTGCTTTAGATTTACTTTAGATATCTGATACATGCTGCACTGTGACATACAGTTTTCGCCCTGATCTTGTCGAGCTGATCAGACATCTCCTCCTGAGCATATTCGCAAGCAACAACCCCCCCTCCCCCCTTCCACTCCCTGCGAACCGTGCACGCCCCTGTGAGCTGCCACATAGTAATAATACTGCTGATTAGTATTTGAATATCAAAGTTTAGCATGTTCAATGCAACATACGACTTTACAAGAACAATATAATAGCTATAATGAGGATGCCGAAGATGATAAGTAAGTACGGAGTTCTCTGCGTTGTTTATACCCATATAATAGATAATAATAGATGACAATAGTAATAATACTACTACTAATAATAATACAGTACAATGATCGTGCAAGCGCTATAGTACGTCACTGCTCTGCAGATGACTATTGATTGATTTATCTAGAATCTATGCGAAGTGGGACAGGGGATGACATTACAGGCACAGCCTGATACGAAGCTCTCTATGCTCAATGACAGTGTTCACTGTATGCAAATGACATGGCAAAACACAATGATCGCTTGAAGTGTACTTCAAGCGATTAGAATTTGATCACTTCAGTGTGACCTGGTGCAAACATCTTAGATAATCGTTTCGAAGAATTTCCCACGCAATTAAACAGAGACGTCTGAAAATTATGAGGATAATTTTAACTTTGTTTTGAACCGTCCCAGATGGATGGTGTCTCGTATAGAGTTTCTTTCTGGCTCGATAAATGGTTACGCGTAATGTATACGTATAGTTTCGGTACTGGTTATATCAATCATACTCTAGGGAGATCAGATAAGCCACATTGCAATTTCAAAGAGCGTTTTTCACCACTTCGCAAATGAAATGACATTTCAACTGAAATGTTAAGTGAAGATGAAGTATCTTGCTCACAATTACGATATTATGATTTTTGTAGAAAACACTGTGTAGAATACAACAAACATAGCTTAGCGTAGCTCAAAGATGGACCTGGCAGCGAGATGTGAACTTCTTCTCGCTATAATATTGTTCATATCGTCTTTGCTTCCGTTGTTAGTACCCGATAATTATTACTTTTCTAGCCCCTAGTATCCTAGCCCTTTTATGCACATGCATAATTTTTCCAAGTTCCAATTACCATTATAGTAATATAATGTTTCTGTAGAATTTTTGTTATTCAAGAATTGGCCTATGATAAACAAATAATTGACATTATGATTCTTTGAAGATATATAGATATATACATATGTATGTAAAGATGCCCAATCACTACCGACTCAAATGAGATTTATCGCGCGACAGCGGACTCTTATATATATATATATATAATGCTCAAGACTTCTAATTTATGTTTCAACCCTCAATCTGTTAAACTGGAACGGTGTCATATGATAAAATAACACAGTGTTAGGAGCGAGGAAAAAGAACAAGAATCGTGTTTCGGGTTTCTCTTCTGCCAGTCTCCGGGCGGAGTCTTACAGCGGCGAAATATGGCGGCGAACTAGACCTGGTACTTTTGCTCGTTTGCAATCATGTTTTAATTAATGCAATACACGTTCGGCCTCCTGGAATAGGTTTCATAAAGGCATGATATCCTGGGATCTATTATAAATTGTCAATGAGAGAAGATGAGCCTTCTTTGCACCTGTGGTTTCGCCGCTACCGCTTATGGTCAAGTAATCAAACCGCTTTGTTGAACTGAACCGAAACGAAGGATGAACCTTTCATGTGGAACTCACCAAGTGGGAGAGCACAAGTACATAACTTTCTACTTTTGATTGATAGTTATCAATGAAGGGTTGACCTTCTTCGACTGACCATACCGTGTTCGTGGCAAAAACTTTATCGACTAAACGTAATCTATAAAGATTATCGAACGCTCTCAAACATCGAGCGTGCCACAAAATCGTGGCTTTCACAATGAGACCTATGGTCAAATATTTCAACGACAGAGGAATCAAACAATGGCATATTATGCTATGTACACTTGTATTGGATAAATGTGGTTGGTTTATAAATATTTTCTATATTTATTTATCTATTAGGAGTAAATTTCAGGTGGTGTGTCTCATAAGTGGTGCTGTCTAAAGAACGAAAATTGATTCTCATATATGTATATTGTCTGTCATATTTTCCCATAGATCATATCTACTATATACTAACAGGTGATCACCTGTTTATTTAACAACGACCTGTAGGCTCTACTTTCCTTGGGTTAGTTTCATTACGGTTTATAATTACTGAAATTTCGACGAAATGAAGCCCAACTCGCGTTGCCCGATTTAGAATCTCCTCACTTCCCATTATATTGGCGAAACCATCGATCGACAGTGTCAGGTAGAAGTCGAGTGTTTTGTGTCTAACGTGGCACCAAAACGTGTAATCGGAGAGCATAATACATTCAGCAATTAAAACTGAGCTGTGAAAATGAGCCACTCTAGAAGAAGCTAATCAAAAACAAATGGTCACCACATCGTTGTGAGTGATTTTCTTCTGCTGGCCAAAAAATCTCACTGTTCTGAATGAATTGAATGAATCACAATTGTTGTTGTTGTGTACGCTTCGTGGCCGATCAGCTGTTATGAAGCGCCATGGCTTTTTCCCCACAACAGCTGCAGGTGCGGCGTCTTTGAGACCTCCAACGCCTCTCGCAAGTAGGCCCTTCCATCCTCAGCCGTCGGCATTTGTGGCTCCCATTCGGCCTTCACCTGCAGCGCCACTTACCACCGGTACTTAAACAAACAAAAATCGTTCCGGAGGGAGGCTATGAGAATCATCTATTCAACTGTCGTTTTCAACTCTCGCTTTGATACGAACGAATGATCAGTCTTTGGCCCTACTCAGGATGTCTCTACTTCTCCTGGTTAATTCACTAACATCAATAGTAATCACAGCAGTTTCATTTCAAATAACAGAGTGCTGTAACAGCCAACAACTGGTTGTATATTCAGGTGCAAAATGCCATCTTTTGCTTCATGGGTATTTCAGTAGTGCGATGATCTATCGGTATATTGTAATGTCTAATACATTGGATGGAAGATTGCACACGGGTAGAAGCGAATGTTGGGGGACGGGAATTAAACTAACCAAAAACAAAAGGCTCTGTGATGCGACTCTTTCAAAACGTGCTTCTCAGCTATGTAGACAATCAATGTTAGTTGATCACATAGATTCGATATCAGATATACATTATAAATATACATGGTCGAAGCAATATGAGCTCAAAGTCACATCACATATTCCCTGCTACGCCTGTAAGATAACAGCCACAATAGTCGCATGATGAGGCTCCACACGTGCAGGTGCGTGTCGAGACGTCATCATAATGTGGCTCATTAGTGCGTCGGCCATTAATTAGAACGATTTCGAAAGCTTCTGAGAAATGAGTATTCCTAATTTGTATTGTTATGATTGCCACTATTAATACCTGTTTAGACACTCGGAGATATTGAACGCAAGCGTTACAAATCTGGGTTGTATGAAAAAAACACAAGTTTGTTCACAGCTGTAATATCATTGTAGAAATGCGAACGAATTGATTTAAAATAGAAGTTAGATCATTGACGTCGGTCTAAAACAATTGAAGTTGCTTCTGTTCGAGATCTCGTGAGGTAAAGACCCGGAAGTTACTTGGTCGCTATCATCGTATCACGAATCCAACGGAAAATAGCTCAACCAATCTACTTAGACGGCGTCGTCTTATGCAATTCTGTCAGTCGGTTCTACCTTCAATTTTGCCCTAGATTTTTTTAACTATTATTCTCGTTGCTATCCTTTTTACGAAACACTTTTAGTTTGACTAGGGAGCAGGTTTATTAGCACCCATTGTGCCTATTTCTTAGTAATATATAATATTATACTTTATTTACCAACATAATGAGCCAACAACTGGTCCGATCTATTTATACGCTATTTCATTAAGAATACGTTTATAGTTTATTACAACATAGAGCGGTCGATAGCAACGTGTGTCATCACGCGTATTAGACGCTGAGTCAGCTGTGCCAATGCTGCTGAATCAAGTTAATGGAGCTCTCAATAAATGATGACCGGGTGGATTTCGTTTACAAGTTAATGTCGCTCGATCTGGGGGCGCCCCGCTTCAAATGTCTGCTGGTCACAGTGGACTTCGCAGTTACGGGCTTTCGTACGCGCCACGAGCTCCAGCCCGACCCCCGCCTCGTGAGTTCCACTGGAGGAGATGGTAGACATACCATCATCTCCCATCCCCCTTCAACAACTGTGACAACTGAAGGATCAGATCAACGGTCCAGCAGTTGCCACACATTAGTGCTTCTTGTCACTCGGGTGCTGCTCGTAATCGTCCACCAATCCATCCATCTACACAGTCATCATTAATTCATTTATTCACATTCACTCATTGTGCCATCGATTCGTCACAGTTGACCCCTCTCATGCCTGCCTTCAGCAGCAGCAGCAGCAGCAGCATTTGAAGAGTCCATGCGTGTGTGTGTGCGTATGTTTTGGACTATAAATTATTTTCAACATTACGATGTCGACTATAATATAATTGTATCATGGTGTAATTGTTTGCCTGAAATCGCAGAAGTGTATCCACACTATCGGGCATAGGCCAGACTCGAGTTCAGGTGACAATTTTAACATTAGCGAAACGTGTTCTGGCGCAGTTGCACTCGTAATTATACAAAGTATGTTATTATTTAGGCTGCTTTTAGATTTTATGCCCCGCTTCGACGATTGGTGAAATGGAGAGGCGGGGGAGGGGGTCGATTGTGACTTTTTCTTAATCATTCATCATCGCTATGATGCTTGCAATGGCTAATGATAGTGGGAAATGTGTGGGTAATGATATAGCTTAAGAGTCACTGCACTTGTCCATACAACATTTAGTCATTTGGATGACGGACGACCACCATCACTGAAATGGCAATTTCAAAGCTACGGTAATCCCTAATTAACATAGCTCATCCATTCATTCGTACACTATATTAATTATCGTTATCAGTTCTACTTCTATTTTTATGTCCATACGCCCTGTATACAACGGCAGAAGCGTAATGTATTGTATAAAGCACCTCGTCTCATTTGCCGACTCCTGGTCGGTTGTACGTTGGTGGAAGTTTCCGATCGGTCCTATATTTTTGAAGACTTAATCTGGGTAATTCTTGCTTAGGTTGGATATTTCCCTTCGTCTCGTATGGCGCCACCATGTATTATGACTATCAAAAGTAGTCATCAGTTGAGAATTACACAGATATGAATATATGAAAAAATTAAGTACTCGTATGCGACGCGTACAGATATGCTACGTGCTGCTCCGCAAAATTGACCAAACAATATCGTAATCTGTTCACCTGGAGCAGAGGAGAAATTTAAATTTGAAGAAGGCTCCTACATTGTTGCAGGATACCCCTCAGGCAAAGGTGGTGGTATGCCAAATCTATTCCAGTCAGAGGAGTTAGATATCGGAGGAGTTCGCCCGCGATCTTTTGCTTTGTGTGAGTGAGTGCTTGCTGTCTCAGCCCTATAATTAGTACCATCTTTTATTAATCCTTCTCTCTCGCTCCCTCGGATATATATATATATATATATATATATATACATATATATATACGGATAGAGAGCGCGAGAGCACATCATATATAACTAAAAGTATTCGGCGGACGATTTAGTCGTTGGCGTGTGCGGCCTTTGCTTGTTTGCGCACACATCGTAACAACCGAGTATATCTTACGTAATAATGCGTTTAACATGCTGCTGATCGTGGTACACTACCAGCTAAAATAGTGTATACTACTCTCAACACTGCTTGCCGCGCAATATTAACTTGACTGCTTACGTAACATCCTCAATTTATTATGAAACATCCGACTTTCATATTAGTCATTGGCCCTTTTACAAGCAAGAATATGATGTCTTCTGATCATTTCCATTGATCTGCCTTTACATTGATTTTAGAACGTCTGCTTTCTCGCGTTGATCCTAACGTTTAACAAAATCATAAACAACGGAGCCGCTTGAAGTTTGCGCTGATTAGCGCCAAACATCATGTATTTTCATTTTTTTGAACCAAGTAACAGACGATGCGATCAGATGGACTCAGGGATTGTACAATAGTTGTACGCCAGATATAACAAATATCTAAGTGGGAACAAGCTTATTTGCTCAAGGTTTTTGTTACATTTTACAAAATACGACACTATTGATTTTAATCAAAACATTTTTATTGATGAAGAGATAATGTGTTAGAACCTTTAATTCACCTATCGTAGCCATCCAGCCAATTACAAGCGTTGAAATAATGTCTATTTTTATGGCCAGTCCTATTTCTTCATTGAAAAAGTCAAAATAAATCGTTGTTACTATGTAGAACGAGGAACGGCCAAACTGATAACTCCGATTTCTAGATACCTAATAATGTATTCGGGCATATTGCTTCAAAACACGGACCCCTTCCCCAAAAAAATGCAAATGTCCAACGGTGCTCGATGGCCTGATGGTGGATTCGTGTGCGTCTTGCAACCCGGCGTATACACGCGTTCGATTCTCAGAAGTCCAGTTGGTATGAAGTGGACACGTTTCTGATTGTATGTGTATTGCAGAGGGTGCTTCAGCCAATAGCGCCATGTTTGCAGGTCCCTTATTTGCTTCATCCGCTGCGATGAGTGTCGCTGATACAACTACATCATCAGGAAAAAAAACCAGTGAGGGTCCCTGCGTAGACGTAAATCACGTGATACAGTAATCGTAGACATCGCATGACCTCGTTTTTAATTGTGTTCTATTTTTGTGATGTTCTGTAGCTCGAGTGAATGCTCATTTCCTTCTTTAACTTATTTCTTTACGGCCCCTTGTTTGGTTGGTCCGTGTGAGTTTGTTGGTAGCTGTCATTGCTGAACTGTGCCAGTGTACTGGCACAAGTTTGTCGTCAATCTCCTTACGTATATTTCGTACCACACTTCAGCATTTCTTTGTGATAAACTTTTGCTTGGAACGCTTGCTCCAATGCATCGAGATTTTACATTGTAGCATCCATACAACTGTATGGTGCTATAAATACGTTTAGGGTCCATAAAAAAATATATATATATGTAGATATATATATATATAGAGAGAGAGAGATAGATTCGCAAGTGAAGGAATTGTATTATTATTATTATTGTTGCAGTCTCACAAACGAGCGAAACTAAAATAGTGCTAATTGGTGTTTTGTATTGGACTGGAGTGGATATAGTCCTCCCTATTGGTTCTGTTTCGCTGCGAATGCGGATTGTTATTATTATTATTATTATTATTATTCCTGCCCTGTTAATGTGACTGTATGTTTTTTCATTGTGCATCAATATCAATAGAGGTAGTGTAATCGTTATTTTTATTGATAACAGTACGTAGGGCACTGAGAATTTATATCGTGTACCATTGCGAACTTGTTGAACTTGAAGGATAAATCATGTTGGCATATGATCGACATATGAAGCGTAGATATGAATCTATTATCAATATTCCAGCACTGGCCTTTATGGAAACAGCTAAGATGCTGGATTCAGCGTACGCCTACGGATCTAATCATGGTACGAAGTAATCGTTCACTTCACTCAACCAACAGAATCATTCATTGATTCTGTATCGCGATCCGCGAAAGATCGATTGGCTATTTTGCCGCTTCGGGCTTCAACGCTATCCGCTCTCCCTCTCCATTTGAAACTCATTGATGTGAACTCGTCTCGATGATCTCGTTTTCTACTATTTATTTTGATAGTCGTTCGTCCGTCTATATATATTGTCCAATGATGATTCCTACTAGAACACATAGCAGACCCAGTCAGGGCTCCGAGGAGGCCGATAAATGATTACACTTTATATAGAAATATCAGAGAATCTTCGTTAGCTCGATATTTTCATTTCAAATCCAAATATTCCGCCTCTTTCCCTTCATAATGGGAATTGTATTTCCAGCTTTCTACGACCCTTATTATCCGCGTCGAGGAAGACGATTGCACAAAAGTGTGACTTACTATATGGACGCACCTATAATGACGAAGACTACTCGATTTTCTCGATATAACGGTCATGTTGACACTGTATACAGTAAGTGAATTGAAACGAATCCAGGATACAGGATAGATGGGACTCTTTTGGCACACCTCGTGGCAAAAAGATCACATGCAAAGAGTAGCACACGCAGAGCTGATGAACGTGAAGCACTAAATAGCATATCAAATTAAGTGGCAAGCATAATTAGAACATTATTAGTACAAGTAGCACTTTTGTATCGTCATTGTTATTATGTTATATATTTAGATGTTGCGTCGTTTGTACACAGTGCTGTCGTACAAAGTTGAGAAACGAACAGTTGCTTATACACAAGTGAGTGAAGCTGGAGAGCGAATGCATGCACGCATTTGGTCACTATTGTGACCTGACATTTGTAGGGTATACATAGGTTTAAAGTCAATATCTCCCGAATGAACATACCTCATGTATATAAGGTTAAAATCAGTATCAACGATCATCTGATCAATCATCATATCACTTGGCATTTTTCGAGCAACTCACGGATTTGGTCGCGATTAGGATTTGTTTCTTAAAGCGAAGATCCTTTCCGAATCTTTATATTCCTGTATCTCGCCCAGTATAATTTTGAATTCTAACTCAACACACCCGAGTAGAATAAAGCCGAATTAATTGAATGGGCAGGTCGTCGAGCAGATATTCAATTGTCAACCGGATCACTCCTTATCTAAAATCAGCCTGGGGAGATTTCATTTTTTAAATCTAGCCAATTCGTGTTACAGTCAATATTCACTCCATGCAACTATAATTCCAAACTAAGTTTCGAGTAAAAGGCATTGACGCAATTCTCATGGTACATCTTACGCTTAGCACAAAGGCCACGTTCTGTAGCAAAAACCTTCTCTAGGTTGTATAATATATTGACGATGGCACTCTCACCAGTCGAAGAAATCAATACTGATACTGTGCAACGTAAGCATAGTTTCGTGCGGGCATATGTGTGAAATAATGTAGATAGTTATCTGAGTGGTTACACACGCACAAATGAATCTTGAAGTGCACGCAATGGACAAGATGGCCATACACTACGCTGAAGAACTCTGCTGCCCATTGTTCGATGAAGAACATCCCCTGTGAGGTTCTAAATAATAACTCATCACCTCAGTACACCTCAGGTGAGGTGTGTTGCCTGTTTGAACCTAGTTCAGGTCGGTTCAAACCTGATAGGTTCGGTAGAGGTTTATGGATACCTAATGGTATAGGACGTCTAGGCTCTACCCTGCCCTGTACCAGCATTTTGTGTGTTTTTTTTTCTTTGATTTTTCGTGTTTGTATTTCGATGACTGGTAATCTATATCGTCTGTCCACCCACGTGTCTCTCTCTGTATTGTCTTACTACATCCCTTTTCCCCTCCATCTCGGCTCCTACCAACCGGTAGCGGTAGCATTAAAAGTAGCCGCTGGCCCCGTCTCTCCAGAGCAGGCGGCCTTTGGTGAGTGCCCCATTTATATATAAATATATATATATATACATATATATACACACTGAGCTATCTTTTGATTCCTAATTCTCACAATTAATTATTTACGAAGTACGAGCGTACTTGACTTTCGAATTGACGGCTGTAACAATGATCGTCCCATTCACCGAAAGGCAACCTTTGAAACTAAGACAAGCAATGAGTAAAGGCACCCCTAGAGATCAATTAGAGATTGATACATTTTTGCACCTGCACGGAAGTTGGTACATCAGGATCTTTATTACAGCGATAGATTCGCTTTGAAGCTCGATGTACACATCCGTATAACCGCGAATTTGACCTAAATCATTTGAGTCGTTCGCCACAAAAGCGTTTGGAAATAACTATGCAGGATTACTGTCATATTATGAAGCTTTATTTAATTTATTTTTAAGCTTCTATTTGGTCCCTTTCCGCCTGGAAAATACAACAATTTTCATAGCGTGTTTACGCTACCTTCACTGCCGTTAATCTGCATGATGTTATGCTTAATTGATTAATTGGCATTTCGGAATGGGCTAACCAACAAGGCTGTGCATGCTCTTTGTACGTTGCTTGTATGTGGTTAGAAGGCAATCATTAATTGCTCGACTAACTAATTAACGGCTAGCTTATCGTAAGGCACTGTACAACAACTTTGCACGACGGAACGTGCACGCAATCATCTTTCTTATAGGTCGCTTGTTTCTCTCGACTGCACATATTGGTACAACGGATAGTCATCAGTTACCTCTTTTGTGATAATACATAGGGTTATTTTCAAGCACTAACTCAAATGGGGTCCATACACTTAATTATAGGAATATACACAGTTAGTATGGATCCATTCAAATTTTAATTTTTGAGCTTGGTTTAAGTTTGTGTACTGACTTGTCTCATTCCCTTCTTCTTTACCTTTTTGCTGGTCAATTCGTCCTGTTCTAAATTGACTTTCAATTTATGCTGCCATTCAATAAATAGCATTTGGATGGCATGAATCAATTTCGTACATCGGGTACATACATTAGATTGCTACATTTAATTGGTTCGCTATCGATTGTGTCGAGGTGTAGTTCAAGACTGGTTGATCATTGGATCAGACGGCGAGACATGAATATCATCGGAAGCGGAGAGAGATTATCCGTTGTGTCCTAGCCTAAACAAATGAAGGGCAGAGCCCATTCTAGTGGGCGGAGCACGCTGCTCGCTCATGCACGATTGTACTGCTGTTGCTGCTGCCGCTGCTGCTGCTGCATGTACTTTCTTTCTGCCCGCCTACCCTTGCTTGTTCCGCAGTGGCATCTGAGGCTGCGCTCGGTACAACATTGGCCTTCGATGATATCGCTGACATCTCATTCACTACAGCGGCACCGAGTGCCTCGAGGATCGGCAACGACTTCGGAGCTGAGACGGCCACGGCGAGCCGGAGTGTCGTCGACGTTAGGAACTACTTCCCGGAATTGTGGCTTTTTGAACTCGATGCCATGGAGTAAGTGAGATACACTCATAGCTAGAAGTCTGCCTGTATCGATGTTGTGCATAACGAACTATCACGTGATATGATGGTGAACGATGATAGTCCAATCTAAAATATAAACGCTTTCTTGAAAAAAATTGTTAGTACCTCATAATAGCAGCCGTATAAGTGTGCAAAGGATTGTGTGACTTCAGTACGCACACATACACATACATATAAGTTCTTATAGGGACAAAGACAATACGGTTGGTCCGAGGTAACAACAATTATAAAAAAAAAGAAACAATTATCTTTGTGTATGAACTATGTCTTTCACATGACCGAACATGCTTTTAATAAATCTCTTTTCAGTGGTACGGGCAAGCTGACGAAGAATCTAAGTGCTCCACATCAGGTGACCACGTGGAATGCTGACGCCATGTGTGTTCACCCTACCGACGGTCTTGGTGTGGCCGAGAGCAAAGAGGTCAAAACATATCAGGCGTTCTTCACGGAAGTCAAGCTCCCTTATTCCGTCAAGCGTGAAGAGAAGCTACCCATCATTATCAGTACATTCAATTATCTGCCTCACTGCATGCCGGTTCGTAATCGAGAGTGATTTGACTGCAACCTATCTGCTTGTACAAATCACTAAATTTTGAGCTTTTCAATAGAATTAGAATTCGCCAGTGAAATTGCCTTTTCTGAATCGGCATTGATGTGAATGATCATAAGAGCCCACAATGATTGTGGCTGGGGCAAAATACAGCGATCAAAGAACTTAGCTTGAACGTGGGTATTAGCTATCTGTAGGAGTTAGGGTAATTCTTAAGTTATTTCCCCTTACATATTGTGGTTACCGTTGCACCCTTTAATGTGAGCTGGTATTTGCCCGTGGACAACGAAATGTTCTATATGAAGGCAATATAACAATTAGCAACTAATGGTTCTTTTGGTTGCTACCATAATACCGCCAACTATTTAGTGCTCATTAATTACACCTAACTACACCCTTTCATCTCACAATATATTGAACAAACTGTATATGACGAATGGTTACTTCTTACCACGTGAAACAGGTGTCAATCATCGTTGAGCCGTTGCCCGGTCTACAAGTGGATGAAAACACGCCACTGACCAAGGAGGCCTGCATATGCCCGGATGCTTCTCCGTTCCATTATGAAGTACGTGCAAAGATAACTGGTCAGGCCCTGATTGGTGATCTGAACGTAACAGTGACGGCAACGAATTCAGAGAATATGGCCGTTTGCGAAGGCAAAGAGGCTCAATCCGTTGCCTCCAGAGACAAAGTCACTCGACCATTAAAGATCATCCCCGAAGGTACGAGTTTGTATCATTTAAATTTGACCTTTCTTATATCAATTATAGCATACAAATTGATTTTGTGCCGTGCAGTGGACTCTCTAATGTTCGTAATGTGCAAAGACAAATATGGACAAACCTGCGATGCAATTATTCGCATGCAAATGCTCGACTACATTATTGTCTACATACTCATTAAATATCTACTGCACTGAGCCACCAAGGATCGTATGACCGTCAGTGCGACCATCAGCGCGGTGGCTTGGACGGCGAAATCTCTGGCTGTAAAAAGCCGGAAGCCGCGGTTCTAGCCCCGCAACCTGGTTAATACATATAAGAGAACTTAAAGCGTTGCAACTGAACTGCAGTTCCGCTAATAAACCAGTAAAACCTTTGCTTTCACCTATCGTTGTTTCGACAGGTTTTATGCAGGAAATGTCGGAAAGTCGCATGTTGTGTCCTGAAAGTGGAAAGGTGGAGACAGAATTCAAGCTAGAGGTACCCGATAACGCCGTCAACGGTTCTGCGCGTTCGCTCTTCTCAGTCAGTGGCGATATGATGGGCCAGGCCGCCTCCAATCTGAATAATCTCATTGTCCTTCCGACCGGATGCGGAGAGCAAAATATGGCGAAGATCATGTCCAACCTCGCAGTGAACGACTATCTTCGGGCTAGCAAACAACTTGATGCGAAGGCAGAATCGAAGATTCTCTACAACCTTAAAACAGGCTATCAAAACCAGTTGAAATACCGCGCCCGCGACGGTTCATATTCCGTATGGGGTGGTCATTGGGGACAACCGTCAACCTTCCTTACAGCCATGGTTTATAGGGGGCTGCGCGATGCGAAAGAGTACATCTTCGTCGACGACGTCAGCCAGGAAGCGACCCTTAAGTATCTCATCGACAACCAGAATACGACCACAGGTTGTTTCAACCGAGTTGGCAGCATTTACAGCTCGGCTCTTAGTGTAAGGACTGCAATTTTATCCATTTGAGACTATCGTACCAATTGGTTACAGTATGTTCAATTTTTATGTACCCCGAGGGATTCATTTATGACAATCTTACGGGAGGGAAGATTATTGCGATATTTTACTCTTGTAACATATTTCTAAACGGCTGCTTTTTGAGGCTCTTTGGAAGTCTACTGACTATTCGTAATATTTAACAACATAGAAATTATAATCATTTTTGGCATACACATAACTATTATTATTATTATTATTATCGAAATACGAGTCAAAACGCGACCACATGCCAAATCAGTCGGAAACAACTCTACATATATCACTTTCAACACGACGACGGCGATGATAATTTGTAACCTTTCCCACGATTCTTCAACGATTTCCGCTATTAGAAGCAAAATCGCCTATTGTCACAATAATGTAATTTTACTTAATGTCTCCCAGTTTGAATTATGAAATTGAAGTCAGTTTGAATAAATATAGCACATTATAGAATAATATGAAGCGTGAGGCATGCTAAATCGTAACAAGGCAGCATCAATCATTGGCACTAATTATATTCGTATCTTTACATGAACAGCGGTCAGAGTCTGCTAGCGACACGCGCGGCTCATACACTGCTTATATTATGGCGGCCCTTCAAGGCGGAATCACCGATAAACGCCGAATCCAAAAAGGCCTCCTTTGTATCCAAGCCCAGAAGAATATGAACGCCCACGCTTTGGCGCTCAGTGCCTATAGTGCTGCTCTCTACGGTGATAAGGATTTGGCAAAAAAATACCTCAACGATCTGAAGACATTCGAAAACACCAAACTACGTAAGCGCCACAATGTGCTGATAATTATCATTATTATTGTCACTATTATCGTCAGATTGCAACATCACTTTCGAATGAACCAACTTAGCTCTGGCTACTTATCGCTAATGTCGTTGATAACTTAGCAGCGTTCTGGTTTGGTGCTATACCGAAATATGGCCACTCGAAGTGTGTAAGTGATCAATATCAGTGTTATTTTTGCATTGTCAATCTTGCCATATGTCGTATAACAGAGAAATAGCTCGCTATGAAGGTGACGAAGAAACATTGGCATGATTATATCACCGCAATCGTTTGTATTCAATAATATCGTGCGTCTGTATAAATGTTGTCTTCAGCGAACCAGAAGTTCTACGCGAAGGATGACACAAGGTCGTCGAGTGCTGTGGAAGCAGCCGCCTATTCGGTGCTGGCCCAATTGGAGCTGAACAAAGATGCGCCCGAGGCTACTCTTCAAGAAGTACAGCCAATCGTCAGATGGCTCATGAAGAATCAGAACCGTAATGGAGGTTTCACTTCCTCTCAGGATACCGTTATTGGTAAGCATATACCATGCATATGGCATCGAATAGCTAACATGTATCATATAGAATTGTCAAACATGTGAAAGGTCACAATTGAGATCATACATTTTGGAGAACATATATGATCACAAAATATATTATCTCTCTCTCTCTTTTCGTGATGCGCAGGTCTGAAGGCCATGTCGAGGTTTGCTGTACTAACCTATGGAAAGCAGGCGGGCATCGATTTCGACCTTACCGCGAAAGGCGTTAGTTTTGATGAGAAATACAAAATCACAAAGGACAATGCGATCATCTGGGACACCAGAACTGTCAAAACGATTCCGAACAATGTTGCTGTCGCTGGCACAGGATCGGGATGTGTCGTCGTTACGGTGAGTTGCGTTCCATATGTGGACAGGTATATAGCTTATATATACTATATTCAAACAGAAAATGGCATAGCTCAAACAAGGGAACTCAAATTAGGGAGATTAATTTGGCATTTCAGGTCGTTGTCGAAGTTGCTCTCAGAACGTTGTGGAAGGTCATTGCGTGGATTGCGGTTTAAAACAAAAAATGACCCGATCGGGTCTGGCCTCCCTTGTAAATGCCTTATTTAGAAGGGAGGCCAGGCACCAAGCACAGATACTGTTCAGATTAGCATATACAGGGGTATATGTTCTGTTCTCCCAAGTCGAAGGCAAGAGAAAATAACTAAAATATACAACCTTCAACAGAGTCACGCAAACGCCCCCTTGCAATATATGTGAGGCAGTTCAACGATCCGTAGTCTTTCATGAACTCATATTGTTCGAACTCAAGCAGATCACTTGTTTTTTTCAACTACTTACTATGCATATTCAAGCACGATTTTCTCCTCTGTTAGACATGGGACGACGCATTGAGCTATCAACCCGTAGCTCTATAGGAGGTTGCGAGCGTTGTTTGTAAACTGGTGCAGATCGGTTAGCGAAACAAAAGGACCGCAACTCCAAGGCATCCACTGTTTATAACTGTTCTTGCCAAACTCTTATCAATGGGAGGTGTTTCAAATCAGCAAGTAGTTAATGAAATGTCTGATATGGTAACTACTCAGGAACAATGCTGCGTTTGGTTTCAGCCATTCGTAGCCTCCTGTGCTGCTAATGAGTGTTCGATTGGATTTGATATCGAGTTCGTTCTAGATCGAAAGCGGTTCATTTATAATTCACATATGGTAAAAATGACAAAAAATCAATTGAGCTGTTTCAGTAGAATACCCCTGCATATGTTAATCTGAACAGCATTGCAGGATGCTCAAATATGTATTCAATGAACTCACAACGCACTAAATATGCGAAACCTTCTTACAGTCTCAACTTCGGTACAATTTGCCGAAAATCCCTGGTGAGGCTGGATTCGACTTTAATATCACGATTGCTCCCGGATCGACGGTCGAAAATGTCAATTTGGAACTCTGCATTTCGTACGTTCCCCATACAACTATTTCCTTTATAGTTACATGTGTGCATAGTTACTCTTACATATCTTATGTGTGCATAGATCATCACGGCCATCTGGGTCAACCTTCAACTAAGTAACGCAAATGGTTCGCCACCTTTGTAATGATGTAATGTGATCAATAAATGAGCACAAATGACAAAAAGAACTTAGAATAATACCATAATTTGCCATTTGCCAGAGGATTGTATTGCCTGCTAGGAGATTCTTTCACTGTGTGATCGTGGTGATAGAGCGCGATCAGCTAAACAGCCCGATTCATCGTAAATTAATGCATGGTAAATTCATCTAACACAACTTTTTTTTCGATTTTTGATTATTATTATTCTCTATTATTATAATTAGGTACGAGGGTGCTGGGGGTCAGCCCTCGTCTATGGCGATCGTGGAGCTGGATCTGCTCAGTGGTTACACTGCTGACAAGCCGTCGTTACAGGCGCTAGCAAACTCTGGCAAGAGTCGACTCTTCGATATCGAGAGCGGGCGCGTCATTATCTACTTTAATGAGGTAAGATCTATTATTATACTTGTCTTGAGATCGATCTTCTGCACGTTCGTAAGCACAATATGGCCATTCCCTAAATGGTGGACGGTGATGGCATCATTGTTCCAAGAAACATATAATTTACATATGGATGTGAGTCAAATAAATGATCAATTATGATATTTCAGTTTACGCCAACACCAAGCTGCTCGAACGTGATATTGGAGAGAGCATTCGTCGTCGAGAATCTGAAGCCAGCCACCGCCAAGGTGTACGATTATTACGACGCTGGTAAGCTATCGCTTAGTACCCGTACTTCTCGCCTGCTTGTTCATGGGCGATAGCTAAAACTTGTTTCCATCGGGGGATGGTTAGATACAAATGATTTTTGTCCTTCAAACAGATTTGATCGGCACACGGACTTGAAGTACTGTAGCCCGCTGAAAATATCCGACAGACCGAGAGATTAAAGTGTTCACGAACTTTTCGCCGAGAATCAACTGCATAACAACCCTGCATATGGGAACGGTCACGACGTTTCATGACTATTTCTATTGATCCGCAGTTCTTAACGCACTACGCGCTATTCGTACGTGCTACTTACATACGTAGATTATATTTAAGCGAATGGTTGGATGATACCTGTTACCTTCGAAATCTACTTTTGACTAAAGTTGTAATGCTTGAATTCCTGATAATTCGTGGCTGATGCTCGAATCCCTTTCAAGTTTTTCCAACCCGAAGTTAGGTTTCTGTTATATGTGTAAATTGTTCATATTTCTGCTCACATTAATTCATATTCGTGTTGCCCTTGGCTTTCCTTGCAGAGAAACAAAAGTCTGTCGAGTACGTACGAGGAGATCTCCAGTCAGAACTTGACAACATCTGAGTACACGATGGCGTCTAGCCAATTGTCGAACCCAACATTCGAAGCTACCAGGCCACATCAGAGACCTGGTTTACCTTAACAGCAAGCTTTGTAATTAAGCAAATTGTGTATCGAAGCTTCGAATTGAATTGTGTTATTTAAGTGCAGCTATTACGACCCGTCCAAGGGCTTTCAGAGACTAATCAGAGAAATAAATGAAAAGTAATTCTATAAACCGTAATCAGCTTTAGTTGTTCTTTGTTATTAATAAAGTATTTCCAAAGAAGATTCATTTGGTGTAACTGACAATAGAGTGAGGCGTTCCGTTGAAGAGGACAGGGCTCGCGGGGTGATGAGGAATCACCCTGTTTTGGTCTTATGACAAGGAGTCCTTGTGTGCGTGTGCAAACAAAACCAAGATCTGATGTTTGCGTTTAAGTATCCAGCACAACGGAAAACAATAGATTATCTACCAGGAATTATACACTAAACTAAAATATCAACAACGACAAGCAAATGAAGGCTAGAGCAGCCAACAAGTTTAGTAATCTTGAAAATCTTAGATCATGACATTCAAGGCGAACGGGAAGACGTCAAGAACCCTAAACAAGGGACCACACGAATAGGACGAAGGGAGGCGGAGCAAACACTGTAATTCACCTATTTCCCTTATAACGATCGGTAGACCGTTGTCATGATTATTAAGACCAAAGTATCGAACACCGTAATCCGTATGTGAGTTTTGAAATGCGTGATATACGGGAAGGCATCCTATGCACCGACGAGTTTCTGACTCTTGAACTACCAGCTACGACGGCAGCTACCGTAAGGCGGAGTTGGCTTCAGTGCGCGTCATCAGACCAGTGCTCATTCAGATATACGCCCACGAACCGAGCCGAAGAGACTCTGTGAGCGGGTACGCCTGCAATATTCAAAAGGTCACCGTTTGCGGTCGACTCGATCCTAGATGGGCGGAAGTGAATGAAGACAGATTTGGGACCACGAATGAACCACTGCGTATCGTCACCAAAAATGATTACTTAAGGACAACAACAACAAACGTGTCAGTGAAAGGTGGCTACCTAGGAAACTATCTTGCGGGGCACCAAAGTGCACATTTTCACCACCAGAAATGGTACCATTTACGCACAAACACTGAGTACGGTCGGGCATAAAGCTGAACAGTAAATTGCGAGTATTAGCGTCGAAGTCATATTCGACTAGTTTTTTCGAACTATCAGGGGACCTACTCAGTCGAATGCTTTACGCAGATCTAGGAGAGTGGCTAGGGATTGGTCTCCACGATCCATTGGCTGCTTAACAATTTCCGAGAGTTCGGCGATTGGTACCACACTTAAGCCGCCCTCCAGGCGACTCACCTCTTTTCCCCTCTTACCTTCGAAACGAAGGTCTTAACTTAATGGTCAAAGCTAATCTTACTCTGGTCGCATCATGATAATTAAAAAACAAACTCTGGGTTGGCCTTCTTGGGAATTTGGTGCCTCATAAACATTTGAAATTTTGCTTGGTAGGTCTCATTATAATGAATACCCGAGATCCCCCGGTTGCATTTTTCAACCATGGGAAGAACAACTCTACTGAAGAACTAAACTGCCGTCTCAATATTAGATATGCGTAGCGGAGGGCTCTAACCGACTTGATCTGAGAATTAATTACCTTTAAATTATATTTTGGTTTGCTTCTGGGTTCTATAAAGGAGCCGTAGACGTAGTCGTGAATGAAGTGTCGGTATGCCTTTGCTTCGATTAAACCAAACCTACGCCGCAGCTCCTCGACGAAAAGCGGTTCTTCGCAAAGAAAGTAGAGAAGTCCTTTCCTCACCGAGGCATGTAAACCCAGAACACGTTTGAGGGAAGCTGGCTTCACGCCAACGAGCTCGAGGAGTTGCTTCGCCGTGACGTGCTCCAATATTATTATTCCATAGGATGCGTAAAGGACCACTTTAAAGTCGAATAGGGCCTGTGCAGCTTTGAGTAAGAGTTTCCGTTGTGGCTACTACCAGGGCCTTACGTGCCCTTTGAGTAATGTATTTACCAAAGAATGGGTCATTAGGTGTTAGCCTAAGTCCCAAACAGATGAAGGAGTTAGCGTACCGGATAACTTTTCTTCCCAACCGAAATGAGTCTGTGGCAGCTAGAATGACCCCAGGGTCCACTTCAAGGCCTAGATCAATGACCCCAGGGTCCACTTCAAGGCCTAGATCAATGACCCCAGGGTCCACTTCAAGGGACAATGACCCCAGGGTCCACTTCAAGGCCTAGATCCTCCTGTAAAGTGTCCAGGACCTGTTGGAGACGATGTTGGCTCGTGGTACAAAACCCGAGGTCATCAGCGTACAAAATGAGACTCACTTGCGGGTGGCGCTTCTTGATCTCGTTCGGCAGGTTATTGATAACAACCGCAAAAAGCGATGGGCTGAGTTTATTACCCTGTACAACTCCCGTCGTCTGTTCGAAAGCATTAAGGACTACTATGCGATCATCAGCGGTGACTTCATTAGCCTGCAATATGTTCCTAAACAGGTCCAACAAGGGCCGAATTTAAAACACTCCCGCCTCGCTGACACTTCGCTGAAGCAACACACGCTGCACTAACCGCAATTAGCCTTCCAGGACTCGGACACGTCACGTAGGCAACATCTTGAGAGCATCCTGAAGTGGTGCGCCAGACTATCACTATTCGTTGACCAGAAAGATCCGATAGTTTCTTCGATCGTGAAACAGCGAATCCTGTCCCACACTAATATGCTGAACACCGATAGTGACACAGTGACGCAGTAACGGTCCTTACCTCTCGCAAACGGCATCTTACTTCGTAGGATCTTTGCTTCGACCCAACCCTCCCGTTTCCCTGCGAACTGGCACATCTGCAGAGGGATTAGGCCTGCTAATAGCTCAAATGTTCACTATTAAGAACGAGTAATTGCTTTTGCTAGTCGTACAACTGCTATCCAAAGCTGAAACATTACTCAACCACGGAACAACAATGTTTAGCCATCGCTAAGGCAATATAAGAATGTTTCGACCCTACACATACGGACGACAAGTCACGATTATCATTGACGACCACGCCCGATGCTGGTCAGTTACCGCTAAGGAGGTGACAGGCCGACTAGTCAGATCAGCACTCAGCAACAAGTACACGTACAAGGGAAAAATTACCTAAATACGAGGAAATAGAAAATCACCGCTACGGAGAGTGCTTCTCTAGACACCACCGAAGCGACGTCTCAAACGACAACATCAAGTCACATAACCTCTATCTAATTGACGAATCTAGCCCAAGACCAAAGAGACGACCGCGGCAACTCATTGAGAAATCAGACTCTTTATCCACCTTCGCACTAATAAATGATAGACTACACAAACATCACTATTACTGGTTCTCCCCGACAAATACCGTAAAGAGGACCCGTTAACGTCACACACACAGAAAAAGAAGCTGCACACATGGATTTAGGCAGAACATATTGCAGAATTAAGCAAAACATCTATTTGCCTAAAGCCTATCTGGACAGAGACCGTTTCGCCAGTTCTTGTCCAGAATATCAACGGAGAAAAACGCTGCCCTCGCAGTTCGCTACGCTTCAACATGTACCAATACACAACACACCACTGGAAACGACTCGGTTTCCTGCAACCCTATGAAAAAACAGCAACCGAGTCATTGTCACCACCTGCCATTTGCCACCTTACAAAACCAGGTGACAGAAACGCTACCTGAGGGATCTACCGAAGAAGTCACCAAATTCGTGGTCAACCAGGTTATACTCTCCTATGAATGACAATTATAGATCTCTCTTTCTAACAATAGGGGAAGTGCGCTATTATTAACAGTCTACAGATAAATAGAGACATAGATATAATTATGTAAATAATTCAGCGTAGCGTCTGACGTTCTCGGTTACTAAGATCGAGACTATCAGTCACATCGGTTTTTACGTGGCGTATTCAAACGAATTCGACCAAAAATAAAGCAAACTTTTAGAATTATGTCTTCCCTTTCTCCGTCGTCATATTTTTCTTTTTTTTATCGCTATAACAGCCCCATCCCACTTGAATACTTACCGTTTTCATCTGAACGCAGGTTGTCAACGACTGGACGAGGTCTGTTCATTGATTTTGTTCTCACTCAAATGTGGGGGTTCACCCAATGATCTCGCCGTATTTCGATTTGTGGAGATGGCTTGAATATCTACTTAGAAAAGACAGTTAGCTTATCGTATAGACTGTAATGTTGACTAGCGGATCCGTTTGAGACGATTATTTCATAAGTAGTTGAAGAATCTTTTTCTGCAAGCTTATGTTCCCATTCACGACAGAATCCCTCGTGTGTGAGGCTCGTGGTTGATGATATCTCATGAATAGGGATTCCGCAAAATAGCGAACATTTTGACACCAAGTAGACGAAACGGTTCCGACTGGCTTCATGAACTCCACAAAAGTGTTTAAGAAATGTAGCTTTGACTCGTTCTAGCGTACCCACATTTGCGTTGCACAAATATGACGAGATCACTTGCATCCCAAGAGAGACAGTGGGGTCGATCTTGAGATCAAACAGGGCCAGTTGGACAGAGAATGGGGTTCGGAGAATGGACAGAAATGGGTGGCGGGTGGAAGGATACGAGTCTCTTACTAAGATTTAGCGCCGGAAAGTTCAATTGACAAAAAGGAAAATGTCTCTACATTGTGGATCACGGATTTTCCCGAAGGCAGACAATCGTTCGGCGCCAGACGACGCCCTTGCCTGAATCTCATGGGTTTTGTTTTTCGTACGTTGTTAACAGAACCGCGTATCACCGAATCTTTCAATGTTGCCAATGCTTGTTGCAGGCGAAATCTGCTTCGCGGGTGGAGAATGAGACCATCGGCGCATAGCAACACGTCCAGCTGCCAGTGACGTCCCTTCATTATTCTTGGCAGATCAGACACTAGGACGGACAAAAGTAGGGGGCTCAGATTGTCGCCGTGAGCGACGCCTGTCATCTGAAGGGTTCCACACAAATAAAACACTATGCAATCATCTATTACACATGTGCAAAATATAGTAAGAGTATAGAATTATGTGCAAAATATTAGCAAAAGTACGTTATAATAAGAATAAAATGGTAAGTAATTTTTTAGAACAACAGCGTGCAAGTAAATTCAAATGACAAAGCTTTACATAATACCTAATAGCATCAGCAGAGGTGGCTCATCATCTAATGCTCCATGTTCCTCAGTGGGATAAAAAAACAGTGCAATTTCACAGAGACATAACCGGCATAATTATTAGATATATTAGCTCTCGTCCATTTCCATTTGTCTATCAACTATTCATTTCCTCTATCGAGATCGATCCACATGATCATCATAATCCATAACTCACCTATATTGTTCGAAAAACCCTATTAGTGTTCCCCTTTTTCCTGCGGTACTTTTTATGCATTTAATTAATATCTTATTTATTACAATTATAAAAATAATATGAGTAGTATTGCACTTTTATTATTATATTATTTCTTACTGCAAGTCCATATATATATATATATATATATATATATATGTACCTAAAATGAGCTCAGGAAGAACCCAAACCCGCCTACTTTCATATATTCGAGATTGGAGTGCGTTTATAAACAATAATAACAACTGTAACGTTGTTAAATTTTTCATTTGGCATTTGCAATAATAATATGTTTTTGTGTGCATTTACGGATGCATTCATATTTTAGTAATAAAGTTACAATAATTTCAAAGGGTCAAAAATATTACAAAAGGATCATAAATAGTTCGGCTATTATGTCCTCCGTTAGCGATGATACTGATAATACAGAGGCGTTCCTTGATAAGGAGCTTGGGAGCGATTCAGAATAAAGAGCTTAAGGAGAACATATCCATCAACCCGCCTAGATCCAGCCCATATGGTCAACGTATCCATTTCTACGAGTTCTAAATAGGAAAGTGTATTGTCTGCCAGATGTTCTCCGCAAATCTCAAGCGACAGGGGTGGAATGATACTTGCGCGGCTTACGTAGCAACTAGCGTGATCCACTCAGTGGCAAGTCTCTTCTAGACGGCACGTCCTATTTCATGCTATGTCGTCGCCTATCAAGGAGCGGCAGCTGTTATAATGTAATGTTCGAATAAATACTGCCTCAATTCATACAGATTAGGGATCCTGGTTCTTATGAATTGGGATTCAGATCAGGCACAGAAAGCCGTGGAGCACTTCAGACGCCATTGGTGTGATGGAGAAGTCATGTCAGAAGATAAAGGACAGATTACTATTACTTGTGGAGCACTTCGCGAGACTGATATCCATACGTAATAGAATACGGTCTTTTACGTTTCAGCTATAGCTAACTAGCCCCGTACTACGATATATAATAGTCCCAACGAGCTTAACTGTTCAGTGAGCAAACTTTTACTTGAAACTTTCGAACTTAGTAGATCTGTATCAAACGTACGATGCCAACATATAATATAAAGTGTCATGCGCCGTACCGTAACATAATTTGCTACATCAGTTGGCTTCCGTAATAAATATTCGACTAACAGCGCCAAACAAACACCGGGCACATTCTATACCGGCACACACAGTGTCATACGTAACAATGTACCAATGCCTGATTACATACACATGATGCATATTGCTGTATTTTTTAGTATTAGTGAAGCCTGTGTACAATATGCTTAGTTATACAGTAGTTGTTTTGCTCAAAACTGCGTTTCGTTCCCTTCCAAATACACTTGCACAGTTTCTCTGCGGGTTCGCATAGGCTAGAAGTCTAAGCGTCCCGTCACTAAGCCGTTCGTATTCAGCCAGCTGCCAGATATTGTTGTTCAAAAAGTAGGCGGCGAACGCTATGTAGCGGTAGCAGCTTCTGTTAATTCTAGCTGTTGATTCTTTCTTTATTGATAGCCAGCACCACCACCACCTGCGCGAAGTGGGTGTCCTCCTTTACCATCTCCACATTCACATTTTTTTTTTACTTAGTCTACTATTATTGTTCCCGCACATTTGTCGCGATCCTCATTAGAGCTGTGGCACTCCACAGGTAAGTTTGTCTTACGCAGTTGTGGGCATACCACTATTGCATAAACAGTCTCCGCCATGTACTTTGAATAGCGATAATGGGCTGGACTTTGAGTCAGTTATAGGCCCACATTGTTCCGGGATAGCATATATCGTCGCGTCAGGCAATTTCCCTTCTAGATCAATTTAGGAGATTTTCTTATCAAGTCAAAATCATTTAGAACATTCATTCTTCTCCCATTCAAGTCGACACTTAGTGTTTTTTTCGGCATTTCATTGTAATATGATGGGACTAATCATTGTCGGATCCTCTTACACCTGTTCGTTATCTCTATTGTTATTATCATAAAGGATGAATAAACCCCGTCATACGTAGAACGTGTTAGAACGCCGATACCGATCCTGTTCCGTTCTTAACACGATATAATTTCGCATAAAGCTGTCCCAACTGAATTGGTCTTTTAAATTTGGTAATCATAATCTACATAGCAGAGAAGTAGTAGTGACGATAATAATAATAATGAATGGAATATTTTACTACAACGTGAAAAAAAAGAGGCAGTGTGCCATTTTCTGCGTTAATATGCGTCTTGCCCTGGGTCAGACAGGAGGCCATTTTGAAGGTGAGTTCTTCATGTACCGTAGACTTATTTAGCAAGAAGAAGATTAAAAAGCACCTTTGATCCTTGAAGCTGGCATACGCCAAATATCGAAACCGTTTTGCGTGAAAACTGGAAACATTAAGAAATCTCCGGTTTGATCTATGGACTTACATTCGAAAAATGTTGACTACGTTAACAAAGATACACAGTATCGAGCTTTAGGTGAAACCGAGGCTGGCGTGTGCTCGCCTTAACGTTTTCTGCCGTATGTAAAACTTGCCGTTATGTAGATAAGTGTCATCCAAGCTTCATCGATATGAAACGTGCTCTGGCTGAGGGATGCTAATTCCCAGATGGGTGGACACTTGTCCTTGGCGACCATCTGTGCGCCATTTAAGTTGGAGCCGCACATATATGTATCATAGACAATCCACAGTGGGCATTTGTTATTGTCAGATGTTTTTCAGTAGAGGCTCTTGCCTAAGAGGATGAATAAGTTGTCAACGTCACAGTGGCGGCTCAGAGGGACTGCGAGGGTCGTCTTTCCCGTCGTTTACATTAAGACGTTCATAGCAATCATTATGAGCGCTATGTGTTTATCATGTGTGCGACTAATCTGACACACTTCTCTGAACTTCCCATCCGTCTCTGTCTACGCCATCATCGATTTATTAGGTCAGACTGGAAGTCAGTTAGGCGATCTTTTGATGCACATTTTGTTTACACAGTCCCACATATACTTAATGCAAGTAACGTTGGCAGCCATCTGACAATACGCATGACTTTCCTTGCCCAGAAAGTTCATCCTGCGTAAGATCGTTACCGGCATGAACAATTTTCTTTTATTAAAATACTCATCGGCATTTTGTGTGGTTTGAAGAGGGTCCTGCTCTTAAACGCGGTGGATGGAGCGGTGAATACAGACCGTTAGCCGACTTGTCGACCAAATAGTTGACAAAATAGGCCCCGCACAGGTAGAGGCCTTGCTAAATCATGCGATAGAAAGTGATCTCGTTAGATCTTGGTCTATGGGATTATCACTTATGAAGATCCACACAGCTCGGCCTTGAAAGCAAACGCTTCAAAGCAGAAGCAGATCTCCGAAAACGAATCTATGAATGAATTGAAGCTTCGAGTGTCATTATTGAAGAATACATAAAAGGAAGTCGTATGTGATGTGGTGTCCTGTTATCTCCAACTTCTCTTACTGTCAATATTGTTAGAGCTCCAATCAGTATTATTCACATTTTTCTCATCTCTTATTACGAATAAATAGTTTATATAAGAACATTTTATGTGCGATCTTGATCGGATAGCCCAGTACAAACTCGGGCAAAGATATACAGCAATAAATTTGCAAATATGTGTATCGTAGAACAGTAAGACTTCACTAATTTATACTGATGTGTGTACCTTTGAACAGCAAGACTTTTTACTTACTGTTGTATCGATTCTCTGCAAGAGAATTTCGCACGTAGTTACCGTGCTAAGGCGGAGTCGATGTTGGTAACCCTAGTAAATATAATACAGTGGTTTTTGGTTTTTGGGTGCAATTACGGTACATTTGCCAGCTATGGCAGGGTAAAGGTAAAGGTTAAGGTTTTATTGGTTTGTTAAAGGAGCTGCAACTTTACAATGCTTAAGCTCTCTTATATGACATCACGCAGCGGGGCTCGAACCTGCGGTCTCTGGCTTCCGATAACCAAAGACTTAGCCGTCCAAGCCAACGGGCTGAATTGTAACGAGACATTACCATAATAAATATTATAGATTGATCGGAAGGTTCATGAAATCTTTCGTCTATTCAAAGTCTCGACGGAGACCGTGACCCACGAATATTCTGTCGATACTGGCGCTAAGTTATATAAGCCTTCGCCTTCCTTAATTTTAGCCTCCAACTCAACTTTTTTCACATAATGGCAAGTAAGTGGTTGCTGGAGATGAAAACAACTATTACTATAACATACATTTGGACGTTATTATTTCACTGTGCATGGCAGGCCTATAACAAATACTGAGAACACCAACGATAAAGTTATCCTGGCATAAATACACTGGGCGAATCAGTGCTTCTCTTACACATACGTCAACGTCTATTAGGATGGGGTTTTCCTGCAAAATATATTTCAATAGTTTGAGTACATTCACAATAACACCGTAAGTCGCTCGAGAACCAGTTGTCTTGATCCATAATCGAAGTCATGAAATCTCTGCCTGCAACATACGGCGCTACGACTTTTTACTTAATGCTGTATCGATTGTCTCCAAGAGAATTTCGCACGTAGTTGCCGTGCTACGATTTGGGCGAAGTCCATGTTGTTCGTCATAGGTAGGATCATTTTCATTCAGGAAAGGAAGGAGCCTCTTCATCAGAAGGAACTGTTGTAGCAGTAGTAGAGTAGTAGTAGTAGTATATATATGCAGTACCGTGGACGTTAGATGTTGGCTGAGAGTCAGCCTGAGAAAAGGGAAAACGGTAGTACATATATGCAGTTACTCTCCCATATTTCTTGCCATGATGACGTCTCTGTTAGCACTATTTTGCCTCTCGGAATCACTGCGGCAACTTCATCTGACCTTAACCAGGTGTTCAGCAACGAGGTCCAGTGGGAAATCATTAGCAATGCATATACGATATGCTTATTCTTCATGGCGACTGGCCCTGGGAGTTAGGTCGAAAGGATTGAACGGATAGATAGAGAAGCTCCCTATATTAATTTTTTTTGACATCTCATATGGCCACAGATCTTCCTGTTCTTCCCATATAGTGGCAAACCGTGTGTCAAAGCTCGGCTCGTGTCCCTTAAAGCAAGCCCAATGCAGACGATATCGATTCATTTTGTGGCTCTACTGGACATACAGTATGAGTAACCCCCATATGAGTTCTTAGTCGTACGACATAGGGAGTCTTCTACGCGTTTTCAGAAGCAGACATGTTTAACAGAAGAGTAAATAATAAAAAAACAGACGATTTTTCTCACTTCGAAGCAACTAATTGAGAATACGACGCTTGCGCGTTGACGCTTGCCAAACGTAATCCGGCACCCTACCCAATCCAGCACGCACCCACCGTGAGACCACAGGATCTCAACCTTGAGGTCTCTTGCCCTTCAAGTATGCCCATGAGGTGGAAGGCTTCAGCTGTTAGCTTCACTATTATTTGATTTGTGTAGGCTTGGCACAACGGTGTAATATATGAAGTACTAAAATTATACTTTAATTTTTGGTTTCAGACAGGAGACGTCCGACAGTAATTCGTATACCTACGAAAGAAACGTAGCTTCGCTTCGCTGACACCGATCAAGACAAGATGGGTGTTTGGGGTGGGATTCTACTATGCTGTGTTACCGTCGCTATTGAGCTGAGCTCAGCGCAAAAGTACGTTTTCGGTTGAATACGCTCACATCATGAAATTCGAGAAATTCTCATATCACACAAAATGTATCAATAACACCGGTTTGACTGTTTATTCATACATTATATAGTTAAAACAGCCAAATCAAATCTTGTCGCCTGTCAATCTGTTCAATAGCGATTATATACTAGTGTACCATAATCTCAGTCGATCCCCACCGTTTCACATTTGCATATAAGAGGGATCCGAATGCCAAAAGCAATTGTGCCGTGGACTGAGTTAAATGTCGGTTGAGAGTAAGCCCGGAAAATTGACTTGTGCACGATATTCCCAATCATTGTACAGATCAGAAGAGCAGAAAAGATTTTAGAACCGGCTTGAAAAGAATATGGCTACATTTACAGGTACTCTACTTTGGTGATTTGAGTCAACTTCTATTCTTAAACCATTGATTAGAGGGAGGCTTTTAAAAACTGAGAGAGGCAACGATGACAATGAAACCAAGAGTTTTCTAGACAATCTTCCATTGGGCCTACGATAGAAGGCACCTGGAATTAGCAGAAGGCATTCAGTTTGAAAGTGGAGCACTGAGGCCCCAGCCACAAAAATCGATTATATCACACAGCGATGTATTCTATTAGCGAGTCGATCTCGACAAATTCGACGATCATTCACAACTTTTTGACTTCTGCAAGCTCAATACAAACTCAGACACGGTCATGTTAATGGTCCTGAAATAAACTCCTTCGATGCTCGGAAAGTTCAGCATAGATGTGCTACTTATGCCTAATTTGCCATTACCGTATCACGTATAAATGATCCAAAGGTCTGTACCGAGTGATGGATGAGACATGGGCCGAATGAAACATCATCAGACACTCATTGATTCGTATCCTGAAGACCAAGGACCGCGTCCTACCAATGAACGATCGCCCATAATAGGGTTAGCTCGTCCATAGCACCGACCACCTGACGGTGGTGCGTCAATTTGTCGATAACTTGTTTGATGCCACTTAAATGACGCCCATTTTACTTAGAAATGCTTACAACTTCATAAGCGCTACTGTGTTTTGTAAAGACAGTGCAGCCGCACCGGCGGACGCAATGGCGTTACAGCTCTGAAATGATATTACCATCTGCAATAGTGCCCATACATATCATGAACATTTCAACCCTGTGTAACCTGATTTTCAGGGCTTTCTCTGCTCGGGACAGTGCATTTATCTAGGTGAAGCTTTAAGTGCACTCAAATGGTCATAGTGTGTTCATATGTGGATTTTTAACAAATTATATATTTTCGGTCAAGACTCCAACTGGTCAAGGATAGGTCTATGAAAAGGTCTTCCTGATTATGCAAATGTTTCCCGTGACAAAAACGTCTTTTCTAGCATTGCTGATTACCAAGACAATGTGGTTTTCGAGGAGTTCGAGGCCTTTGTATCGTTAAGCAAAATAGTTTCATTGAGTTGATGTTCAATTCAACTCTACAGGCTGGGACTATTAATGTTGCAAATCAAGTTTTTATATGGCGTATGTTCCTCCATATTCGCAAACGTAAGTGGCCACGGCAAGTGTGTTATATTTATTGTTGTTGTTGTCGTTTGTCAGCAAAGCTGGTTCAAACCATTTTCCATCACGATACGTATTACATTTAATGTGACATGTAGATACACGCCTGCACACTCTCACGATATTGTCCTTTTTAATTTATCTACTTACAGCGATGTAAGCCTTATATTACTGCTGCCAAAATTGATATATGATGGAGAGAAAAATATGTTTATTCTCGACGTGGAGAATCAACCCGAAGATGGAGATGTCACCCTTAAGGTGGTGGATTCATACAACGGCAGCACGGTGTACTACACCAAAAATTTTAGCCTTCCAAAGGCTGAGGGGAGCCTATTCAAGCTTAATGTATCCGACATCAAAATTCCCCGTACGAAAGAAACGGTAATAATAAGCATTTGTTTGTTCATCAAATTGAATTCGTATTGTTCAAAATATTAACAGCAATAATAGAGTAATACTAAATATGACTGCATATCGCAATTCTTGTAATTAGCATTAGCGCTTGTACTCATCTTATATAGACCCACGAATGTGGCTCCCGGGTGGGGAACAGGCAGGCGTCACGTATTGAGCTCTACTACCTATTGTATTACTAGGGTACTACGTATGTTGTTTATCACACGGGTTCTGTTAGAGATAAAAATAGACAAAAATCACTGTCTGACAGTGACAATGGTCTATGATCAGCACTATGAAGAGTACGACTTTCAACAGTGAATGGCCTGGGAGTCAGCTATCATATATGAACCGATTTAATGGTAATATGATCGATGCTTTTCTCATAAATATCAACATGCACCGATATTGTGTTGGATTGTGCATGCAACATGATTATATAACAATTATATAGTTTTATTTACTTATCGTGTTATAATATATTTTGTCTCAATGATCCAGTCGGAGTTCCCCTTACAACCTGCGACACCAACAATTTAAGTCTTAAGACAAGGAAGGGAATCGCTTCAAATCGTAGCAATCTTAGGGATCCGTTCACTTTTTTCTCTGATCGAGGAAGTATTAGTAGATTTTTTTATTTTTTATTTCTTCTATTTCAGCGATACATGACGTCGTTTCTGGTGGTATTGGATGCCGTGTTTGGGCAGACTAAGGTTCATCAAAATGCGTCTATACAAATCCAACCGCAGGATTGGTTAATGCTTGTCCAGACTGACAAGAATATGTACAAGCCTGGGCAGAAGGGTACGTGCTGTCATCAGATAAACAAACAGTTAGTCAATCACTTAGGTCACACTGTATGCATTGAAATGAGCGAAAAGAAAATTCAAAGGTAAACAATACTTTTCTTTGAGAATAGGTTCTTCACACGGGTAGCTGTTTATTGACATGCGATATTAATTGTGGACAATATACCACGATTCGTCGTCGCCGTCATCATCATCATGATAGGCTTACAGTAAAAAAAATAAATAGATGGGGGCTATGTTTCAAAAACATGGAATCTCGTCTAGTGTGCGCTACCTACGAATAGCGATTCGTACTTGCATATGATGGTATTATTAATTAATTTTTGTCGGGCTATTTCATCAACAGTTTATATTCGAGTGATGGTCCTCGATTACGATCTTCGTCCACGAAATTCCGGCAACGTGACGGTGTCAGTGTCCGATCCACAAAATAATGTGGTGGCTAACTTCAAAGACGTATCATTGACACACATGGTAGTCCAATTTGACTTCCAACTTTCAGAAGAGCCTCCACTGGGAACATGGTATATTGAAGTCAAGTATGCTGAGAGTAATCCAGCGGCAAAGGTCAGTGTTGAACCCTGCATGCATTGTTTATTTACTCCCTTAATTTCTATTTTGTTCGATGCTATTTCGAAATGTGTAAAACAATGTGGCCAAATTATTATAGTAGAAAATCTCAGATCATTATCGTTAAAATTGTGAGTAGTGATTAAAAAATGACATCATTGAAAAAACGGCTTTTTACCTATACAAAAAGTTCGAGTTGGGATCCTAAAAACAGAAGAAATCACAATAAATCTGAAAAGCAACTATTCTATCATGACCATCAAAATACATATATTGTATCTTACATATACTTTTAATAGGCTAGTAAATTAGGTAGTTTAAATGTTGGTTGAGAGTCAGCCCGAAAACCTGTAACTTAAATTAGGTAGTTTAAGGTCTGTGTTGTCCAGATATATTATCCATACCGACCTATTAGGTAGCATCACTATTTTCAGTATAGCCCATATACGAGATATTTGGATAAAAGCAAATTTACCATAATAATAACAACGCTCACTCTATTCTTCTGTTCGCCTTGTTGATTATCATCATCTTCGGCTGGTGGTGATTTTCGTGCCAATTCGCTCATCGAACTGAACTGACCATCATAATAATGGTCAGAATGCGGATAGTGACTATCAGAGCACGATGACAACCAGCACGTTCACCGTAGCTGAGTATACCCTTCCCAAGTTCGAAGTTACCATCACTCAGCCGAAGTTCGTACTCATGGACGAAACCGATATTACAGTAGAAGTTTGTGCCAATTATACGTTTGGCAAGCCCGTTATAGGAAATCTCGAGTTCAACGCGTCACTGTCTTACTACCGCTGGCAGGTTAACACAGAGCCGTCTCAATTTCTTAAAAATAAGGTAAAGGGTAAAGCTTTATTGATTTATTAAAGGAACTGCATAGAATGCTTAAGTTCTCTTATATGTGGTCAGTAAAAATAGGTGATAAATAATCTCAAATAGTCGAAATTAAAAAATCATCTTCAGCGATCAATTAACTGACACATTGCTGCAAGCGTACTAATATCGTCTGGAGCAGTACGAAAGAGTTAAACCAATGTTCGACTATATTTACTGGTTGGAATTAATTTTGTTTTTTTTTTAATTACAGCACCAACCGATTGGAGCATAAATGTTTAGTATAATCATCTATTCAGAGTCATGCAGCAACTTTGGAAGACTAAACATTTCTGGGTGTTTTCTTTGCTATGTTTCAGATTAACGGATGTCTCAATGTAACAATCGATACAGCGAAATTGAACCTTACGGATCCATCGTACGGTTACCGAGCAATCTATGTGGTAGCCAATGTATTCGAGGACACGACCAATGAGCAAATGAATGCCACCATCACGATTTCACGTTCAAATTATCCACTGACGCTAAGTTTCTTGCCTTCCACGAGCAACAAGTACTTCAAGCCCTACATGTACACCCACGGACAGGTGATCCGCAAACATACAATTCACATAATTAACTTAACATATACGCCTGCGTAGCTAAGTTAAGGAATAGAAACTGTCAATACTTAGGTAGGTCCCACGATGATGTGAAGCAATATTAAATGAGTTTTATCAATGAACGGCCGTAGACCTTGGAGACTTTTGGTGTGTGGGTGTCTCACATCACCGCGGCGAGTACCCGTAGAGCAATGAAGCTCGGTGTTTGCCCATGATGGATATTTGCCTTTCAACCTCTTTGACCAAAAAAGTCCCAGGGTAATTCCATTTCGTGATGACGATGATGGATCTGTAATTGTTATGTTGGTAAATGGCACAAAAAACATCAAACCACGCAAATGATCTTTTGTGTGGTCAGCTTTTATATGTCCCCAGGGAGTGTACACGTAATTAGGGCGCATCGTTTAATTGAACAAGCGGGCAAACACGAATAATTGAATATCTTCATAAATAGCAATAGATAATATTGTAATACCATGGATGGTCTAGTGGTGAGCGTCTTAGACTACTGGACCGGAGGGACACGTGTGTGTTGGGTTCAAATCCTGTCAGACGCAGAGAATCTTTGGAGTTCTGTATCATCTTTCTTATCTGAGGATTCTTGTCAGGTACGAGTAAGGTAGAGAATAAGCAAAGGTGGCCCCGACAGGTCCTCATAGTAATACCTAAAGGTTAAGAGCTGAGGCCTGTCAGATAGGAGATGAGCTAAGGGTCAGCTCAAAAAAAAAAAGAAAAAAAAAATATTGTAATACCATGCGTATACATCCCAAGAGTTGTCATACAGAAGAGTTGGCCAGCTGAAAAAATATTTTAATATTAATAGCTAATAATTAGTATAGATCGAGCCGTGTGCTATTCAACAGAAATCGACCATAGACTTCTTACTCTTTACCCATCTAGGAAAATCGAATTAATTTTATAGTCCAACGAAATCATAGGAAGATCATAGTGTTTAAATGGATGTTACTCACGGAAAGCTAGATAACTAATGTTTCCTTTGCCTTACTTTCAGCTGATAGTTACTAAACCTGATGGAACTCCCGGAGCGAATGAACCAATCAGTTTGTGTTTGATAGCCACATCCGAATTCACCGAGTTTCACCATGACCGTACAGATATACGAGAGATGTGCAAGAACTATACCAGTGACGCTCGAGGAATGGTCAACTTTACTTTACCTCCTCATCACCCTACAGTGATCTCCTATACAATCAATGTAAGCCACTTTGAAAATGTCTACCTATTGTATATACGATTTTTCTGTCTCTCTCTCTCATAAATATATATATATATATATGTTGTATTTTAATCAATAGATACATTCCACAACATCTTGCAAATTGTGTGGAATAAGAAAGGTATTCTAAACCTGAAAGTCCATCAAGAATATTAAAAGCCTGCTTGTGGCCGTGTAGAGCCAAGAGGGCACTAATGGAAGGCGAGGTAGTATAAAAGGTCTGGTACTCCAATGGAGTACCAGATACGCATTAAATTGAGGAGAGAAATTGCATCCTGTTAATTGCCATAATCGTTCGAAGAAAGAGTATAACGAAACAATAATTAACCTTAAACTGAAACGTCCAATCGTGAATAATAAGTGACCTGGCAACGTATCAAATCCGGGAGAGCGGGTCCGACACCGCGCGTTGCCAAATACAATTTTACGCTGCGTTGCTGATACCCACCGACAATTTGAACATAGAGAAATAATTAAAGAGAGAAATAAATAATTAGCACCCTAGCTGCAGCGGGGAACTTTATTAGCGTATGTCATATATACGTCTATTAAAAACATTCGTCTTTCGGTTATATGATAAACCTCGGTTCCGAACTGGGTATTACTACGCGGACATACCCAGAACAACTCTAAATCTTCTTCACATCTGGCAGGATTTAAATCCAAGCCATAGGTCCCAGCATATATACGTCTCTTAACTAAATAACTATCTGTTTTGGTTTATTCTTCAGGCGCTTGCATTGAACTATCCACCAAAGTATTATCCGGATAATAAGGCTATAATTATGATGTATCAGCCCAGCGCAACCACCTCCTATCAATCTTTCTACTCGCCTTCGGAACGTTATATACAATTTGTGGACATCTCTGATGAGCTGCAGCCTTGTAATGTCCCTGTGAACCTATCTGCATACTACACATTTGAGGTTTGTGTCTGATTGTGGTATCTTTCATTCATAAACAGAACAATTCTGCCTATGGGTTGTGGCGCTGACGTATCCATACACCTGCTTGATCTGTACTGCAACTACAACAATGTTTTACTGTTATCTTAGCTGGCTTACGAAGGAAACTAAACAAATTGCATTCGTTAGGCAGAATCTAGTTTGAAGTTCCAGAACATAAATAGTATTTCAAGATTCGAGGTAATTTGGATCGTTTAGGCCTGAAAAATTATTATATTTATGCAAATAATTTTCGGGTGAAAGATCGCTGACGATGCAGATACCGTCTCTACTGGATCGGCTTAACCTGTGATTGCAGTTAGGGGTTCATAGCTTCTGCATGAAAAAGATAGCCTGGTAATATTCTAAAAGTGATATATTCTCTAACTTTCCTAATTCGCCTCTGTCTAACTAATCATTTACAGGACGGAGATAACCTGAAATTCAGATACGTGGTGTTGGCACGGGCTCAAAACATTATGGCAACGATTATACCTGTACAAAATCCACAAAAGTTGACCGCGATGTTTAACGAAAGTGAGCTCCTGATTGAGGACTACCCGGAGATATTTAGCGACATGGCCAAGCCTGACGACAAAAATGTAGCGCGCATCAACTTCCAGGTGTGTTAATACGGTAAACGTTTGGTCAATGTTTTCCATAATGTGCCATGTGTTGCGGTAATGACGCATTACGTCAACTTCAAGTATGTGTTTGTTTCCCTTCAAAAATCGTCTAGAGGAAAATTCATACAACAACATGGGAACACATTGAGCCTATATATCGTGTGTTCCGTGTACTATGCGCATATATTCGGTTGAATATTGTTCAAAAATTACCTGCTGTCTATCTCATTTCAAAGGCCTAACTACTTATTTACCTGAGTCAAACTCTATATCGTCTTATACGATGCTGTCATCATTGCTGCGATTCGTCATTATTCATTCCATGCTTTGTAGGCCTTTCAAACCACTAACATTATGACTTATCTTGATACATGATGATGTATTTTGCTGCCTTTTTTATTGTTGTTGTACCCGTTCTAAATAGTAGTAGGTTAGTCGGTTAGCTTGTACGGTAGGAAGGGAAGCACCTTCTTCAAACTGTGGATACATAAAGAAAACATACTTGGGTTCACATAGATATTCACATATAGTGGTCATGCATTTACTCCTGTTATTGGTAAGTTTCGAAAAATTTACTGTGCTCAACATCTTTTGGAATACTTATCGTTCACGATACAGGTTTCCTAGTAGCCATAACTAGCCACTCAGTATGTCGCATTAACAGGAGGGAATACCAGTATCTTCTATGTAGATGAGTCAAGCTTTAATAGCTCATTTTAGATGTTCCCTTCTTTAATTTTGTTCTCTTGTCATAGGTGAATCCCGAATCAAACGAGCTGCCACAACTAACGGTGCTCCTATATTATATCTACAATGGTTCTGAGGTCATTGCCGACAGCATTCAAGTGACCCGGGAAGTTTGTTTGCCCAACAAAGTTGAACTAGATTTCTCCGAAACGGTTATTCAACCTGGAACGTCTGTGGACATGATTCTATCGGCGTCACCAACATCTCAATGCGGTGTAGGAATTGTAGACAGCAGCGTAGCGTTAGCAAACGGGGGATACTATAATCCATTGCTCAGGTAAGCGTCACGAACCAAAGAGAAATAACCCCTTAGCAATAATGTTAGGGGAATTTTAAAAGATTAAAGCCTGATCAATGAGAAACAAAGAATAGTACCGCCACCCCAGTACTATTGCGAAAGTCGCTATACATAATTACAACAACTAAAAGCCAGTCGAATTGCTGGGATTGGCTTAATATCGCTGTTAAAGATTATTGAGATATATTGTGTGAAATCGTGCACTCAAGCGTAAGTCAGTGAAAATTCACCTTCAAGCATAAAAAGCGACGTTCAGTTACAAACTTACATCTTGTAAAGCTAACTCTCTTTCTGATGACAAGCATCAAAGGAGTTCATAGGGCGTTGTAATAATTGTAATCACATTGATAAATCTGCGAGTACAAGGCCCCATTGATTCACATGTGCCCTTTTTTGTGAGAGATTTCGGGTATGCTTAGTCTACATGTGTCACTCAGCCGTAGTGGCTAGTGGCGGACTCACAAAACCACTAAACCCGAATGCCTTCACCCACAGGGCTCGGAAATTGCTAGGCATTACTTCGATAGCATGGGAGCGCACCTCCGACTCCAATTACATACTCTACCTTATCTGACCAGACATCTGCGTGATTTGATAAGATATAAACGCCTGTCCATAACCCGAGAGTCATCACCTTGGGGCCTGGCTGCTGAGAACCTGTTTTTTTTTTCGAGCTGACCCTCAGCTGACCGTCCCCTATCTGACAGGCCTTAGCTCTTAACCTTTACGTATTACTATGAGGACCTGCCGGGGCCACCTTTGCTTATTCTCTGCCTTACTCGTACCTGACAAGAATCTTCAGATAAAGAAAGAACTGCTGAGAACCTACCTCTACCTCATCCCTCCATGGCTTCCCCTCTCGACTTATCCCAATAGGTTGATCAAACCTTGCGCTTCTCTATGTTTCCTAGTCCGTCTTGGGTGTCATGGTCGTGTCGAAGCAGATCGTGACCTCCCTCCATGCCTCCGCCGAGGTCATCACTACCGCCTTGATCGGTTTGTCTCTTACGGCGTCGGAGCCCTCGTCTCTTGCCTCCCTGAGTGCCCCACAGCGCAGAACTTTATGTTCCACGTAGTCCGGCTTCCACGAGTCGCATAACACGCAGGAATCGGAGTTGACTTTGTTAATCCTAATCATGTTGCTCTGGACTGGCCGTGTCCGGTCAGGACTTGAGTCATACAATAGGATAGCTCGTCATGTTGACAGTCGTACCACAATCGGAGGTCCGGAATCAGATCTTTTGTCAAGCTTGCCACAGTCGTCCCCAGGTGCTGTGTGCAGCGCCCATTCATCAACCCAAGAGTTGATAGTGGCTCTCTTAACCTCAGTCAGGTCAAACCCGTCGTCTTCACATGTATCCCGTGGGATTTGAACTGGACACCCGATGGTTCCAGAACCTGGTATATACTAAACAAGCATAAAATATGATAAAGTAATTAATAACATTTGTCGAAGGTAACATTGTTAGGGATAATGCCCCTCCCAGTCGTAGTTTGTTATCTGAAGGTATTGTATTGTAACGAAATCATTTACCGAGTGTTATAAATAATCTTCTGTGTTGTTTGTACCTATGTCGATAGCTATCGCAATCAACTTCCGTATCGAGAAATTGGTCCTTGGCAGTATCCACTTGCTGATGACTATACTCATTGTTCAGAAACTAACGGACAAACCGACTACGTGGACGTCGAAAGCGTCATCCTGGTGAGAAAGACCGCTCCTTTTCAAGGGGTTAAGGGCAAAATGCATTATGAAGACCAGACTTCACGGCTAAGGTCTGGTATTTGAGACTTTGACCCCACGAAATCACAATGGGCATAGAGACAGAACGCTGAATGTTTGTTTTTTTTTTAACAGAGGGCCAAACCGTCCATGGTTAACCACTATATTTGATGTCTGGTCCTATAGTCTGGAATATCTTACGAAGGCATCAAACACATGCAAACCGTAACTACTCCACCAACAATAACAGGAATAACAATGAATGGATATGTTTTAGCAAGCGGAACTAAGAAACAAATGTGTATCTTCATTAGCGAGACGAGGGCCATTGGGGTACTCTACAATATTCTTCGTTTGCTGTTGATAATTTTATATATTCTGGCCGAACTGACCCGCGTTTCGAGGTATCTCTCTTACGGTCGTTCGGAAAAAACGTGAAAAATACTATGCTGTGCTTGTTACCTTGGAAAGTATCAGACTTTTTATTTGGAACACGTTGAAAAGCTATTTTATCAAATATCTTTAGTCTTGGGTCTTGGGAATGCACATGCGCCACCCAGCTTATAGTCATGTCTTTGGACTTACAAACCCACTAAACCCGGTTGTATTGGGAAATTGCCAGGCATTAGTTCGATACCATAGGCGCGGACCTCCAACTTCTATTATCTATTCTACCCGATCCTATTGATGATTGTTTGCAACGCAACCCGAGTACACGTGGGTGCGTCATGAGTAGTCCCTTGGGCTCCTGGCTGCTGGAAACCCACCCCTATCTCGTCCCGCCCAGACTCCCCCGCCCCCTCTCAATTTCCGATTAAACTTTACTCTTCTCATAGTTTCCTTGGCCGCCGTCTAATGTTATGCGGCACACCGAATTTGATAAAACGTGCTTCGAAAGAAATGGAAGTTTGATTTTTTTCTTAAAATTCATTGGTCGAAATTCGTAATTATTGCTATTACCGTCTTTATCAGGAAAGAAAGTATTTACGTTTTCTATACATTTTCGAAAACACCACAAAAGTCGCTGCTTCTAAAAATTCTTCTGTTCTCCTCGTTTAGGAGAGGTTTACGTTTAGAAAAGGTGAATGTAATCCCCCTTCTTTAATTACAGACCCATAGAAAATGCGAATACATTGTCGCCACTGATTCTTGTCCTAGTTCGCCGTAGACACGGGGGCATAACGAACTGAAAGCGTACAGCCCTCGATCTAAGCATTCGAGCTGTTTGAGTGATAAGTAACTTAAAGATGGCACGGACAATATCTTCCCCAACGTACAGTTCACTTAAATCAAATGGCATTACACTATGTGACATTTACCTTGACAAGACGTTGATAATATTTGACGAAGAAATTTCTCCAAGCCTTGTAATTTCGGATGCGTGGACGATATCAGACCACATCCGGCAGGAAATACAATCTTTTAATCAGAAATGCTTGCCTATAAAAAAGAATATCGATATCGTCAATCTACTCAACTGTACTAATTATATGGTAGGGTCTATATGCTACGCAGTGAATGAAATGTTCAATGTTAACTCTTCGATAATATATAAGTATTTTAATCCCATATTTCTATTCGTATCGACATGTAGACCCCTGGATGGAATGTGATCGACTACAACATACCACTAGATACAAGGCCATGCCGCTCTAACCGTTATAGACCCACCTTGCCACGTAAGTATCCTGGCACCAAAGGATAATTTCTTATATTCTAATGTTCATCCACTTGAACGCGATTTTGTCAAAATTCATTATTATATTTCATAATGATTTTTATTGTAGGAAATATAAATGTAATTTGACCTGTCTAGAAATACAAACCGTAGCATTACTAAACCGTATGTCGTTCCATAACTAGAGCTATTTTGTTTTGTCTGCTTGTCAATACGATTTTTTTGCTATGCTTCTAATTACTATTATCAATCAAATGATTAATTGCAGCGATACGATTCCTAAATTCGATGGCAAAAGGAGGAGGAATAATGGAGGATGGCATGATGTTCATGACGAGTGAGTACTTTTGTGGGATTGAACTCGAGCTCTCTATTCTTATCTTTGCGTCTCATATTCACCGTCGATGCCTTGAGTAATGATCTAAAATAATAACACCGATCATATGGATCCGAACGGGGAATGCACCATGATGATTGAACATCGCCTTGATGTATAACCCATATCTCTAAAATAGGTCGAATTATTTCCTATTTTTCTTCTTAATCGAATCTATCTAATAGCTTCAGTTATCGAGGCATGTCCACTATCTCGACGAGCGATGTTTTTCTATAATTGTCGAGTTTACGCTTTAGCCAGTTCCTCTGCTGGTGACTGTTATGCAGCTGCTGAGAGTTAACAATCGCGTGTTGATGAGCAAACACAGTTTTGCCACAATTTCGGCCGCCCCTTCTTTGGGAACCTCTCCATCGGGATTGGTTAGATAGCTCTGCTCAATACGATGTGATATTACAATGGGCCACAACAGATAGGAGCGGAAACAATTCGATGGCCCTCTTTCGAAATCTGCCTATATTTGATTGTTTATTCTTTCTAAAGCTTTCTGATTGACTTGGGGCAGATCTTTGTTACCCTGTGATAGGTTGCTAACTGTAAAATCTCTTATTGCACAATATTGGCATCGAAGTGTGCTCATCATTCATCTTCAAGGCAAAGGCAAACCCGCGACTTCAGCCAGTAGTTTCCAGTTTGTTTATTACCGATAGACCACTTCATCTTATTGTATAGCCATTTTCTTTTGAGGGATCATTTTGAACACGAACACAAATTAGGCTCGATTCTTTGAGATGTGAATCAGCTGTGACTTCCCCATTTCTATAATATATATATATATATAAGCGAATTCAACAATATTTGAAGGCCCGCGGCAGCGTACTATAATGACAGTCGTCGAATACCTAAAATATTGCACAAAATTAATAGGCTTGTGGTCGCGAATCAACCATATACATATCAATGATTATAACAGAATCCAATTGGAAATTACACTTCCGTACCAATATCGCCACGCCGATACATTTCAAAGACACTTTGACTTATAATAACAGAGCAAAGAAATATTCAGCCTGTCGCCGAAGGTCTATGCGATTCTTGATATCGGCAGTCACGGACGTACACAGACACACACACACGCATACATCACGTCGTGTAGACAAATTAATGATAACATCACTTGTAGAATTAAATGTAGCCATCGTTGACAGTATTTGAGATTATTTTGATTACACATTATTCGTACACGTTCTGCACGTGCCTTTCGACGGTAATTAAATACCAGTCGAATGTACTTTCAGTTACTGAATTTTGTGGTGTTGCATATTGGTTTTATTGAACAGCTACCGGTGGCGGCGGTGCCCTACCACCAAGCCCTGAAATGTCATCGATAAGCGCCGTCGACGTTCGCGATTACTTCCCAGAAGTATGGCTCTACAGCTTGGAAGCAGTCGAGTACGTTAACCTTTTTTGACTATTTTTGGGGATATTTTTTGTAGATTCTGTTAAACCTAGATGTAGAAGCTGCAATCGATTTGTTCGATAGAAGCTTGATGAAGAACCGTCACGCCCGGCAGTACACCCACACATAGACACAATATGACAAATAGCGAAACGCATTAACGTTTGAGTGTCCCGTCTGTAGCATAAATATTTATCATATGAATGCGAAATATATTAGTATTCATAATATTTATAAATAATACTGTAACCGGTCACACATTAATGAGGAGAGAACAGAAGCTCCTTGGATAAAAAAATGCGTAATTACATGGAAGTTTGAATGTGTTTCACTATTCGTTATAGTGTGTCTATGTGTGGGTGTACTGTCGGGCGTGACGGTTTTTCAAGGTAAACTCGATGAAATGTTTGTGAATTCCTGCAACAAGAAGATGACGATTTCAAAGAGACATTGTCGGCTCATAGAATGGGAAACCTACGTAATGCCAATAATGAAAAGGCAAACAAATTGTGAAGAGGGTGCGCCGACTGTCGCACCTCGCCCATGGCGAAGAAACAAGCGTATTAACTGAACCGTAGCAATAGTAGGATCCGTATTCCGTGCTATTTTAAAGCAAATAATCCTGAATCAGGGGAAAGTACACTAACAGAGATAGAAAGAGAGTAATAATGCATAAAACGGATGAGGTGACCAACCCGACTGGAGCGGTGACTTATATGTGTTCTCACTGTTACCGCAGAAGTTCTGGGCAATCACTGTAAATACGAAGGTAATGTATATCCCATTTCGGTAGCGAAACGGAAGATTTAGGTCACATCCCCTACTCTAGAATCCTCGGGAACACGTAGCCGAAGTTGCTCTCAGAGGCAGCCAGCGTGCAAATTGGATGTTCTCCACTTTTACAGTTAGAAATCCAAAGTTGCTCGGAACATTCATTGAACTGGTGATGACTTATGCGGGACCTGTATGTTAGGCGGGCCATAAGAAAAACCAGAAACTCCTAATAATGAAATAAATGCTGAAAAATGATGTTAAACGAGTGGCTTACAAATGCAAATATGGCTAAGAGGATATAAAATGAAAAAACAACGCCTTAAACGTTAAGACAAAGTTTTGCTTGGCAAAATGGAATTAAATTGGCCGTCCATACTCAAAGAGATGCTTCACAAACCAGATTAAAGACGGCCATGCTACCCAAGTCTATAGAAACAAAATAGACTTTTAATAATTTGTTTCCCCCGGGGAATATCCCACGTACACCATAAACGAGCAAATTCATGATGCATTAATTTTCGACAAACTCAAATTGAAGACTCTAATGTACCCTTGAACCAAAATGCTTGCTACATATTTATAAATACAAATACGATAATGTATACTAATCTTCTTTCAGTGGTACGGGCAAGCTGACGAAGAACCTAAGTGCCCCGCACCAGGTGACTACGTGGGATGCTGACGCCATGTGTCTTCACCCTACTGACGGTCTAGGTGTGGCCGAGACCAAGAAAATCAAAACGTTCCAGGCATTTTTCGCCGAAATCGATCTCCCTTATTCGGTGAAACGCGGAGAAAAGCTTTCGATCGTTATCAGTACCTTCAACTATCTGCCTCACTGCATGCCGGTGCGTAATCGATAGTGATGTAAAGCTTTCTGTGAACACCATTCGTTTTGCTTGAGGTTACTACGAGGTTACTAGAACATCTCATTAATTATAAGCGGGCCAATGATCAGCTCAATTCCAACCGTATATACATACAATCTGACTTGAATGTCGCGTCCCTCTAGATCACATCAGCATTGAGATGGCTGAGGAGACGTTATTCCTAGTAAGATAAAAATTGAAATTTTGACAGACTTATAATTTGTCACCTGAACTTGATTGAGTTAACAAAAATATTAGCTAGCCGCGCTTGACGTTTGACGAATACCATTTCACTATCTACCTGTTATATGTGTATTCAATATGGTCCCACTCCGACTCATGAGCAACAAGCCTCAAACGGGGGTATTGATATTAAGTGGTTTCAGCTCCGAACAAGTAAATGTTGTACTGCCTTTCGATTCCTTCAATCAGTAGCATTGATGATTATGCTCACTGCATCAATCGTAGAATTAATTAGATATGGAGCACGAGAACGATACAGTTACATGTAATTTGTCTACCCATTACGTCCAATAGGTGTTAATCACGATCGATCCGTTGCCCGGACTAGAAGTGAATGCAGACACGCCGTTGACCAAAGAGGCCTGCATATGTCCCGATTCATCACCGTTCCAGTATGAGTTGCGCGTCGTAGTGACCTCAGAGGCTGCAATTGGTGATTTGAGCGTAACTGTGACGGCGACTAACTCATCAAATCTGAACGTTTGCAAAGAAAACGCCGAAAGCGTGCCATCAAGAGATAAAATCACACGCCCATTAAAAATTGTCCCCGAAGGTACAAAGTGTTTTGACACTAATTACTACTACTACTTCAAATTGCAATTAAAACGCCGGTCTCTGCAGCGTGCCGCGGCGTTGTTTACGATGAGTCGAAAAAATGATCGTGTTAAACCTACATATTCACTTATATTCGATTCAAGTCAATTCAAGAATATTTTATTGAAGTTGAGGAATTTGGGCATAGAATTATGATATAAACAAACATAAGTATCACATGGGAAATTCAGCAGTGTACCGTTATTATGCATCCATTTTGTCATTATCCAAATACAACATTTATTCTATGTATGAGGTCGTTTTACTATATATATATATACATATAATATGTATATATATATATACACATATACATATAATATGTATATATATATATACACATATACATATAATATGTATATATATATATACAAATATACATATAATATGTATATATATATATACACATATACATATAATATGTATATATATATACACATATACATATAATATGTATATATATATATACACATATACATATAATATGTATATATATATATATACATAAACATATAATATGTATGTAAAGATGATCGATCACCACCGGCTCAAATGAGATTTGTCGCGCGACAGTGGGCTCTTATATAGTTATACAGACGAAGATATCTGAAAGACGTATCTCTACAAAAAAAAGCCCTCTTACGTGAAGTTAAGAAATAGGTGTTGTAAATCTTTGTGAAAATGTGTATTTTGTTTTACTTTGTAACGTCTTTTTAAATACAGGCGGTAATCGGCGACTCAACATACGATGTGTTAAACTCTTACTATGATTTTTACGAGAACTTAAACATTGTACAACTGCAGTACCGTCTGTAAACCTCAATTTGAACGAATGAATATATATATATATATATAGAACAAACATCACTGTAAGTCCAATACCAATGTCCCTGCAAACGATCATTACTTGATGACTTTGAGTGCGAACAGATCGGTGGGGGGAGGGGTCAGGTCAACTATACGAAGTGATACCAACATAGTTTTCCTTCAATACAAAGTCAATATTTTCGATTCCAACCAAAGTGGACTGCTCCCGTTTTCGGCGGAAATATTCTATAACTATAGCACTAGCGATTGCGTTATCGATTCTGACGCGATGAAGTATCAGGGCCGCGAACACCTAGAGAGAATAGTGAGCAGTGATGCAATTACACATTTGTGTCCTTTGGTGTGTGTTTGTGTGTTTCTTACAGGATTTATGATGGAAATATCCGAAAGTCGATTGCTTTGTTCAGAAAACGGAACAGCTCGTACGGAGTTCGAGTTCGAAGTGCCCGATAACGTCATCAACGGTTCTGCGCGTTCGCTCTTCTCAGTCTGTGGTGATCTGATGGGTCAGGCCACCGCCAATCTGGAAAATCTCATTGTCCTTCCGACCGGCTGCGGAGAACAAAATATGGCGAAGATCTTGTCCAATCTCGCGGTCTACGACTACCTCCGCTCCACCAAGCAGTTGGATCCAAGTACGGAGGATAGGATCCTGTACAATCTGAAGTCAGGGTACCAGAACCAGCTAAGGTATCGCGCTCAAGATGGTTCATATTCCGCCTGGGGTGGACCATGGGCACAACCATCGTCGTTCCTTACAGCTATGGTGTATGGGGGACTGAGGGAAGCCAGGCAATATATCTTCGTCAACGACGAGGGCCAGGAAACGACTCTCAACTATATTCTCAATACACAGAATAATGTCACTGGATGCTTCGCCCGCATCGGGTATATCTATGATTGGGCTCTCGCGGTACGTGTTTTACTCATGTTACATATTTTACCCTTTATAAGTCGTGTAAAAAAGGTGTAAATTAAAAAATCGACTGGTCAAGCGTATTTTGGTTACCAGCGGTTTCCTATCGTTTACGAATCAGAGAAAGGTGACCAAACAGCATTTCTATGAGTTTTCTCGACGCAGCGTGAGCCGTGTTACCGATAGAGGCTGAATACAGTAAAAATTATGTAAGCATCGCTATAATTAACGTTGATGATAATTTAGACAAACATCATTTCAAATTTGATAGAGAAATCAAGTCAAATTTAGTCAAAATTACTACCCAACTTAAAAACCCATTTGAGAACTCACACGTCAAACATAATTATAGCAGCTCGCAATAATCGTCAGACAATAGTGATCTATTGTCTCTGACCTAAAGTGTATAACTGTTTTCGTTACCTATTAGCTAGTGTGACTAATAGAACACTTACATAAACTTTTAGTCGTTACAATAGTTACTGTATACACGTTTAACTTATAATTAATATTTTACGAGCTTTCGAATCGTCGACGAATATCTCAGAAAGCAAATGTGCACGACCAGAGAAAAACAATTTACGAAATAATACTTCTATTGAAATATTAGGTCATACAACAGTGACCCAGATGTTCTAAATATTGCTAAAAATATGAATAATGATATAATCGGAACAGAATGCAACATCTTGAGAACGTATTTTATATTAAATGTATTCATTAGCACCTACGTGTCGTAATGTAGCGTAATGAGTTGAGGCCGATCAGGGCACTCCATCTATCAAAGCTTGCTTACCGTGAATAATAGAAATGGTCCTTCGATGATATATATGTACAGCAATCGGAAGCGCACGACGATACACGTGGTTCATACACGGCTTATGTCCTATTGGCCCTGTATGGCGCTATTAATGATACGGACCGGATCGAGACAGGCCTGCTTTGCGTTGAAGCTCAGAAGAACATGAACGCACACGCGTTGGCACTGGGCGCCTATGCTGCAGCTGTTTACGAAGACGACGATCTTGCAGAGAAGTTCCTAACTGACCTGGAAGCATACGAGAACACCAAAATTGGTAAAGGCATACACAGCTACATATATATATATATATATATATATAGGTGGTAATTACTTAGGGCAACTTAGCCGAAACTGGCTTCAAGATTCTGGTTGATGTCTGATGCCGTCTGGAACATCGGATTTTGGGGATTTTTTCCTTCCCTATTGACTTAACATATGCGGTACAAACAGGTAAAGATCATTGCCGGGGCGCTCGGCTCAAAACCGTCAAAATTTTGCTAGTCTCTCACAGTATGATGTAACTTTCCGAACACACGATATATATATATAGATTCGCATTCAGACTCCGCGGAGTACGAGGAGTAGAAGTAGATGTTAAGGTAAGCGTCTATAGCGTTAACGGATTGCATCATGTTCTATTATCAATGTTTATAGCTGGCCAGAAATTCTATGCGAAGGATGACGTTGGCTCATCTGAAAACATAGAAACAGCTGCATACGCCCTGATGGCAAAGCTGGCGTTGAGCGAGGATGATGCTACTATACAAGAGGTACAGCAGATTGCAAGATGGCTCATGAAGAAACAAAATCGCAATGGAGGTTTCGTATCCTCCCAGGACACGGCTATTGGCAAGTATATTGTTTGTTCGTTAACTCATTCTTCTGACAATGTATATTCAAGTAAAAATATGATTCCAATCAGTTAATCTTGTGCCCTAAAGTCCGTAAAATCGATGGTGAACATATTTATTCGCAGGTCTTAAGGCCATGTCAAGGTTTGCTGCCGTCACCTACGGAAAGCAGGCGAGCATCAATTTCTACCTTACCGCGACCGGCATCAATTTTGCTGAGACATACAACATCACAAAGGACAATGCGATCATCTGGGATACCAGAACGGTCAAAACGATTCCGAACAATATTTCCGTCTCTGGCACAGGATCGGGATGTGTAGTCGTTACGGTGAGTTGAAACTGATCAATCCGCTCTGAGATGCATCACAAATCCGTATATGTGATCTATATGTATCGTTTTGTCTGTCGTTGAGTCCTGTTGTGAAGTTGACACTGGCTCGGCTCGATGCCGGAGAGTGGACCAAGCGATCATGGATTCTACGAAAGGAGCGTATGAACGAACAACCAATCTGCCAAAATCATCGAGTGCTTATAAGAGCGCATTAGATGATTAAACTCCTGAGACATGCCTTGAGTAGTCAACCAAAGCTAACCAATGTTTGGCTTCGTTTGCAACTCAGGACTAACGAGGCTTCGAGGTTGATCTATCGGATGAAGGATGTCCAATCACTAGGAGCAGAGGTCAACTCGGATCTAGTCTATGAAAGCAATAATCTACAAACCATGCGCATCGTTTCCAATGCAAGATGCAATGAATAACGGAGAATAATGTTTCAGTCTCAACTGCGTTATAATCTTCCGAGTATTCCTGGTGAGGCTGGATTTGCGTTCAATATCACTGTGACCAACGGATCGACGATCAATCTGGAACTCTGCATTTCGTAAGTCTACCCAAAAGATATTGCTTTGGTTCAAGGCCAGCGGTCATGTGCCACGCATAGGCAAAGAAATTATGAATTGGACTATGCAACCAGCCTGTACAATATGCAAATATAGGGCAATGAGAAAAGTAGAAAGTACGAAGTAATTAATCGTCGATAAGTACGGTAACAGTAATGCCTACTTCTGGCCAAACATTCAAATTGCACGCACCTCATCGCACGCTCCTCACAGGCATTAACGGAAATACAACTAGCAGTAGTACCGCGACCTCTCTTAAAACAAGGATAGAGAAAAACCCAGCTAAAGCAAAATCGTTCGCCAAAAAATGAACTACACCTCCGGAAGAATAAGATACAGAGCATTACATTAACACGATGTTATATTTACATGTTACATGGTATACTTAAACAGTGAAGTGGTACACAAGCGACAGTGCCAAAACGCTGTTCATCAACCAGTGGCTGGTTACAAATAAGTGAGATGCTGTGTCCATCCAGGACTGGGTCAAACCTATCGATCTATTCCCATGATCAGAGCGTATGAGTTTGTAAAAAATAATGAACGTGCCTGAAATTATATTGGTATGATATATACCATCCTGGTGCTTGCACCGATTTCCACCAATGATCCTAATCGATGCTATGCGAATTGCATTGGTTTGATTATTTTCGCCTTTGAACGCGTCTTGCGGTAACAAAACTCGTTTTCAGGTTATTGAATGAATACTTTGCCAATGCAAACATCTTTGTCTTCATTTATATTGAATAGATACGAAGGAACTGGTGGACAGCCTTCTCAAATGGCGATCGTCGAGATTGATCCTCTCAGTGGATTCAGACCTAACTATCCGTCGTTGGAAGCGCTTCTTAACTCACAGGAAATTCGACGTTACGAATTCCAGAACGGAATAATCATTCTATACTTCGACGAGGTAAGCCTTGATTGACTGACTCAGTTTGTCGCGGTCGCTCCGCAGAAGTACCAGCTCACTAAATGAACAACACGAATACTGTTAGCAATTCGAAAATTTACTGATCTAACATATATATATATATATATATATATTGAAATTTCCAGCATGCACTTCCTGGCGACTTGACTATCAGTGAGCCTGGCGAATGATACAACACATGTAGCATGTGTGATATCATAGCCAAGTGGCGCTATAACATCCCAAGAGGTGCTATATAGGGTGTTAGTTTGACGTTTTGTTTAGTCCAGACGTTTCATTAAGCACTTACAACGATTACTGTGTCGATTGCGCACTTAATATAAGGATTTTCTTGTTACTACCTTAACCTCTTTGAAGGCAATTAAATCGGTTGAAATTACAGTTTTGCGCACACAGAGATCTAATTGAATACCTTCTGTAGACTGACATAGTCTGCAAATTTGTTGAATTGGAAAACTTTTCAAATAATCGCTCCATCATTACAACCTCTGGAATAATCTAATATTTATTTAGTTCACGCCAACAACACGCTGTTCAAATGTAAAACTGGATCGAGGTTGGACCGTGGAGGATCTTCAGCCGCGCACTGCTAAGGTCTACGACTACTATGACTCAGGTAGACTATCTCACATTAGCTCTGCTATACATTCTACTGGTTCAGGAATTGTGCTTATCATTTTAGTAAATTAGAGCTAACGATTATGAGCTGGAAAATGGCCCTCTTCGAAGAAATTGATCGCAAATCTACTCCAGTATAAGGCAATGATAATTGTTTCACTGCGGCAACAAATACAGAGCGAACACCACATCTGATTGGGTAATCGGTACTTTCATGCACATTGATATGCTCATAGTTTTTATCATACAACAACCTGTTCAATGAGAGCCTATATGGTTGGGCAATATCTCCAAAGAACTTTTCGTTGTACGAACAGCTTGAGAAGCAGCTAAGCAGGTAAAATTCTGTTGTTCTAAATATCACTGTTACAGGTTACATACAATGAATAGCAATATAAAAGGGACATAAATACGCCGGTATTCGGCCGGTGCCGGTGCAGACATGATAGAATGGTATCTAATGTTAAAAGAATAGTATCTAACGATTAAAGCAACAACGCTGGACTGCTAAGACGTTTGCTAAACAGGTTAGGGATATGATCGTACGAGGTTATGCACCGATTGTATTTGGTTGCACTGATCGGCGTGATTTGCGGCGACACAGCGAATCTTCTATTTTATCCATGAAGATTTTATAAGCCGTCATCGTCGCCCTATCCGCAGGAAATCTGCCAACCGTTCTGTTGGTAGCGCACATTGTGATTGTAGCCGTATGCTTTCTGATTGGGTGGGCTTAGCATACAACCAAACCTGCCACTTCGGTCACTTTAAACTTTAAGTGTCACGATCGAGTCGAGGTCCTGAGGCAGCCAGCATGAGTGGTAGATGAGCACTTTGAGGGCAATCGTGTTACTTGAACACAGGATATCCCGCATTGTAGCTTGGAGAATCTCTGCCCTGACCGGGAAGAAGTTTTCCTTCAACTTTCGAACTTCAACATTCCTCTTCGAACTTAAACTTCGCACGCGCGAGGCAGCTTCTGTGAGACTATTTGATCTGGGCAATGAGAGATTCGAGGTATTGTCTAGTTTCTTTTCTTGAAGTGGAACATGCTTTGCATTTCAGCATTCGGAACTCTAGCACGAGGGTCATGACAGATGTCATTTTGGGGCCGCACACTTCGTTAACGTGTCCACAAGGAGCGTATGATATGACCCTTCCTCTAGTTCAAGCCATCGCGTGTATGGAAGGCTCGCAAGTGCTGCCTCTTGGAATTTCTTGAAATCTATATTTCTTCTGAAGGCTTGACATTTCTGGGGCGGCTGGCGTTTGTGTAAATGGAATGAAATTTCTATCCCCACAGGTATATGCCGTTTCAGAAGCCCGCCCTCATTGAGCAAACTATCTCGCCCGATATATATCGCGTCCTCTTCAGTGATTTTTGTTCCAAATATGTCTATCACGTATGATCCCGTTGGGCGTATGAAGGCTGGAATATTCGGATCAGCGAGCAGCAGTCCATAAGCCAAACTCCTCCAGGACATCATAAAACGCGAGTGTTCGCCTGGTTCTGGCTGGTCGCTTCTGACGTTCAGATCGCGGGCGATCATCACTGATTTATTACTGCTTCCAACCAGCCACCATCAAATCCACTATTCCGCCACCTCATCGGTGACTTCTGCTCTAGGCGAACCTACATATCACCCTCATCCTCATATCACCCTCGAGGACAACCCAATTGTTTTCTGCCAGAAATGGTTTCATTCTTACCGAGGCGGTGGTTATAAGTTGGCAACCCCGTCGCTTTCGCGGCCGGTAGAACTTATAGTATGAGTGTGAGGGCAGGATGCAGCGCAAAATTGTTAACAAGGTTAACGGCGATACAACCCAGTTTCAGTGCGAATTAAGACATCAATTTGTTGAATCTCACTGTGGGGTGTCAGAAGGAATAAAGACGAGATCTTTCCGCGGCTGCATCTTTTCTGTGCTTGTGAGGAGCCGGTCTTTCGTCGGGGTGATGGGACCTCACGCATTTCCTGGAGGGGCTGCTATGACGAGATCTCCAAGGGTTGTTTCCGGTGGCAATGAAGAACTCGATCACGCTCTGTCCAGCTCTTCACCTAGTTCGAGCACCTCATGCCACGATTTGTCCTGTATTTCACCGGTTCCAAGGACAACGTAGTTGACGTCGAGAATCTCCCATTAGACGCAGACAGTCAAATGAGATACTGTGACTGTCTTCACAACCCTCTCGTAGTGGTTGTGACCTAGTCTCGCTCATAGCGAAGTGGTACTTCGTTTCGCGCCTCTCGAATTTGGCTTGTTCATACTGAGTGTGGGGGTGGGCGGCTCTTGCATCCCCGAAAAGCTGTGGCTCATCGTGCTATGCTATTTGAGCAGACTTTAATAGAGTCTTGTTGCATCATGAACACATGGCATGTAGGTCGATGTTCCATTTTTGGCAGTGACTAAGTAGCGCCTCGTTCGCAGCTTTGTATTCGAGTGAAGAAATTCTGGGATTGTGACGACAGACTTGGGTCAGTCGGATCTCTTGTTTTTCAAGTGCACTACGACTTTCGCTCTACTTGTTGGTCCTTCTTGAATCCCCCACACTCATCCTAACCCGCATGGACGATCGCATGAATGAATAAGAGAAAATTCATGGGCCGATAGTTGAAGACCCATGAGTTTCGAAGCAATGCGGCTCGGCAGTTACACTGGGCGCCCAATCCCTACGTCGATGTGTTTGAAATGAAAAGCACTAAGCACAAACTTTCTAAGCTGACAGACAGTAAACGCGTAATCTATTATATATAAAAATCTCTCAGATATTTTCATAGTTGTGATCTAGTTTTAGTTGTACGGGACTGCTGTGTCATTAATAATTAGCCACGGATGAATCATCTTGCCATCTGCGGCAAATGAAGCAACGAACTACATAAGACTGACTATAATCCATCGACTCCGTAGAATCAGATTATATCCCCATATAACAACGTATAGATAGACAATCATGTTAATCAGGAATGAATACGTAAACAGGAATACGATTCTCGTTTTGCAACGTTCAATATTTGTAAATATAGATGACCATTGCTCATAGTATGTACCACAAATCGCTTAGAGACATTACCATCCGCATGCTATTATAATTTAAACAATACGAGAAACCATTCCTGAGGTCTTCAAGAAACCAAAACATTTGCCGATGTCGGAAATTTGAAGCAGATAAATGATTGAAGTTGTCCATTTACAGTCGAAAGTCTCCCCGCAACGCTCATATATACGTACATTACCTATGCGGAATATTATATGATATCTGGTAATGGGCACAAATATAATATACTATATTTAGTAATATAATATACTAGAAGGGAGAAGAGAGAGAGAGAGAGACGTTTTGAGCACACTATTTATCATAAAAAAAGAGACTGCTATAGTGGTTTTCAATGTAAGATTTTGAAGATGCTGGCACGTGATGCGAATAGGGTCAATTAATGGGGGGGGTGAATAGCTAATCTACTAAATCGAGGGCCAGTTGAACTTGTCACATAGCCAATAGTTGTCACTAGATAAATAAGTAAATAGTTCGAACGTGAAATAACTTCTCTCTTTGGGATGACCGTTCTGTGATCTTTGCAGGCAAGCAAAAGTCTATTGAATATGGGATCTGAAGCCCTTAGACCGACTCGTTAACATCGAAGATATCCCTAAGATTTGACTAAATCTAAAATAAACATCATCTGCAGCTTTCTAAGGCTCTATCCGCAGCTACCAGAGGAAAACAAGAGGTGTATCCACAGGATCCTCATATCTTAATAATGACGAATTAAATACTTCGTTTCGACTAAGCAGTATAGGTGCAGCTATCATGGCTTGCACAGAAGTGGATTTTTTTCAATGACTAATCAGAGTTAATAAATATACAATTCGATATATGATATGCGTGCTTTTTTCGACTTGACCAAGTAGTCCACGAGAAACCAAAAGGGGGACCATTCATTTCCACCCACCCAAAGTGATAATTGTCGGTTTTGAACCATCACAAACAGACAAGCTTCATATTGATACAAGTTGTAAGCAAAATCTTTTTTTAGCAGAAAGTTAATTTTAATCTGGTTTCAGGAGTATAAATTCTATAAAAATTATATACGCACCGAAATGGTATAGTGTAGGCACCAGTAAGAGTGGAGTAGATATGAATAGTGTAAGATCGTTCTCGTGTGTCTCGAAGTGTGTCGCTATCATGGGAAAACAACAAGTTTCGGTGCTAGGGAAATAGAGACAGGAATCCTAAATGGGAATGCAACCCCGAAGGGTAGCGAGTGGACATTTTGGTGATACGGAAGACTGTGAGCGTAATGTACACATGGGAGACGAAACCCCAAAGCGAGTCGAGGCTGGGGATAGCGTACACCCGTTCGGCTCGGGCCTCGCAACGGGAATGGACCCCATGGACACTGGAGATGAAACATTGACGGCGGGGCACCGGACAGGGTACGGGACATCAAGTCCCGCAAAAAAACAAGCCGAAACAAGAAACACCAAGCTAGGGATTAAGGCGACCGTTGAAGATCTGTCGCCAAACTGGAAGCCTCGGTGTGGCGCTGAAGACTGCTTGAGGAACAACTACAAAGATTGAAGGAGGAAAAGAAGGGTTGGGCGGATCGGCACAAAGGTATCTGGGATGGACTCCAACACGTCTCCACCGAAAGAGACAGATTTGGAGCACTCTCTGGATAGGGAAGGCACGACGGATAAAAACTTAGAAGCAGCCAAAGAGGGTGGGCATCTTGAAGATTGCGAAAAGTGTTTAACCATACCTCTTAAGCTTCAGGAGGCCCAACAAAGGATCAAGATCCTCGAGGGCCGAGTCTCTGGCACACCAGGGGTGGACAGCGACAGAGACAGACGAAGCCGAAGTCTTCAACCTGATGCTAGGTGTCATGAGGAGGGTTGATAAAGAACCCAGACTAAAAGGTTCCTCGTACACCGGCAATAAAGTACTCCGAAGGGCAACGGACAAGTGACATACGGAAGACCATCGAGGTAGCTAGGCTTAGGTGAACTTTTGTCTCCTCTCCCCCTTCATCTGCGCTGACTGCTCCTTCCAGCCCGACCACAAGGGTCGGTACCGCGAAGAGGCCTTCGCAACGGTTCGGGTCAAAAAGACCGAAGGTCGGTCTTTCGCCAAGACACAAGGCGAGCTGAGGAATCATATCGATCCCGGCAGAATAGGCGCGGAGATTCGAAGAATCTCCGTGGGCAAAGAGGGAGACTTAATTATTAAGATCCGCGAACGAACATTCGGAGCTTCCAGCAGACTGGCTGAGATCCGAGGCAAAAGCAACCTAGAGACGGTGCACAGGATGGCTAATAATAAGTCAACCTTAGCACTGTGAGGAATAGACCCCTGGCTGCAGGAATCTTCCATCAAGAATCTCTTGATTGATCAGACCCAGGGCAGCTCCGATGATATAGAAGTTAAGGACATCAAGATTGGCCGGGCCAACGTCTAGTTTGCAATAGTGATTACTAGTACCGCCTCGATCCTGATTTCACGGAGGACAATCAAAATAGGCACCAGATGGTGTAAAAGTCGAAGAATGGGTGAAACTGTCAGTCTGTTACAATTGCTTACGCCCAGGACATAAAGCCATCTCCTGCGCATCCAAGGAACAGGTCCGTAAGACTTGTTTGCTATGCGGGGCCTCGACCCATTTGGCTAAGGACTGCAGAGCTGAAGCTCCCCAGTGCTCGACCTGCGCTGCAGATGGATATCGGGTGGACAGCATGATCTGCCCCCACTACAGTCAAAAGTCAAAAATCTTAAAGTTAGACCCAGGTTGAAGGAGCCAGAGCAGCCAACGCAAACCCCTCCGAAGCTTGAGACCCAAAAGAAAACGAAGCTGATTCGCGAAATCAACCCCGACCCTAGCGAGGACTGGGTCACTATCAAGAGAACAACGGTGGGTCCCATAAGAGCGAGAAATCAAATAATGAGTTCTTTATGCCCCTGAAGTTCATACAAATTAACACTAATAGAAGTAGAGAAGCACATGACCTGCTTAGCACGGAGTGTAGACATAGAGGGATTGATTTTGCAATGATCTCGGAACCATACAAAGCCATTCTCAAACCGAAAAACCGCTGCTGGCACTTTGACTCGGAAAGCGATACGGCCATTTGGAACGTATCGGGTACCGGGGTACAGGTAGCGGAAGGGGATTCATATGGATAATTTTAAACGGGGGGATAGTCATTTGCTATTTTCCTCCTAATAGAGCCCTGAACGAGTTTCAGGAGTACCTTGACTCGTTGGGCAGCTTGATCTTTCAGAAAGGAGGATTCGTGATAAACATGGGAGATTTCAACGCCTTCCATACGGCATGGGGTAGCAGGGCAACAACCGCTAGGGGCACTATAATGGCCTCCCTCGGCTTAAGGTTCACAAATGTGGGACCGGACCCAACTTTTCTCAGAAGAGGCAGAGATAGATAGATAGAATGGAAGCAGATAAATATAGATAGATAGCAGGTCTGAATAGATCTAAGGATTACTAATCTCTCCTGCCTTGCCCAGATGAGTGAGTGGAGGACCCTGGATACGGAATCTCTCAGTGGCCACAGGTGCATAAGTTTCATTTGGACGGAGGGGAATACCCAGGTGATAAATTCTCTGGAGAACAAGGCGAAATGGAAGGCAAGGAGATTTGACTGGCGAGCCTTCGATGCGAAGATCAGAGAAGCTCTCGGCAACGACAGGGCGCATACCTGCGTTGCTGAGGCCATTGCGTCGGCCTGCAGAGCAGCCTGCGTATCGACCCCCGTCAGACCTGGCAAATACAGGAGGCCTGTACACTGGTGAACGAAGGAGATTGGAAAGCAGCGCCAAAAGTGCAACCGGCTGCGACGAAAACTTACCAAGGCACAGGAGTGCTCTTCGGCGCAATGAAATGGAGAACTCTGTCTTGAGGCAAACCAGCGAATTGGAGCAGGCATATAAATTCGCCCGGAATAAGCTTCGTGGAACCATTCGGGACAACAAACAAAAATGCTGGAAAGAGCTCCAAGACCTGGTCGAGAGGCAGACATGGGGCTCTCTTACAAAGTTGTCAGAGGCCGACTGGGCAACCGCCCTCCACCTAGGTGGCCCAGGCGGTCAGGGACCTGTTCCCGTTACATCCCGCCAGAGACCCGAGATGCGGACTCACCGAATTAAACGAGCAAACCCCCCTCCTCGCCAGAGGGTCACGGGGGCCTGGACCAGGTCCTTACTACCAGACCTTCTGAAATGGTTCGGATGTGACTGGGGCTAGCTAACATATTGGTCGGCACAGCTACTCACGGGACATGGCCAGTTCCCAGGATAGGGAAGGTCCCCTCCGAGATATGCGTGCTGTGCTCGTCAAGAGCAGTTAATGACGTAGTACACCCATGCTGCTTTAGAAATAGGCCCTCATGGTTATTTCTAAAGCAGCATGGGACGGTAATGTAGAATGGCTGGATTCAATTATGAGGAAGCAGACGAGGCTTGAAGGAACGGTTTTTGTTAAGTCAGAGAGCCCGAGAGGGGGGAGGTACAGGGGGAGAGCGTTCCGGTTCTGCTGAACTCGACGCCTTCACCCAGTGACTGAGTGGAGGACTGTATGATCAGCTCGGTACCGTGGACGTTAAATGTTGGCTGAGAGTCAGCCCGAAAAAGTTTATGTTTATGTATGATCAGCTCAGATGGAACAGTCGAGCGAGTGAGTGACAACGAAGTGAGACAGTGGTCAGACGTGTAGTGTGTCGCTCCGGGAAAAAGGTTGTCAAAAACCGATTTCCAGGTGACAGATCGACGCCGCTGACCGCTGTTCTGGACGGTCGCACCTCTGTCGTGCAGTGACAAAGGGGTGGGAACCTGGGGGCTCCACGGAGACTGCTCAATCACCTCCGCGCCACATAGTAGCAGGGAACGACCACGAACTGCTGAAACATTCCTAGGAATTTCACAGAATTTGCGTAGTGACGACGGTTCATCGATGAATGCGAGGAGACGCACCGGGCCGTTGCGCGGGCGGCTCAGGCGCACCGTCGGACGGCCAAAGCTGCGGGGGAAGCCCACCGGGAAAGCAAAGCCCAAGCGAACGATGACCTCAAAGGAGGAGGCCGAGGGCATGGACACCCAGGGAATGCCGGAGGAAGAGACCCCGCCGCATGACGGGGAGGGCGACGACGTTACTGGGCACAGTGGGGCCGAATTCGCGGCGATGCAGGCCTCCTTGCACGAGTTACGAGGGCAAATCGGCGCGCTCGCCCACCTCGCTACCCCGTGTAACAAGGAGATGACATCCATCACCGAGAAGCTGACCAGTGCTGCAAGAGGACTCCAGCTAGCCTGGGATAAGTGCGGTGAACTGTGGCGGACCACTGTGGGGGGCCTGCGAGCCACAAACAGTGCGCTGCGCGAAGAGCTTACGGACATCAGGCGCCACCGCCGGGCATGCACCTGCCCGGAGGCCGCGCACACGGCCACAGTCGAGCCATACTGACACCACGGGCCGTCCGGGCAGTGGTGGTGACAAGGGGGACGGAGGGAGACGAGAGCCTGCTTAAGGAGCTCGGGGTGCAGTTCCCACAGGCACCAGGGGCACTTCGATTGGGGGACGGGGGGGGGGGGGCGCTGTCTACCGGAGCGGGGGGGGCAGTGGAAATCATCAGCGCGGAGGGAGCACGGCGTACAAAGGATGAGGGGCATCGTTTCCTGGTGGTCGGCATGCTCGGGCAGGACTGGGCCGGGCTGGGAGAAGAATCCGTTGGTGTGCTCCAGAGGGTGGTTCGTATCGCTCTGGCGAAAACTGCGGAGACTGGCCAAGAGGGCAGGCCGCTCTCCTACCTCCGGAGGGAGGCAAGGTCGCGTACGAGCTGGCGGCTGCTGGAACTGTGCTGCCGGAAGAGCGAGGTTGCAGGAGAGCTCGAGGTCTGCCAGAACGCAAGGGACCCGCCGGGGGGAGGAGATGACACCCAGCCTCAGGTCGCAAACAGCACCATCAGACTGCGCCTAGGAGAAGGACGGACGTTCGCAGACATGGTCAAGAACCTCAGAGAAGGAAAGGAAGTCCGGGGCGTACAGGGAGCAGAGATAAACGGGGTCATCCAGAGCAAGGACGGAGACGTTATCCTCAGAGTCCGGGAGCGGTCCGAGGGCGCCGGGAAAACGCTAGCGGAAGATATTGAAAGACACCTAGGGGTCGCGACGGACCACAAACCGAGAACGGGCGGTCCCACAAGGTCGTTCGCGCTGTGGGGGGTCGACCCGCTGCTGGACCAGACCGAGCTGGCCGGGGAGCTTAGATCTGAGGCGGTGCTCGGCCTGGGCAGGGCCGGACCGTCAGGATCGAGGGGCAGGATGGTTTGTCGGCCCACTTTCATGGTGATTAGAATGTCTCTAGAAGAAAATTTCCTCCTCTAAAAAAAAAAAGATGGAACAGTCGAAGTAATGCGCTAAGCATTCCGAGCCATCTAGGTGGGGGGGGGGTGAAAGTCCCACACTAGCGCTGCACATAGATGGACCGCTCAGAGCGCATGTGCATCAGGCATTCCCGTAATCTCCAAAAAAAATGTATATTGCAAGCAAGTTGAATTTAGAATGCCACCCGAATAATCCGTGTACAGAAACGGTACCACGCTGCTCGGACAGGGCTGTGATCCAGGAAAATCCAACTGTAACTACTCGAAAACTAGCCGCAGAACTTGGAACTAGCCACTCAAGTATCGTAAGCGCATTGAAACGGCTTGGATTTAAGAAAAAGTTGTCGAAATAGGTACCAATAGAAGGTCATGTTGTGTGTCAGGTGGGATATACGGGGCATCATCCACAGTGAGCGTCTGCCGACGGGCCAAACACTCAATTCAGTCCTGTATCATCAGCAGCTGGAGCGGGTTGAACAAAAATAAGGAAATCCCGTCTAATGCTCGTCAATAGTCTGGGGTCCTGTTCCATGCGCGACCTCATGTGAGTTCGGTGACCCAGAATAAAATCCAGGAGCTTGGCTGGGAAACCGCTCCATATCCTCCGTATTCCCCCGGCCTCGCCCTTCAGACTACCATCATTTCCTGCGACTCGTGAACTATCTTAGTACCAAAAAGTTCAACTCAAGTTGTGCGACTCTTTCTTTCAAAAAAAAGAGGACTTTTGCAAAAATGGCATTATTGATTTGTTGGAACGTTGGAGGAAGACCGTCGCAAACTGTGGGGACTATTTCAATTAATAGGAGAAGCGCGCAGGGAAACTCACCGACGATACAAAAAAAAGCGGTAACTTTCGGTTCAACCTAATAGAAATTCCCTCCTTCTGCGGATAGTCCAGTGACAAGCCACTGTATTTCGTATGTTTCGTCGACGTCCTCACTCTCATACTCCGGATTCGTAAGTCATCCCCTTCTGACAATGGCAGTGCCTTGCAGACTGAACTGGTTGATATTAAGTCATGATAAAAACTGATAGTTTTTACACTTGGACTGGTGTAGCAGGGTAACGACTTATCGAGTAATCAACTGCCATTGCTCTTGATTGACTGGTCTACAACGATCATAACGATCTTGTGATCGTATAGTGGTCGAGGTTACTAAGTGTTACAGCCTACTGACCGGCTGCATGGTCTATCTAATGAACAACAAAAGGAGGTTTACTTCGGTAAAATTGTGAGACCACACTCCGCAGCTCTTGGAGGTTGGGGTGTTTCTAGCAACTTCATGTATTGGTTTCTTGTATTCAAACGGATATATCACTACATCGAAACTCTTCCACCGTCTCCGTCAAACTTCGTGATATACTCTCGAAACTTACTAAAGAACTCCTTGCCACCTTTCATACATCCAGAGCCAGAAAGTACTCTGCTCGGAGTTATTAAGCTATACTAGAATAGTATACTAAGCTATATTAGAATAGTATACTAAGCTATATTAGAAACATTTTTCTTTACTTAAAAGGGTGAGTTAGCAGATTACCAATCCTCAAAAACGTTTGAATAGATACGTAGGATACACATTCTTGCTACGGAACAGTTTGAACATATGCCAGGAGGGACATACGATATCAATGAGCTCGGTTCAGCTGTTGCTGTAAGTTATGTCCATGACGTGATCAACTGCGTTTATATGCAACCTGATTTGCTTCAGATCAGCAATATTCAGTCGAGTGAAGGTGGTAGCAAGATGGTAAGTCGAGTGAAGGTGGTAGATCGGCGGTAGATTTATAGCATCAACTATATTCAAACATGTCCCTCTTAATGTTGAAGTCAACGAGGATGTTCTACAGAGCTCCACGAGAGTGATGGTGCGTTTATTTGAATTTTTAACTTAAAAACTCGTCATCTCCCGGCTGTTTCGACTGAGGCTGGAGTATTGGATTGCCACAGTCTTAGTTTGTGCATCGAACTTTTAGGGCGATTTACCCACTATTTCCTTTTACCAAATGCAAAAAGTGGACAGCCCGTTGTAGCAATATCAATGTCAAGTAGACTTAGGACGACACTTAATAAGTATTTAGTAATTCAAAACAAATCGATTTCATATTAAACATGACAAATATACCTTTTTTTAAAGGGGGGTCATAATGCATGCCAGTCAACAGCACCACCCTTCCCGGTATCGCTTAGCGCATTCTTCAGTTAGGGCGAGGTAAGATGTGTACAAGCCCAACCACGAGCACATCCTCCTCATCGTACGGACATGACATGGTTAGCTGACTCTCAGCTGCTTCCCTTCTCTCTCTCTCAATCTCTCAAGACCAGACTTCCTCTCAATACCTCTGTCCACCTCCCGCCTGTGAACAACTACTGTGGTCAATAGGCTGTCTGTAGAACGCCCCGTGTATGTCAACATGCAGTATTTATGACGCATACAGGGGGTGTACGGTGCCTCGCTTTCTGCACAGTGGTAGCTGTGCCACAGACCACATTAGTTGACACTATTACTTAACAAATCTTATTGCGGAGATACTGCCCATAAAGTTAATATGGCCCTACTCAGGTTTGAACCTCAGACTCCACAAAATTCCCTTCTTGGTACTGCCTATCTTGCCCACCACACCATGCGTGCAGGCAAATATACCTAGATGAGCCCTACTCTATTAGCCCATTGTTGATTGTAAAATGGGATTGGGTATGATTGAGGTAGCTTTGTCTATTCACCGCTCAATGAGAGGAACTGAAACATTCATTATGGCAACACTGGCACTCAGTTACTATCAGATATTTGAATGTTTAATAAGTTTGGCTCTTGGAACGTACTGACCAGCTTTTTTTTTACAGGTAATGGGGATTTATTCAAACATACCAGCTTGCTTGGTTGGCGGCAGATATTTACGCATACATCATCTGCTATCAACATTTTCGAGAATAAGATCAAGCCAATTACCAACTTTGTGGAGATGCTCCATTTCATTAATTAACAATTACAAACACTCCTATATGACACATGATCGATGAGGAACGGATTACCAGGTGCTTGCTAAGATGACATTATCATATATTAGTTCCAACTTCTATTTTCACAACAGGCACACGGATTCGATTCCCACCGTTGCACATTTGCATACAAAAGGGATCCGTCTTGTGAGGCAGTGCCAAAAGCGGTTGTGCCGTGGACTGCGTAAAATATTAGCTGAGGATCATCCCGGAAAATTTGCTTTCCTTCCAACAGTTGTGCTGACACACCTGGTTCTCGATGATGGATGCCTTTTTCCCTAGACTTAACCTGCCCAGACTATAGCGGCCGATGAGAACCCACCCGTTAAAAGATCTATTCATATATCTTACTTTTATTCATTCCCACTCCATTCTAATCGTCTATAGAAGTTAGTACACTTACTTGGGTCACTCTCTCTTGGCCAATCCAGGTGCTGCAAAACCTATTTGGTGATCAAAAAACATTACCAACGATCGGAAAAAAGGTATATAGGAAAGGATAACTCAAGGATAACTCAAAGGATAACTCATTCCGAGGAGTTTGAAGATACCGTCATAAAATAAGGTACTTGTATAACGATTGAAGCTTAATGCACTTCGGCGCACATTTGCTTGATGCACATTACACCTTTTGGATATGTTATTAATGCTGGGCATAACGAAAATTCGAAATTGAGGCCATACTCGCTCTAAGGTGGTAAGTGCTTTTAGCATCGTGGCACCTCATTGAAATAAATGCATGGTATGTGATGGACCTCAATTGACAATTGTGGCTTCGGACCCGTTTACGACGCGAAGAGTAATCAAATCTACCTTAATGGTGTACATCGTGAAGAGTAATTATTCAGAATTACTAATAATTCATTTGAATGTTGTTTTAAAAAGACGATTGGAATATAATGTGAAAACGTTATAATATATTATATACCGTTATGATTGAGGCGACTAGCTGAATGACGCTGGCGACGTCGTTGAGGCGACGAAGTATTTAGCTGAACGATAAACGAAAAAGTACTTATGTACTTTTTTTGTTTATCGAGAATGATCATGTTGGTATGCTATCATTGGCATTTCTGGATGTGATATATCCAGAAATGCCACTTTAAGATAACGAAAAACCATGAAAATTACTTGATGCCTTCCCCGAAGCCTCCTGAAGGGATTTAAATCTTAGGTTGAGACCGTAAGTGCCCACAGGTTGCTAAAAGAGAACTAACCCGTTAATTGAACGGAAATTAGTTACTGTATCAGTCCGTTATATATAGCTTCCCTCTTTGTTTACAATCTTTTCCCACCTCTTGAGAACATTTCGAATAATTTTGGCAGAATTCTGTGTTCTTTTTACTCGACAACGGCGTAAATGGCAGGTTTGAAGGCTATCTAAGTTGTCAAAGACCTTGCCTCTTATCTAACGGGGGAGTGAGCGAAAATGATAATAGATCAGTAGAAATACGAGGGTGAAGAAAAGCTTCCTCTATCAGCTCTTGAACTGGCGGATTTGACGACAATAGCAGGATGGGAGCGATTTCAGCAGCTGTGCAGTGAGACCTAGGAGATAAAGGGAGCCTCCAAAAAACCGCGAACTTAAATCTCAACCTAATATGGGCAAAGCGAAAATTAATGACAATACATCTCATCTGGCGAATCTATAAATCCGTCCTTAGATTCTATAGCACGACAATTAAGTAGTCCCACAGTGGACCTTATAGAGTCACAATAGAGAGCTGTGAAACCTTAAACGCAACAGAGTCCAAACCAGCTTTATCAGACCCGTTGAAGGGTCATGCAAACTCGAATACCAATTTGTGGCGTCGGTTCTTGTGGGTTTTTAACGAGGACCTGCTCGTAGATTTATAAGTTCTATATTCATTAGCCTGCACGGATCGTATGTCGCTGTATCGTTGCCGTACTGTACCAAAGCAAAGCATCTAACAGTCGACTCAAGAGTGTAGAGCAGGCTGTATGAACACTCCCTCCAGTAGCAAAATCAAGATCGAAAACAAAGGCATAAACAGCTGACAGTGGACATTATCTCTAATATATTTTTCAATCTACGATTGCCGTTCAGTGACAGATGGAACTAATCACGGTAATAATGGGAACGGCCCTACCTCGTCTACTCGTGCGGTTTCGCTCGTTCAAGAACAATCAGCTGTGGACCACGATGCTGTGTTCATTGATCTTGATATCTGAGATTGACACGACCAAATTGTGTGTTTCTGCTAGACAAATCTCCTCAACGGACTGGCGATATGATCCATGCATGCCTGCGGGTCGAATAACCACTATCGAGTCATTTCAGATGGCGCGCGCCGGTGCCACTGTGTTTCCCTGCGAGGCTGCTGTATTCGCCACGTATCGAATACCGGATCAGGCTTTGCTCAAACTGAAGCGTTCGTTCTGTCGAAATCTTCGCCTATGCACCGCGAACATGCCTCGCATATTACATTCGCATAACCATGTTGCGAAGGTGATGACCTGCCTCTTGGATCTGGCCAACATCACATTACGAATGGGTTATGACAACGTCATCCGCATGCGCAAAATTTGGCCCGATTATAAATTAGAAACAGTTCTATACTATATGAGAGATACTGGTAAATGCGTTACGGATATCAGCCACCAGGGAGATATCAAAATTAACGTTGAAGGCCTTTTAGGAGCTACGGCCTGGATCACCGATAAAATATTCTGATTTGGATCTTTTTTTTTCGCTATTTTATTTTATTATTTTTAATGTTTCATTATTTCCGTCATCCTATTGGTACGTTCTCTCTAAAACAATCAACATTGCGTTCTTAGAAAAAAAAAATGCGTCCTAATATTTCTTATTTAGGACTAACGATCAATGAAGGGGGCACTCGGAACGAACCGACCCATTATAACCAGTTTTGCAATACGCGGCTTTCATCATGTTCAATGTGTGTCAGGACTGGACTAACACAAGCCCAACTCGGAACTGTTCAGTAGATATTGCAATAATGTTTGCGCCAGATATCACCACGTTGAAGAAGATGCACTTGATCAATCTCACTGACCCAGGCTCGGGTCCGCCTACAATCCTAAACATGTTTATTCTCAGAGGTGTATGTGTATGGCCCTTGTTGACGCGAGCTGACCGATCCCCCCCCCCTACACGCTATATTGTTTGTTACCGTTTTTACTGTTGTACCATTTTATTTTTGGTATGTATAACAAGTACCGTCTAAATAAATAAAGATATTATGCGCCCTACTCCATTGACAAATTTCTCCTACAATGTATATTTAAAAAATAATTTTAGAATATTGATTCTCTATTTTCGAAAATAACATTTTGTTGTCACGCGAAGTATAAGACACTTGAGCACCTTGTTTTTACCCTGGAAATTCTGTCACTTGGGCCATCATCATGAACACCTTAAAGAAATAGCCGTTTGGCTCGCAAATAAATATCCTATAAATGAAACGGTATAATCCTTAAAGATGAGTTTAAAAAATGTAGCATGTTCAGGTATTAGCGATCACAAATAAAGTGGCGGCAGCATTTCGCGTAATTAAACATTAAGAATTTCTGGCTTAATTTTATTTCAAATTTATAGCAAATACGATATATAATACCGAAAAGTGTGAAATAATATAAATTATTTAATTTACTTTTTACATATAATACAGCAGGCAGCCAAGTGTATGGCGTGGCGCTAATATTCAATCCGATTTTGATCCAATGTGGGGCTGAAGAATAGGGAACTCTCTTAGGATTGGCCTTGTACGATTTCTCCCATAGTGAGTGCACAGAAAATGGCACAAACACAGGACAAAGGCAAGCGAAACGAACGAGACGGTTTATGTTTGTTTGGAAATATTCCTCTGCATTATCTAGCGTGAGCTGAAGTACATGTGTGTTGTAGTAAATATTTAACACTTCCATAGTATGCTGTATAATTATTTGAGTAATCACACTTCACCAATAGAATGGACACCGATTTAACAACCGTATATCAAATCCCGGTGGCTAAGTGCATTCGTGTTCGCCTTAGAGCCGGAGTAGAGACGAAGGTGCACGAGTTCGATCCTCACATTTGTATTTAGGGATCCAACTTACGAAGCAATGAAAAAAGCAATACCGTGGACATTAAATATATATATATATATATATATATAATATATATATATATATATATATAATATATATATATATATATATATAATATATATATATATATATATATATATATATATAATATATATATATATATATAATATATATATATATATATATAATATATATATATATATATATAATATATATATATTATATATATATATTACACTCACCAATTCGGCATCCTTCTTGTTGAGGTTGTTGTCCTACGATGCTGACGATAAGACAGTTTAGATTATGTTGTATATTTAATATGTTTTGTGCTTGATTTTATTCTACCTAGGCGCCAAACTCGCGTCTTCGCTACTTGTAAACTTGAAAGCCTATATCAAATTTGTTTATCCCAGCCAGCGCATGCCGCGGAAACAGTTTCGTTCGACGCACAGTACGAAAGCAAGTTCGAAGATTTTATGCGCGAAATGAGAAACTGGAGCTTACACCCGTCGTCAATGCAATACTTAAGACACATCATTGAAGTCATTTCTTTCCAAATATTTGTTGACCATTTTGTGATCCACACACAGGTCTATTTTGGCTTACCTATTCTTCAAGTTGTCAGACCTAGGACATATTTTCAATATTTGACATGCGGTAGATTATGTGCTTTCCAATTTAAGAACTACGTCGTATATATTGTCCTTCATTGAGTTCAAAGAGTCAGGTTCTTTATATTTAGGTTCTTCTTAACATAAGCTGCACGGTGTTCCCCGTCTTGTTTTATGTGATTCGGAACGCAGGAAAAATCATAGCTGTTCACCACTTACTTAATTCATTTGTCTTAATGAACTTTTTAATTCCGCAAGGTAATGTGTTCAATAGTCTGGCCGTGTCTTAAAGACTATAGAAATTTCCAGCTGTCACTCACGAACGATCAGCTTGTGCGCTTTACGTAGTTCTGAGCTAATTGGGTGTTTCTTGCCGAAACACACTTCGAAGAGATTGGCTCCCTTGCGTAGACACTCGAGATAGTATTCGTGATGTTCGTGATCTTCACTGTGCCAACCTAATTCGCGCAGGGCGAGATACATCGTGTAGAGCACCTTTGCCTGAAGTGCGGAGTCAAATATTCCTGATACGTTAGGTTTAATTCATTGACACGAAACCGTAAACAGAACAGAAGAACAAATGGCTAAGTCGTACAAGCGAGCTCGATGTCTACGCATCATCAACCAGTATAGCTTATGATGCATTAAGTTAACATTAGCACAGATGGCTCAGATACTGAAATCAGCTGTCCTACAAGAGATCTCATCCAGATGCCGTGCCCCTTAAAGTAGAAGGACATAGCTGATGTCGATGAATCGAAAATCCCACTCGTAACTACCACATCGATATAAGGTCTGCAAACACACCAGAGTTCTCCTTTAAACCACAATCAAGTCGAGGGTTCCAGCATAAATAAATAGGAAATTGCATGTGTCGTGGTTTCTGTATACTGCTTATTATTATTGTTGCTGTTTACCTGATAAGAGGCAGCATCTGTTCCCATGTAGGCGTGGTAGCCGTGCTGTAAACTTTCATAGTACTGCTCCTCCGCGAAGGCGGCAGCTTGCATCGAGCACCGTAACTGATACATCCAGTAGTTGTCTGGAGGCAAATGCTCCATTCGTGATAGGAGCTCTTTTCCCTTCTCCAAAATCTCGGAGGAGACTTCGGAGGCGACCACCGCTTCAATCTCTTGGGTCAGCGACGCCTCGCATTCCTCCTTCGTTCCGTCATAGTAGTCTTGCCAGCATTTGCTACAATCACACTCAAAGTAGTAGCGTGTCATTAGAAGATCTTGGCGTACGGGATAGCTCAGCAATGGCGGTAGGTAGTTAATACGCATTTGATCACGTTCGCATGTGAAGTCTTCGAGGGCCCGAAATGTAATCTTACGTCCATCGAACACGTGCGTAATAGGCAATTCGGGCCGACACGTATGGTCAAACTTGGAGGCAGCCAGATGTACAGCGACTACATTTTGACTGCCATACGAGTTGAGACGGATGCGCTGGATCATGCCAAGAAGCTCCTCATGAAAGCATGGTACCACGTCTCCAATGAGTTTTAGAATATTATGGGCCTTAGTTGAGGTGTCTTGAAACAGGCTCGTCTGGCCAGCGAGATAATCGATGTGGGAGACTAAATTAATGATAGTACGCTTAATACCGAACCAATCGCCGACAGAGAGACTACCACGTTGTATCTCTCTATGGTGTTTAGAGATTGCTCGAATGACAAGCCGAGTTTCAGTATCCAGCGACTGATTCTCTGTTCGCCGGATGGCGACGCACTCCACCTTGTGATCGGCAGAGTCTTTTTTCTGAAAGTACAATACACAAATTCGTTTTGCACGGTTCGTTGTTAACTATTAAAGGTAACGGCAAAACTTCGGGAGTGGGGTAAAGGTAAAGCTTTATTGGTTTATTAAAGGAACTGCAGTTTTTACAATGCGTAAGTTATCTCTTATATGTCACGAGAGGGAGAATATGGGGGAGTCGATCTAGTTAGTTCTGATGCGGTAAGCACATTCTAAATTTGGGGAATCCCATAAATTATTCGCGAAGAGTTGAGTGACGAGTTTCGGCCACCAACTGTGAGCTTAGCAATAGATCCATAAGTACAACGGATGAACTGTTTTGTACGAAATATGAGGTTACGATATACATATACCATATTGTATTATTGTCTTATATAAGATTGCCACTCTTGAGTGGCGATCTTACATGTTTCTTCTGTTTCTTTATTGATTTCTAGTAATCTATTCTTAAATGATCGAACCTATTTGCAATTTTTTATTTCAAAAGCCGTCAGTCGATTTAGTCACAACCGCAACCTTGTGGGCACCTTAACGGAACGTTCTGCATAGGCTAGGCGTAGTGCTATTCTCCTTACTTTCATAGAGAGCGTAGCGATCATCAGACATGGTTCACCACCATGTTGTTCTTGAAGCCGTTCTCAAATAGCTATGCCACTATCCTTCATTGTGCCCAACGCTAGAGTCCCAGTTCGGCTTTCTCAAATCACGACCAAATTAACGAAGCGAGCATTGAATTTAGAGAGATAAATCGAGAATTCATCATCTCGATCAAAGTTGGCAACAGCTTCCGGGGATTAATGATTGTGGGATCCCTGAACAGGATAACTGTGCCGCTTATAGCTTCGTACGTTGTACTACTATTGAAGAGTTTCAACTCGAATTAAAAGTGCGAACTTTGTGGTTTCCATGTTGTCCTTGTTATTATCCCATTACTTTTCCCTAAATCTCGCCTTTAAATCAAGGAAGAAATATTTTTGCGGGTACCTGATGGAGAAGTGACCTATGTTTCGTGTGAAATCTGGTCATTGCACAATTTTAAAGTGGCTTGTTAACAAGGTCAGAGTCGAAGATACAAATAAGACTCCAGAGCACTGCGTACGCGATATGCTAAATATTTGCCAGGCGGTTGCAGCGTCCATCGAACTTTGAGAGCTCAATGACTCAACGAGATGCAGGAAGCACAGCAGAATCTGTCTAGGGAAAAACAGAGCTGTACAATTATATTTGATACTTCTGACGCAAAATGAATGTGTGTATTAATTAATCGTGCTTATAAGCGTCTTGAAATAGAAAATATAGCAATTATATATAAAGGGCTGATAATGATGACAGGAAAACTTCAGGTTCGAGGATCGCGTGCTACTTTCGGTCCCTCCACAAGGCCACTTCATCAGAGATTCGGCGAACTTCTGCATGTTGAAATGCTGCTTCGTACTAACAACGCGTGAACCACATGATCTGTCTGCACTAACTGCGTCCCGACAGAATAGATACTAACTCACCCGACACTCCTTTGAGCAGTATGAGACTGTCTGACACTTCGAGCAGGCTTTCACGTCTACGTCTTTGAAGCAGTACGAACAAGAAGTGCTGAGGGATGCCTCACATACAGCGGCCGCATAGGGTGCTTCACGGAGAAGTACTTTACCCTTCCTGAATGACAGAGTAGTCATAGCTACAGGGTACCGAGGCGATTATGATATATTTCTGAACGGTTCTGATCGACTGGACGAACGTCAATTGCGCCGAAACTAACTACGTTGTCAGTGATTGTCGACAGCAGATTGATTGTCCTCGTTGGAAGCATGGAACACTTTATAGACTTAGTGTAAGAAACTTCATACGATTGATTGATGGGCAGCAATACTTGCCTGTGAACGTGTTTTTGAAGGAGTGTTCTAAACAAGCGTCTTGTTGAAAAGTTCATTATAAGCGTAAAGAGTCTCGCAACATGGAAAGGCAGACCAGGCTCTGCAACACCGGTAAACGCTGGCTCGCTATCGGAGTTACAGTGGAGATGCGGCGGCTGTGACGGCTACTGCGATTTTCAAGGCACGTGCAATATGGACGACAAATATATCAGGCGCCTTCTCATCTCACAACGCAAAGAAGCCGCCCGATCCGAAAGCATTTCCCAGGGCGGGAGCTCGTTTACGCACTGGACACTGGTTATCTCTGATAACCTGCTTGGACTGACGTTTGTCAGAGTCTTATCAACATAGGATCGTTTGCAATACACCACCTAAGCATTTTATTGATCTTCTCTATATGAGCAGTGCCCTTTGACCTAGTGACAAATCCTTTTCTGCTATTTGTATCAATGACATCAAAGAAATAGGCAAACACGTAGTCACCGCTCAGTATTAGCCTAAATCTCTTTATACTTACTAGGCGTTCTTATTCCATCTCAAGGTTGTGCCCTACAAGGTCTGAAAAGTTCGTCACAGTCATGCCTATTTCATAAGTACAGCGAAATTAAACAATTGTATCATTGGTTATTGTGATCTTATCTTCTTCTACTTCTTATCTTGCTTCCACTTGACGTTAGTATTGGATCCATGGCATCTAAGAATATATGCGAGCTGATCATAGAAAATTAAACGCATACAACACCAAATACTTTGAATAGAAATTTTATTTGTCTCCTTTCGTGGCCCTATGCATATCATCACATTATGTGAAGAAGAGTCTTTCTTCACTCGGGAGAATACCTTCATCAAGACTCGTCATGTGTCATTTGCAAGAACAATGGTAGAGCTCTGTTCACCTTTCGTCATTAGCGCTACATTCAAACAGATTTCTCCCTCCTTTTCAAAAGCAACTAAACGTTCGTACAGTCCAGAACCACGAGGAACGCTGCATAGAGACGGTACTTAAACATCAACTACATCTTTTAAACGAAACTGTAATTAGTGAACATAACGGCCGATCTTGCAAAGCGCCGCCAAAAATTCAACAATGGGTGCACATATTTAATTGCTCTGGCTTAAGCCAAATAATAAATAAGAATTAGAAAGAAATACTGGTGATGGTGGTGGTGCTGCTACTGGTGCTGCTGCTGCTGCTGAGCGATCATCTAGCGCATAGTGAAATGCCATTCGATAATGCTTTTGCAGTCAGAGTTGAGTTGAATTCATGGCTACAACCTCGAAGTGACATGTGGCATTTCTCTCTCTCTCTCTCTCGTAGCAGTCTCGGCACAATCACTGTTTGTGCCTGGACACAGCAGGCTTCATCATGATATTACAGTGGCAGTGGCTAGACGAAAACCAAACTATCAACTAAGCTTTGGTCTAATGATCTGCATCAAGCAAACAGTGGGTCATTGTCAAAAGATGTGACCTTAATTAGACACCGGGCGTCATTTGATGTGACCTTGCCGTCTCGTCGGCATCCGTTTTCTGTCGTTATTTTGTCAGCCATCTCATCAGCTTCTTCATTGTAGAGTTGTGTATCTAGCTGTCGCTGATTCATTTGCCATCAGGATGCGCAGCTGTAGGCACATGGGCCTGCGCCGCGTGACTCCAGTTGTACACATGTCCAGGAGGCAGCGGTTCCACCGTTCCCTTCGCTAACTCTGAAACGAGAACATTTGCAATTATACCCTACACTATGAGATTATACCCTACATTACATTTACTCATCGGTAAAAAGCAGTTTTCAAAAAAGCCTCTCACCATTAAAAAAAAACACTGTTCTCGACGTCACCTGTGTGTCTAAACACAGCCACCTGGGCAGTTTGACTCGAAACTAACTGGTATAAGACAAGGATCCATCTTTCATGAGTATCTGTTGCTCCACTACGCCACCAGAATTATATAATATATCCTTGAGGAGTACTACATAAGGCCATAGCACATAACTGAACCTGGAATGTCTTACACCGACCGACGGTTTCGCGCGATGGGAAAAATCACCCTACTTCGACATAATTGATTTCGTAAAAATACATTATTTTATATCGTTTGATAATCTCAGAGCCAATCGGCAAAATAGCTGATCTCGAATTGGTCGTGAACCAGATCAATTAAATCTTGAAACATAATCATGGCGTGCTTGTCTAAAGTGAGAAGCGCTGCTTGGGTAAAACAGGTAGTTCCAACTCTATACCTCGATTATACTATGTTGATTTCTGAAATCATCAAGAGGTCATCAAGAAGTTGTATAATGCTTAGTCAGAAAGACTTGTTCATTATTTACTGATTAAAAATACACTTGGAGCCTTGCCGTAGACAGGAAAGCTTTTTTTCTTCACTCTATGGAAGAAATGGAATTTCCTTACTAACACATATTTTACATATTTTTAGAGAGATTTGTTGTATCTAATAACCGCAGATTTCATATTCCTCAAATGACACCTAGAAGGCTGACCTTTATTAGACTCTTCTTTGCAGGGTGGATGATATTTTGCGAGACGAACTTGAGGAATAGGGAGGTACCCACGAATCAGAGGTTTCATTTCGACACTCGATGTGAACTCCTCATCCGACAGAGTGAACGTATCCGAATTGCGGCCCTGTAGCGGTGACAAATTAATAATAGAAGAGAATTAGTGGCAAAAACACATATGCAACAAATTAATAGATCCTATAGTCGAAAACGCGAAAAGTATGTATTCATTTATGTGGCGGCGATCTCGTAACTAGCTAGAAATAATTTTGATGGTATTTCGTATGCAGGCCTAATTTGATGAACAACACAATGGTGACATGGATATGTTTAGGAGCAATTAGGTACGTGTGTAAAAATACGAAAAACCTTATCAAATATTGTTGTAAACTGAGCAAAAGATTCATTTTTAGGCCGGTATTCCGACAACGGTTGAGATTTTGAGAATCTTTAAACTGCAAAACGTCGCTTAGAATTTCTAACTTAACATCACAAATAGGGGCAAAATTTGATTTTCAACAAATGTAAATTTTCACAATTTTTTGTGTGGTCGAATAATGCTATATTTGAAGAAAACAGCTATATCTATTTATGTGAAAATATATCGAAAGGCGTCAAGTAGAAACGTCTCACGAAGTCACCACAATTTCGGGATGTATTATGCATTAAATACTTGGGAGAATCCGACAGTGGACAAAGTAGATTGTCTGAACGCCACTGTTTATAAGTTCCCACTTTACGTTGGATAATGTGATATACCTGGAATGCCCAGCAAGTTGAATCAGCGATAACTTCCATTGATAACTGGATTGGATCCAGTTTAGATTCGCTCTCCTCGCATTCTATGCGTTGAACGCGAACGTTGAGTTTGCATAGTGCGTCCACTTTGCAGTGTCCCTGCGATTCTGGTTCTACCGTCGCGTAGACGGAGTAGAGAGTCTACAACAGAAAGCCAGAAGACAAATACCGACAAACAAAGGTCAACTGCTGATGCAGTGAAAGGATACAATGTATCATGTGGATGCGCTATCGTATCCTATGAAACAACAAAGCGCAGATGACTAATTTGGAGTTCTAATTCAGTAAACGCTAAAGTGCTAACTATGAATTATAGGTTTGTCGCTTCAACATAGCCATAATGGCTATAGCAAGCATGAACAAACCAGATTGACTTCCGCACAATGATAACATTGGTGGTTACAACAATACAATAATACAATACAAGGCTTGGTTTATTAACGGAGCTGCATTCTTATCACAACGCTTAACGCGGTTGAATAACGTTTGTGTGGCTACTTCTGTTCCCGAATATTCATGTGCATATTCATGTCTATAAACATTGTATGCTGTAACAGTCCCAAAAAAGAAGTCTAACTGGAAACTATGACCCCGGAGACATATAGCGAATAATCAAGTTTGATGAAAATTTTCTTTAATATAGTCTAGTTTGTATCATTGGCCTTATGACATGATTTAAATCCTGAGCAGAATTAATAATCGTGTACCAATGTAGTGGAACCACCCATCGAATTTACCTTTATAGCTTCAAGCTTGAATGAGGCGGAGTACAATCCGCTTTGATTACCGGCCTCCCAATGAAAATCGAGGGAAAACCTCAATTCAATGGGTGTATCAATCTGTTGGGGGCACTCCAACTGCCAAACGAATGCCGTAGGGTAGCTAGAGTTCACCTTAAACGCATCCACCTAAAAAAGTAAAGTAAATTGGTCATTAGGTAGCCCTGCAATAAACTCATTGCACATCTCCAATTTAGTGAGAAGCGTACGAGTTCGGAGTTGCAGCCAAAAGCACACTTACTTCTTCTAAGATCTGAGCAGTTAGTCCTGCTGGACAGTCAAGTTTTGGGTTCTCAACGGTGAAAAACTGCGAAGAAAGTCCTGTCACCTCGACCTGCAATTGCATAAACGAATTAAAGTCAACATTAAATGGCCATGCCGGAGAATAGAGGCATTAATTAATTAGCACGCATTTCCTGGTGGCACACACAAATGCTGTGATCACGCGCAGAACTCCCGTCAAATTCAAAAGTTCACAGTTCTCAGTTTGAATTGATCCATGTCAATATCGAAAGACATTACAATGCATCGCTGTAAATAATCTGAGTACGCACCTGAATAAATTTAGCCGTGTCGCACGTGAGCAATCTATGTGTAACAACGAAAGGCGGTGTGAAGAGTAACTTAATTCGAACTTGAGCGGCCTGTATTTCAGATCGATCTCCTTGACCTTCTTGGCCGTCCTCCCAGCCTGCGGTCGCAACAACCTCATGAACCACCCCCTTCGATGTCCACTCATCACAGAAATCACTCCTTAAACCAACAGACATCGATCTAGACTCAAAGGCAGCAATCTCGTCAGCAATGACTAGTGAATCGCTGTCGAAATGTAGAGCAGGTGATGATGTCCTAAGCGAAATAATCGAACCAGCAGGCACAGAACGGCTGCCCGCGCTCACTGAGAGTCCGACACATTGGGATACACCGGCTAACAATTCCTCGCTGGGTAGCTGTAATCGACATATATATATATATATATATATATATAATGTAAATTCCATTAAGGTATGAGATTCACTTACTTTAGAAAAATTACATTTCAGATCGCGTCGATAAAGGAGTTTAATTCATCGTCTGTGTCATGTAAATAGATGATTTCGATGATTTATTTGCTATGCTGAGTCTCTTAGAACCTCAAGTCTAAGCTGATAATAACATGCCTTATAGATAAACATCTTGCCTTAACGTCTTGTCGATAATTAGAACACGATGTGCAGAAAAGTAAGTTAACATACCTCAAAGCTGAGTCGGCATTTCTCCTGAATGATGTTCACCCGCGTGTTGTGATGAATGCTATTTTCCAAGTCCTCAACAAGTCCTAAGTGATCCCATTCCATAACGAGCTGACGCATCTCGTAATTGCCCCACTGATTGGTGCGGAACGCTAACTCAATCACATTTCGTCCAGGGGCAAGGTACACATCTTTGGCTACAAACTGTGTGTCAGATTTAACACGAACAATATCTTGCGACGATGGTGAGCCTAGATTCGAGCTATCCTGCCGGGACAGAACCTGGTGCTGATTCGAACAAACCAAACCTTGGGCCAAAATGCGACACTCATATTACAATCTATGCTAGTAAGTTCCTCTCGAAATAGAAAAATCATATTCCTGTAAATCAACAAAATTTCTCCTATCTATTGTCATGTACGAGTCAAATGATGGAAAGCGACGACATTTCTTAGGTCTCGTGATACTGTTAATATTATTTAATTATTATTTAATTATATTATTATATTAAACGGACACCCTCAGGCCAAAAAAAGCAACATTTGCTGAATGTCCAAATAAAATTTGAACATTTTAGATAACAGACAGTTTCTGCTTAATCTCCCTGTGTAACAATTCTGCCTTGTTTAATAATGATACGCAGCAGCACCAACAGCAGAATATTTGAGCGCAAAGCTTGAAACCGCTGGTTCAGATCCTGGCCAAACTACACATTTTTTTCACAACTCGTAAAAGCAGATAAAGACTACATGAGCTACGATCTCATATCTTTTAGATGAAACTCACCGATAGAATTTGTCTGGGTTACTTGCTGTACACTAATCTTTGGCGGAGGTCGCTTTCCGCCGGGCGGAAGAATCACCGAGCCTTTGCGTGGAGTTCCACGAATCTGACCCACCTGCAGAGATTGTAACAAGAATAGACAGTAGTATTCATCATAAGTGTCCAATTTGCCTTGATCGACGCTAGCTTACACCCTGCAGTTAATACACATTGACTTATCAGTGATTATATTCACCCCCGAGCAAATTAACTTCCACGACGCGAGCGCTGGCACAACTTATTGTAGAGGGGGGAAGAAGAGACAGATTATGCCTGGCTAAGCCGATTACGAACCTCCTCAAGTTTCTCGCAGGGAACTATGACTTTCCGCATCTTCACCTCGGCGAGAAGATGTGATGTAACGGTCAGCTTGAGGCAGATATCAGAATTAAGCGTCAAAACCGGTGAGTCGCTTTGTATTCGAAGCTCATCAAGGCTCAGAATGCCCGCGAAGGCAAACGTGAGGTTTTTGTTGTCTGAAAACGAGAACATTGAGAAGCGTTATAATAAATCCGCTTCATTGAATATCTGCATATTTCATGGCTGCAGATTATTGCAATGGCATATGTTGATTGAACATTATTATGTCTCGTACACTGCAAAACTCGGGCCTGACCCAGTGTTCGTGACATGTATTTATGTTTGTGTATCTTGCCTTTGAGCTCAGCTCAACAATGAATACAGACAATTATGTAGTGATGAAGGATGAGGACGTACTTTTCATACTTTTACCCAGCCGATCTTTGGTAGCCAGGACATCATCAAAGAAGTGTCTTCGCTCTCGTTGATCTAAAGAGCGATTGGTCGCAAGCATCAATACCGTGTGCAAGTAGAGGAGATCATACGACAGAAGTTGATAACACTGCAACAGCTGTTTCTGGGTGAGTACGGCTAACGGACCCCAGCGCTCTGTCAGGTACATTTTCAATAGATCTTGTAGGAACTGCACCGCCATTTGGGGCTCATCCTTGTCGCTATAGGGGTGGACATCCAGGCACATCGTAAGCAGACAATTAGGATTTACACATTCTCAGTACAATTCGAGTTTTCCAACGAGTTTGTTTATATATTCAACTGTCTGTTCTCTATTGTACGTTCGTTCACTGTGCGAGAATTCAAGTAATATCTAGTTGAGGGTATGTTGAAGAATTGCATAGAATTTAAGACAGTCGTTCAGTAAGATAGGCAAAGTTCATATATCAGCTGGCAATATTTATCAACATACCAACTGCTGTAACTGCAATGTAAACATGCACCGAAAGATCGTATGAGGTTAGTTTCTTGATTTTAGTCCATTAAAAATAACCACCACCACCAACATCATAACAGTCCACATAGTATTCAATTAGTTCGCGCAAGTTTAGCTACATTCCATTATTTGTGCAAGAATTATCTAAATGTCCCCTTGATACAATTGGCTGCCTTCAATCCGAAACCACACCTTCCGTAATTTTCTTCGGGAGATACCCTCCAAAAGCCGCGTTACTCACAGGTAAAATTCTGCCAGATCCTTTCCGATAAGTCGTGCACTCCGGAGCCTTCCAACGTGTTTAAAGGTGCCCATGGCGATTTCACAAACATCTTTGTAGTGTCGCATGAAGGACTCCTTTGACGAGAGAGCTTCGGAGATACGACGACATGGACTTAGTTCCGACTCGCCTAAAAATTTCACAGCCGCACAATATAGAAGGAATCACCCAATTCATATAGTATATTATATGTACCGCTTGCTTCCAATTACAGACAGACCGTGTATTGTATTTGAGAGAAAATATGCCATTCAATTATATGTATACCACGTACAATTTAATGGCATTTTTTTTTCTAGATATACTATGCTCTCACAAAAAATAGAGTGAAGTAAATGCATCACAACATGTCACACATGCAGGTCCCTGTGATACTCTTGATGGTAACATCGGTAAAACTTAGGGACATAACTTCGATAAATTGACAGGATCAGTATCACAGATTAAAATCCTGCCGTGGCCTCATGGAGGTGTTAATTTATCCCCGCGACATTTCTCGTGATAATATCGCGGTAATACTGATAAGCGCCGAGAAGGGTCCCCTAAGGGGAGAACACCTGGAAGCCAGCTGGCAACGAGAAAATAAAGATTAACGCACCAGCTCTAGGATCGTCGCCGAGGCCTGCAAGGATGTTGACAACAAGATGAATTTGTTCAGAAGTTGGGGAATCTCGAGGCATGAGGCCGCATAATCCTCCGAGTGATTTCATCTTGAGGCGGGCATGGGCCCACAGCTGCGCTGTGTGTAATGAGTAACTCTCCACCTGATATAACAAGCAATAATAAAGGCAAAGGTTTTATTGGTTTATTAACGGAACTGCAATTTTTGCACATGCTTAAATTCTCTAAGGGAGTCAACTATCTTATTACGCGGCAGTTGAGTTACCTTGTACAAAGTATTATGTTATTTATCTGTATATAAAATGAACTTCTGCAATTGGTTAGTTCTAAAAATTAACAGGTCTAAGCTGGGAGTGTCACACGATCGTATGACAAACAAGCGTCGGCAAACATTTTATAATGTCTGAATAACAAGCTGCAGAATAAATGTACATTCTGTTATAAAATATTAATTTTAAAACAGTAACAACATTTTGGCAATTTCTTACGATGAAAGACAGATGTTATTCTTGTTACCATATATGTACCTGCGTTGAGTCGTTGTACCGCTCGGAGACGAGCAGTGTTTCAAGAAAGCCGGCCAGCGCCCAAGCATCGACGGCACCCGCACAGTTTAGTTCGATGCCCAACGACTTGAGCTCCACCTGAGCATTTTGTATATACGGCAATGCACGTCGAGCCATCTCCCACGGGCTGAAAGATTAGTCCCGTGAAGTTCTCATTGCATTAATACCAGAAGCGTATGCCGCACGGAAAACTAGTTCGGTAACTGTCTGAGGAGGCTGATCTGAAGATCTGCCCAGCCAAGTTGGCAGTAGACGTATTTATGATATTTTGTTGTCGCCAAATGGACTTCGTGTCCGTTTCGATGATGGTTGAAGTTGTGTTTATCTATACCATTAGCTGTTCAGTCTTATTTTGATCTGATAAAAAGATTACCAACTGATTCAGAACTGGAAGGGCCTCAGCCTGACACCCTACCCCCGACCTCTTCCTCCCAAATGCGTCGCTAATTATTGTATATAATGAATATACCAAAGCGATACCGGTCATTGTTATCATATTCTAAACAGCAAACAATTCGAAATGAGACACCCTTGTTAAAGAAGAAGCACGGTTGAAATCCCACCAGATATTTTTTCTCAACTACGATAATGTTAACGTGAACCCCAAGCAATTATATTTGTACATTTTGTTAAAATAACATTCTATGGGCATGAACGAAATGTCTTTGAATTCTACCTAAACGATGTGACGTGACATGGTACGATTGCCTGATAAACCATATCTCGCTTACCGGCACAGTAGAACGAGTATGTTACAGATGCGAAGAAATAGTAGATTTCGTAGATCAAGAAGGCTGCCCTTCCCTTCGTTAAACTGAGCGCTAATATTTTCCTGTTGTAGTCGTTGATCATTCGATTCTGTTGCAGCAGTAGTCGAAGTAAGAGTATTGGTCGACATTTGCGAGGGATTGTGTGATTTCATACAGAGGGCTTTCCAAGAACTGCGACAATCGGTTAATGTCTGCAGCCAAGGGGGAGCCTCACCCTGGGCGGCGTTGATTACGAACTGGGTTAATAAAGCATCTAGCTCGTCATACTGAACTAGCGCATCTTCATAGAGAGTCATCGTTTCAAAAATGAAGGCTAATTGTTCCTGTACAAAAGAAAACACAATTGACCCTTAAATGTTACTTATCTGTCACAACGCTAGAGCCCTTCGTATCATTGGGATAATACCCGTTTTAGTCAACTGCTGCATTTTAATCATGTACTTGAGAGAGTTAGCTGGACAAATTTATCCACATGATTCCATAGAAGTCAGCCAATTTAACTGGAAGATGAAGACCTCTACCCTGCATTGGGTATGTAGAATACTAAGACAATAATAAATTGGTGCATTGGTTCAAATGTTGATACAAGTAACCGAAATACAAGACTATCCTCGAAACTATAGAAGACACATTATTATTTTTGTCCTTTACTTTCAAAGCATACCTATCCGGTAGAACCGGCTTGAGATTTCTTAAAAGATCGATAGGATTCCATGTCCCCAGATAGGTCTTGCCTCAACATCCATTGTCAAGCAATTATACACTCTCCATCACATTTCGAACTTTCGCGGCACGATACCAAGATCAGGTGTTTCCAACGCAATTCCCAATATTGAAGACGGCTGTGACGACCAAATGTTCGAATTCGCTCATAATTTGGAGAAATCTCTCAAAATCATATTATAGGCACTGGATAAACAGCTAGATAAGTGTTGATCTATCTAGATTGATTTGTATTACATAGTAACGACTACCGTCTGACACGTCGGTATCAGAAACGAGATTCTAACTCGTATACCGCGGCTGAATGTTGTTTCAAGGCTGAAAAAAATGACATTTTCATACAAACGCGTTAAAGAAAAAATATTCCGCATTAATTTATCTTCAATATAACACTGGTGCGTACAGATGCCTATAACACCAGCCGTTTTGAGATCAAACAAAAAATACAGCGGACTTGTTTTCTATATTTTCTGAAAATAGGCACTACCGGAATATTTATGTTGACCCCACGATGACCTGTCTCCAGTGGTCAAAATTTTTGGTAATAAATGCTAACGTGCTGCAAATATATATTACTTAGCGTTCCACAGAAAATCGTAATCTCTGTCTATCGTACCGTAGTCTGAATAAAGTCATTTTCCAAATAAAGGAATTCTGCTTTAGTCAGTTATTTGGAAGTCCTATTTGCGTGGTTGCCAGTATAACCAATAACAAAAATCATCTATTTTTTATTACGTATTTATCCGTATCGTCTAATTATCAATAGCTTACTTACTCACACTTATCTATCTACTTAGATATCAGCTTACAGCTATGGCTGTTCATGTTCTGTTCATGCTGTTCATTTGCCAACTGACAAACACACACAATCTTTTAAGCGAATACTGCTATCACTAAGTAATTCCACGCACACTCGCTTTTCTGAACGGTGTCCAAATATCGCTTTTGTTATGAAGTGTCTCAGGAACCGAAAGCTGGTGACGACCCATTTGAATGTTGCACTTGTTTGTGGTACAAGGGATAATGCGACTTTCGTATTGGGAATACTAACAACCTTCAGCTGCGGGACCGAATCAGACTGGATCTCTTAACGACTTACACGTAATGACAAACAAGATTGTCAACATTTTATAAGAGATTTTAAGATAATATTCAAGAATAGTAATAGGTACTATATAATAATTATCATAATAACGAGTGGTATGTTGTCCTACCTGCATGAAATAGAAATCGATGAAGCTCCATCCTGCGTGGTTTCGTGCTTCTCTTTTCTCACGGAGTTTATCTTCGTAGTAGCCGATCTCCCTATTGAGACCGTGCAGGAGCGCAGTGCGGAACTGACCTAGGAAAGTGTCCAGGGACGTGTTACGAGCACCCGACTCTCCCCTCGAGGGACGCACGAATGTGCATACCCTATAATTATTGCACCAAAGTCAATATGCACGAATTATAGCATGCGGAAAAAACGCCGACAAATTAAAAACGGCAGTGGTCAGAGTCCAAAACTCATTTTTCATCATGCTAATTATAGACGTGGTCCAGCTAATACGAAATATCAATTTTAAAAGTTCAGGATATAAAGGAAAGACAGAAATAGCGGTACCTGTCTATATTTTTGCTGGGGAAGTCGTTTCGTATGCGGTCCCAGACGGTGCTCTTGAGCAGCTTCGAGGTTGTCTTTGCTGGTGTTTTACGGGCGTTGTCCTCGACAACAACGATTAGCCAGTCCCATTGAGACTTTGCTTTGAGCTCTTGCATCCAAAGGAGAATCTCTTGCTTGACACTGTTCTTATATTCATCAGAGTCCTATGTCAGAAGGAGAGAACAAAGAGAATGGCAAATAGATAATTGGATACGTGGAGCTGTAGCCTCTGTGCGAACCACTCGTCCTCATCCAGGACTGCTATAATTTTTCGATGCTCGAATTGAAAATGTCCTCACTTTTTACCAGTAAACGTCATGTAGGTTTTTTTTTAAATATTTATATTTGCGTCTTACGCGGATATCTTCTAGGTGGTACATGCCATTGCCCATCTGGCTACACTATGACGTTCATTATGATCGGAAATTAGCCCCACTGCCAATGCTATAACCATGGGGATACATATGACAGAAGGACATAGCTAAAAAAAATTGGTTATTTTTGCAGCACTAGTTATCTTACAGAACAGTCAGTCCAAAATGTATGAAGGTATTGCCGATTAAGAAGGGTCTCCCTGTTGGCGCTCAGTCGATCCCTGTCGAATTCGATCCAGTTCGCGTCGATATGAACCATTCGGTGTCGTCCGAGGCTGCGACGCCATTCGGTGGCTTCTGCTCCCACCGCGGGACAAACTGAATCACGCAGCTCCTCAAAGAGTGCACGGGTGCCCGTATCTGATGACAAGCATACATCGAGAAATAAGAAATAAATATCCGTTTGCAATAGGAAATGTGTTTGTGTGGCTGTAATAAAGACCTAGGTCATGCTGTTTATTCATTGTTTCCATCGTTTAGCTAGCTGTTGTCTAGAAACAACGTTTTGCTGGAGTTCCTATAATTGAATATTGGCTGGAAATAAACACATATAATCAATCATCGGAATAAGAAAGGAAACAGATATGCAAAGCAATAACGGAATGTTTTTAATTAACAGATGAAAGCATTGATCTTGCAAAATATGCAAATAGATGATCCCGTATTTTATATTGTGCAGGGATTACGAATCTCTAATTACTACAAATGGTTAATATGATTACTCCGCCGACTCAATTGGACAGTTCGATAGAACGCAAGTGGTATCAGATGAAATCGTACGATTGGCTTCTTAACAAACCAATGCGCTTCTTTCTCAATAATGTAATATATTAAATGGGATAACAAGAGCAGAAGTATTTTACTTTAACTGTGACTTTATTCCTACGACGGAAGGATATAGAAGGAGATATTTGAATTTTCTGTGGAATTGATTGGTATGATCGTGTTGGCGTCCTATTTTGCATATGCTAATTAAGTGCAAATGGGCTACCAGGCAATTATCACTTGAAAGAGAAACCACAGTAGTCACGTCTCTTCAGTGAAATATATACGAGTTACAACAGGTGATAACTAAGATAATTGAACAAGTTGCGTAACTTACATGTGACAAGTGGTTTGGCTTCCATGTTTTCCCCTAATAATCAACGATGTTTCCAAAATTTTCAAGTTGGAGAATATTTACTGCGTTCTTTTTCTATACTGTCGCTGCCGCTGCAGCCACAGCAGTAGAAGAACCACCACTTGCTCAACCTCGAGTTGCTCAGTGAGCTACGACGATTATGATGATAACGGCTAATTAAGAGTCATTTTTACAAATATCGTTGCACCACACCACATCGATCACGAATCACCGATCAGCTGCATCAGCTATCTGGGCAAACGCATCAGCTGCTATCGACTGAAGAATAAAGCCAGGCGTCACAGAACACCCACTTTAATGAGTAACATCACGAAATTAGTGAAATGAAATACAAACAGCTGATCGCTATATTACTGCCATTGCCTATAACTGCTACTTCGATTGCTGTGGCTGTTCATGTCACAGACCGACGGGCACACACACACACTCTCTCTCCTTCCTCTGGTGAACGCCTGCGAGCGCCCTTCCAGCTGTGAGATGCACTCACTGATGCAGGATACAGCTCTATGAAATGAAGCCCACACGGGGTTTCGAATATTCTCCTTCGGCGCGACGCACAAGGAGTCCGTCCACCCAAATGCTGCTGTGTGGTCGCTTGTGAGACGAAAACTAATAAATATATAGTATTATTGCAATGAGCTATTATAAAGGAAAAAAAGGTTGGTCAACATCACAGCTTAGCAGCAGTTGCTTATTTCTGCCGTGTATGTGCTTATATTTACGACGAATAATATATATGGTGCTCAACGTCTTTGTGCTTTATCAATTGTATTAAGTAGTTCAGCTCATTTTGCTAATATGTTGTGATAGCTTAACATAAACAGCTAGCAAGGGTAGTGTTACAACGCTTATCATCAAGTTGTACAAATCACACGTGAAGGAGAATTTATTCCGACAATGCTAATTAAGTCTGATTCGTGATCAAATTGATTGATGTCAATCATCTTCTATGCTGTTGTATTCGGGTACGGGCATGATTAGGCAACGCTGTCATTCTTGTTTTTGTCGTTTAACCACTTGCACTAGGCAGCCCGATGGTTAACCGCCACAGAGAGAACAATATGATAAGAATTCGTCATGTGAGGCCCATTCATGCAGAGTGCTATTACGTGAGAGAACGTAATATTTTCTAATGACTCCCTATATCTTAAGCGTCACTAAGATTCAACAATGTACGTCTGGAAATTCAAAGTAACTAAGATTACATCGAATATATAATATTGTATATGATATAGCATATTTGTTCAAATTAACTTACGAACGTGACTTGTAGTCTGTTAATTGCTGATATATAGTCAACAACGTGCTCCTGGCCCATATGTTTCATATATTATATCAACAAGTAAATGAGCATATATATTATTTTTAACACCGTATTGTATAGAATAATGTATTAGTATGATTCTTATTTAATTGATTGATGCAATAATGACAAGAGGGTGCTTTCTTCACAGACTATGGAAACCATGGGAATACAGGCGGAGGTGGAGGCGGTTATAACAAATTTCGACGAGGCCCACAAAACAATCCCAGCAGTGGACAGGCCGATGGTGACGAAGATGGAGATAACTATCCGCTTGATGGTGTGTTATTGATTAATTGCATTTATTTATTTATTCGATGGTAAATAGAGTCAGAAACCCAGTATGTTCAATTTCTTCCGAATAAAATGCCTCTCTTTAGCGTTACAGTAACACAATTTTCTACCCAATCTAATACTTAGTCAATAAGTGTCCTCTGTTATTTTTTTTTCATTTCTGCTTGTGTTCCAACGGCATAATAAATAGCCTTTTATATATGTCGCGATTACAGCTATCGGGATTTACGAAATCGATGAATTGGACATAATTATCACAATTATTGTCCAACCCATTGCACGATTAATAATTGTTTTAATAATTAACAATGACTAACTCTGTATTGTAACAATGTAGACTATTCAAACAACAACAAATCTGTTTGTATTTCCCTTCGGTCATGGAGCGGCGGATTTGTTTGTTGTGTTGTCTATACGCTGCATTTCGCTCGCTGAACTTTTGTATTAGTGCTCAATTGTAGAATGTCAGTATGGACTATTCATTTCGACGCCCTGTGCAGCTAACAGCAGTTGTGAAAAAATTTATGTGTTGGGTTAGATGTCACTCGAATGGGAGGTAATGCAATTTATTATATTAACACTGTGTGTTTCTTTGTTCGTATGGCGTTTATCATGTTCTCTTTACTGCCAACGCCTTGTTTTGTTGGAAATATAGTTAGCCCTCAATTCGTTCGTTTGCTCCGTACACAAGAACAGCTCTGTCCGATGGAGCTGACCCCTAGAACACACTCCTTAGTGTAGTCTTATTGTATTTGTCTTCTTCCTGTACGATGGAAGTCCACTTCGTATCATGGCCAGTGAAATTATGTTGTCATGTTGGAAGTTGTGTTTCTATATTTGTATGTGGAGGCTTTCAAGTCATTATTATTATTATTATTATAATTTGTTGGGCAAACCATTTTCAGGCGTTCCCGATGCTGCCAGCAGAAAGATTCAGGAGAAATCAATTGATGATGAATACGGAGCGAAAGACTATCGTTCACAGATGATTCTAAAGGAAGATCACTCTTCGAGACCACTTTGGGTGGTTAGTTTTACTTCATTTGTTTGTTGTATTAATTAATTAAGTCATATATCCCCGTGATCACGATGTCTACTGCAGATGAATGTTGATACTGAACATCTCTCGCGAGACCCATCCTATTACTTTCACTGGAAACCTTCTATTAACATCAGCTGTGATGCGGTCAGACAGATGGATATCACTCTCTACCACAATAACTTATGCATATACTTAACCTTATAATGTACCTAAGGAATATCATGTTCGAGACTGTCCTGTTTCTCTTGGATTAACCCTCTTGTAGATTTTTTACGAATTCAGAGTATGCTCACGACAGAAATCATATTAACAGTATGAGCAGTTATGAGAAATAGTATTATTATTCTAGTCTTCTACCTTCTATAGATTTCTTGACGTCACTTTCTGACACCTCAGATGATATCTCTCGTGTTGTGTGACAATTCCGAACATACCGTGAATTTTACTTATTTAAATATACGCCATTTTTTTCTCTCTCTCTATCTCTCTTATGCAGTCAGGCGATGGGCATATCTTCTTGGAAGCGTTTTCACCTGTGTTTAAGCATGCACACGACTTTCTGATTGCGATTTCGGAGCCGGTTTGCCGACCTGAATTCATCCACGAGTACAAGCTTACGTCATATTCGCTATACGCGGCAGTGTCTGTTGGACTACAAACTGATGATATAGTTGAATATTTACGACGACTTAGTAAGACCAGCATACCAGAGGGTAAGCGTCTTGATTCTGTAAAGAACTCCGTTGTGTGTTGATGATAATCATAATAAAAAATAATAATATATTAATATTAATGGTTACAAACTTACACCGAAAAAACCTCAGGATAATTGTATAATAAATAACTCACTTGTTCAGGCGGTAGTGGCTATAAGGCCAACTAAGGGCAGACAATCTCTAAAATATATGTAGCTAATCTGTCGCTATCTATAAATAAAAATAAATCATATACACTACTAAAACTCGAGAAGTATAGCATTTTTCTATCAGATTTCCTGCGTGAATTGATGGAATTTCATCCTGCGGGCTGTGCGGTGACTTCGATTTTCGATAATCGATTGTTTCTTTTGTCACTGTGAATTTCTGCCAACATTTTCGAGGGTCCTCTTCTATTCAGATCGGATAGCGATCAATCAGAGCTGCGATCTGCATTTCTGTGTCCCTGAGAATATGCGTATATGCTTCACATGGTATAAATGTACGGCTACACTGAGGTTTACGAATGTTACTTGATTTATGAAACGTCCCCATGGAATAACTGTATTTGTATAGCAGGGTACCAGTGGAGCTTAGAGATAGCTACGTGTAATGAGCTAACTGAATCAGCATCACCCAATCGAACAGCTGAAGGGACGTCGCGCGGGTCAAAGACTGTGGTTCACACTAATCATATAGTATATATTCCAATATATTTCGCTCCATGTTTCATTTTTTCTTTCATATGATGATATGAATATTTATATAGTTTCTGCTCAAACGTTTAACTTCTTCTCTTTGCAACGATGTACTACTATTCCAGGTATTGTCGACTTCATAAAGATGTGCACTGAATCATATGGGAAAGTAAAGCTTATTTTAAAGCAAAATCGATACTTTGTTGAGAGCGGCCACCCAGAAGTCCTTCAGAAGCTGTTGAAGGATCCTGTCATCCAGAATTTTCGTCTGAAGAGGAACGAGGGAGATGTTGATCTCGGTTCAGATGCGGCCCGACAAAGGGTAAGTTGCTTGCTATATGTATAGATATCATTTTAATTATTAATAAATTGGAGCCTGAAGTAAATAAGGGCAACGTGATCGTTTTGACCACTGTTGTAAACAAATTACGATCAGTTGATTTAAACAAAATACAAGAAACTTGAGCTTAGGAAAATTGCAGTTGAGATTTTTTTAAAGGCAGCTAGCAAGTCAGTGTTCTCAACTTGACTTTATCATGTCATCATCGTAAGTTGAATTCTCCAATAAAGAAAATGCCGGTTTAACAAAAATGTAGACATTTCGTGATCTACCGTATGTTTTGCTATCGATCTCCTCGATGATCAATGAGAAGGAACTCTCGTGTCGTGGTGCTGTAGCATCGTTGTTTAAAGCGCAATACCTCGCCGACAATAAAGCGATTCTCCCCGACTTGTTCTACACCAAGTAGAATAAGTTGTTCCGTATGTGTTTTGCGTGTCGTGACATTTTTGCATACATTGATGATGAACGCTCACCCATAATGATACTCTACTGATCGGTCCTCTAATTCGGTCAATCAATGCTGTTGATTATCAATGCAGGCGGCATCAGGCTCAAAAGCCAACGAAACATCGGAAAAGACGGAAGTACCTCCAGATATCTTTGATTTCTACTCTCGGATGGAGAACGAGGATGAAGAAGAGCCAGAAAGGGAAACGAAATTTGTGTCCTTTGAAGTGATGCAGGACAAAATCGAGGACATACAGAAACGCTGTATAGAACTCGAGTATCCACTATTGGCGGAGTACGATTTTAAGAACGACACTCACAATCCGGATATTAACGTAGATCTAAAACCGTCAGCGCTACTTAGGCCCTACCAGGAGAAGTCGTTGAGGAAAATGTTTGGCAACGGTCGGGCCCGATCTGGTGTTATTGTGCTACCTTGCGGAGCCGGAAAATCGCTCACAGGTAAACTCGCAAGTGTCGACTTATGGCTAGATATAGTTCGCCGCATAGATGAACTGGATCGGCCATGCTTATAAATCGTTTTGGGCCCAGATGCAAGCAGATGAAATTATACTGTAGTAAATAATTCTTGAAACGGGGGATCGAAACTTTTTTTTCAATGTTTGTTCAAAAAGTCAAATTTTTGTATACATTTTGTTCATTCATTCGTTCAAACATTGGTTTATTGATGTAACTGCAATTGTTACAATGCTTGAGTCCTCTTATATGTATAGAAAAATCAAAGCGTAATGTAACTCTTCAGGAGTGACAGCTTGCTGCACCGTGCGTAAACGTTGTCTGGTACTGTGCAACTCCGGTGTCTCGGTCGAACAGTGGAAAGCTCAATTCAAGATGTGGTCAACAGCCGATGACTCGATGATTTGCCGGTTCACATCGGAAGCTAAAGATAAACCGATTGGCTGTGGGATCTGTATCACGACATATTCGATGATAACTCACACACAAAAAAGAAGCTGGGAGGGTAAGTAGTCTCGCGTTTCGTATCGAAATCGATCAGCATTCAGGTAACGTCAGTTCAGCTCGAATTGACAGCTGGTTCTCCTAGCGGCACATTACTTGATTGGAAACGATTTAGTTCAAAGACTATTGGGCTAACTCCATAAATGAATACGAGCTTAATAAATACTATAGATAGAATAGAGTATAATCTTTATGTATAATCTCGTGCCCAGGCTGTGTTTGGGCTTCATCAATGTTTTGTACAGTTTCAACGCTTACTATTATTATGAAATGTATGTATAAAACGACATTCAAATTTAAATAAACATTTTTCCCTGTGGTGGAACATTTTTCGATATGTTCAGGTGAACAAGTGATGCAATGGCTGAAGGACCAAGAGTGGGGTATGATGCTCCTCGATGAGGTGCATACAATTCCTGCCCGAATGTTTCGTCGAGTTCTTACACTTGTGCAGGCGCACTGCAAACTCGGGCTAACTGCTACGCTGGTGAGAGAAGATGACAAGATTGCCGACCTCAACTTTCTCATCGGGCCAAAGATATATGAAGCCAACTGGTTGGAGCTACAGAAAGCAGGCTACATCGCTAAGGTGGCCTGCTCTGAAGTGTGGTGCCCGATGACCCCGGAGTTCTATCGAGAATATTTGTCTGCACGATCGGCGAAGAAGTGTCTGTTGTTTGTCATGAACCCGAACAAGTTTCAGATTTGTCAATATCTGATTCAGTATCACGAGCGAAGGAAGGATAAGATTATAGTCTTCTCGGACAACGTGTTTGCCTTGAAACATTACGCTGAGAAGCTCAGGAAACCGTTCATCTTTGGACCAACGTCACAGGCCGAACGTATGCAGATATTGCAGAACTTCAAATACAACCCATTAGTAAATACCATCTTCGTATCGAAAGTCGCCGATACGAGTTTTGACCTTCCGGAAGCTAATGTCCTTGTCCAGATTTCGGCCCACGGTGGCTCCCGCCGGCAAGAGGCTCAACGACTGGGTAAGCCTCTTCTGTAGCATTGTACCGAAAGGGAGCCAAAAAATAGTTGCGGATTCCAACCCAAGCTATCTCGAGTGTTAATTAATGTACGTAACTATTTTAGTTCTATAAAGAGGCGAAACAGATCGATAAACTTATGATCGCTGTTTAGGGTTCATTTTTGCAGCCCGTTTTTTAGAATACCCTGATTAATGTGGAATTTTGATAGAAAATAAGGCGCGCACGAGCGTCTAACGGATGAATTATGCAAACCAATACCTAGGTTCATCCCATGTATGCCGTACCACATAGCTAAATAGTTAACATTAGGTGATCTTTTATAAACAGCCAATACACCAAGAGAGATGACTTGATATTAAACGATGCTCGTTAGAAAGGATAATTTCAAAAACTTGGTGCCACGCTCTAAAATTGACCTTTACCATCGTCCTTCTGGGTTCAGAGGCTTAACCCTGTTTAGCGTATCCGACCTGCGGAGAATCGTACGTTTCAGCAATTGAAAATCTATTTAATGTGAACGATTATCATTATTCCAGTTGAAGACACTACACAGTAAGAAAACGATAACAATTATATAGTTCGACTGTATCGTCTAACGTGTTCCAACGATTTGTACTTCAGGGCGTATCCTTCGAGCGAAAAAAGGAGCTTGCAATGCCTTCTTCTATTCGCTTGTGTCCCAAGATACGATGGAAATGTATTTCTCACGCAAGAGACAACGTTTCTTAGTCAATCAAGGTTACAGCTACAAGGTGATCACTGAACTGGAAGGGCTTCATGAAGAAGAAGGAATTCTGTATAGAAACAAACAGGAGCAGCTACGATTACTCGCACAGGTAGGGACACTAAGGCAGCCTCCACACGAGACTGTCATCGTCATTGGTGGAGCGTTGTTGCTCACTATGTTTAGAATATATTATTTTTATTATTGTTCTGTTAGTAGATGTCATCATGTTCCCTTGTGGTAAATATTTACTCAAGCCTATATTGTGCATCGTTTTGAAATTGTAGGTGATGCAAGCTGGAGACCAGGACGAGGACGAAGGTATTCCCACGGAGACACCATTCCAAATGAAAACTCAGAAGAGGGCTGGAGGTGCGGCCGGTTTATCGGGGGCCGACGCGGGTGATATGTATGCTGAAGTACGAAGAAACAAAAACGATATGAACAGACATCCGCTGTTCAAGCGCTTCAAGGGCATTGGAAAATAGTCATCTTCCTGATGGACTGCTCTATTGGTCAAGTGCTCCTTGTATATTTATACCTCCACAAAGCACACGAATTCAAGTAATCGGGAAAAAAAAACTCGAATCATATGGAAATGAGTTACTCATGTTGTCAGTTCGATAGAGACTTGGTAATGCAAGACTACATCTACAATTTTATCTCGCGGACTGTCTTATCTAGCCTTTCGGAAAGTGAGCAAGACAATAACAAGAACAAAAACAACACGTGCAGAAAGATATCGCCAGCAGTGTTTTACGCGAAGGCAGAAATGCGTCACGATTGCAGAAGAAGAGGAATGAACAATTCCACTAAATGTGAATAAATGTAAAGAGCGGTAATGGTTGATGTTGATATGACTGTATTTCTACGTCGTATGTCCTTGGGGGTCCTCCAATGTAACGCACTGTGTTAGGCTGTGTGAATACTCCGTTTCTGTTTCTAAGGACCAGAATAATGTTAACTGCCTAAGGACTAGCATTAGGGCTATATAGGAAGACATATTTTATTATATAACAAGTTAATGTATGCCCATAACACTACCAGTTCCCAAATAGAGGTCTTCAATATGTGTTGTTGATTCAATTTCAATGAATAGGTGATTTAAGGGGGTTATTGATATTTAGAGACTTAAGCTAAGTAGGAAGAACGAATGACATGGGTGGTCTGATTTTTGAAAATTTAAAAGTTCTAATGAAAATTTATTTAGCACATCCAACTTCAAACATACAATAACTAGGAATTACCCTGGGGGGAGGGGGATCAATCATGGACTTAATTGATTTGTGGACAAATCAGTGAGCAATGCGGTGGTCTGTTTCGCTAACTGAAAAGTGAGCATTAAAGCCACAAGGTCTACTCGATCTAGAGAAGCAAACGTTCCATATTCGTCCCAGCTTTAGGTCATTATTTACGCGATCGCTTTTATTTCATATTTGTTTTCTAACGTATTTTTTTATTTTTATATTTTTTTTATAATAAGGGCCAAGCAACTAAAAAAAGAGAAAGCCTGGCGATGTATTTAAAAGAACACTTCGACAGTAACAACAAATATATTAATATAAGTGTTAATATGTCAGATACTGACAACACGAGAGTGGTACGGTGACTAATAGTTTATTCGCGATTGGTGATTGACAGTGCAACCGTACTGCCAGGAAGCGACATCGGCCGACTCCGTTAACGGATACTTTGAAACAGTCGTATCTCACAACAATAAGTATTTAGCAATTCACTTTTAGAGAGATTGAAATGTCCGGAAAGAATCAGTAGTCTAGTAAAAAAAGTTTCGTAATTGAGAAAATAGATAGACAAAAATATGTTCCAACAACATCTTTCGCGGTTTTTGCCTAAGGAAAAATAACGCCACTCAGTTATCGATCTATGAATTTATTTATTGTCATTTTCACTTTTAAGTTATATAATTTATTATTACCAGAATGAAATGTAAAAATATGTACTGTTCAGGTTTCAAACTTTTCTACAGCTGTACGACTGCAAAACGATCGTCGAAAAAAAGGCACCTTTGTAAGACTCTCAAAAAATGCTCTCCATAAATACACATCGACTTTAACAATTCTTTTAATTCACGAAATGTCACAAGTAGTGACTTCAAGAAAATTATTGTTGATGGTAAAGGTCAATTGGGTAACGGTATTAAATTTCTGTCTATGGAGTGCATTTACCCAAAGGCTCCATTTACACTTGGTCCACTAATGTATATCTAGATATAGATTTGCAGGCTGAATTTTGATTCAATTACGATTCGGTCGACTTGTAATTTCAAGGAGGAGCGAAGTTGTATATAAGTACAATATTAATGTTCACACACTCAGCTGCCAAAGACCACCTCGTATAATAGTCAATCAGTTCGGCTTTTTCATAATATCTTCAACCATTGTCAATGTTCACCTTAAACATTAATATATCTTATTTGTGTAATTAGAATTATAATTAGCATTATCATAAATGATTTATGTTTCGTACTTCTTCTAATGATCTCACCTAATGTCCAGCATTCACGAAACGAATAGTTGTTATTTCTCACATTTCATCAATTATATCTCATAGTAGATCATCCACCGTTATCGTCATTTATGCTGTTGCTGATGTCGTTGTGGGTGGACCTCTCTCTCTCTCTCTGTCTCATAGAGCTGACCTGAGATTTTCAGTATGATGAGATTTATAGATATCCCTTCGTTTTGGGCATAAACCCACTTCGGTTTGCTAACTCACTTTAGTAGCTTCATAGTTTGCTTTTAAAGAAGCCACAGAGAATCTTCTATATATCAGCAGAATCTAGTGCATATACAATTTATGCGACGCATCCTGCACAATTTAATCCAACAAATATAGGAGAAGACGACTTCTCGATATCTTGTAAGATACAATACCGGTTTGGTCATTATCTTCTGCAATCACCACACAATTATGGGCCCAATTACAGCCCGCGTCACACGGGCTTGTACGATAGACGGCGTAGCCAAATTAAGACTTAATTTGTGCACGATCAATTTTTGTTATAATTGAACTCGGTTACTGATTAAATCGATTGAAATGCACAGCAATTAATAATCGAAAATTGATCTCTCTTCTTGAGGCAGACCGACCGCTCTTTGACATTTTCATTCTGTTCCAGCGTTGTGTCTTCAGCTACACTCCCTATCTACCCTAGATGGGCCAGAAAAAAATCCCTAAAATTCGTTACTCTAGGATAAACTCGTTAAGCAGATAAAAGAACACAAATCCTTGCCTGGTTCAAAGGGTAAAATATAGACCGTTGCTTAGAATGTGGACAGGACATGCTTTGGCACATTGTTGTTGTTGTTATTCGTTTGCTGGATTATGACAGCTGTTGTCGGCTCTCTTGGTCGCGATACGACTGTCCAGCCAGCTTGAAATACAAAATCCATTGTCTACAACGCTATGGGATTTCGTGAATAAATAAATTAGTCTTTAGAACGCCCAGAGGACGTGACACGCATGACGCCACGTGACTTTGCAATACACATTGACTTACTTACACAAATACACGTAGACACACGCACACACAGACACAGCAATAGACAGACTGGTAAACCCATCTATCAGTCGTCAATCAACAAACATCAATAAGGCAGACAAAGTAACAGACGGATACATCCAAACACAAGCACACAGAGTGATCAGAAAGGTGCAGTTGAGGGAAAAAAGTACGTTTACAGCTCCAATGTGTTCACAGCGACCTGAAACTGTGTGAACCTTCTTAACTGCATAGCAACTTTCTGATCTCCCTGTATGCTGACGCATCAATAAAAACACTGGTCGTACCGTATCCGCACGCCCAAATACAGATCCCCGTGTATCATATCATACGTCATTACACACAACAAACTTTAGTACTCTACTTCATGCTAACTGTTATATCCACTTCTTCTGAAGCTCCTCAAGCCAACACGACCGTTTGGCAACAACATTATTGGCATGTCCAAACAGAGCATAATTTACGTGACGAAAAAAGGCACCACAAGTACGTGAACTTGCCACGCAGGGTTGCTTGCGTATTTTTTTTATATTTTACAGTCGTAATAGTAGTTCCAGACTATTATATATATATATATATATATATATATATATATATATATAGATGATACAATGGAGACAGTTTTGCAATTGAACATGCACCATAGGATTAGAATATATAGGATGGGATAGCTGCGCCCGCGCACCGAGAGATGGCGCTGAGATCGCTCTTTCGGCTGGTGAAGTTGCCATGCCAAAAGTAAAAACCTGATAAATGCTCCCCGGGGCATTTATCAAATGGTCTTAATATCGCATATATATCATTTATATTTATAGTTAGAATCAGTGGTACATTCGAACACTCTCTCGCATTGGAGTCCTCCTACCCACTGGTTATTGTACCTATTTGTTGTTTCGGTTATCCCTGTGATAGCGGTTGAAGCGTTTTTGCTCGAAGGGGCACAGAGATATTGCGCGCCTATAGAAAAAAAAATATATGCATTAATGAACGATCATTAATCGCAATATATTTCTCGCAACGCTTCGTTAATTTTGTCACTTTTCAATTATTGTTTCCATTATAAATTACCATTCCAGGGTAAAAGTTTAGTAGCGACTCGAATGACAATCAAATGGAGGGCTATAAACAGGGTTAACTGAAACAAACCTCTAACTAGTAATAAATAATACTGTGTCCTTTTTCGGTTGTTTGTCACCAGTTCTTCTTCGCTCCGCCGCAGATGTGATTGGCGATTACCAAATCTTCCGGTTAGTATAAGGATAAATAAATACAATCTACGATCATTGTTGTCTCATCTTTGTCGATGCCGCGTCAATCTGCACTAATCTGTTGCTGGCTCGATTTCGGACGAGGCAATTGTGTTTTCATTATTGCCCGTTAATGCTATTACTGGCAAGATACTGGCACAACAGTGAACGACACTTGAAGGCTAGAGTGTCTGGCAGAGACACTCATTCTGATCTGGGAAGTTTCAGCAACATCTACAGTCGAATTGCTTGGCATCAGATTCAGACTGCCACGCTCATACGGCACGGGGCGCATATGAGGGTAGCTTGCCATGCTATTTATATTATTATGATTGTTTTTATTTGTAGCACTTCGTATAAATCAATCGACAGCAATGTCGCGTGCGTTCGATTGTCTAATGGCTGTACGCTCTGTTTGAATAGGTCGATTGTGCAGAACTTGAATAGGGATGACCGGAATAGACGGATGACGCGACAGAGGGGGCTTGCTTTCGACGGCGCCGATGAAGGATGCAGGCCACCAAAAGCATCACAACAAGCATCAAGAGAAGACCCAGTACGGCGATTCCTATGGCAAACTTTCGAGTTGACAGACAAAAGTCGAACTGAGACGATGCCGAAGTTGAAGGGGCGGCAGCAGCAGCTGTGAAAAAAATGACAGAATTCTCATGTTTACGTCGTTGAGCGCAATCGAATATGGAGACGATTGGTTGATGAATTAGATGTAATAGATAAATACATTGTTTCGAGTGAATGTGCTTCAGCATTACCCGGATGTAGCTCCCGATAGGTAAAATTCCTATATGAGAAAATAATTTCAATGTACAATTCTACTCGACTTATGATAACAGTTTCTGTATAGTCGATCATTTCTTAATCTGCGATTGCAGCCCTTCGCAATCGCACGCAAAAATTTCGTATCTGCATCTTTATTCGAACGATGGCCAAACTCGACCTGCGTAGCACAACTGGTAATTGATTATATTCCGCGTTAATTGCCCCCTTTTTCATACATTCATCACATTTATAAACATAAAAGTCGATCTTGCTGATAAAATCTCTGATAAAAGCACTCGTGGGTAACAGGGTAAAACATATTCATACCTTCCGGTTGCTCGGAGTCGGACGCCTCATTAACGTAGAGTCCAGAAAATACTTCGATGTTCATATCCCGAACGTCCGCCTCTATGGTCTCTAAATCGCGTACTGTGCCAACATCCCTTCGTTTACGGCTCGAAAGCGAGAGTCCGTTTAGTTGGGGATCGCACTGAGGTGGAACATCGTCACATCCACCTGATGACTTGAGGCAGAGTTTCACATTGCACTGGTAATAGACCGAAGCGGTGTATGGGAACTTGTGCGCCTGAAAGGTGACCATTGCCTTCGTCTTGTTCTCCGAATACTCAAACGCGTCCATAATTTCCGTATCGATCGGGCAGCTACAAAAAAACAAGAGTAACGACAAAAGAGAGCCTAATTAGTATTGGATATCGTCCTGTGGAAAAATATAAAAAATACAAGCCCTCGCCTATTTCATAGCCACTTCACAACTGTGAGCTTATCAGAATACAATCACACTGTCTACATTCAAATAACATAGTTGAGCACACGGGCTAACAACGAATGGAGATAATAGTAGCCGTCACGCTTCTAAGCGGGGCTCTACGTGAATAATTAAATTGCATTGATAGATCGATTTCGCTCATAGATCATCATTGTATCAGTGGCGCTATAGGCTGGAGTATATTCGATCTCAAAGGTACAGCTCGCTCTTTTCTGCTTCTCTATACTCTCAATAATAATAATAATAAGACAAAGAGGTGATTTGTACCCTTCATTGTTAATGAGCGGTTGCTCGCCCCAGTTGAGACCATCCCGAACGACGCAATTCGTCACGCGCATCCCGTAGACATCTGAAAATAATAGGACGCATACATGATATTATATATATATATAATATATATATTTATGCACTCAGTCAGGGTAGATCAGAGACTGGGTTGAAGAATAAACACATTACAAATTGTGATGCATACGAATACTGCTTAAATACGTAATTTACTGATTGGTTAGTATCGAATTGGTTCGACGTGGAACGTTATCGAGTAGTTGCACAACTTGATGATGAAATCGCGTTAAGTATTTTTGTATTGGCACGCCCAAGTGGTTTGTACCCACGTGCGCATTCGTATCTAATTGGTTTCGCATCTATCGGTGACTGTTGAGTTGTTGCATAGATAAACAAAGCGCCACTATCTCCAACTAACTGAGATCAACCCGAACATACCATGTATTATTATTATTAATATTAGATTAGAATATGATGTATTTACGCACGAGGAACACTGTTAGATGGATGTGGACCTACCTTGAAGGTCGATATTGATGACGAGTGTTAGTGGATCTCCAATTTTGACATTTTCAGCAACAACCTCCTGCTCAGAGTCTCCGACGTAGATTTTCATCGAGCAGTCAGGCATCGGTGCCGTGGCCACAAGGGGTGTTGTTCCCAGTTGGCTAGAAGCATACAACGTGTCATCCCTAATGTCACTTTAGCTCATATCAATTATAATCAGCATAAACATCCCCATTATCATCATCATCATCATCGACAGCCACAACAACAGCAGAAGCACCATAGGTAGTTACTATCTATAATCATCAGCACTGAATGGCCGCCACTGGAATGATCACGATGTACCTTGTTCTGTGAACTGTGTTCATTTAAAGGAGCTATGAACGAACTTAGTGCAATAGTAGTATTGTTCACTGCCCCTTGCATTTGTTATCGATTTGCTCATCCCAATTAGAATCGAAGAAATCTCTCAGACGGTTCACGTCAAATGCCAATTAATTTATTCATTCGAATTACCTATGCTACCTTACGCTTACCTGACGTTGAAGTTGTTGGTAACCTGTCTCTCTTTTGTCTGGTACCGACATCGGATGTGGAAGCCTTTGCCCTGATTAGTGACTAGCTTGCGGTGAGGTTGAACAACGACCGTGTTGAAATATTCAACTCCGTCGTCCTGCAAGACAAGTAGCAAGTTTACTCTAAACAGTAAGTAATTGGTTACTTATTGGTTATCAAGTAGTCTAATATACCCAAGCGCAGTGCTAATAATAGACGCCGGCTGTGGAGGATAAAATGATCACGACTACGAAGTGAAACGTGAAAACTTGAAGAAGTTGTCGGAAAAACTGGTTCCAGTTTATTATCCAGTTTGCGGAACTGTGTCTGTAAATTCGTTTACGGATAGGGCGGCCGGTTGGCGATCAAGAGTAACAAAAAAAATCGCTCGAAATGGAGCTGCCCTGACAATCTCGTCATCGCAAGTCTAATGTCGTTAGTACAAAAACAATGAGGCACATTTCACATTATTATGACGATTGCGGGCACCGTCTCCTCCAGACATAACGGCCCACAAGAATCGTGACAACAACAGCAGCCGCATTCAATCAGGAACATAATCACCATAACACAATCATAATAAAGTCACATACAGTAATCAGCAATATCGTCCACATCGATGCCAAGATGCATACTATATCTTCACTTTGGTATTTTTATCCTTTCGAGAATAACTGCCTTTATTCATACCGCAGGGTCCTGTATTGCATTCAACTGGTAAGACAGGAATAATTTGAAATGTCTCATGTTTGAAAACGGCTTCATTTTTCCACAAGCTGGTCCAGCCGTCTACTCCAGTGTCATACGCCACCATATTTTCTTTGTTTGTCTCATTGTCGTTAGTCAGCCGATGATGGCCTTACGGTGATGGCCTATATTTAAATTTTGAATGTCACCCTATCAATGTTGAAAGAATATACATTGCCTACCGCTCTAGCGGTTATGGCCGGTGGTACTATTAGATATACTATGTGTATACATAAGCCGGTATAGTCCTTCCACTCAACCGTGTCCTGTCTGGGGGGCGGCGAGGCGGGGGTGGGGGGTTGGCTGACACACCTTGCAATCTTCACTTTTCATGTTCCCATCGAACGACCGTGAAACGCTCCTTCACCATTTAGCTACGGCGACTTGATAGACAGCACAGCCCTGTTCTGACGCTACCGGATGTCGGATCTAACAAATCTAATCATGCGGTGCCGATAAGACGACAGACGCCGACCGAAGTGTCGCGGCATCAGCGTCGGCGTTGTTGCTAAATCTTCCAACGCATCGCTGCCGCCTGCGATATCGTACTCGACTTTCGCTCGCAGCTCGAGCGTCAGCAGTTGGCGCGGCGCGGCCCTTCACACGGTGACATTGACCAACCGGTGGCGTTGCAGTCAAATTCATCGAACGGTTGTCGAACGTAACAGTGCTGGTGGTGGCGGCGGCACTCCTGCTACTACAGTTACCAGTGGTATCCGCACCGTTTCAAACGGAATGGAGGGTATTCAATGCAGAAAAGGCGCGAGAATTTGCGCACCGCAGCAGTTGTATGCACCAGGCTGTGTGGTGCGAACAATTGCGCGATTCGCCTGTTCGTCTGACTGAGTTTCTTTTGATTCAACGATCGAATTTTTGGCACAATATGACCCTCGGGCGAGGCTGTTGTGGTTACTGTTATTGCTATAAAATCCGTGTGCGCCCATGACTTGTTCAGCGCGTTGAACAAACATACATAAATTGTTGACATGTCCCACCAATGAAAGCTATGTAATCGAAGAAATGAGTGAAACCAATAGACTTCCATTGGACCGTAACTGACATCCATCCGATAAATGACTTTCTATTAAACGTCAAATTAAAGAGTCGCCTAGGGAGAGATGTTAACACTATGTCCATGAGCTATCTATCAGTCGCATGTGAATATGGTATTCCTATGTGAATATAGATGGAGCTGTGCCATAGGCTAATACCCTTCTTGGGTATCAACTGGTTGATAATTGTATTTAAATATGTAAAATTGTCTTGAATCACTAATTCGTTGTCGTGGAGGTCACCGTTCGTTTCGACATTTCTGCTGATGCTTGAATGATTGTTGCCATGATCACACTCGGCCATTATACGTCACCATCAGAGGCAAGTGAAACAGAGACTTCGTCTAATTTTGACAACTGCTCCTCATCACGATACACTTCAAAGATCGAGACACCACACGCCTCATTTGATCTACTTTCATATTAATATTTATGACAATCGTAATGGCAATAGCAATTCGTCCATATCGTACAGCAATCGTTGAGTAACTGTGGGAAACTACTGCATCTATCTATTATTAACGACTGTCTATTATTTCACAACTCAAGTAATGAAAGCTTCTATACAATAGATATAGTTTGAAATGCTGAACTGGTAAAAAAAACACTTGATTCCTATTCACAGCTTTAAACCTCTATTTTTTTCTGATTATCCCTAGTAAACCAAGGAGCGCTAACTTAAAAATCTGATTATAATTGTCCTTACGATTGAATGCCGTACATGCACTGTCACATAGGAAAGTAAGCTGCCACATCAGGTGCAAGCGTTAACACCGAAAATAAAAGATATGAGCCTTGATAGAGTCTTTTTCATTCTAATGGTAAATAGAGAACTAGAACATACTATAAATATTACCACCGTTCAACGTTACCCAACATCAAAGAAGTATTTCCACATACTTTACTCGAGACAATTATTTGCAAGAAAATATCCTAACAAAACACTTCGATTTTGATTTGATATTGTCATGCGATACCATTTAATCATAACAACAAAAAAAACGAATATTTCTATATAGATGCCCCGCGCAAAGTTTTTTGGATGAGCAATATCGGAAAATTTGAATCAACTCCAATAGGTCTCATTAATGCATAATATTAAATTATTGTTTTACGAAATCTACTTTTATTGTTACGTGGCCACTACTGTACTTCCGTATTGAATAAAAAAACAGTTACCACAAACTTTCCGGGGTTACAATACATTCAACAACAAACGAAGCCTAGTTCAAGGTGTCCCAAGTTAGACACATGTATTTGAAATTACAACATGGGAGTAAAATACATGATGTCCGGTTGCATGACTTTCCGAACACCCTGTATGTGGCCATTCTCAACAAAAACACTGTACATATACATAGCTAATGGATGGCAGCAGGTGTGTCTGTGTGGGCTATACATGCGAGTAGTATATAATATTTGACTTCCGTTAATAGAAGCCAAATAGCCTTCTTTTGTCGCCCTGTAGGGGATCAAAAGCAGATTTTAATTTCACGGCTAACCCAGCTGCTAAACCGTACCCTCCGCTAATGTGAAATTGTCTACTCCTCTCATTACCAGAACAGCACTGAGTACTCGTGTCGGCTGCTGAAATTCCGCATTGGTTGTATAATTATAATAGCCCAAGCTGAATACAACAGGGACGTCCGTTTCTGGCGTCAATCGATCCTAGAGGTTGCCAAGGACACGATATAGTTTGAATGATGAACTTATAAGTTATCGCTTAAAAATATACAATTGTTTCAAGAAAGGTCCTCGCAAAAGTAGGAACAATTTGGCAGAGGACTAAAATGCAAATCCGAATACAAAATCATATCCACAAGCGATCTTCGCGCGGTGTCTGACAGAGAAGCGGTGTGTAAAATAAATTAAATGGCAGAGTGATAAGAAAAGTTCTTAATATAATAACCTAAAGCGTTGCTCTAAGCCCGTTGCTTTCAATATAAGACTCGAATTGTATTCGAATGTGCTGCAAGTCTCTGGCGTAGACAGCCACATTTTTCTAATCTTATCTTTCATATCTAATCAACGCCTGTCCAATATCTGACGAATATAGGAACGGCGAGAAAAAGAGAGAGATAGAGAGATACTGATGCAGCATCGTTGATTCAGCATCCCATCAAATATACACATTTGTGTCTGTGTGTGTGTGTATGTGAATTCCATGACAGTGGTTGTTTGAATGAATAACGTCCTTTGAGTGATCCACTGTAGGGGCAGCCAAATATCAGCAACTACACAAATATCCTCTCTTCTTTTCCTGCAAATCCATTTCTTTTTGCCACCAGGCCAGCATGACAACAAAACCTGTAAGCCCATCCCCGCGACCATAGCTGACTGCTTCTGTGAACAAAAACTATTGACACAAACAGCGCCCGCTCCGTTATGTAACTCGCTAGCGACGGAGGCAGCATCAGCAATCGTCAACGATTTTCTACTCTCGATCTGAGTCGGGACATCTTTGCTGTGGCAATCGCGACTCAATAGCGAACAGCAGTGAATGAATGCCATGGAAAAGAAATACTGGCACGTCAAAATGCTGCAGAATACGAAGCAAGCGAGGGTGTCTCTCAGTGCGGTGCCTCCACTTCGATGGTGGTGTTCAATGCGGCCCAGTTCACTGACTGATATTCTAAAACGGTCTGACGCAAAAAATGACATCGTAAAACTATGCAGAATGCCTCCGTAGTTTCTGTTGGCTACTGCACAAAATGCTCTCGATAATAGAGAGGGAGAGAGAGAGAGAGAGCGAGATGAGCTATCACAAGTTATGAACTAGACAAGATGGATTCGCAATAATAATCGCTCGAAGTAACGCTGAACTTCGTCATCATAGCTCGGTTTGTAAAGTCCATGTCAATTGAAAATTTCAATTCACCTTCTGTTCGGGAAGTGCTTATGTAAGAATTTTTGGCATATATTGATAGATATTGAAATATTCGTGCTGGGCTAAACTGTTACATACTATGATGAGACCAGAGGAGATACTGTTCAACAGTCTAAATGCTCACGATACCATTATATGTGTATATATACTACAACGACTGTCATTAGATATATTATAACAAAGCGGAATTACGATGCTATGTAAGTACCACAGAGGCCACTTGGGTTTGAGTAGGTCCAGAACCTGTTGTCGAACTGAGGATATTCAATAAAAGGGTAACATCTGTAGCATCCGAAAAACGGTACAAATATACCATACCTGAATAAGTTATACAAAACGGGGGACCGCACTCCTTTAGCAACACGAGCTCTCAGAGTGAGAACAACTCAATCAGTCAATTGTCATTGGAAGCATGAGTCTATCTATCTCCCTATCTTGTTAGTGAACACCACATTAACAGTCTTAATAGAAGCAGCACTCCCTTGCACGTAACTGTGTTTATCATCATCATCACCTGCCACAAGCACCTCCCAGGTTCTTCTGCCTGTTCCTGATCGCTAATCTGTTCATTAAATGATTATTGCATTGGGAAATTGTAGATCTCACGACGCTATTACTCGGTTTCTACAACTCGTGACAACGAAACTATTTGACCTTGAGTTCAATATCTATACGACAGTATTTGAAAAGTAATTGTATTCGGGCAACCTTTGAAATGACCGCAACAATCAGTTGTTTAGCTGAAGACAGCAGCGTCCGTCTTGTCCACTAAGTAACTAAGC